>JACCIB010000006.1:6992500-7741273 GCA_018906965.1 Philotrypesis tridentata
TTATATATACGTATAGTAGGTATAGAAGGGTAGGTATACATTCATAAAATACAAAAAGTTACAAGCACGCACTTGTGCAGTTAGCAATAACTTTTTGTGCACTATGTATCCGAGTTAAAAGAGCATCGATAAAAATTCCATGCGTTTCGCATCACGTGCTCTATAAAAACTCAAAGGCAACAACCAGATGAAATAACTTGCATCTCTTCCAATCTTCTTTGAAGCGGATCAATCGTTTTTTTTTACCCCAAGCTATTTTCCTCTACTTTTCATAAAAACATAAAAATTGCATTAACTGACGATGACACGTTTTTAACCCATATTTTCCTTTTTTTTCTCGCGCAAAAAGCACTCCTTCCATTTCGCGGAAACGCTATATTTTCCTTTGTGCCCTGGTAGAAAATAGCCTATAAGTTATAGAATTGAAAACTATAGCAACTTGGCATATTTTGTCTGAATTGTTCCGGATAAGCTACCGATAATATCTATGCTTTATTTACTTTTAGAAAAAATATAATGTTTCTTAATGATAATTAATTATAAATTAATTTAACTTGAAATTATTTTTTCTATTCTAACAAAAAAAATTGTTAAATCATCGTTACCTTCATAATACTTTAACCTTTACATATGTCGTTGACGATAAGTTCGGCATAGCGTGGCCAGAAAACGTCGCCAGCTGACGGGGTTTCTGGCGATATTTTTCCCGATAAAATAAGGCATTCTGTCGGTAGCTTATCGGGAACGATTCCTGCAGGGTGGATCCTATAAAACAAAAGAAAACCTCCAACCATCTGAATTACATTCACCACAATTTGCCCATCCATCCGAATTAATTTCCTTTCCATTTCGTTCTCCCGAAAACCACTGCGACTCCGCTCGTAACTCGAATCGACTGAAAATATCGAACCGAAGGGACTGGCCTCATCGGGTGCCTGGTCCTGCTTCGACGAGTTCAATCGGATCGACCTCGAGGTACTGTCGGTCGTGGCTCAGCAAATCATGACGATACAAAGGGCCATCAACGCCGGGCAAAAGACGCTGATATTCGAGGGCACCGAGCTACCCTTGGACCCGAGTTGCGCCGTCTTCATCACCATGAATCCCGGATACGCCGGAAGATCCGAGCTGCCCGACAATCTCAAGGCGCTGTTCCGCTCGGTCGCGATGATGGTGAGACGAAAAATTGACAAGCTTCGAATTTGTTTTAAATTTAATTTTTTTTTCCTTCGAATTTACTTTTTTTTACGGCTCGGATTTGGCGGAGGGTTGGGTTCTTTCTCGATTCTGCGCGCAGTCTCGGGCACGAGGGATTTCAAAGTTTTCTTATTTCTATTTTACGCCAGTCGTGGAGTAACGATTTTCCTCGTGCGCCGCGTTCGAAACCTTTTGTAAATCTGAACTGGCGAGACTCCGCTGAATTTGAGTCGTATGAAAATATCGTTCTCGATTTTTCATCGTGATTATGTCGGCCTTTGATTGAATTACTCGAAAGTACTGTAACTCTTGTTAATTAAATTTTTCTTAACTCCATCCGCAATTAACAAATGATTAATTAAACGATGCAAGTGTGGGTGGCAGCCCTTGAAAATTACGTAATAACGAAACTTTCTTTCCATATCGCATGACCGATTAGCTGGAAATGCCTGTGACACGTGGCGACAGTCTCAATTTTTGTTTTATACATCAAAAATTGGTTTCAAAAGGTTCTATACCAAGGACGAAACGTAGTTGCCACACGAAAAGAAAATTAAGCGATTTTCGAGGGCTGCCTCCCATATTTCAATCAAGATACAACCCCTTTAACTCGTAGAGAGGAATATTCATAATAAACAATTAATTAATTAATATCGATTCTATTCTTTTTACTTTTAGGTGCCGAATTACGGCTTGATAGCGGAGAATACGCTGTACTCCTTCGGCTTTCACAGGGCCAGGCCGCTGTCGGTGAAAATCGTCACGACGTATCGGCTGTGCTCCGAGCAATTGTCGACGCAGAGCCACTACGATTACGGGATGAGGGCCGTCAAGTCCGTTCTCACGGCCGCGGGCAACTTGAAATTGAAATATCCCGAGGAGAACGAGGACATCCTGATCCTCAGGAGCATCAGGGACGTGAATCTGCCGAAATTCTTGAATCCCGACGTCCCGCTGTTTAACGTGAGTTTCCCCGAGTTCGGCCGCTAATCTCGACTAATTTCTCGACGAACGTATATCGTCGCTCCTAACGAAGACTGGCACACTTCGAAATAAGCCTAAAGCGAATGCTACATCGAATGTCTGTGCGAATAATGTAAAATTATCTAGACTTGCGTAAATTTGTACTTTCGTCCAACGCACATAATATTTATCACGTTGGAATAGTTTAAATTTATTGTAACGCTCTCTTTTTGAACTGTACTAGTCTTCGTTAGGAGCGACGGTATGCGGTATATGATATATCGTTGCTCCGTATACGAAGACTAGCACCGTTCGGATTTCCATAGAAAATTAACACGGTTCATTTTTATTAACGAGGAGTAGCGCGGTTCCGATTCCTTATTTCTTGAAAACTGGAATTTTATAAACATTTCATGAGCATGAAAAACCTTAAAATTATTTTAAAAAAAACATTAAAATTTTTTCAGAATGAACCAGTTTAATTTTCGATTTTTCGGAAAGTCATGAAATCGAGATTACGCAAAGCATTCTAAATGAATCAAAAAAGTAGGAAGCATTCCTTGACGCCAAACCATTTTTCATGTTATGACATTCTTATAAAGTGAAAAAAATCTGTCAATTCCTTTTTTCTTAATTACTTCTCGAATTCGTTCCCGCCGGAACTTTCAAAACGTGCTACTCTTCGCGGGAATAATCTCAACCGTGCTAGTCTTCGTTAATAAAACGAACCGTGTTAATTTTCCATGGAAATCTGATTCGGTGCTAGTCTTCGTACGGACCGACCATATGATGTGTTCAAATATTGCAAAGCTAAAAGTCAAACGGCATTCGATTAATTCCTGAGTGTACAACTTGAGAGTAAAAAAATGCCTTTACAATCACATTTGGTATTTTCGTATTTCATCGACCGCAAATCGATTATATCTCTATCAAACCAACGAATTGGAATACCTCACATTGTTCAGGGAATCATGTCGGACTTGTTCCCCGGCGTTGTCCTACCCGAGCCGGATTACACGGACTTGAACGCCTGTACACGGGAAGTGTGTACACGAGCCAATGTCCAATGTACACCGGCGTTCCTCGTGAAAATTCAGCAGATCTACGAGATGATGATCGTCCGCCACGGCTTCATGATCGTCGGCTATCCGTTTGGAGGAAAATCGACGGCCTACAAGATATTGGCCGCCGCTCTGGAACTCTGCGAAGAACGAGTAAATTTTTTGAATAATTTTTTTTAACGTTTCAAGCGTATTTGAACATCCCGCCGATGAAAATTTGACGATAACGTAATTAAAAATTCAAATTTCGCGCCACAATCATTTGAAAATCTAAAAGACAAATTTCGAGAGACCGAGACACAGTTTAATAGTCAGTTCTGAATTACGTTATCGATTAATTTCGCAATCGATTAATTATAATCGAGATAATTACGTAATCGATTAATAAGTTAAATTTTCTTCTGATATTCGATTATCCACAGTTTCACCAAGTTTGAAGTTAATATTTAAATGTCACTTGCCATTTGTCACGTGTAAATCCAGGAAATATCGGAAACAACTCTACCCAAAATAGCAAAAAAATAATTTGAAGGTACACCTACTTGACCTGTTTTTTCTCGTTCCTCAGGTAATTCTGAAAGAAAAAAAGCTTGCGTACATGGACCGATCGCAGGGTATACTTTTTTCCGCGGTAAAAACTACTCGGAAAAACTAGTAATAATTAACAAAAAGAGAATTCATACATTTTTTTCTCAAAAACTATGAACTTTTACAAAAATTTCATTACAACAAAAATGTTTTAAAATTCATCAAATAATGGTCTCAAATTTTTTCAAATTCATCCGATATAATTTTTGATTTTTCGAAAATTCAAAAACATCGAAATTTCGAAAAACGTCCTTTAAAAATCTGAAAAAATTTCGGAGTATTCTGTGAACAATTTTACGACCTTTTTTGTCTAACGATATTTTTATAAAAGTCCATAATTTGGAGAAAAAGATCTATGAATTCTTTGTTTGTTAATTATTTCTCGTTTTTCGAATCGTTTTTGCTCCGGAGAAAAAAGTATACCCTACGATCGGCCATGTGCGCGAGCTTTTTTTCTTTCAGAATGACCTGATATTAAACGAGAAAAACGAGGTCTGAGATTTTTGGGAAGAGTTGTTTCCGGTATTTGGTGGATTTACACGTATACAAATGCCATTCCACGGAATACTTCCGCATAAGCTTTAAGGGGTCAGACCTGGGTTAACTGCTGAAGAAAGAAATTTCATTTAAAAAGCTGTAGATAATTTTCTGTGCAAGCAATCAAAATCAATTAATCAATTTCGTTTTAATGAATTCAAAAAAAATTATGTAAACTTGTACGAAATAAATGAAAAAAAAATTTTGATTAAAAAAGTGCTCCATTTATTTTGTAGTGAAGGTTTTAAGGAGTAAAATGAGACATTAAGCATTTAATTTCGTCTACTCGTCAACTTCAGTAAAAAAACGCATCCCAATGGTAACAGATTTGTGAGACGTCAAATCGATATTTTTAAGTTATTATAACTGCTTGAATTAAAGATTTTAACGAGCATTTTGAAATAAAACAAGTTTGGTCACGATTGCCTGGATAGAAAATCATCTACAGCTTTCTAAATGAAATTTCTGTTTTTAAGCTTCGCTTCGCCTCAGTTTTTCCAAGTTTTCTTCTCTTCTCCGAAAATCTCGCCACCAACCGATCGTCGTCCTCCGCAGAAACTCATGAACGAGCACAGGGTCGAGATAACGGTGATCAATCCGAAATCCATCACCATCGGCCAGCTCTACGGGCAATTCGACGCCACCTCCCACGAGTGGCAGGACGGCATCCTGGCGGTGAGCTATCGGGCCTTCGCCACGTCGAGCAACAAGAATCGCAAGTGGCTGATATTCGACGGGCCGATCGACGCCGTCTGGATCGAGAACATGAACACCGTCCTCGACGACAACAAGAAGCTCTGCCTCATGAGCGGCGAGATCATACAGCTGGCCCCCACGACCAACCTCATCTTCGAGACGATGGATCTGGAGGCTGCCTCGCCGGCGACGGTCTCGCGTTGTGGTGAGGCTTCGACGGTCGGCTCGTCCTCTACGAGGAATCACATCGGCTTTTTTGCCTTCAGGTATGATCTACATGGACCCGTCGAGCCTCGGTTGGGAGGCGCTTCTCGTCTCGTGGATCGAGAACTCGCCCAGCATCTTCTCGCCTTGGCTACGCAAGTTCATCTACGAGTCTCTGTTCCTGAGATTTTGCAAGCCCATACTTTATCTGCTGCGACGCTGCGGCTTGACCGTGTGTACTTGTTATACGTTAATTTTAGTAATGCGCTCTTTTCGCTCGCGGAACATACCGAGACTTCTTTTTCTGCGTAACTTTCTTCAGGAAATGTGTCCCATGCCCGACACGAACCTCATCCAGGGAATCACGTACTTGATGGACTGCTTCATCGACGAGTACAGGGAACCCATGCAAGAGGCTCCCAATGAATTGGATCTGAGGGCGCAAGTCGAAGTAATTCGAATGAGAATGACTGCACCAAAATCAACTTTTTGTGTATATAACAGAACTGTCTGTAATTTTAGGGATCTTTCTTTTTCTCCTGTATCTGGGCGTTGGGAGGCACTTTGATCGCCAAGGACAGAGAGACTTTCAGCATCTTTTTCCACGGACTTTTAGAGAAGGAATTTCCCAAAGCTCTGGTGGAACGATTCGCATTACCAGAGCCGATTAAAGCATCCATGAAGCCGTACATCTACGTTATGCCGAAGGACGGCTTGGTCTTCGATTACAAGTTCATCAAGGAGGTTCTCCGCGATTTCGTTTTGAATTTCAAATTTCGCGCCACGTGTCGACAAGTCGTTGGAATGAAATTACGAAGATTCACGACACGACGTGGTCTCTTTGCATAATTATGCAGGAAAAAAAAAACCCTGGTAGAAAATAGATCGGGTTTATGATGATAATATGATATTTTTTATGTTGATTGATCGTAATATAGCCTATAATGTCATTATAAGCTCTGTCACTATTAGTGCAAAGTATAGTCAATTTTTTATGGAAACATAATATGATCAATTATGATGATATTATCAGTAATATGATTATATTATGTTATGATATAATTTTGTTATGGTTATGGTTATATTATAAATGTGTGTAACATGCGCGCACAACTATATACCTTTTTTCCACCATAAATTATGATAATATTGTGATATCATAACATCGTCATAAATTATGATGCCCCCATATCCCATGATAAATTTTCCATCCGATAAAAAATACTTTTTATTTTTTATTTTTTACTTTTACCCATTCTCTCCGTGGCGCGAAATTCGAATTTCCACGTACTCCCTCCACTCTCTCATCACCCGAACCCTCCCCCCCGCAAAACTTTCCAGGGCAAAGGCAAATGGAAGCTCTGGTCGGACGAGCTGCTGAACCTCCCCCCGATCCCACGGGACATCCCCGTCAACCAGATAATCGTGCCGACGGTCGAGACGATCCGCTACACGACCCTGTTCCAGCTGCTCGTCCAGCACGACAAGCCCGTGCTGTTCGTCGGGCCGACGGGCACCGGGAAGTCCGTCTACGTCACGGACTTTCTGCTCAAGAAGAACAAGGTCGCCGTCTACAAGCCGCTCTTCATAAACTTCTCGGCGCAGACCTCGGCCAATCAGACGCAGGACATCATCATGAGCAAGCTGGACAAGAGGAGGAAGGGGGTGTACGGGCCGCCGGTCGGCAAACGCTGGGTCATCTTCGTCGACGACGTGTCGATGCCGAAGAAGGAGGAATACGGCGCGCAACCCGCTATCGAGCTGCTCAGGCAGTGGCTGGATCACTCGCTGTGGTGATGCGATTTTTTTCATGAATTTTTTTTTGTTTAATTAAACAGTTTCTTTTTTAAACTACCCCGGTAGAAGCTTAACGATTAATTAGCTAACTTATAATGAAATTAGCTAATTTATCGTTAAGCGAATTAGCTAATTTATCGTTAAGTCAATTAGTCAACTTATAATTGAATTAGCTAATTTATCGTTAAGTCAATTAGTCAACTTATAATTAAATTAGCTAATTTATCGTTAAGTCAATTAGTCAATTTATAATGAAATTAGCTAATTTATCGTTAAGTTTCTACCAGGGTAAATTATTAGACAATAAGTCTCCAGCCGCGTTTAGCGTATTTTTTTAAACAATTTAAGGTCAATGTTATTGAAAAAATAAAATACTTCATCGCAGAGCCGAAGACTTTTAGGAGAAAATTAATTGTAATGCGACGTTTGGCCTTAAAAATTAAAGGTACGACCGAAAGGACTGCGCGGCCATCAAACTGATCGAGCTTCAGCTGATGTGCGCCATGAGTCCACCAGTCAGCGGGGGAAAGGACGTCACCCCGAGATTCAAGCGACACTTTTTCGTCACGACCATCGCGGAATTCCCCGACAACATTATGATCGCGATTTTCAGTAAAATCATTCTTTGGCATCTCGACACCAGGTACGAAGGCAAGACTATAGATTTTCGACATCGCGTTCGCTCTAACGAATCCTTTCCTACGCTCGACAGGGGCTTCAGCAAGGAATTCGATCCCTGCATCGACCAAATAGTACTGGCCACCCTGGACATCTACAAAAACAGTCTGCAATACCTCTTGCCCACCCCGGCGAAGTCGCACTACCTATTCAATCTTCGAGACTTCTCGCGAGTTATTCAGGTATAAAAATTTTGGCAACGCAAATAGTGGTATGGATAGATTTATTTAATTGTCAAATTTTTTCCATTTTTTGTTGAGCACATGCTTTGTATCATCAAAATTCAAATTGATAATTGTTCGTAATCGCACAGGTTACATGGGAACACAGAACTTTTTCTCATACAATAACTAAAAATTTTTTAATTAGTGACGGTCACGTTGCGCATTCTCAAAATTTGTATTGGGCAACTGTTCCCATTTTTTACAAAAATTATGTATATGTACAGAAATCTGAGACTCAGTAAATATAAATAATTATAAACCTCGGAACACTGTGCTTTAGTGCTATGAACAAGAGTACGTAGTACTTGCTATCTATGATCGAATACAATTTTTGAAGTTATGTAGTACCCCATTTAATTTGCATGGCTCCGACCTCCTCTTAACAACTCTTTAGAGCACTTCATGAGCAAAATTTAAAGAATAAAAAATAAATTATAAATTTTTTTTTTAATTTACATAAAGAATTAAATCTTAAAGAAAGTTTACGTGACCAAAATAATCCACAAAAAGCGCAATCTTGACCATACATACAACTGTTCAGTGTAGAGCGCATCCGCGCAATAAACGAAAATTTTAAATAAACGTAAAACTAAGTTAATATGAACAATAAATGTTAAACTCCGCTCACCTCCAGGGCGTCCTGCTCTCAGTCCCCGAGACAATGCCGACCCTCGACAGCATGAAGAAGATGTGGGTCCACGAGGTCCTCCGCGTCTTCGGCGACCGTCTCGTCGAGCAGTCGGACATCGACTGGCTGGTCCAGCAGCTGCGCGAGACCCTCGCCCAGGAGATGGAGGTCGACCTCGACGCGATGTTCGCCGACCTGAAGGCCGACCCCACGGCCCCGGTCGGCGAGGCCGAGCTCCGCAAGCTCGTCTACTGCGACTTCGCCGACCCCAAGGCCGACGCCCGGCTCTACCAGGAGGTCTCGGATCTCGAGCTTCTGCGCAGCATCGTCGAGACTTACCTCGGCGAGTACAACTCCATGACGAAGAAGCCCATGAATCTCGTGATGTTTCGCTTCGCCATCGAGCACCTGTCCAAGATCGCTCGGATAATCAAGCAGCCGAGGTCCCACGCCCTCCTCGTCGGCGTCGGCGGCTCCGGCCGGCAGTCCCTCACGAGACTGGCCTCCCACATATGCGACTACGAGGTGCACCAGGTCGAGATCACCAAGACCTACGGGACGTACGACTGGCACGAGGACATCAAGAGGATACTGCTCAAGACCACCGCCAGCGAGCTCCACTCCACCTTCCTCTTCACCGACATGCAGATCAAGCACGAGAGCTTTCTCGAGGACATCAACAATATGCTGAACACTGGGGAGGTATAGAGGAGAGAATGGCCGAGTGGTAGGACGTGGGAGTGCAGCGGGTGGCTTTTAATTGGGGGGTTGCTTCGGCTCGCCTCGTCGAGGGCTGCGGAATTAATTGGAGGCTTGTGTACGAGTGGTTATTGGAAAATATTGCCGTCAGGGTGGACGTCCGCTGCGATTTCATTCGAAATTCGAAAAAAATTTTATGTCTTGTTTCTGCTGTGAAAGATAGATTTATTTTTGTTCTCAAGCACGCAACGGTCAGTTTTCACTGAAAACGTATCATTTTTTGATCGTATATAAATGTCTTTTTTTTATGAAAATTTTGTTTTAGACACTTTCAAAAAGTCGTTTACACAAGGCATTTGAACGAGTGCTACTCAAATTTTTTTTACTGTTTCTTCAAAATACCTTGAAAAACACTTACTATTTTTCTTTTTTTTTTTTCAAGGATTAAAGTAAAAATTATTTATCTGTAAAAAGTATTAAAATAAGTGTTTTTCACTATTTTTAATAAATTACTAAATATTAGAATTCTGTTAGCTTCATATTTATAACTGCTTTGATAGAAAATATTTATTTTTGTTTAGTGCAGTTCAAAATATATTATGTACAAATTTTTAGGTTTGACTTAATTGAATCCCTGTGCGCAGCAGTTTTTGCAAATACCTTATATTTTGTTGATTTTTCTGTCGCGAACGAAACGTACTCAAAATTTGCAGAAAATTATCCTTTTTATTACAATCAAGACGTAATAGATACCAAACGTATAAATAGAAAAAAATAAGAAAAAATATTCTCGGTGGAGAGCCGCACTTTAACACTGCTTAACAAAGCTATATTAAACAGTGTTTACCGAAAATATCACGAATTAAAATTATTAGCGAAAAAAAATTAGCGAAAAAAATTCTATACCTTCTAACTGGCCGTCAGGTGCCCAACCTCTTCAGCAACGAGGAGAAAGCCGAGATCTGCGAGAAGATGCGCCAGATCGATCGTCAGCGCGAGCGATCCATGCAGACGGACGGCAGTCCCGTGGCCCTCTTCAATTTCTTCGTCCAGATCGCCCGGGACCAGCTGCACATTGTCGTGGCCATGTCGCCGATCGGCGACACCTTCAGGAACCGGGTCCGGACGTTCCCGGCTCTCGTCAACTGCTGCACCATCGACTGGATGCAGGTAACGTATATGGGGAATTTTTTTTTAAATCGGCACTTAGAGGGGTCAAAAAATGGTCGATTTTCAGAAGGGGAGCACACCTCCCAATTGCGATTTTTCTTGTTCATTATGTCATATAGAACATAAAAAACTTGGGGTACAACGGAATTGAGCTTTGTGACAAGGTTTTACAAGCGCTTGAATTTTTAATATTTTGAAATAATTGAGCTTCTTAGGCCAAAAAGCTAATAACTTCAAATGCTTGTACAATGCATTTGCGGGGCTCAAAAGTGAAAAGTCTGGGCATAAAATTGAAGTACAAAAACAGAGCTTTAATTTAAAAAAAAAGATGATTTAATTTAAGAAAAAGAAGAAAATAATGCAAAAATCTGATGTTAAACTTTGTGTTAAACCAATTGTACAATTTTTGAAAAATTAAAAAATGGCTCAAAAATTTTTGAAAAAATTCATACGTATTCTTTAAGTAATTTTAAGCATTTTTTATTCTACAACATTTTTTCGTTAAGGTGATATTTCTCGAGAAAAAAAATCATGTTTAACAACACGCTCGCAACAAAGTTTAACATCAGATTTTTGCATTATTTTCAAATGCTTGTCATTTTCAAGCCAAGAAACCAATCCGATCGGGCTTTTTTTTAAATTAAAGCTCTGTTTTTTTACTTAAATTTTATGCCCAGACTTTTCACTTTTGAGCCCCGCAAATGCGTTGTACAAGCATTTGAAGTTATTAGCTTTTTGGCGTAAGAAGCTCAATTATTTCAAAATATTAAAAATTCAAGCGCTTGTAAAACCTTGTCACAAAGCTCAACTCCGTTGTACCCCAAGTTTTTTATGTTCTATATGACATAAAGAACAAGGAAAATCGCACTTGGGAGGTGTGCTCCCCTTCTGAAAATCGACCATTTTTTGACCCCTCTAAATACCGATTTAAAAAAAAATTCCCTATATACCAGACCGATCACCCGATCGAGAACCGAAGCTAAATTGGGATCGATCTCGCATTTGCCCCGCAGCCCTGGCCGGAAGACGCACTGTCCGCTGTGGCGATGAAGTTCCTCGGCGAGATCCAGCTGACGGATCTCGAGCGCAGCGCCTGCATCGACATGTGCCAGTACTTCCACGTGTCCACGCAGACGCTCAGCCGCGAGTTTCTGGCGCGGCTCGGCAGGCACAATTACGTCACGCCGACTTCGTACTTGGAGCTGATCAATACGTTTAAGGACCTGCTGGCGAGCAAGAGGAGGTGAAGCCGAGAGTTCGATCGAGTTTTTCATTGTCATTCGCGATAGTAAAGAATCTAGTGTTGACCGTATACGGGAAGTAATGGCGATTCGAAACGAAAATTTTACTCGTTCTGTTTTATCGTATCTATAAAGTACGTAATTCACGTATTGATTCGAGTGGTGGCTGTAACATTCCAAATTCTGCAAACACTCGCATCGCTGACTGTAATCAAAGTTTTTGCTTCGACCTCGTCGTAACTCGAAACGAAAATTTCGCTCATTCGGTTTTACCACTGAAACACACAAATTGTACATTACAATTATTACACGCCGCGACATTGCTATCTCGTAATTTCATGAAAATTCGTTGCCGCTTGCTTTATCGACAGAGAAATTTTGCTGAGCAAGGGACGTTACGAGGCCGGTCTCGGCCGCCTGGACGGGACCCAACGCGACGTCGCCGACATGCAGGACACTCTGAAACGTCTGCAGCCTATGCTGATCACCGCGACCCAGGACGTCCAGAGGATCTTGACTCGAGTCGAGAAGGAGAGCGTCGACGTCGCGGAAGTCGAGAAGTTCGTCAAGATCGACGAAGAAGCTGCTTTGGTTCGTCTTCCCATTTGTATACTGATGCACATTTGAATTTCGCGCCATAACGCGACGAGCAAATAATTTGCGGATTTACGCGAAGGATGCGAAGGACATTGCGTTAAACCAGTTTGTCCAGCTTTTCAGCGCGTCGAGGTTAATTACGCAGCGGCATAAACTTGCCGCGTTTCATTACCCAATTTCGTTTACATCCGAGTCGCTATGATATGTGCGCGGACAGCCTGCAATTTCTACCGCGAAATTCGAAAATTCGAATTAGTCAGCGTTTACGAGCTTGCAACTCAACTCCCGCAGGAAGTGGCAGCCACGGCGGCCGAGATAAAGGCCGAGTGCGACGCGAACTTGGAGGAAGCCATGCCGATCCTGCGGGACGCCGAGAACGCGCTCAACACCCTGACCCAGGCGGACATCGCGGTGGTGAAGGCCATGAAGAATCCGCCTGCGGTGGTCAAGCTCGTCATGGAGAGCGTCTGCATCCTGAAGGAGCTGAAACCCGAGAGGATCCAGCAGCCGGACGGCCGAATCGCCGAGGACTACTGGAAGGTCTCGCTGAAGATGCTGAGCGACGTCAAGTTCCTCGACAGCCTAATGAACTTCGACAAGGAGAACGTGCCGGAGAAGATAATAAACAAGATCCGCCAGGACTACCTGACCAACGTCAACTTCGATCCGGAGAAGATAAAGAGCGCCTCGACGGCCTGCGAGGGTATCTGCAAGTGGGTCCACGCGATCTCGGAGTACGACAAGGTCATGAAGATCATCGCCCCGAAGAAAAAGGCTCTGGCCGAGGCCCAGGCCGTCTACGACGAGGCGATGTTCAAGTTGAACATCAAGAGGGAACAGTTGCGACAAGTCCAGGTATAATTTTGGGGGGGGGGGGGTGGAATGTTGATTGTTGAGTGACTTCTATTGTCGGAATCAATATACCTAAAAAATGTACTGCATACCCACAAGAATAATGTTTGAGTGCTTTTTATTCATTTCATTTTGTACATTGTGTTTCGCCGTAGCTGAAACTCGCTAACTTGGAAGACGAGCTGAAGTCTCGCAAAAATGATTACCAGTCCATGATGGATAAGGTGGCCGATTGCGAGCAGAAGCTCAAGCGAGCCGAGGAATTGATCGGTGGATTAGGCGGTGAATACGCGCGTTGGGCGAACAACGCCAAGGAATTGGGCGAGAGGTGTGTAAATCAAAGTAACGTAAACGAGCCATCAACGTCCGTCTCACGGCAATTCGCCATCGCACGAATGTTTACAGATACGATCGACTGACCGGAGACGTGATGATAGCTTCCGGTGTGATCGCATATTTGGGCCCGTTTACAACTCCCTACAGGGTCAAGCAGATCGAGGCTTGGGTCGAGCTCTGCGAGAACCTCAAGATCGTCTGCACCAAGGACTTTCAGCTTCGAGACGTCCTGGGAGTTCCGGTCCTCATTAGGTCTTGGAATATATTCGGTTTACCGACGGACGCTTTCTCCGTGGACAACGGCATAATCGTCAAGTAAAGGCGACTGGTCATATTAACAGCTGTTGATCGGATTTCAATTTTATTTTTGTATTTTGTTTAATTGGCTTGAATAATGTTGAACGTAATTGAGCAATAGATCGCAGAGAATTGTTCGTAAAGTGTAAAGTAGTCAATCCAGCCTATAGTCAGACTGCTTAGTTCTTTCCATCGTACTTTACACCCTACTCAAATAAGTCAACCTCAAGCTAAAAATAAAATTCAACACCTCGCACCGAATCATCTTCAGAAATGCGCGACGCTGGCCCCTGATGATAGACCCCCAGAGCCAGGCGAACAAGTGGATCAAGAACATGGAGAAGGACAACAACCTGAGCATAATCAAGCTCAGCCAAAACGACTATCCGCGAACCTTAGAAAACGCGATTCAATTCGGCCAGCCGGTCCTCCTGGAGAACATCGGCGAGGAACTCGACGCCATGCTCGAGCCTGTGCTGTTGAAGCAAACCTTCAAACAGGGTGGCGCCCTCTGCATCAAACTCGGCGACTCCGTGGTCGAGTACAGCCAAGACTTCAGACTGTACATCACCACGAAATTGCGCAATCCTCACTACCTGCCGGAGATAATTGTGAAGGTGACTCTGATCAACTTCATGATCACCTCGAGCGGATTGGAGGATCAGCTTCTGGGAATAGTCGTGGCGAAGGAGCGACCGGACCTCGAGGCGGAGAAGAACTCGTTGATCATTCAAGGAGCTGCCAACAAGAAGTACGGATGTTTTGAGAGGAGGTTCATGAGAAACTATTGTCCTCACCTTTTCTCCCAACGAATTTCAGGTTGCTGAAGGAAACCGAGGACAAGATTCTGCAGCTGCTGGCTTCCTCCGAGGGAGACATCCTCGAGGACGAGGAGGCCATCGCCGTACTGAGCTCCTCCAAAGTCCTCAGCAACGAGATCCAAGTGAAGCAGGAGGCCGCCGAGGCGACTGAGCACACCATAGACGTCACCAGACTGCAGTACTCGCCCATTGCGACTTACAGTACCGTGTTGTTCTTCACAACAGGTTTGTGGTCACACGTCGAGTGTTTCATCCCCATAACTCGTTGGATATTGATTCCTTACAACTTCCACGACTCTCTCGCCGACAGCCGACCTGGCGAACATCGACCCCATGTATCAGTACTCGCTGATCTGGTTCGTCAACCTCTTCAAAATGGCAATCGACAACACCGAGCAGGCTGAAGAGGTTGAGGAGCGCATAGACATTCTGAAGGAGTACTTCACACGCTCGCTCTACGAGAACGTCTGCAGGTCACTGTTCGAGAAGGACAAGCTTCTGTTCTCGCTGCTGCTGCTCGTCAATCTCCTCGAGAGCAGGCAGAAATTGTCCAGGGACAAGTGGATGTTCATACTGACCGGCGGTGTCGGCCTCGACAATCCATACGTGAATCCGACCACCTGGTTACCACCGCAGTCCTGGAACGAAATCTGTCGACTCGAGGATCTCCCGGGATTCGAGGTTTGTTTTCGTTTGGATAGTCGATAGTCACGATTATCCTGCGACTCGGATTGAATGCAGTTTTATCGGTAGATACTTATTTGTGCATATGGGAAAATTTTTCCAGGATATTCAAATAATTTGGTTCGAATATTAAAAAAAAATATATCGTACTACACCTGTGTGCGATAGCGTTTTTCTTGTTCTATAGGACACGCAGAGGATAAAAAAAAATAGCGTTTCCACGACAGCGGGCGTGTGACACTGTTTTCTTACCGTTTTCATATTTACGTGTGAAATTTTAAAAGCAAAAAGGATTTTTCTTGCACACTGCGTAGTTTTCGAGTACCTAAATATTTCTCATGTATAATCGTCATTTAGTAGGGAAAGAGAGCTTTAATTTAAACTATAGAGCATTAAAATTGGATTGTTAAACTGCGAGTTATTTGCACTTAATCATAGCAATTGTGTCTCAAATAAAAATTTTTCTAAAACATTGATCAATTTTTAATTAAGAAAACTAGACGTTTTCCAAGAAAAGCTGGTAATAGTAACAAATTCTTAAAATTAGCCAAATAATACACCTGAAGCTTTTTTTCGATTTTGCAAGGTAACGATTTTAGAAACCGTACGAAATTCTTTTTTCAATTTTCGAACCAACTATCTGAATATTTTCAGCGGATTTTTCCGTATACTGAAAATGACCTAGAGTTCTCGACCTCGTAGCTGCCCCGAACATCGTTATCATTTATTTATTTATTTGTTTATCTTTAATAGCTTTTTAATTATTAACTTTACGTGGAAAAGTTGAGCAAGAAAATTGTTCAGAATTGAATTTCCTACACAAGGTACGTGTGTTCTTGCAATATTTTGCTGTATTTTGTATCGTCATTGTTTAAAACAAAAAAATAATTAATTCTCGTATTGCAAAACTTTATACGATACACTCAAGTCACAGTCCAAACAGCGTAAAAAACGAACCGTTGACTCACCGCAAAATCCTTTGAAAATCAAACAGAAATTGCTCAAAGCTCAGGATCTCTCGGGCTTATTATTATTCGCAGGGAGTGCGGGAATCGTTCGCGAGCCGCGGCAACGAATGGAAAACCGTGTACGACTCGAAGGAGCCGCACAACGCGACTTTCCCGCCGCCGTTCCATCAGCTCGAGAGCTTCGACCGGATCCTCGTCTTGAGATGCCTCCGACCGGACAAAGTTGTTCCAGCCGTCCAGAGCTTTGTCGGATGTGAGTTTCTCGGGATAAACGGATTTCCGGCTTCGCGTCCTCGTGTAATACCTTTCGCCTTCGATTTTACACAGCTGAGCTCGGCCAGCAGTACATCGAGGCGCCGCCCTTCGATTTGGCTTCGCCTTTCCAAGACTCGAACAACTGTGTGCCCCTGATATTCATCCTGACACCCGGAGCCGATCCGATGCAGCTTTTATTGAAATTCGCGGACGACACGGGCTACGGGGCGAGCAGACTCTTCTCGCTGTCTCTCGGACAAGGTATGACGTTTCGATCGCGTGTGGCTGGGCATTGAGAGAAAGTTTGGCGAAAAAGAAAAAAAACGTTAATTGGATGGCAGAACGCTTTCTCGAAGGAACTGTACGTTTTTTATTTTTATTGGTGTAAACGATTGTATTCCGGACTGAAAATTTTCTAGTTATATAGTATAGATATACTTTTTCATTATACTAAAGCCTACCTATATACCAATAACGAGAATTTTTCGAGATATTCATTCCGAAATTTAATCAAATTGTAGTTGAAAAGTATACTCGACATGCACGACAAATGTATGGCATTTCTGTACACGCACTCGACAATTGCAGTAGAGATAATTTTTTTAAACTTTATTTGTATATTTACATACATTTCCTTCAAATAGTGTTCTAAAAACAGTATTTTTCGATCCAGGACCAGTTAAAAGATCGAAAGTAACAAGATTTTTCGATATTATAATTTGCACCGTTATACAAAGCTTTCTCTTTCAGAAAGCAAAAATTTAACTTTTTCTTATAAATGCTGGTTTAAAAGCCAACAGTAATGATAAAGTGGTAATGAGTAGACATATTTTTGAAGGAAATTCAATGATCTTTCAGAATATGGCATTAGATTTTGTAAATCTCTGAAAAAAGTCACTTTTAAAATTTCGTATAAATTCCAAAAAAATTCGGTAAACAGTAACCTATTCTCTCCAAATTCTAATAGCGTCTAGCACAAAATTTGATCTCGCTACATGGATTCGCTCCAGAGATATTGTCCGAACAATTTACATACGTACAAACATGCATTTTCTAAAAACACATTTTTCTCACTGGAGAACACGTAAAACATGGAAATTCATCGGAACTTCCGATTTGAAAATTTGCACCGTTACAAAGCTTTCTTTTTGAGAAAGCAAAACTAATAATAATAACAATAATAATGATATAATGACGAATGCACATACAATAATAATTACGGTAATTCCTCGTATTTTCGCTAAAATCTTCACTAAAATCCAAAAAATCTTATCGAAACCTTCGTTAAGTATTTGGGATTTTGGATTCAATTCGAAATTTTCGTTTGATATTTCGCTTAAACTTAGAAACAAACGTTTACAATCCGTTTGTATATCTACAAGCAATGAAATTAAAAAGTGCGCGATTTCCTTACATGAAAAATTTCTAAGACCGGATGTTGTGAAGCCGCTGAAGATGATCTGCGATTGGTTCATGTTGTGCGCGCATGCATTATTATTATTATTCTAATGACTCCAATAAAGCATCTCAGTTTAATGAATTTTATTTTTCATTGCACTACGTAACAATTGCTATATATTTTTATATTAAAAGTGAAATCTGGAATGTGCACACTTTATCACATGATTAGATATTCGCTCATGCATATTGCACAACCCAAAACATAGCATAAAAGATCTGCAGTCAGGAGAATATTAAAATACATACAAACCTAAGAAACCATTCTTATATCTGTTGATTACCGACTGAATAATTTTGACCATCCCCCCCCCCCCCCCCCACTATACACCAAACCTATATCCTTCGTTCTCAGGCCAAGGCCCCATCGCCGTCCACCTCATCAACGAGGGCGTGAAGGAGGGCAACTGGATCGTCCTGCAGAACTGCCACCTGGCCAAGAGCTGGATGCCGACCCTCGAGAAGATCTGCGACGGCTTCATCCCCGACACCATCCATCCGGACTTCCGGCTCTGGCTGACGAGCTACCCGGTCGACCACTTCCCCGTCTCGATCCTCCAGAACTCCATCAAGATCACGAACGAGCCGCCCAAGGGCCTACGCGCCAACATCCTCAAGTCCTACGCCAGCGACCCCATCAGCGACTCCGAGTTCTTCCAGTCCTGCACCCAGTCCGAGGTGTTCAAGAAGCTCCTCTACGCCCTCTGCTTCTTCCACGCCAACATCCAGGAGCGCCGCAAGTTCGGATCGATCGGCTGGAACACGCCCTACGAGTTCAACGAGACGGACCTCAGGATCAGCGTGCTCCAGCTCAAGACGTTCCTCGACCAGTACGAGGACGTGCAGTACGCGGCCCTTAAGTACCTCACGGGCGAGTGTAACTACGGTGGCAGGGTCACCGACGACTGGGACAGGAGGACCCTCCTCGCTATTCTGCAGACGTTCTACAACGAGTGAGTGATTTTTGTTTTTACGGCACTTTGCGGGTGTCACAAGTGGTCCGTTACGGCACGGCGCCAGAATCGACTGCTTATTGCACGGATAGTCGCGCGGCAGCGGATTTTATGCTACGGTCAGGGCTATAAATAGTACATTACGATACTAGTGGCATAAGTCGTACTTTACACTCTACTTTACTCGCTACGCTCGTGTGCTAACCTCACGGTGCCAGAATGGACAGCTAATGCCACGGATAGCCGTGGCAGCGGATTTATGCCAATCCTGTGCTATAAAAATCATACGATACGCGTGTCATAAGCTGTTCTTCATGGCACGACCTGTAACCTCACTCGCCACGATCGTGCGGTTATACACGTCGTGCCGTAAAGTACGACTGATGCCACTAGTATCGTAATGTACTATTATGCTACAGTGCTATAAAATATCATTTTATGCTACAGTGCTATAAAATATCACTTTATGCTACAGTACTGTAAAATATATTGCGATACGCGTGTCACAAGCCGTTTTTCACGCTGTGCCGTAAAGCACGACTTATGGCACTGGTATCGTAACGCAGTATTTTTACGAGAGTTATACTGGTCACGAAACGAACGAATTTTTGCGCCTTCGCAGGAGACTAGTGACGGAGGACAACTATCGGTTCGATCCGACCTCGGACATATACTACTGTCCGACGTTCAAAGACTACGAGGCCTATTTGGGTTTCACCAGGAAATTCCCTATAATCACGGAACCCAGTGTTTTCGGACTTCACGAGAACGCGGATATTGTTAAGGATAATCAGGAGACTAACCTGATGTTTTCGTCGCTACTTCTTACGCAGGTCGGCGCATTTTTCCTTTTCCGAGATTTGAATTTTACCCTAAATTGGACGAACGCACTAAATTATAGTTTCTTCCTTTAAAATCGCGTAGGATCGAACGGTGAGACTGACCGAGTATGTATTTATCCTTTTTTTTCTATTCGAAACGTATTTTATTCATCGCTCGTTTTTGTTTGCGACTACTATGCAGGATTTGTGGGATCCGAAGGTGACGTATTCAATGAAAAATTATGTATAGAATTGAAGTAATTACATGTAGACTTTGTATGCGTAGTCGTAGTCGTAGTAACTGTATAGTAATAGTATAGTCTAATATTTATCAAACCACTTAACTATGTACATAGCAACATTGTGCTCAACACAGGCTTTTCCGATTAAAAACAAAGCAGATCGATTCTCGCTAAAAAAAAATTTTTCACTCCCGCAGGAAAAAACGCGCAGCGACGCGAGCGGCTCTTCCGACGATGACATTGTTTATAAGATAGCCGACGACATCCTGAGCAAATTACCGGAAAATTACGACTTGCAAGAGGCCATAGAAAAATATCCAACCTCCTACAACCAAAGCATGAACACCGTGCTAGTTCAAGAAATGGGTCGATTCAATAAACTCCTCAGCTGTATAAGAAGCAGCCTCGTAAACGTCCAGCGGGCCATCAAAGGTAAGAAAGCGCAGTGAGACTTTTTTTTTAATGGAGCCCTTCGCGCGTCATTCACGACCTTTTCGTTTTACGACGAACCGATTAGGTGTCGTCGTAATGTCGTACGAACTGGAGCAGGTGTTCACGTCGATACTCATGTCGAAAATCCCGGGTCTGTGGATGCAGAACTCGTATCCGTCCCTCAAGCCGCTCGGCAGTTACGTCAAGGATTTTTTGAATCGACTGGAGTTTTTACAGGTCGGCGCGCTTTAGAACCGTTTCGAAGATAAAAGACTGTTTTCTCATCGACGTTAATTTTGTACAGGATTGGTACGAAAACGGACCACCGCCGACGTTCTGGCTATCGGGATTCTTCTTTACTCAGGCGTTCTTGACTGGGATTTGCCAAAATTACGCGAGGAAGTATCAGATTCCGATCGACCTGTTGGTCTACGACTTTCTGGTCTTGAGGGGGTCGGAGTTCGAGAAGCCGCCCGAAGACGGAGTTTACGTTTACGGAATGTTCCTCGACGGGGCTAGATTCGACAGAGAAAAAATGGTTATCAGCGAGAGTCTTCCGAAAGTTTTGCAGGAACCGATACCTCACGTAAGTGCTTTCGCATGACGAACAGCGAAAATTCATGTATTTAACATTAAAACGTTTATCGCAGTATCGATTGTAGAACATGTTGATATTTATTGCGAGTCGAAAGGGACTCAAGTGGAACAGAGTCGATATAAATTTTCTTTCTGTGTTTTCGACAGATATGGATGATACCCGTGAAGCAGGACGAGATTAAGAAAAGACTGACCTACACTTGCCCGTTGTACAAAACGAGCGAAAGACGTGGAACTCTCTCTACCACAGGACACTCGACAAATTTTGTTATCGCCGTCGAATTACCTACCAGTAGACCCCCAGAACATTGGATAATACGAGGTGTCGCCATGATTTGCCAGCTATCTTATTGATTGTGACACTGTGATAATCGTGTAATTTATACAAACTCGTGTGGCGTTATAGTCATTATTATACTTTATTACAATCATTGATGTTTGTGGTAAATTGTCTAGTCTTTTTTGTACACGTATAATACAAATAAAATACTCCTTCGTTATCTATTATGTACATTATTTTTATAAAAATATCATATGTATTTATAGTCAGTCGCGTGAGTTTAAAAAAATAGATTACGTAGAAAAATATAATCGATTAAAAATATCTCGTAAGATTATCGATACAAGAAAATATACAATTGCAAAAAAGAAATTAAAAATAATACTTCAAAATAGTTTATAAAATCAGTCGATACGAGAATATACTTCATCGCAAAGGAAAATCACTGCAATATTTTAAAAGAGCTTAAAAGCTCAGTCGATTTGAGTATATATACACTGCACAGTTACAGGCACAGATTGTCCGTCGGTTCCGGGTACTCGCTGCAGAACGGACATCTCCGAAATACATTGTATATGTACATCATACACAAGGTTCTTCTAGAGGCTCTATGAAAGAAGCACACAATTATACATAAAATAAAAACCGCGAGCAGAACGATCAAAATTGTTTGGACGGTAGATGTCGAATCGTCATTCGATATTTCCGTCGAACTTATTTGAACGGATTGTATATCTTTGGGTAGTAACAGATTTTGTGGTCTACAAATGGCATTGGTGGACCATTCAAATTCAGAGTTACAGTATTGGTCCTGGAAATAAAAATATTTATTGATTACGTTTATAACGGGATGTCGTACACCACTGCACAGAAATCAAATGTATACGAGAACATTTACCGTCAGGACCGATGGTTCTCCTAAAATAGCGGACTCGTTGCATTTGATATTTAAAATTGACTGAGCTTTGGAACCTAAATAAATAAATAATAGCAATATTACATTAAATTACAATATTACATTTCATAGGAATTATTAATTTATAAAATTTAATGAAAAAAGTAATTATTACCGTCAGCACATGGACTTCCATCGGTAAAGTGAAATTTAATCGTATTTGTTCGATAGTCTGACATTACAGTCATCTTTTTACCGTAACTCATTTTATCATCGCATACGTATGAATCATTGCAGGCCTTTTTTCCACCGCAAAGACTTACGCTAAATGTGTGATTTCCGTCTTGCTTCATCCTGCTGAACTGCATTGGATGTAATAAAATATGTTGCAGTCGAATAATACGTATTAAATTTATAAATGATACGATTGTGATTATCTTGGTTACCTTGTAAACATTTCGTTTGTTTAATTCCGATAAATCCCACATATCGCCATGTGCATTAGTAACTTGGCACTCGCCATTCACATTTCCTTCCACAGCTCCGCAACTCAGCTTCGTTTTCCATTCAAAATAATATGTACAATTGTGATAATCAACGAAATGTGGAGCACCCTGAAGTCACATCAATTATAATCAAGTTAATATGCAAAAATATTGTTGAAATTCAGATAAAGCTTCAGTTGTACACTAACTTCAAAGTGATCCAAGTCGCACACAAACTTTATTTGAGACGAAGTTCGTTGCTCCTTGTCCTCTTCGCACAGAGCGCCGTTCTTGTACGTCAAAACGACGCTTCCGTCGCTTTCGCCATGCAAATTTTGATCGGGATATCCTAAATTCTATCAACGAAACGCCAATCAGTCAAACTTACAATATTTCGCTTCAATCAATTTCGCTTATTACTACAATCGACTCACCAATTCGTTCGTCGACTTTCCGTCCTTATCAATGTCAGCCTTGCAAATGCCCACGCCGTTGGTGCAGTTCTGAAATTGCGATCCGTTCACAAGCGGCCGGCAAACGTTGATGTGAAACACGGTGCTGCTATTGGTCTGAACGACGTAGTTGCTCTTCGATCGGATCAGCCTCTCGAAATTCATGTCGTACAGCGACATGGCGCAGGGCTTCTTGCAAATAGCGCTCGTATACCAA
This sequence comes from Philotrypesis tridentata, assembly GCA_018906965.1. Classification (NCBI taxonomy): domain Eukaryota; kingdom Metazoa; phylum Arthropoda; class Insecta; order Hymenoptera; family Pteromalidae; genus Philotrypesis; species Philotrypesis tridentata. The sequence goes on from JACCIB010000006.1 coordinate 7,015,826, forward strand.
TTGATGTTCGTGTGGCACGCTTTATCCTCGACGTCGATCCAATCCGAAAACGCGCAGAGAAACGATATGACCGTAAACTTTTTCAGACCCTTGGCGCACACGTTGCCGTCGGTGTAGTTCAGGTAAGGCCCGCTCGCCTTCCACATCAATTCTCCATTGGCCAGTCCGCCCGATATCCCAAGTCTTTTCTCGTCGAATTCTTTGCAGACACCTGCTTGCGCGCGTGCGACAGATACGAAATCACAATTACTGAGTACGATCGCGCGTAGCGATGTAACATTGTGTAACGACGAGACAAAAATTACCAGTTCCAGTCTTGCAAATCGTCCCGTTCATGAAACTGCAGATGCTGATCGCGTAAACCCCGTCCATTGTTCTCGTGCGGAAAATCCGGTTCTTAAAGATCGACAAGTCGTACTCGTACTTAGTCAAGGGGTCCTTAACCGTGCAGAAATCCCTGTTTACCAGGCTCTGCTCGTGCAGAACTTTCTCGCTGCAAGCGGCAATCGTCCTCCAGACAAATTTGTAGTGGCAGATTTCCCAGCCCCCCATGAACTCTGGCGAAGTGTCCTGATTTCAAACATACAGATATATACAGAGGAAGAGAAAAGTATATAAAGTGCATATATTTATCCAAGAATCAAAGCAACAGGTTGTATATACTTATTCAGTTCAAACGAAGCGAGAGAGAGAGAAAATTTACCGTTGCATTCAAGTCGCAGACGAATTTGATGGTAGTCTTGATAGTTTGGAAATGCTCAATGTGCCTCAGATAGCACAAGACGTCGCTATCGTAATTTATCAGCAAGTTCCCATCGCTCACGTAGATGAACGTTTTGTCCTCGATCTTGCCAATATTTTTGTACCTTTGTACCAACAGAGCAAAAAGCAGTTGACAATTAGCTTCGACAATTAAACAAGCGAAAATTCCGCTTGTTGCGCATTACACTTTATCAAATTTCCTACGCGCATACCTTATGTTCGACTTATCGGTCTTATCGATCAAGCATATCGAGGAGTCGGAGCTGCAATTGACGTGATGCGGACCGTACAGCAGGGAATGGCAGACGTTCAGAACGACCGACGTCTCGTCGCTTATCACGACTTCGTAATTCTTCGTGTAATCCGTCAAAGGGTTGAGATTGTAGCGACCGCTCGCGTCTTTCACGATGCAGTCGATCTGCTTTCTCTTGGTGCAAGCGGCTGCCGTTTCCAGCACGATGTTGAAGTTGCACTTTTCCGTTCTCTGTAAGCATCGACATTTTTTTTTTTCGAATATGAATATATATAATTACAAGCTGTATACGCATTACGATCTCTTTGAATGTCCTTACGTTCGTAATGTCGATGTCGATGGCCACTTCCTTCTTCATCATGTAGTTGCACTTCATTTCGAAATTGATCGTGTAGTTGTGCGTCGCGTTGCAACTGTCGCCCGTGTACTTGAACATGACTTTCCCGTCCGAGAGGTCGATCTCCGGAGGCTCCTTACCTTCACGCCACAGACAGAATGAAACACATTTTGTTCCGTACATTATACGCAATATAACAACTACAATTATTTTCCGCACGTACCAACTCCAATTTCCTTCCCGGTTTTGTTGTAGCAGACGCTGTATCCGTATTTGCCGTTGCAGGGCTTGACGAGAGGCCGGCAGAAATGCAATCTGAAACTGCTGCTGTGATCTAATCTGATCAATTTGTCGTTGACGTCGTCCGACAGCACTGAGAAATCGAACGTGTGAAGGTGCGTCGGCTCCTGCACCGAGCAGTAGTTGTAGCTCTTCGAAAAAAAAAAAAAAATAAATAAATAAATAACGTTTCATTACAGTAACGTATGTGTTTACATATACGTATAGTACGATCTGCGACTAATTACGAATGCAGTGCGCGAGTAAATTATTTTCGTCTTACCGGCATGTCCGTCGTCTCGACTACCCGCACCGTCGACGCGTCCGCGGCTACGAGAAAAATCTCGAGCAATAGGACGAACGCCAGCATGGCTAACGTTAAAAATCCGTGCGAGGCTTTTCCCGGATTCAGAGCACAGCGCTCGGCGTAAATATTACGCGCCTTACCCACGCACTCGCGCATGTGTACGCGAATTTCGAAATTAATGTCGAACGAAAAGTCCCAGCGCGACGCGAGAGCCGTCGTTGTTAAAAAGAAAATCCGCGAAAACGGCGTGCAAATAAGTGTACAGCGGGAGAATCGCGGGGACGCGCGCAGAGCTGCTGCGGAGAAATGTTTATCCGGGCGCGTGTGTATTACGCGTTAGGGTCGACGGACCTCGCGAAATGCGCGCGCGCGCGCCCCCCTCGCGATTTCGGTTTCTTGTATTTGTTTACCTCTGACAGGCGCGGGACCGACGCTGTACATAGTCTTCGCTTCGTATCGGCAGTATATATAGAGAGAGAGAGAGAGAGAGAGAGAGAGACGCTTTTAGGAAAAGATAGATGGTATATACGACTACGTCTGGGCTCGACGAAGTGTATATAGGTATATAGCACGTATGTATATTCTTGCGTGCGTCGAGAGCCCTACAGCTATATACCTATATGCTTGAAAATTAGAAAATAACTCTTTTGGAGGCAGCCTGCCGTCGCCGCAGCACACGTGGACGAAAATAGATCGAATGATAATAATCGGCTAATTTTGTGCGTTACATCGTATATATTCAAGCGCGCACCGCGCGATTAGGTATTATTATATATTATATAGCGTTTGCCAGAATATGTGTCGTCGTATTATCGATCGGAGTCGAAACGTATAAGCTTCGGCTGTAAGTACAGCGGTTCGATAAGATTTTTGAATTTATATAGGTATGTGTAACGTAAAATCGCGGTATATAAGGCCTACAATGTAATTTGTAAGACTTATACTTACGTATGTAGGTACACAAAACGGCTTAAAGTGTATTAATAAAGCTATACGTGTGTGAGCCCGTATACTCATTCTATAATCAAAGCTCGCACTCGTGTCCCTAAAAGAAGTAGAAAAAGAGTAATCATTGTTTCGCAAGGCCGCTGAAAACAAAAAAGTAACAAACTCTGCGCGGCGCGCTCGAGCGAGCTCCTCCCCCGCAGTAGTATTATAGAGTCACCTCCTCTGCTCCAAAAGCAAAGGCAATATATTTCGTCGGCTGTCGGCAATATATAGAGTACAAGTAAGTATAGGCGAAGATGAGGTATACGCGTGTGTATATCTATATACACGTAAAAGTAGGCGCGCACGCGCACTGAGTGCATCGCATATACATTCTTATATATTACACTATTACACATACATTATATATATATATGTATCGCGCGCTGCGCGCAATATATAACGCATATATACATACATAACACACGTCACTGATCCACCGTGTGTTTGCGCGCTATCATCAAAGAGCAGCCGAGTGAGACTCACGCACACACACACACCTACTCCAATCTACATATACCCAACACATATATATACATATATACCGCGACGAGCGCGGAGAGCCGAGCTCTCGGAAGGAGCGCGCCGCCGCGTACACACATTCAAAGATGGCCGCCGGAGCTCTACTGCTAGACTACTGTGTCACGTCAACCTCCCGTCGCACTTGAGGGAGGCGGCGACGACGACGACCCGTCTGTGCCTCCTCGCGACGTCACGCGTCCTTCTCTCTCGACGTCGGGCAGCAGCTCCCCTGCGGCCGCTCGCGCGTCGCCGCCCTCGCATCCACGACGTGTGTGTGTGCAGTGCCCTCGCGTGTGCGTGTGGCAGCAGCAGCATCCGGAGCTCTCCGTGTCCGTGTGTGTGTGTGCGTCCGAGACGCAGCAGCAGCAGCAGCCCCCCGACGACGACGATGCCGCTGTAGCTGTCCGAGAAGGGAAAGAGAGAGAGAGAGAGAGGGGGGGACAGTCCTGGCACTTCGACGACGCAGAGAGAGAGAGAGAGAGAGAGACCGGGTCGACTATACGCCTTGCGCTAAGACATCGGCAGGAGGATGAATTGCCACCAGATACTCAGCGGAGCTTGCAACGCGGGCGACCGCTGCTACGCCGTCGGCTCCGTCGAGGGCATATCCTTCACCGTGAGTACACGCATATATAACGACGTCGCCATCCCCGACGCTTAATAGATAATACATATACGCGAGAGTGTCCCTTTCGCTGCGAGACACTCGCGCAGTGAGACACGGGGGGGGAGTGTAGGCCCTATTGTGCTCGGGACACCTGTCGTCGCGCTTGCATTATTCTCTCGGTGTGAGCAATACATAGGTAAAAGACGTGTAGCTGGGCGCATAGCCGCGAGCTCGTATAGAGCTTTTCCTTCGAGGAAAAAATAGTCGATAACGCGAGCGAGCGCAAAAGAGAGAGAGAGAGAGAGAGAGAGAGAGACGGAGTGCAAAAGAGAGAGAGAGAGAGTGCGCGCGATGGCTGATGAATGTATATTAGACGAGGACGGAGGGAAGGGACTCGCCTAGAAGAGTGATCTACTCGAGTCAGCTGATTAAAACGCTGCTGGCTTTTTTTCTCTCCTCTCTCTCTCTCGCGCTGGCTCCGCGCGCGCTATTCTGGAGATGATATTATATCGTATATACGCGCCGCGCGCGCACTATGTCGATTCGCCACTGAGACCTTGATATGCTCGTTGATACTATATACTGGAAGCTCGACGTGTGCAGCTTCTCTGCGTGTGTATACGATGGATGCTTCACGCCGTTTCTTTTCAAAGGGGATCATTATTTTTTTTTTTTTTTTTTTTGGGGAGGAATGCACGTCAATCGAACGAACGTTTATTTTTGTTTGTTTTTTTGATGACACTTTTTGCAGGCCTACGCAGCCGGGTGCAACATCGTCATTCTCGCGAGTAATTTCGAGAGAGTGCAGATTATTCCTGGAGCGGTGCACAATTACATAAGGATCAGTTGCCTGGACTGCAGCACGGACACTGGCAAGATTGCTGCTGCGTACGAGAATCAAGTCTGCATTTTTGAACCGACTCCGCTCATTCACAGCACGTGCTCGCATGTAAGGATTCCTCCTCAAGTGGTTCGGGCCGTTAGGTTTATTAGTACAGATTTGTAATGCCATTAGAGATAAATCCTGCGTCAATATCAGGCTTTATTATTTGATGGCTGACTCTTTCTCTCTGTCATTGAAGTAGGACAGCTTTTCATTGGCTAGAGAGTGTGTACTGAGAATCATGTTTTTCTGCAGCAATTAGAATATCGCTGGGTTCAAACTGGTAGCTTGCAGACTGAATCAAACATCAGCTCGTTATCATGGAACTTGGAAGGGACGCGTCTATTGACTGGTGGAGAGCTTTTGCAGCTGTGGCATCAAAATATCTTGCCATTCCAGGAAGAGCATTGTGAGTTGAATTTAATGTATATCGCGTACATTTTAATTAGAAATGACGAGACAGAGTGTATTGTGTTAATCTGTGCTCTATTGACATGAATTTCCTTTGCATAACAATGTATATGTAAAGTATTTTCAATTTTGGTAGTATTGTATCATGAAATATTATGCATAGCAGCAAAGCCGAAAGCAATACAATCCGAAGAGCCAATGAGTGCTGGAGTCGATCAAAACATATCAAGGAGCACTGCACAAGATCGTGAGTTCATTCGCTTTAAAGAATGAACAATTTTTAGTTCACGCAAAAATTGCATGAATTGATGCATTAATTTTTTGAGCAGCTGTCTATTTATTTGCTATCAGCATATCTATTTCTTCTGTCATATCAACTTTTTGGGCATGTTATCATTTCAATACTTTTTTTAACATTTTCATTAAGCTTTTAAGGTTGCATAATTGCTATGATTTAATTACTATGTTTTATTTGAGGGATGAAAATTTATTTATTTAGCTTTTGCAGAGGTTTCCATATCATTTTTCAATGTGTGGCAGTAATCACTTACCAAAAACTGTTTTATTTTAAAGTAGAAAATGTAAATTGCAATAAATATTATTTTTAAAATTGTTGTTTTTCATAGCTGGTGCAGTTACATTTTCTATCGGGGGAGAAGCAGAGAGTCCACAACCATCAGACACAAACTTGGCTAACGAACCAGGAGCATGGAATTGTGTATGGAAATGCCGCACTGCCACACCTGTACATTTGATGAGCTTCAGCCCTGATGGTACCCTTTTTGCAACAACTGGGATGAATGACAGATTAGTGAAAATCTGGTTTGAAAATAAGCAATGTAAGTACTTCTTAGTCCAACAATTTTGAGAGATAAACAGAATTAAAAATTTTATATTTTTATTTTAGTGTTCCCAACAAAAAGTATTGATCACTCAACCTTCAGTCAACCAGTTTCAAGTGATAGTTTCAGTTTCGTATATGTAGCGCATCCGCGAGCTGTAACTCATATATCCTGGCGAAAAACTAGTAAATATATGCCAAAGTAAGATCGGTTATTTCTAATACTTGGTTTAAATATTGTAATAAGACTATTGAAAATCTGCTTTTATCTCCAGGGGTTCAGTATCAAATATGTTAGTAACCTCGTGTCGAGATAATATTTGTCGCGTTTGGACGGAAACCATTCCACCAGAGATTGAAGGTTTAGCCAATATGAGTCAATTTGAAGGTTCGGATAGACATGGCCATCATGGTAAACATCGTCATCACAGCATGCACAAACATCGTTTTATGCAGCGTTTAAAACATATGAAGCAAGTTTTTTAGAATCGACTTTTATTGCTATTAATCAAAATGTAATTACTATAATTGTTTGAATCAATATTTGTAGAACATGTTTTCACATACGCCGACATGCAAAACAACAGCAACATCAAGCAGGTCATACAGCGCCTACTTTACCTACATTACCATCGACCTATTCAGTCCATGATTTTCACAATAATTATCAAGGTACTGGGCATTACCCTGGAATGCATTTTCATTTAGCAGCAAGTATTAATGCAGAAACTGGTAATGACCGATTTTTAAATATTTTACTTTTTATTTCTAATTGTATTTGGTGTAATGCATGTTCATGATGATAATGATTTGATAGATATTCCATTAGTTCCAAGTCTGATCACCGGTGATCCCGACAGAGAACCAAACTTTATTTTGCACTGGTTAAATAATAAGGAAATGCAGTTTACAATGCAAGCCGAAAATATTTTACAGGTACAGTGCATTTTTAGTTTCTATCATCTCTTACTTGACAATGCAGTCATTTAATTATGTCTAAAATTTGATTCTTTAGGAATTGACAAGGAAAGTTGTAGAAAAAGAAGAAGGCATGCATCATCATCCAGAGACGGATCATATTGATCATGATTCTGAAGATGAGCATACTCCAAGTACGTAATATAATATTTAGTATGGTATTCATAAACCACCAACTTTTGTTTTTAGAAAGTGTCTTCTATTGTTTTCATTTACGATCATTTTTCAAGCAAAACATAAAAAAAAATTCCATGATGTGAATAATTGAAAATTCATGTACAGTCATTTGTCTAATATTATGCAATGTTTTTATCTACATAACACTTCATCACAAGATTCACTCAAATCATCATATTCGAAAACTGAATAGCAATCATTTTCATCTTGGAAGTGGTTGTGGAAATGTGGTCTTCAAAAAATACACGATGAAGATGCTTTCATTGCACGTTGCATGTTGCATGTTGCATGTGGGGTTGAAAATAATACTTATCAGGCAGCATCTTATCCTGTTACGGTATGGCGCGACCAACAGAAAAAGGATCTCGCCACTCCAGTCAAAAAGCAAATATTGGTGGTCGAACAACAAGTCAGGAAGATCATAGTAGCGACGAACATCATACGGCCCATACGACTTCGTCCCACCATAGCCTTCCTCATAGTGTCCATTCTCACCAAAGCCTTAGGTAAATATAACAACCTCAAGTTTTGACTTTTCTTTTTCAGTTTCTGGTTTCTTCCTTGTATTTTTTAATTTCGACAAGTTACCACGAGAATTCAATTTCTTACACAAACTTTTAATAATAATCTATACATAAAATAAATATTTCCAGCAACACAACATCGATAAATTCCATAGCCACCGATGCCACGACGAATCAAGCTCCAGATTCTCTAGATACAAAGATCGAGACTCTATTGCGGGACTGGCATCACAACCCTGACCTTCTTTTCTCTATCCATCCGATCGACGGCAGTTTTTTGATTTGGCATATCGAATGGTTAGACGAGTACCATCCAGGATCATTCCGACAGGCACAAATCTCTTTTTCGACCCGCATACCAAACGCTTTTCCTTTAGGCGATGCTTCCACCATGAGTCACAATGTGTCCATGTATTCCCATAATACCGGCGGTCCGCTGCTTAACATTCGCGAAGTTGCCAAGTCTTCCACGGTAGTGAGTAAACCCGCTGACACGGCTGATGCATCGACACCATTACCCAGTCTCATCGAGCAAGACGAGGATCAGTCGACGCTTACATCGAGGGCTGGACAAGAGTTTATCAAGAATGTTCAAAACGGTGGGGATCCGAATTCGCTACAGCCACCGCAGGCACAACAACTGAATGGTACAACCTTGGGACCAAACGGACCAACTACCGAAGCGCAAAAGCAAGCCAATGAAAACGTTAACGATATGCTAGCACATCCAAGTCCTATGGTTTCGATGGTGTCTAAACATGCGAATGGAACGTTAAATTTGTGGCAGCTCACGTTTGCTGATAAAACCAAATTTTCTCAGGTAAATACTTAAGGCTCTGAACTAAAAGTTCATCAAAAACTTCAAAATTTATCATGATTTCTTCGTGTAGGTTCTGAGTATAGGCCACGCATGCAGAGCATCTGGACACCGTTTTCGCGTTAATGACATCACCTGTCATCCAGTCCTTCCCCTGCTGCTGACAACCTCTCATCATAATATCCCGGACTTTACGCCGGGGCAGTCTCAGGAGAATACAGATGAATCCACGATTCTCGGCGATGACTCGAACGGCCTTAAATCTGAACATACGGAACACAAGGACATCATGTCCCCGACAGGTTTCTGTAGCGAATTGATTCTATGGCGCGTGGACGCAGTAGGTCCTCTGTCAAAGAGCGGTGGCGTCTCCGAATTAGCTCGTATCAATTCACCAGAGATTTCGGCGTTTAGCAACGTTGCGTGGATACCAACTCTACTACCGAGTACGACTCTCGGTAATCTATCCAACTCGCCTAGCGCCTGTTTTGTTGCGAGTGATGGCGAATGTCTCAGAGTTTATCAAGCTGTTATTGATGCCAGAACTCTATTAGCAGAAGTTTCTATCAGTGAGAGACGCAGCAGAATTATGGACTCAATGGCGAGTTTATCTAGCGATATATCTTCCGACGATGGAGTGCGACATTCTATTCACGATAGAATCAAAATCGTATCTCAGCAGTCAACCGCCAGACCAGGATGTGTTATTCAACTAGACGCTATCGCTGATGCTACTCACGACTGGCAAAACACTCAGTTCCTTCACGTATTTCAGGAGCAATTAATTACTGGCGAAAGAAATGACGAAAAGTTACCAGGTGTCGACGCATCGATCAATGATCTAGGATTAATGGAATCGACTTTAGACGCAATGGTTGATTTACAGCAGTCGTCTATCTTTGAGGAACCGTTCTATATTGTCGTCCTTGAGCGCACACCGCACGGAACAACTGTGCACATGTGGCGTCTCGTAATAGCCTCACAGCCCGAGTCACAAGGTCTAACTGGGTCAATGATGTATGTGCCGGACTCGCAATTGGTTCAGGATGAAGAAGAAGAAGGGACTCCTGGTCGCTTCGGCCATGCTGAAGGAGGACGACGATCGCGAAGACCCAGCACAACTGGAAACCGCAGCAGACGTAATAGTCAAGCTGAATATCAAGACTCGAACTTTGCCCATCGACGACATCATAATAGTCACGTGCTTATCACAACGACCAAAGTTTGTACGCAAGACTTGCCAATACCAGATGGTGTCGAAGTCGTTCACGCTGCTCCTGCTGCGGGTCATCTAAGTAGTTCTTCGATTTATCCGGCCTGTTTCGCGCCATACATTATTGTTACTGCTTGCAGTGATAGTACTGTGCGTTTCTGGAAGTGCAAGGTCAGTGTTATTTCTTTAATAAAATAAATTTCTTAAATAAATTTCGTAAATGACGTTTTTCACTGATTTTTCTTGCAGGTAAATAAAACTACCGAAGAAGAGAATGCGCCTCTAAATTACGAGTGGTGCGAATGGGAGATGATTCGCAAGGACAAAGAGTCAACGATCGACATTACTGGTCAACCTCTGAATATCAGTGCTGCCTACAGTGGACGCATCGCCTGCGCTTACAAATATGGCAAGTCCTTCACGCGACCCACGAAAGCTGACCCAGACTCGCGTTACGTCAACCTTTGCGTAGCGATTTACGAGTGCGAGAGCACGGGTGGTAGTGAGTGGATACTCGAAGATACAATTCACTTGAAAAACATTCATCTGCCAAGGATACAGGTCGATCAGCATCTTGATCTAAGCTACCTTTACGACAGTAGATTTTTGCAGAAAAAACAACGACTCACGCAAGTATTACAAACGCTGAGCCATGAAGATGTGCGATCTCCTAGAAATGGCGATAATGGAGGTGACAGTGCCAAGGCTGGTCTGCTGGCAGTACCATCCTTCAGTACACTACAGTCGCTGAGAAAATCGATTATTGAAAATGGAAACACATGCCCGCTTACGCAAAAGCATTTAGTACAGCTTGATTGGGTGTCCAAGGAAGATGGCTCACACATTCTTACCGTTGGTGTTGGGTCGAAAGTCATGCTTTTCACTCCTGTGTGCTCGGATCTCGCACAGGCCAACATGAAGGCCATGAAGGAATCGCAAAGCAGCAACAGGCCTATTTTGAGAAAGACCTCTTCTCTTGCACAACCTCAGTTTGTGGATGAAATTCGTTGGATGAAATTGCGGAAGATCGAGCTGACGACAGCTGATGGCCTGCCACCTCTACCCATGCAGATTTCTTGGGTAAGAGACGGCATCTTGGTAGTAGGCATGGACTCGGAAATGCACGTTTACAGCCAATGGAAACCAAATCCGAAGAAAGATTGTCTTCATTCGAGTCTTCAGGCACAACAAGATTCCGATGAGTTCCAAGCGAGTCGCAATCTCAGAGATGAAGATCTACGCACACTGGCTCACGAAACTTCTCAACGACGTTTGGCTAACGTCTCCTCGATGCCCCATTTATCGCGTGTAAGCAGTATTAATTTAACTATGCTCGATGCGAAAAAGAAGCGTGGTATACAAAACGAGGGACCAGTCAATCTTGATTATATGCCTGACTACGGTCTGTTCGAGGCGTCTCGAATCGCCTGTCCTGTGTTGCCCCAGTATCATCCAAAGCAACTGATGGAACTTCTGAACTCTGGAAAAATTCGCTGGGTCAAGGCTATCCTAGCCCATTTAGTACGCTGCATCACATCGTCATGTCCAATTCGGGCTGACGATGAAAATCTCATGAAAGCAAAGGGTGGCGGTTGGTCGCGTTCTCGCACCATGTCTGTGAGTTACGTTGGAGCCAGTTCTCCTCTTGAACCTCGCGGTTCAACAACTCAGATACCTGAGGAGCTTACACTCGATTACGCTGAAATTACTTCTATTTCACCACTGCCTCTCTGGACGTTACTCATCGCTGATAAGGAGACCAATGCCAGTCAACAGACCGAGGATAAGCAGGACTACAATAAGCTTTTTGACGGCCAGGTAGACGAAGGTGATTCTCTTGACGATATGCTCGACGAGGATTACGACCACACGCGGCAAAAGGACCGCCGTTCCTCTGTACCCGAACGCCAGGGTATTTCGCACTTTGGGCCTCGTCAAGGGCGAGTACTCTCTCGGCTTCTTACTCATACTCACTTGCCTGGGCTCTCGAGTCTCGATCAGATGCATTTGTTAGCCTTAGCGGACACTGTAAGCACCTGTAATGTTGATTTTGCGGAGCGCTTTGCCATCGACGCGCAGAAGAGCGCGATTGCCAAAGAAAATCTGACCGGCATACCAGACGGCGAGGCAGTCTCTATGGATTCACTTGACGATTGCGGCCTGCGTTTTCTTCTTGCCATGAAGCACTATAACTACCTCATCAAGTGTTTGCCACTGGCTCAGCGTGCCCAGTTCCAAAAACAGGGTGTTTCCACTAACAATCTCGTCTGGGCTTTTCACTCTGAATCCGAAGAAGAACTGCTCAGTCTGATCCCATCTTACGCAAAAGCACAACCGCGATGGTCTGTTTTGAAGGAGCTTGGTGTCGGTTGGTGGATCAGTAATATGGCGGTACTGAAGCGGTGCGTCGAAAAAATTGCCAAGGCCGCCTTTCAGCAAAACCAGGATCCACTAGATGCAGCTATCTATTATTTGGCTATGAAGAAGAAAAATTTACTCTGGGGACTGTTCCGAAACAAGAGAGACGAGCGTATGACCGCATTCTTCTCGAATAATTTTTCCGAAGACAGGTGGAGGAAGGCTGCATTGAAAAACGCATTTGCTTTATTGGGTAAACAGCGATTTGAACACGCGGCAGCGTTCTTCTTGCTGGCTGGGGCTCTGAGGGACGCTATTGACGTCTGCCTGAACAAGCTCAACGATATCCAGCTGGCTATGACCATTTCGAGACTCTACGAGGATGACATGACTTCACCCAATCTCAAGAGGCTCATGTATGAAGAGATTCTAGGTTGTGATAAGGAAGGAAATTATCAGGATGTCAATAAAGTGCATCCAGACCCATTCTTACGTAGTATGGCGCTTTGGATCCTGAAGGACTATTCGGGCTCGCTGAATACATTACTTTTAACTAATGTAGGAACTCTGCACCCGCAGTATAACGACGAGTCCGATAAGCCCGAAGGCTCTACCGCCAATCCGAATGTTTTCAACTTTTACGTTTACCTTCGCACGCACCCGCTTCTAATTAGGCAGTACATTGCATCTACCGCTCAGGACAAGAAGAAGGGACATTCCGTAGTCATTTCTGGATTCAGTTACGGTACCGAAACTAAAACTGTTCAAGACAAACAACTTACGTTAGAAGACACCATAACACCTTTGGAGAGGCAACTTTACTTCACGACAGCGCATGCACACTTCAAAGCCGGCTGTCCAGCACTTGCTCTGGAAGTTTTATCGAAATTGCCCAGTAAAGTTATGGAGACAAATTCTGAAGATTCCCCTAGTACGTTCATGAAATTTGATTTAAAATTTTATTCTCAACCTGAACTTTGTATTTTTATAATATTTTTATGATTTTTTTTATTTGAAGGTCTTTTAAACAGCCCGAGTAAAAGTAGAGCACAAAATTTCGAAATAGATACAGGTATAATAAGTTGGGAAAACAGCGCGAAGAGTTCCGCTTTAGATTCCTCGTCAGCCTTGGATTGGTCGCAACCTGTAGCTAAGCAAGAAGACGAATTAGTATTAAATTGGGATGACGATCCAGCTGATGCAGAGGACGACGAAAGTCCTCCCATGAGTATGAAATTAGACAAGAAGAAAGAAAGCGTTGACGTTAAAGCAGGTTCAGGTAGTTTGGCTATACTTTTATTTTGACAGAGTTTATCAATATCTCATCTCACATTAAATTTTCAATTTTTTAATTAGCAGAGGAGGCAGGAAAAACGACTGGATCATTAGATATAATGGCTCAGCAGCTCAAATTTGTAGCATGTTTGAAAATTTTGATGGAAGAATTGTCTACTTTAGCCACAGGTTTCGAAGTCGATGGAGGGCAGTTACGATACCAACTGTATGTTTGGTTAGAACGAGAAGTCGATGCTTTACGGCAACTTTGCAGTTACAGCGCTAATACTGATGGAGATGTCATTAATGTTTCTGAATGTAAGACAATTCATTAAGTTTTAGCTTCTTTCTCGTTACTTGAACAGTTTAAAACATAATTTAATTATTACAGATGATGGTAGTATGGTAGATGAAGCTCCTCCATCATACAGGCCAGGGGAACAACCAACTTTGCATGAAATTTTAGTTGCAGAAAAATTAGACTTTGAAGCCAAAGTCCAAAGAGCAGCTAAGAGGAAAAAGTGGCTCAAAGCAAATGAAACCTTGTTAAGAACGTTGTTATCTTATTGTTCACTTCACGGAGCTTCAGGAGGAGGGTTAGCATCAGTGAGAATGGAACTAGTATTGCTTCTACAAGAGTTGCAACAAGAAAAGACACAACAGCAATTACTAAGTCCTCTTCCCTTCCCTACAACATTACCCCTGCTTAGCGCAAGCGTAGCTTGCAACAAAACAGTGGTCGCAGATCCAGTTAGGCATTTGCAATCACTTGAACATGATATGCTACAGACGATCGTCGAGCTACGAAATCCACCGATGCCTCACAAAAATACTCATTATTGTGAAGTGTTTATTCTACGCGATTTGGCTGTTGCTCTCAGTGCTTGCATCTACCAATCTCTCTGCGACTCCGATACGTTTGTCAATAAGCATCAACAAGTGGAAAGGTAAGCTTTTATTTAAAAAAAATTGCATTATAAATAAGATAACTACATAACTAATACATAACTAATAGAACAATCTACAACAGTTTTCCAGTAGCAGCCGAAGTGGAAACCTTTTCAGGAGGTCATTTAGTTGCATCGAGTAGATGTCACAGAAGATATTCTACAGATGATAGTGTTTGCATAACAACTTCGCCGAGTAAATGGCCAGGTGTTACGAGTTTGCGAGCACTGTTGGCTCGCGAGAAAGATGAAGATACGCCGAAATTAAATATTCTACTATGCGAGGCTTTTACTGCAACCTATATGAGCTTATTCGTATACGCTCTGTCCAGTTGCGACAGCCACATACTTTATAGACTTGTAGGACATCATTTTGACAATAATACTTGGTCGTGCCTATTTGGAGGCGGTGTAAAGAAACTTTTAAGAGTTGCTAGTACTAGCGGTCAGGTAATCACAAAGTTTGTCATTCGTTATTTCAAGAAACTTTATAAAATTTTAATTATATCCTTTATATTATATAGAGCGGGTCAATGAGTATTGAGCGAGTTGATAGTTTAAGTAGTGAAGCCCAAACCTCAACTACTAGTGGGGTTTGGAATACTATGACGTCGTTGACGAAACAACGTGTTAAGTTAAACATGAAACTGTTAGGACAGTTTACAGGACAACAACCAAATATGAAAGAAGATAAACCTACGTATAGAGAACAATTTGTTTCTCCACAGATGAGCATGATATCGTATTTTCTTATGAAGGTACACATTGAACAATCATAATTACAAGGATCTTTTTAATTAATGAAATTTATCTCTTTAGCCCCGAATCGAAGGTGAGCTGGCAGAGGAAATAGATTACGATTCTTCTGACTCAGCAGTTTCTGATCTGGATTCATCCGAAGATGAAGATGATGTATTTGATACAAATACAAAGCCAAAGAGTAAACCAAAGGATAATACAGAACATACGAATCCTAATTCCTATAGTTGGTGTATTATGAGGTTAGCAATCGTTAAGATTCTGCAACAACAGTTACAAGACTTTTTGAACGTAGCTGGAATAGAGATGCAAGGTTCTGTATAAATTTTATTTTAAATTTCAACCTTTTACTATTAAAACTAATCTTATACATATATGCAAAAATAGAATTACCAGTTAGCAGTCCTTTAATACATGGTACTTTGGGAATAGTAGTCCAATGGCAGGAGTCATTGCGCGAAGAATTAGAATCGAGAGGTCCTCCACCTGCTAATTACATACCGGGCTGTGCTCCAGATCCAGTCCCTACTCCTGGGAAGCCTGCAATTCACAAGTACCGTTCATTACTTGAGAAAGGCAATACTCCCTTTAAGTAAGCACAACCAAATAAATCATATCAATAATCGTTAATAGAGTACAAAATTAAATATAAACTGTTTTCAGTACTCGAATGGCCTCCGCGGCACCGGCGAATCGACTGTGGTGTTATTTAGTGAGACAAGAGTCTATTCAAGACATTTTTATACGAGCAGTATTTGGAAAACGAAGATCCCTATCTTCTATATTAGATACTAATCATAGTGGAGGCGATAACGCTACTCGTGGTGCAAATTCTAGCGAGGATAAAGGAAGCGACAGCGGTACGACGAGTCTTCCTGAACCTGTCAGGATTATTCACAAAGAACAAGATAGTATTAGTGCCTTCTGCCTTAATCAGGTAATTTTGATGAATAAAATACTAATTGTATCTTATCAACAATATAAAGAAACAGTGTATTAATAATATTTATGTAAATGTGTTTCTCTTTGATTACTACAGGTAAATTCAGGATTGATGGCTTTGGCAACACCCCGAGAAGTACAGGAAATGGATATTTCACTACTTCTAGAACTACCTTCGTGGCTGGAAGATGAATGTGAATTCGATATTATTAATTTAAATAAGCAACCAGATCCTGAACCCGTTCAACCGACCAGTTTTCTAGTCATACAGGTATTTATTGATGCAATAAGGTTGCGAATCGCCTAAATTATTGTATAACTGCAACGTAAATTGTCATCGTTACAGACGGCTGCAGACAGACCATTACTTGCTCAAAGTCCTCAGCAAAACAGTCCTCAACCACAGTCCGGTATCGCCAGTCAAAGTGGACGAGGAGCAAGTGTGGTGAGTTTTTTTTTATCATACTATATAAAACATTTCAGAATCGTAAGATTAATTGATAGTCTTAATCAATGTGTAAAGCCATTCAATTTCTCACCTAGAAAATATTATCAGTGTACAATTGATCCTTTCTTCAGACACACTTATTCCTCATCTTTGTATAACTATTTTTTTTTAAATGACTCATAAATCAGCTCATTCTTTGTCTAGTATAACGGTTAAACTTTCTGTCTCAAGAACTTCTGTAAATACAGCTTTGACATTTCATTGAATTAACACAATCCATTCGACTAATAACATACGAAATCATTGTTACATGAAAAATTTATACAAATTATTCATTTCAAAGTGTTTTGCTAATTTTCCTTATAAGTTGTTACTGACGTTAATTTTGTCGGCGAACAGTCAAAATTATTACATATAAGTGAAGTTTTTTTTTATGGTACCAATTGAAATAATTGTTATTTTTTTTCTGATTTTTTGTTCAACACATGGTATAAATAATTCGCACTCATGAGTGAAATTATCTGTTAATCTATCATTTTTCCAGCACTTCTACACACGATTACTATCCATATATGCAAACATATACATTAACGATCTTCTAGACTTACTCTATCCTTTTCGATTAAGTATATAACGAATAGCACCGTGAAAGTGAATCCGCTTTCTCGAGACACCGGTAACAAAAAAAAAGAGAGCAAAGTGCCAAAAAAGATAATGTTTGGGTGTTGCATGATGAACGAGTGCTGAGGTGTGTGCATTGTGCCTCGAGTAATACAGAGGCATGGCTTTATCGAAATGACTTGTTGCAAACGTATATATACATAAATACTTTCTTCTTCCAACATTATTCTCGATATTACTTTTGATCCTTTGGTAATGAGTAGAGAGTAAGTTCGGTATAGATTTATTTTTCTTTTTTTGCGTGTTTATTTTTTTTTTCTATTCGGAACAATAAAAAGAAAACGCGAACACCGCACGAAACGCGAGACGAAAGCAAATAAAAAAACATAATGTCTTGAGAAACAAGTGATGATTCGATAGCCATGAGTGTGGCGCATTGGGTTAGGGTAGCACAAGTGGTGACGGAGACAATGTTGCTTGTTTAATGCTTGCCAAACGAAACATCTAACTCGGTCTGCGTCACTGACCTGGCGGCTCACTTGCTCGATCTCAGATGAAGGGGATGCCCGCTTTTCCTGGCTCCCACGACCTGCGCTTCTGTCAGTTTGTCGCTGATAGGAGTAAACACTTATTGAAGCCGGTGAGACTAACATCTAACATGAACCCTAGCTGTTCCTAGTGCCAATATGCCATGTTCATCTTGTTGTTTGTCCGAATTTTTCGATTTATATATAATATATATATATATATCACATTATGTGTGTCCTTATTATAAATATGTATCCGGGCTCAGAATATCCTTCGTTCTTTACTATATACCTCTTGTGTACTCTGTTATACTTGTGTTCTTGATATTTTTCTTGTTGACGAGCGTAAATTAATTTTGATTACACCTGCATAGTGTACAATATATACCGATCTTATCTTTGATAATACGTCTTACTGTCTGTATACGCTTTTAGCTATTGTTATACGCTGTTATGCATTTGTTATTTAAAAACTTTAGTTTTCGCAGTTTTGTATGCATAAAATTGATAATAATGAGTAATTTTAGATGTCTAAGGATATTCTAAGTCTATACAACAATTTTGCAGATTTACGTTACGAAATTTCGGCATGATGCGCAATTAGATTAGATATACTATGTTTTATGTTCCATATATGCATTTATATTTACAATTGTATTTTTTTTTTCGTATACTTTTGCCTAAGATGAAAGCATCAGTGGAGCTTCCAAAATTTTATCCATCATTTTGTTTTTCACAATTGACGAATCGTCGCAATTTACAAAATACTGACACTTTCATCTTACGTCAAATCTGCTTGTCATAATATGCAAAAGAACGCAGCAATATGCTAATCAACTTTTTTTTGTTCTCGCTCGTTCAGTTTACGTTATATTATTGCGTGTATTTCGAAGTTTTTGATGGTTCACCAATATATTTATATTTTTGATGTCGTAGATCTTTGTTTGTTTACAATAAACCACCTAATTATTATAAAGTTCGATCGACCTGAGCGTCGATTATAAAAAAACATTATGTTTATCATGAGTAATGCACAAGACCATTTTCGCCATATTATCTCTTTTCCGTGTAAATAAGCAAGAGCAGTCGAAAATTAAAAACATAACGTTTACGTTGCAATATGAAAAAGAATAAAGAAACATTTTAATGCTTGGTTACCATTAGTCCATCAGAATCTCAACATTATCATACTTATCCTTAAAGCTGTCGCGACGACTCTTGCAGGATACGTATAGATTACGTGTGTATACGCATTCGTAAAATCAGTCAGGCAGTGAATTATACTTAATAGTCACATTATTCTCTTAGTTAAAGTTCAGCTTGTAAAGTTAATCGTGCTGCCTTTCGACGCATGCTGATCCTAATTATAGCCATAGATTCTGGATCTCTATGTATATGTTGAGAAGAACGACGTTCCATACGTCTGATATAGACATACATTTGAACGGATTATTACGTTTGTATTATCAGTAATCGATTCGTGCGTGAAATTCGGTCTTTCCGTTATCTCCTTTCTTCAACAACGTTTAAATTATTAATAGATGTTAGCAAGCGCTAGGAGATCTTCTACTGCACCGCACTAATCTCTTTACTCTCAAAACAGATCCTCAAGCATAAAATCGACGGTATTAGAAGAGTCTCTTCGCATCCTCTGCTTCCACTGTGTAAGTATAACAGCCGTTAACATTCGACTGTTTCTATATTAATCTATTTTATCGTTAACCTCTGTGTGCTTTTTTTTTTCTTTTTTCACGTACAACAGACTTAACTGGATCCCAGGATGGCTCGGTATCGCTGTGGGAATGGGGCCACCAAACTGCGGTCGCTACGCCCAGACCCCCGGGAACCTTTGCCAAGGTCACCCGCGTCAGGTTCTCGCAGCACGGCAACAAGTTCGGCGTCGCCGATTCCGACGGGCATCTCAGCCTCTTCCAAGTCGCCTGCAGGGAAGGAACTGCTCGGCCTTTCTTCGTCAGTATCAACACAAATTGTCCGGCCATTCGCTTGGCGTGAGCGCGACGAATTTGGTCTTTGATTAAGGTTTCAAAATTTTTCACTCGCAGAACTACCAATGCCACAGCAAAGTGACGGCGGACTTCGTCTTCCTGGGGGCGTGCAGTTTGGTAGCGACTGCCGGACACGGCTCCGAGGGCCGCAACGTCGCGCTCTGGGACACTCTGCTGCCGCAGAACAAATCGCTCGTTCAAGGTGAGCTGCGTTCACGTCTGATTTTTCGCTGTCGTTTACGCTTGAATTAGTTGATGCCGATGCGTTGCGTCGATTGCCGCAGGTTTCACTTGTCACGATCAGGGAGCCAGTTCCGTAATTTTGGCGCCGCAGCATCAGTTGTTAATCAGTGGCGGCAAGAAGGGAGACATTAATATATTTGACGTGCGACAAAGACAGCAGCGTCATCGCTTCCAGGCTCACGAGTCTGCAATTAAGTGCTTGGCTCTGGATCCGCACGAGGAGTTTTTCGTCAGCGGAGCTGGGGATGGCGATATTAAAGTAAATTGTGGCTTCGCTTGGTAACTTTTACGCACTGGATTGTGCGTTTTCTGATAACACGTCAATTTTTCAGGTATGGGGTTTGACCGTCCATTCGCTTCTTTACTCATTTCCAGGAGAGCACCCGCGATCTAGTTTCTTTAAAAATATTGGACAAGTGAGTTTTATTTTTGAAATTTGGAAAAAAAAACAACTAAAAATGTTTTGTTTAACAACCAACCGTTTTACAGGGTGTTACACAATTGCACGTTGATTCGGCGGGACGTCTATTTTCGTGTGGCGCTGATGGCTCTATGAAAGTTCGTCAACTACCAGAAAGAGATTGCGTTGTGCACACATATTATTGAGGTAAACTAGATCTTGATCAAGTTAACACATAGACAGCCGCGTATACTTAGCAGAAAAAATGTATGATTTTTTTTAATTAATATTTTTTTCAGATAATCAATTCAACTATACTACGACATGTACTAAATAGTACAGACTGCCTTCAGCCTGGGGCAATTTATGACTAAATGTAAAGTCCCCTGTAAGATAAATTCAGAAAAGAAAGACAAAAGTTTTTCAATTGACAGTCATTATCGTGAAATTGTTGTCAACTATAAATGCGTATTTTCTTTAAATCTATTTCGATAATGATCACTTTCCTCCTAAATCTTAATGTCCTTTTAAAGTCACTGAATTCTACAATCTCCATTTAATTGATTCGATCAATCGTTCGATGTTTGATGTCGATCGATTTTGTTCATATCTAAGAGTACTGAAAAAAAGACGTTATGTATACGATCCTGCATAATAGTTACAAATTAATTTGGCAAGTGTACTTGACAAACTTCAATGGCTAGAATAATTATATTCCGTCAACTACATTGACTTGGCACATATTTTCAACTCTACCTTCACTGTGGTTGACCATCTAAAAATTTTATGTTGCATCTATTCAAATTATCTAAAGTGTAAAAATCCATGCATACATATACAATAACGGTGCCATAAACAAAAGAAAGAGAGGAGAATGAAGTATTCACATGAAAGTAAATAGAAGGCATATTGGCCGCGAAAACCATAAAAAGCCAGTTTAAATTGAGTATTTAATTTATGACTACTTGCTCATTATAATATTTAAACATCTGTTACTGAGAAAAACTTACAGGTAAACAACGTTTTCTGTATTATAAATTGATATGTTGTTCCATTTTAAGTGGACTCTGTTGCTATATAAAGTAATTTTTAACAGCTTTACAGTGTAACTTATTTATTTAGAGCATGTCAATGCTCAAATTGAAGTTTTTAATAGTAATCTTATTTTGGCTGTTGATAGAAATCGAGTGAAAAGTATTTATTTGCGCGCGAAATGTCTAACACAATTGTTACTTGTGGCAATGTATTTATAAAGCTCATGTACAAAGCAGAAATTATGTTAATTTGATTTTTAGCAAAGAAAGTGTTTAAAAAAATTAAAAATTTATTTGTTTATTACATGTGCATACGCATAAATATATATGTGTATGCATATATACTATATATATAAATGTGTGTATGCTGAGATTTGAGTAAAAAAATGCTCTGTTGCCTTAATTATGACAAATCGCTTGTTGTTACAATTTAGCATAGAGGTCGATTCTCAACTGAACACACATAAAATGTATAACTTGTAATATATGTAGTTACAAATGCCTTGTTTCGTATATCACGTGTGAATTAATATAAGAAAACTGTTACTATACAATATTGTTGAAAATATATAAAAAATACTATATATAATATGTGTGCTGCCTAGTTTCAAGATTTGACCGCGACATTCATCCACAGCCAACTCTTTTAAGTAACTTGCAAACGAACTGACATACACATACCTAAGTATCTGTGCAACGTGAAACAAAAACATTAAATAAGCAAGTTAAATAAAAGAGGGATGAACCAAGCCAGACAATGTCTTACATCTTACATTGATTAGTAATTATATAAATAGATACGTTTAAAAAAGGGATCTGGATTTTAACATTGTTTTACCAATACCAGAAATCAACATTAACTTCATCAATCATTGTAATACTCATGAATTAAATTTTAAAGCACATTTTATGTTTGACGTCATTTTTTTAACTTATCAACGAAAAGAAACAATGAATGAAATTCTGATTTGCAAAGAAATTTTCATCAAATTTGAAAGTACATAATTTATCATTGGAATGATTTCTTTGCGAATAATTTAAAGAAAACAATGACTATCGATTAGTACAATAAAACATGCAATATAAATTGTCATACTCTATAATTATATAAAGAATGTGCACATGTTCACAAAATAGATAGAAAAATTGCATTTAAATACATTGGGAATGTATATACATAATACCAAGGATGTAAAAGTAAAAAAAAACTATTGTGCAATTGAAACAAACATTAAAAGCAATTTAAATTAAGAATGAAAAATATTACTTATTGGAACTATAAGTATCACATCTATTTATATATAAAAATTCACATCGCAAGACAAACTTGCTTCAATTATGTATTATTTGTTACAATATATCGCCTATAAATTCTACGCTACTGGGAATGGAAAACTTCGAATGTGTTAAAATTTACTAATTTATTAAATATCAAAGAGAATTATTTATTTGTAATATTACACGTATTCACATTGCATGAATACAGTTTGTATTTCACTCAATACAATTACCGAAATGTTGTAATAAGAAGCATATTCAAACTGTTACTGTTGCATCAAGAATTTTATTATTGCAAAGTTTTTAATTTACGGGCGACAACGTTCTAAGAAACGCGGGTAAAGACAAACTTCTCTGATATGGTATCTGTTTAGAAGCCAGCAAATAAACCTTTCTAAACCAAGACCATAGCCTCCATGTGGACATGTTCCATATTTCCTCTGAAAGATGGGAAGAATTTTATTGTTGTTCTTATTTATTTAATTGAATCATATACAAATATATTGAAAATTAGTTACCTGGTCTGTGTACCAATAGTAAGGGGCAGGATCGATTCCTACACTTTTATATCCTTCAAGCAATGCGTCATGGTCCCAGATACGCATAGATCCTCCTACGATTTCACCTACATTTGGAAGCAAAACATCGACTGATTCCGTCAACCTATTGTCCTCTTCACATCTTTGCATGTAGAATGATTTGATTTCCGCTGGGAACCGACACAGCATAATAGGCTCGTTGATTTTATCGGTCATTTTTCTTTCTGGCATTTCCGGGATATCCTGAAAAATATTTTTACGAAATTAATGTCATCATTTACTTACTTTTATTCCCTATCGAGCGTAATATATTTATTACTTACCTCTCCGAATTCATAGAAACTTCCATCATCTTTGGTGATATTGTTTTCTTTTAAATATTCAATAGCTTCAGAATAGTTCATTCTTTTAAATGGCCTCTTAGGAACCTGGAAATTGGGATTCAATTCTTTTACTAGAGCACCCAATGGTGACTTTAAAACTCTATCTACAACATCGCAGATTAAATCTTCGAGTCTGTCTAATAAGTCATCAAAAGTAATGAAAGGACATTCGGCCTCGATGTGTGTATATCTAGAAATATTTATTTTATATTATTTCATTTGTACTATTTTTTTTCGATATTATTTTAATAATTTTTCTGTAACTTTTACTTACTCAGCAAGATGTCTTCTAGTTCTTGACTGCTCTGCTCTATAAGATTGAGCAATGCAGTAAACATCACCCATGGCAGGAATGCAAGTTTCAAGATAGAGTTGAGAACTCTGTGTAAGGTAAGCCTCTTCACTAAAATGTATTTTAAAATTTTCAGTAAAATCAATGACTATGGTAACAGTAAAATTGAATTAACATGATATTACCCAAAGTAGTCGAGTTTGAACAGAGTTGAGCCTCCTTCTACTTGAGTTTGTACAAGAGTTGGAGGAGTAACTTCACAATATCCTCTATCTTTGTAGTGATCTCTAAATGCTTGAGTCAATACTGATCTCATGATTAAAATTCTAGATGTCTGTAAGTAAATTGAATCAATAAATATTAACATTTTAGTATATATTAAATTTAGTTAACAAAGAAAAGTACGCACGTTTTCGCCACGAATCATAATGTGTCTGTTGTCGAGTTGAACATCAGGATGAGCTTCTTCATTCAAAATCGCATCCGCACCACCAGGGGGTGAGTTTCCAATAAGTTTCCAGTAGTCTACAATTAATTCGAGCCCACCGGGAGCCTACAATTTCAATAGATAAGTTATTAGTTTGTAAATTGTAAAGAACACATATTTTAACTCTGACATACCGTTTTTCCGTCTGGAACAGGTTTTAGGGTTCCAAACAAGAGTACAGAAGCTTCTGTGTTGAGCACCAAAGCATCGTATACTTGACATAACTTATCATTCAATATACATTGGAGAAATCCAGTTCCATCCCTTAAAGTTATAAACATCATAGCTTTGCCTATAGAAAAATAATTAAATATTAGACATTATTCCTTGCATCTACTATTTTTAAATACCATTCCAAACATGCAAATCAAATACCTTGACGCCTTAATCTGTGCACCCAACCAAATATCCTTATTCTCTTTTCTTTATGGTTCTTAGCTTGATTGATTTTAATCAGACTAGCTTCGGGCAAACTTTTATCTTCTTCGATAACAATAGCCTTAGCTTCTTCCAAGTTTTTAGTTCTCTTTTCCTCATCTTCCTGCAACTTTTTCTGTTTTCCATCGCTTTTGTGTTGTTCTCTTACCCAGATCTTTAGAATTTTCTTCAACTGAGATTTGGCAGCAAGTTCATATTTCTTTCCTTCTTCCTTTGAATCCTGATAGATTTCAGGAAAAGGTTCTTTGCCCGCATGACGCATGGCTTGAAGAATCGTCTTGAAAGGCTTCGCTTCGGTTCCATCTCCATTCTCATCGCTACCAGTCTTCTCAGATGTATAGATAGCAGCTGTAATCATTTATATTCGTTAGATGTCATTAAATTTGGAAGAGAAAAGTAGCCCTTGTAAAATATTTATAAATCTTACCCGAAGCTGCTTTCGACTCACCTTCTGGCATGACTGATCTCTTTATAATATGGCTGTAACATTAAAAAAATTGAATAAAATTAATTCATCGTAGAGTAAAAATAAGAACAACAGCCCTTTTCTTCAACCCTCTAGGTTATATATTCTAAGCAAGTGTCGTTCAAGTAAATTTGCACAACAATATGGATTTCTCAAACAGTGTTAAAAGGATCAAATTAATGAAACAGATTGCGAACGATTTAGAAAAACTGAAACAATTGAGACAAAAAAATAACAATAATTTTGAACCGAATTGTAACAATTCAAAATAAATGACTGCTGATTGACAATAAAAATAAAAGCTGTCTACTGCACGTGTAAGAAACAAATAAAACGATTATTATACCTTATCAATAGTTCGCACTGCTGATGCAATTTCTAATTCTTTAAGATTATCCGGATATGCTTATTGCTACACAGCGATGATGCATGTGTGATGTGCAAGTGCACAGCAGGAATTCTTCGACACGTTTAGAAAGTAACAGTAAGCATTGCTGTTGGTAAAACAGTTTTGATTCCGCCATTATATATATATATATATATAGATATATGTTGGTCAATTGGTCTCGATGCGCCAGCGCCATAGTTTATTGTGGAGCTTTTTGTAATTGTTTGCGCGCGCCCGGCTTTTGGCGGGACGTATTCACATATAATAGCGAGGACCGGCAACTCCGTTACAATTGTTATTAAAGATAAATATGTATCAGCGAGATACTTATTTTGACATTCGATCGTTGAATTGGCCGTTGCGCCGCTCTTGTATAGAGTTGGTTGGGGCACCTCTTAGTATGTTTACATACACCTGCAAGTATAACGTCGAAGCTACATTTATCTGATTTAACAGATTACAAAGGTATTTATTTGTCATCATTATCTTTTTCTTTTTATTCTTAAATTATTTTAATTTTGTTTCAATTTACTTCAATTTTATTAACTATTTATATCCGAAAGTTCATTGCGAACAAATAGTTAATAACTGACTGCAATTTTAGATGAACGACACAATGGAAGCAAAATCGTTGGAGGATTCCACCACAGAAGTTGATCAAACCATCAAAGTATTTTTACGCATGAAGCCTTACCCAGAGGGAATGGAGTTAACAAAAGACCAATCTGAGGCCTACACTATTATAAATTCAAATACGCTGCGAACTAAAATGCCTTCGATAGATCATAATACTTCTTTAAAGAAATGCAAGATTGGTCAATGTAAAGAATTTTCATTTAATCAAACTTTTGGTCCAGAAACTACACAGTTAAAGCTGTTCGATGAAGCTATAAAAATGCAAGTGGTTGATTATCTAGCTGGTAAAGATTCTGTGGTCATGAGTTATGGTAAGTTTTACTGTTTTTAAATTGAAAATTTTCTGCGGTGTAAAATTGAAAACAATCGTTTGTTCTGTAGGCATTAGCAATTCTGGAAAAACATTCACTCTTCAAGGTACCGCTGAATCTCCTGGTCTTATACCTCGTACATTAGAATTCGTTTTTAATCAAATTAGTCCACAGCCTATGCCAGCTTATAAACTAATGAATGAACACAATGTGATCTGTTTGAATCATCAAGATTCCGTTAAAGAATCTAAATTAAAATTAGAATTACAAACTTTTAAATCAGATGATGCAAAATCTAAGTGTCTAAGTATTTACAAGAAAATGCAAAGAATTCTTCATGATGAATCACCTGAAAAATCTAGTCATAACTATAATGAGAAATACTCTGTATGGTTATCATTTGTTGAAATTTATAACGAAACTATTTGTGATCTTTTATGGACTGATTCACAGAAAAAACAGCCAAAGCTAAAATTATCAGAAGATAAGAAAGGTAGAGTTAGTGTCAAGGGTCTTAAAAGTATATGCGTTAACACAGGAGCTGAAGCTTATCAAGTATTCATGGCTGGCCTGGATAATTTGAAAGTAGCTTCAACTGCTTTGAATTCTCGAAGTTCAAGGTCCCATAGTATATTTACCTTAAAATTGTTAAAATACAGAGTTGAAAATGATCCACATTCAGTAGAAGTTAGCAGGTATGCATCAACATTTTTATGAAATGTATATTATTATATATTTTATTCATAAATTGAAACCATTCTTCCAGGTTTACCTTTTGTGATTTGGCAGGTTCTGAACGTTTAATAAACACTCAAAATATCGGCGATCGTTTGAAGGAAGCTCAAAATATTAATGTGAGCTTACTGATCTTAGGGAGGTGTTTAAAAACCATTTACGAATCTCAGTGTTCCACAAATAAGAAAAATAAAACAATTGGACCTTTCAGAGAATCCAAATTGACAAGACTATTCGAAAGAGTATTTTCAGGAAAAGAACAGATGTCTTTGATAGTAAATGTTAATCCAATTCCTAGTCTCTTTGCAGAAACGCAAAACACTCTCAGTTTTTCTGCCATTGCAAAAAAGATTGTAATTGAGCCAATAGAACCTTTCAATAAAAGACGTTCAAGATTTTCACGTATATGTTGTGAAACGAGTACAAAGTTGAGCTTAGATTGGCATCTTTTTGACATACAAGAAGAACGTACGTATTATTTCGAGTTTATATAGTCGAGAAAAATGCACTTACTTATTTTTTAATAAATATTTTACTGCTCATCATTCAGTAGCTCAAAATACTGAGGTAGAAGAGCAAGAGTCTACTATCCTCAAAAACAGTCAAGAACCCTACGAAAATTTAATAACTGAGAATAAACTCTTAAAAACTGAGAATGAACTTTTAAAAAAAGAAATGGAACAAATAAAAGCCTCTATATTTAAAACAGATCTCGAAACACGAAAAGAATTAACAGATATGTGTTTTGACATTATGAAAAAAATTGATAATGAGTGGAAGTAAGTATACACTATACATTTTTCAAATATTTCCTACTTGAATGTTCATAGATTAGATAAAAAAATACAAATTTTGATAATAAATCAGGGAACGCTTAAGTTATGAGAAAGAGGTACATGAA
The DNA here is from genome assembly GCA_018906965.1 of Philotrypesis tridentata. Classification (NCBI taxonomy): domain Eukaryota; kingdom Metazoa; phylum Arthropoda; class Insecta; order Hymenoptera; family Pteromalidae; genus Philotrypesis; species Philotrypesis tridentata. Next base: position 7,044,138 of record JACCIB010000006.1, read on the forward strand.
ATTATCCGAGATATGGCTATAGAACAAGTAAATTCATTTTACGACAAGAAAATTGATGAACAGAATGCTTATTTCGAAACAAAATATACTCATCTTGTTGAAAAAATAAAAACTAAAGATAATCAAATAAAGGTAAGTTTCTATGTTTTTTAGACAAATGTTGGTGTACATAAAATTTGTGAATCTTTTAGTCACTGGAAATTCTTTTAAATGAAGCCAAAGATGATTACACATATAATACTGATTATTCTGACGAACTTAGAGAACAATTAAATAAAAAAACTGAATTATTATTGGAAAAATCGGAAATAATTATCGATTTAAAAGAACAACTGGAAATTGCTGAATATTCTGTTCAAAATCTAAAAGAAAAACTAGCCGAAAACACTTTAGAACATGATGCGGCATTAGCGAAAAATTCGGAGCAGATTCGCACTTTAGAAAAAAAAATCGATAAAGCTAATGCATATTCTGCTGATCAAAATAAGCTCATCGAGCGCTTGAAGGAAGATCTGGGTAAATTAAATAATAAACTTAAAATAGCTGAAGAAAAACAGGCCAAAAGTACATTAGAACACGAGAAGTTACAAGCAAAACACTCGAAACAGATTCGCACTTTAAAAAAACAACTCGATAGAGCTAATGCACATTCTTTTGAGCAAAATAAAACTATCAAAAACTTAAAAGAAGAAATGGATCAATCAAATAATAATTCGGAAACTGCAAGAATGGATACGAAATGTTGGTTATTATCAATTAATTTATTGATAAAATTATCTTGTTTATAATCACTGTTAAAATTTTCTAGGTAACGACAGATCTGGGTGCAGTCGATATTACTTAAGGGGATGTCAAAAATAAGGTCTTAGTTTTCTGAAAGATCCTAAAAGCACCAGGTGTTTACAATATAAGAAACAGATCTACTATCCACAACATTCTGAAATAAAACTATCTCTTTCAGAATCAAAGTAAATATACATCTTTTAAATATTTTTATTCCTCATTTTATTATTTTTATAACACATAATTTTTATAAATCAGTTAAATGTACTTCAAATGATTCTTGAACAAGCACAACTAATGGAGGTTGATCAGCAATTTAGAAGAATTCTTTGCAGACTTAAACGCAAGATAATGTATGTATCTGTTTGAATAATTTTTTTTTACAAATTACGTGAATAAAGTAATAAACGGAAGATATTCATTTTGCAGCCATCTCTGTGTTCAACTCAAAGTTTTCGCACCAAGGATAATTAATAATTAATAAGTTTACGTGTTAATTGCTTGTTTACATTTATTAATCTATTTTTAATTGTATAATTTAGATTGTAGTGATCGCTTGACTAAACTATTTTTTTTAACCATTTCGACACTATTATTATGTTGTGTTAAAGATGCAACAAAATTATTTTAATTTTATGAAGTTACTGTTTTGTAAAAATTATAAAGTTGTTAAAAATTGACAAAGTAAGCCATAATAGGACGAATTAATATGGTATCAGTTGTAGATTTGAAATCGTAAGGACATCACAATGTAATACAGTTTAATAACAACAAATTAGAAAATCTAAAAAATGTACTTTACCTCTTTATAGATAAAATTTAAGAAATTTCCGTTTTACTTTCTGAAAGTAATTACTTAATTGTTTTAAAGTTTTAGCGAACCGAAATTATTTAAACAGTGCGTTTTCGCGATTAATACTTCTTTTACCCTTAATCATAATTAAATAAGTCACTCAACACATTAAATTGTTCGTTAAAAAACTCTTTTCTGTACACAATTATCGGTATAAGAATTTGTTAAAGCATTTTTTATTGTTAACATAATTTAAACTTTAAACTGACAATCACGTGGTTTCTGGCGACTGCTGCGCTATCTCTCGCCAAATTCTAGAACCAATATAAATGGGGGCGTGGGACGTGGGTTCATATTCATAACCTCGTCTGTTCTATTCATTCATTCATCCAAAAAACACCGGAGTTGCTTTTTGTCAGCATAACCTCCTTTTCTTACAGTTTCATACACATTTGTCAAAGTAATTCATAAAATTTAATTTAAAACCATACAGTAATAATGGCGGAGGCTATGAAGCAAAAAGTCGTAGAGATGTTGAAGGGTATAGAAAGGTAAGCAGCATATTTGTTATAAATATTCAAAATGTTTATCGATGGTGAGACACATGTTTGTCTTTTACGTTTCCATAAGCCTGCATTGATTTTATTTATTTATTAAGAAGTGCGTATACTCTTTTAGGTACAATCCAGACAATTTGAAAACATTGGAGAAGTACGTTGACATGCAAGTAACAGAGAACTTTTATGATCTGGATGCTAATCTCGCTGTTTTGAAGTTGTACCAGATGAATCCGTACCAATACAATAAAGATGTGACTAATCAAATCCTTCTCAAGGCATTGACAAACTTACCACACACAGACCTAGTGCTTTGCAAGTGTCTTCTGAATGAAAAAATCGTAAGTGTTCGTATTGAAAGATGTAAAGTGTACTTGGATGCGAAGTGTAGTTTAATTTGTAGTTTCTGTTCTGTTATCGACAGATTTTTATAAAATTATTGTAGACAATTATTAAGTTTGGGTTTGTTTTCTAAAACAATGCTGCAAATTGTTTGATATTTCAATAATTTTAATTATTTACTAGTGCTATATGTTTAATATTTTTTTTATTATCAATTTTGGCTTATAAGTAATTTTATTTTACAGATGGAGGAGGAAGATGTGGACAGCATTTTAGATCTGGCAAATTTATTAGAAGAATGTCAATTCCAAATGGCTTGGGCTCAGATAAGAAAAATGCACGATCTTTGCAGTAGAATAGTTGGATTTAATGATTCTATCAGGAAATTTGTCTGCCACGTTGTTGGTATAACATTCCAGACTATAGATAAAAGTCTTTTAGTTGATTTACTTGGTGGCAGACAACAAGTTAATGGTACATTATTATTCTTTGCTTATTTTAATACCTTTCTAAATTTTAATAAATTTTGTTAATAATATTTTTTATTCAACAGAGGAAGTGTTGAGATCATGGGTTAAAAAGTATGGATGGAAAGAAGAAAGTGATAAAATAATTTTCATTGCGAATCAAGACGAAAACATTAAGACGAAAAATATAACTGAAAAAATCGATTTTGATAATGTTGCAGGATTGATGGCAGCGTGTTTGTAATTTAATAAAGTAATACAACTTATATAATACTTTTAAAAAGATGCTAATTTTTATTTTGATCATTTGGTGTTGTACATACATTCACTTTCAGATTAGCTTCATTACTTACTCAGACATTTTATAAATGAAAAAATACATTTTTCTAGTACATGATCAACACATAAGTAAATAACATAATTACAAAATAAATCCTGTAGATATTTTAGAACATATGCATTGATGAGTATACACATATCTTCATTTATAAATAATCTAAAATTACACTTGTAAAAAATTTATATTTAATAATACAATGTATTAATTAAAAATATGATTTTAATACTTTTTATTTATTTCTAAATAGATTTAGAATGCACTCGTTTAGAAATATTTTTATTGCAACTTTAAGCTGACTTATGTTTCTTTTATAAATTTACTTAGTTTTTACAATCGCAGTAAATCAATATATTTTTTTTATTCATTGTTCAATCTATGCGAAATGTTGAGATATGGATTTTTCTTTTAGTTTTTCATAGGCATCATTTTCAACATATATATAATTTTACTATACTTTGCATTATTTTCTAAATCATTGCTTGTTTTTAATAATTACAGTTTCAAATTTTTTACCTTTAATTTTGATTGGATACACGAAAGTTTGTTACTAACAGTCATTTTGGCTTTTTTAAACAGTAAAATATTCAAACGATTGGATTAAAAGGTTAAACATTCTATTTTTAATTCCATTTACATATTCTTCACGTTTGAAAATAAATCTACATTAATACAATAAAATTTCTTGCATTATACATAAACATATAAATGTATGTAATATGTATATTACATAGTGCACATATATTTAAACTATGATACAAAAACTTCAAAAATTCTGAATATCTGTTGAAAAAAGATATTATATTAAGTGTAAGATATAATACAAAATATATTGCAAATCAAGGAAGTTCCTATTGTTATGTATAACACAGCTCTGAAACATCATGACATTAGAATTGTACTGATAGCAATATAATAGTATATCTTTTTTGTATTCTCTGGGTTTACGATCTGTCTATGGTTTTTTTTTAGTATGCTTATACCGAAATTGAAAAATATAGATTTAAAATATTTTCGTATGTATGATGCTTTACTTATTCTTTATGTCTTGACACCACCTTTGGTAAGAATATAAAAAATATTGGCATAGTAATTTTGCAAAGAAGTATTCTATGCAAAAATTGTTTTTCTTTTTTTTTCGAAAAGAGCAATTTTTGATTAATGAATGTTGAAGAACAAGAATTCGCTATATGCCTAAAATATAAAGAGTCATATTGCAAAGCAATAACAAATTTAATCTATTCTACTAGAAAATCTTTACCTTAACTAAAATATTCTAAATAACATAAATTTCTAACTTTCAGCTTTACTGACATTCCCTTCTAAAACTCTGGCTTTCGATGACTTTAGTTAATAAGTTAAATCAAACTTGATGGTCAATTAGATGATCATCTCGTCGAAATGAATATCGGGGAGGATTATGACAGGGAAGAAGCCAAAATACAGGATGGCTCTTGCCACAGACTTGTGCTAATAGAGTGAAAGCATGAGTATTTTTATGATGATTATGACTTCCTTGTACACGTTCAACAGCGGTTTCATCATCAAGAATAGCTTGGAATTGATAAATTAATATTGCAATGACAAACATTCCAAACAACGTTGATTCTAGAACTAATATCACGCAGTGTAAACTGGAATAGAAATATTGTTTTGCATTAATTAGTTGCACAAGAGTTTATTGGCCAAAAAATAGACAAAATTAATACTTACATGCGACTCTGTTTTATTGCAATATCATTGCTGCACTGTGGACAATCGAATACCCAAGACATGATTACTAAGGCTATCGCATACAAAGCTAAAGTACCAACATAAACCAAAAATTGTATGAAATATTTTTGATTTCTTTCACCAACACAATTATTAATCCTGAAACATAAATGAAATAATTTGTGAGAATGCTTGTAAAGCAAATTGTAAATTACAAATAATATCTCTGTATTTATATTAATCATACCATGGACAATGATGATCCATTCGTCTTATGCACCTTTTACAAATTCTACAGTGATGTGCTCTAGGCGGTCTATAAGTTTCGCACCTAGTGCATACAGTCCAGTCATCTCTCTCGTCGCAATCATCTCCCCCAGAGCTTCCCGTATGTATATCTGAAAAGTCCATCCTCGACTGTGGCAATGGTACAACTCCTGGATCGCTGCATACTGCCTTCAGATGTGACATCATCAGCAGCAGAACAACCGTGTTAAACGTAATGACATGGAACGGTCCCCACAAGCTGGAAATCGAAACAAAACAGTAGAATTACTCAAGAGGCCATTTCGCACAGACAAAAAAGAAAGAAAACTGTTATCTCAATGCACAGTTACAGGTGCGGTGTGGAACGCACACAAGTTGGCTACTGCGGTACTTTTCCAGGCGCAAATAAAAACGCCCAGAACGAATGAACGTGACATTGTTCTCTCGGCGATGAAACTCGCGAATTTCGCATCGATTCAAAGTCGACGCAAGCGATACGCTTTAAAAGGCAAAACAAAGCGCATGCATAAGCAACAAGCATGGAACACTACCGAAATCAACACCTCACGAGCGAGGCAGTCGCGACGACACGCGATACAATCAACAATCAGCCAATGCAACGTGTGCGAGAACACGATCGTGTGGCAAAGTGCATCACACGTAAACTTCCGCCTCTTCTCTGGCCGCATCACGTAATTATAGGCGAAAACGTATAGCGTAATAAGAAGCTGTCAAAAGTCCAAACAGTGCAAAAATCGACATCGGCATTAGCATTACAAAATTCGTGCTCGTCGACCAAACGCATGTCGTACGAGTATACGATATTTGCAAAACAACGACGTCCGCGTAAACTGCACAGTCGCGAGAATCTAAAAGTCCGAGTATGTAGTTATACAGCAGTTAAATATGTCCCTCCTGCAAAAAAGAAAAAGGAGAGAAACTCGTCGTTACCTGTCCTGCATTGTGTGGAGAATGATCCATCGTACGACGACGTAGTCGGCGTAGAACACCGCGACGTACGTCACGATTATGCAGATTATACCGCAAGGATCCCTCACGAACATTGTTTACAATGTCGCGCTGCATGGGCGACTCGCCGCGTGTCCGGCTGATCGCCACCGCGGGGAGAATCGAAACCGTCGTCCGTAGGAAGTGCTCGGGGTGCACCGCTTGGATGTTATCGCCTCCTCGTCATCCCGACGACGACGGCGACGACGACGACGTGTCCAGGAGTCCCCGCGACCGACCTGTGTATAGAAATTCAGTCTCTCTCTCTCTCGCGCGCGCTACTCTACTGCTCTCCTAATGCAGAGACAGCCTATATACGGAGACCATAGAAGAGTTGGATAATGGACGTGGAAGAGCTTATAGGAGAGACGTTGTGTGTGTGTGTGTGTGTCCTTTCACTCGCGATACTTTCACATTTTACGCGCGCGCGGCTATGCCGAGACTATTTTTCGCTTGTATAACTTCGTATCTATATGTGCCACGGAGAAAATATACTGTGACGAGTGAGCTCGACAACAATGCGTACATTTACACGCACTTAGTATGCTGTACACGCGTGAATCAGCTGCAGTCGAGCCGCCGCCGCCGCCGACGTGTGGACACAATGCACTTTATTCGTTGGATTGGAATCGGACGACGACGACGACGACGACGACGACGACGGTGCGCGTGTGTTCTCCTCCCGCGGGAACCGTTGCGCACTGGGGCCGGGTGGGGGGGAGCGCGCACGTAATCGCGCCGAGCAGAATGAAAATATGCGCGATATAGGTATACGCGGTGTATAGGCTGAGACGTGACAAGTGCAGCGCAGCGGCGTGTGCGGGTGGATGTGTGATATATATGTATGTATGTATATGCGCGAGAAGCGCGGATTTACGTGCGCGCGCGATGTGGCGCGCGAGAGTTGAATGGGAAATTGGAAGGGGGGTGGGGGAAAAGCTCGATTGTAGCGAGCGTATTATATTATGATGGTTTTAGTGGAATGTAATGATTAAGGTTTATTTATTTTTTTATTTATTGAAATTATTCAAGATGATATTTCGCGTAAGTGTTAGTAAGGATATGCATTGCAAATTTTGCGGAAAATCGACTTTTAATTCACTTAATACTTGAAAACTAGAAACTTAAAAATAATTCTGTTCTTATAAACGAAATATTCACACACCCTACTGCTGTATTGAAGGTTAAGACTTACTGTTAATACTGTTTCATAATTCGACCTTTTAGTTTCATTTTTGTGCTTGTTGGACGTAGTTGTTAAGTTTTTCAGGCTAATTGCGTGTCGTTACCTTGTGAATTAATTATTTTGTAAAAGTTATAGCTCAGCATTTGCTGTAGTATTTGAGAGATAAATATTTTGAGTGTCATTTGCCATGATTGTAAAATACGTAATCAAACGTATAACAGTAACAAAACGAATTGCAATAGCTGAATAAATAAACGAATGTTTAAGACTTTTTATCAGAAATGTTTTCTTAATAATTAGGAAGAATAGAATTTTTAACCTCAGCGCAGTATTCGATTCGAAGAAACTTCAAGATCTGATCGAATTCGTATTAAACTAAATAATTATGAATTAATTATTAATTGCAAGTTAATTTGGATCCTTAGTGCAAGGAATATTCAATAAAACTCAATGAATTTTCAGTATATGAGTTAAAACGAGAAAGTTTATTTCACAAGTCAAAAAATCATCCATTAAATAAATTTTCAACCGCGTGAGAGTAAGCCCCAGGTGTTGAATCAACACAAAAAGTTTTCTACGGTAATGTTTCGTCGTTTGAGGAGGGAAAATTGATTTTATCGACGTAAAAAATTGATAGTACTTTTCTTTAAACAAAACTCTTGCTACGAAAGAAACATTTTGGAATTCGATTTTTTTCCCGCGTGTGAAACACTGCAATTTAGAAGCCGAAACCAATAGGCATTATATTATATATTTACTCAAAACCTCATCGAGAGCTCATTTGAATTTCTCTGGTCAAAATATAACTTTATCCTTCAACCTATGTATATTAACGACGATTTTAAAACCAGATAACACCCGTCCACCGTTCCTAATACCTCTCCAAACAAAGTTCACGAGTAACCACATAATATAATGTATTCTTACCTCACCAGCCATCACGCGTCTGAATTCATGGACTAACGAAAGCCAAGTATAAAATCTGTCGCCATAAATTCACGTCAAAACACCGGTCCCCAAAGGCTTCTTTCCAATCTTTTTTTCCTTTTTTTTTTGCGCAACTATACCACTTGTACTATACATATACATAATACACACACGTATATATAATATATATGGGAAACTCCGACAAAAATATTGAGATAATTGGTTGAAAAATGAAAAAAAAAATTCGTGTTACACCTCTAGGACAGCGTTTTTCTTCTTCTATAGGACACATAATATAAAAAAGACAATGTTTTTTAACAATTTTTATTTTTAACAATGAAATTTAAAAAGCGAAAAAGATTGTTTTTATATACCGTATAGTTCTCGAGGAGTTAAGTGTTTCTTACTTATAACCGCTATTGAGTTGGTGAAAAGAGCTTCAATTAAGCTATATAGAACATTAAAATTGGATTGTTAGATTACGAGTTATTGGCAATTAAAATTAATCATAGCATCGGTGCCTGAAAAGAAAATTTTTCGTGAAAACATTGATAAATTTTTAATTAAAAAACTATACGTTTTCTAAAAACATTGGTAAGAATAAAAAGTTCTTAAAATTGGCCAAAGAATACACCTGAATTTTCAACGACTTTTGAACAATTAATAAAATTGCTCAAGTGCCAATAACTCCCAATCTAACAAACCAATTTTAATGTTCTACAGCTTAAATTTAAGCTCTCTTCACCTACAAAATATCGATTATACGTGATAAGCCTTTACGTTCTCGAGAACTATTTACTGTGTAAAAAAAAAGTTTTTCGCCTTTTCAATTTAAATGTTAAAAATAAAAATTAAAAAAAAAAAACAGTGTCACACGAGCGTTTTCGTGGGAACGCTATTATTTTCGTATTCTGTGCGTCCTATTAGCTAATTTATAACATAATTAGCTAATTAATAACGTAGTCACCTAATTCATCCTAAGTTTCTACCAGGCAAATGTAGCACGAAATTTTCCTTTAAATTTCCCAACCAACCGTCCGGCTATTTTCGACGGAATTTCCCATATATGCGTACGAATCCCCGCACGTTTCCCGTCGACGCCTTTTATCTCCGCTCCTCCAGCCTCTATATATTACATATATATATATTTTTTTTTTCACTCTCCTCTCAATTCTATATACCCATACACATCTCCGGCGCGCGATATCCTCGGGGCAGCGCGACGAGGGAATATCACGCGCGTTTATACATTTCTATACGCGCATAATAACGATCTCTCGAGGCGCTGCTTAGTCTGGCGACGAGCCTCGCCATGGATGGACGCGGGATTATTTTTTTGGCGCTGGTCCTCGTCGCGGCCTCGCGACTCGGCGAGTGCAATTACCGGGTGAAGCGGATCGTCGGGGGTACGGAGGCGCCGCCGCCGCCCGTCGACGACCCCGTCGTCTTCGTGGCCAAGTACGATCGCGAGGCGCGCGTCGTCGGGACGAGGGACCCCTGGCTCGGCTACTACATGTTCCGGGGGATCAGGTACGCCGAGCCGCCGGTCGGCAATAGGAGGTTCCAGGTAAGACATTTTCTTGGTGTGGCTTCGTTCGTTTTTTTTTTTTTTTTTTTTTTTTTTTAATAAAGATAGGAATAATTAGTAATTGAGAATCTAATCATTGGCTCGAAGAGATGATTAGATTCTCAATTATTGATTTTACCAACATCGAGCATTAGAAGCAACTGCATTAAAGATAGGAGTCATAGAATTTTGGAAAGTACGCGCGTGACGAGCCTGATTTGAATTTTTTTTAGTAACGTAAATATTTTCGTTTTACGACTGTGCGTGAAAATTTTTTTTTTGTCTTTTTAATCGATGCTGCGTTCTATATTTGAAACGCTGAGAAACGTAATACTTTTGCGTAGACTGATAGGAGAAGCTATAAACAGTTTTATCACTGGCCAACATCCTGAATTCATCCTCGTGAATTGCCAATCACTGACCGCAATATGTAGACTACACTCGTGTCATCTTTTTTTCTCTCACTTATAATTATTTTTTTTTATATTCAGTCAACGTAATTTATCTCTTTTGGTTTCCTGCTAATTTGCTTTTTTTTCTTTCAAATTTTGGAGTCTTTATCGTGAACATTTGTATAAAAAGCGAAATAATTCATCATATATACTTCGTTTTATAGTCGTTGTGGTTCACAGCAAAAAAATGAAAAATCTTACAAATGTTCAACTATTTAATCATGTACTGTCGTCAAACTTCATTGAAAATTGGGACTCTTTTATGGTGTGGAACATACAATTAAAATATAGATTTTTTTTAAAAGAATACATTATCGACCAGCGATTAGTCATTCTAAATATAGTTTTAGTTTTATTATTAAAAAAACGCCTACTTCCTTCCTTGTTCCCAAATATATGCATATGATTCGAAAAACGTATCTCATGTACTACAGTGTACACTATTGCGATGTATTATCATTATTGACTTAATTTGTTTTTGTAAGACATGTTGAAAGAAATATCTAATTTTAAAAACATTGATGTTTTTGCAAATGTATATTTTAACATTGCATTAATTTGAATTTTTTAATTTTTACAGTATTGATTAAAATTTTGTATTAACATAAATTTCTTTATAGTTTCCGCAAGTGTATACATTACTTCATGAGTTAAAAATAAATCAATATATACTTGTTATACTAATAAGAATTTAAAAGTATATTATTTTCTTCTTTTTCTTATGCTTTGAAAACCATACTCTGATTGTATATTTTATAAACGACGATATAAAAGTGAAAGATTAAAATATCAATTTTTAACAAATTTGAAATTTAATGTCAAATATAGAATGGCAGGAAGTTTATACAGCTTAGGTTCGCTTTCGAAAAAATAAGTACTGCACTGACTGCACAGCTTCGTAAAGCTGAACTATCAATTATTACTCCGTTGTGAAACAAAAATAGATTCGACAAAAAATAGGTTTCTCTCATAATTTAAAAAAAATTGTAACGCACATAAAAACTATTGCAAATTGCAATAAAAACGAGTAATAACTCTTTGCAGCCCAATAACATTTTTTATTGTACGCGCGTAAAAAAAAATACGAACACATTTCCTTGAGTAATAAATAATTTACTTCACACCAACGTTTCTCCCAAGATCCAAGAAATTTTCTATTCCACATGACTCCAGCCCTTTCTCAAAAATCGGCATTTCCGATCGCTAGAACAATTTACCTTCCCACATCAGCGCTAATTTCGACCTAACGCTCTCGCGTCTCCGACTTTCCAGCGATCGGTGCCGATGTATCTCGAGGGCGACATCAACGCGACGAGTTGGGCGTCGCCGTGCGCGCAACCGGGTCAATACGGAGCGATGATCGGCAGCGAGGACTGCCTCTTTCTCAACGTCTTCACGCCGGCCTTGCCCGACGCCACGGACGGCCATCCCGTCCTCATCTGGATCCACGGAGGCGGCTTTCGTCGCGGCGCGGCCACCCAGTACGACATGCGCAATCTCGTCGACAAGAACACGATCGTCGTGTCGATCCAGTACCGATTGGGATCACTGGGTACAGAACTTTCATCGCTGTTTACGTCGGCTTGTCCCGCGCTGTGGTGTCGACAGAAAAAAAACGCTCGATAGAAATGCGCTTTTCTCTGGCTTTTGAGAGCTGTGTTTGTCGACTTTTAACTTAATCTATACCTCAAAAAAAGTTTTTCGTTTATTATAATCAATCGATCGACTTTGACTCGACAAATCGAGTTTCGCCACTTGCCTTAGATGTCAAAGAAGGCTTTAAAAAAATTTATATTTAATAAAATGTAATAGTAACGACGTATTTCGTCGGACAAAATCAAAATGCAATTCCCAAAGTGTCCGCAAAGTTATAAAAATTTGTCGGACGAAATAAAATTTTAATTTTGGCTTTTATATACCATAAAAATAATTTTACCACATTCTAGATGCCTACTGCAGGTGGCGAAATTCAGTTAGACTCATTTTTCTTTTATTAACTTTGTTGAAATAATAAAAAAGACTGAGGTGTAGTGTGGGGGCGCTGTTAAATTTGACTTGCTGAAAAAAGGTGGAGCACTGTTAAAAAAATTTTATCCTATTACAAAATCTCAGGTGACATCTCATCTGAGATTTCATACCAAAATCTCATCTAACCGATTTTTACCGATTTTTCGTTCATTATTTATCTAAGGTCGTTCTTAATGAATTGGTGACAGTTTTTAAAATTTTCACCTTAAAGTATTTCGGACTTAGATAATTATGGTACAATTTTTAAAAATGTTCCAAATTCGAAATTTTTCGAAGATAGTCACTAATTGACTAATAATAGTCTTAAATGTATAATGAACAAGAAATCGGTAAAAATCGGTTTAATGAGATTTCGTAGTGGGGTAATAAATGATAATTTTTTTCGAAACACGGATTATGGCATTTCGAACACGAGAAAGCTTTAAATCCGTAAACTAAAACGAAATCTCGTCCACCTTACGTAAGCAATAGACATTAATTGTATAGTTACGAATTTCATAAGTATAAATTAATAATAATATACGTTTCGACGATTTTAATTTACAACAGGCTTCATGAGCACCGGCACGAAAGACTTGTCCGGCAACAATGGGCTGTTCGACATGATGCTGGCGACCGAATGGGTTCGCCAGTACATCGAGTTCTTCGGGGGCAATCCGCAGAGAATCACGGCTTTCGGCCAGGGTAGCGGCGCGAGTTCCGCCTTCCTCTTGGGTCTATCCAGATTTGGACGAAGTACGTATGGAATTCGTCGCACGACCGCATATTGTTCAGCATTGAATTTCGTGCCGAAAGAATTAATTTTACTCCGTTGCACGCAGACTACTTCAGCGGCATCGTCGCCATGTCCGGCTCGTGCCTGTCCCGGTTCGCCGTCGACACGGAGCCCCAGCGTTCCACCCACGCGATGGCAGTCGACAACAGCTGTCCGACCAACAACACCGTGAACATGGTGGGCTGCCTGCGCCAGTTGCCGGCCTCGAGACTCATCGAGCAGGACACGCGATACGAGAGCCAGAACAAGGGGGCGCAGAACTTCATTACCGACTTGACATCCCTGCTGAATCCTGGCCCCGTCGTCGAAGGCAAGAACGACCAGAGGTATTTCTCCGCGAGACTCTCTCTCTCACACTCTCTCTATTAAACAGGTCTCGAGACATTTGCATAAGCTTCGGTTTCAACGACCGGCTTTAATTTCCATAGATCCTTGCCGAATTTCGTAACCGACGAGCCTGAGAACTCTCTGAAAGTCGACGATCTGCCGGCCATACCGCTGCTCACCGGCGTCATCAAGGACGAGACCGGCGGCTCGGTCTGCGGACCCTACAAGAACACCATCACCCAGACTCTCAGCACCGTGCCCGACTTCCTCACCAAGAACCTCATACCGAGCCTCCAGAAGATCGTGCCCAGCATCGGCGACGTCACCAATCAGTTCATCCCCGAAGCCTTCAGCAAGTACTTGACTCTGCCGTTCGGCGGATCGAGCAACGACGACCAGCACGGCCACGTTATCGACGGCCTGGCCAAGGTCGCCGAGGCCCTCAACGACGCCGTCTTCAACGTTCCGGCCTTCTTAACCGTGAAGAACTGGTCGAAGAGGTCGAAAGCCTTCCTCTACAGCTTCGATCACGAGAGCAAGCACGGATTCGGCCAGGATTTCCTCGCGGGCCTGCCGCTCGTTGGCAATTCCGTTGAGACCGGTAAGTGTCAAATCGCTTGAACGACGATGCTGCGCGAATGCGAATTGCCGAAAAGTGACGAAAATTTCGTTGATCAGGCAAGACTAGTCACGGAGACGATTTGGGATACGTGTTCGAGCCGAACGACATGCAGGGCCAGCCGATGCAGCCCAAGGCGAACTTCGACGAGGAGGACCAGCGAGTCAAGGATGCCTACACCCATCTCATCGCGCATTTCGCCAGGAGTGGAAACGTCACGCTCAGACGAGAGGAGCCGGGAAATAGCGCACCTTCGCTGTTCTCGATTCCTGCGTTCTCGGGAAACGACGACAGCTTCCTGAGCATCACGTCTCAGCCTCAGGTTTCCAAAAACTTCCGGTGAGTTGGTGTCCATATACAGTATCATCGGAGCATCGACGTAAATTTTACTGTTTCATCGACGACGTAAATTTATGACGCGCGCAGGTTTTGCGAGATGGGACTGTGGACCGGAATCGCCGAGAGGTACACATCGGCGGCTTGCAGCCTCTTCCACGTGGATCTGAAGAATCCTCTGAGGACCATTCAAAAGACCGTCAAGTCATTGCCGGGCGTGCCGCAATTGGCGCAAGTCGCCTCGGTCGCGGACTACGTCAAATTCGACTCTCTTGGCAAGCCAATTATCCCGAAAATTCCCACACCAGTGGATATCATTTCCAATCCCCTCAACAGCCTGCAGAACATCAAGTCTCCCATTCCCACCCCGATAATTCCCAATCCATTCGGCAACCAGGAAGGTGGAAACCCCAATATCGTACCGGGACTTCCCAGTCCACCTGCCATACCGGGGATTCCCAGTCCACCTGCCATACCGGGGATTCCCAGTCCACCTGCCGTACCGACTATTCCCAATCTGGGACAAAGAAGGAATTCGCCGGTGCCCATTCCGAAAAAAGATCCTTTCGGCGGATTGTTCGGCTAAACGTTAATTGTAAGCAATTGGAACGAAGGTTCCACCAGTTTTTAATAAAAATACACGATTTTTCAGAAGCGCATCTATCACCGCTTAATTTTCACTTGTACAATACGCTCCGTCGGTAAGGCAGTCGACTTCGCGCTCGTTACCGATCTTGCCGATCGAGTCGCCGCTCACCCGCAAACTCGCTCGAGTTACATGAAAAAGTATACAGTCCATCCAGCCGCACAGAAGAGCAAAGAACAAGTGTCTCGCGGCGTCGCCAGTAGGTGTCACTACGATGCCCTCAAAATTCCAGCGAAGCGCGAATCCAGCAGCGGACAGACGAGCGCGCGGAATTCAAGCTCTCGGGGCGTAATCGTCCGCTCGCGGAATCCGCATCGGAGGCTTTCTCGATCTCCATCACGAGAGAAAGAGAGAGAGAGATGCGCGCATTATCTCTCGCGTCTTTGATTGTCCGCGTATATATACGTATATACTGTGCGCGTGGGTGGTTCGCGTCAGTGGACGTCGAGCGGTGAGTGCCTTTTGTTATGTAAATCCGCGGCAGTGTCGCAATTGGCTCGTACAGCTATATATACGCGTTTATTGTGTATGTATATACGGCATTCTCGCGACGGGGATCGTTATTCCAACTGTCATTTCCTTCGGAATCAATGGACGCGTCGTTTCTTTCATTCGAGTTGCATATGCACGCCGATGATGAGACTTTTTTGCATATATTCTCTCTATTTAGCAGCTGCTGCTGCTGCTGCTGCTGCTGCTGCGGCTGACAGTTGCAAATGCTTTGTCGCAACTGCAGACGTTTTCCCGCGAAACTCGCCGTTGTCGTCGCGTATATATATAAATTGCGACGAACTATACGGGACTGCCGCATATAACTATTCGGTACGTATATATTGATGCGAGCTTTGTTTTGTCCGGCTACATTATTATTCCCACTTGTGCTTGCCTGGTGTGTAGGTGACAACGGCGCCGTCGCGTTTCACTTGTTTTATCATGTTTCCACGTACATGTTGTACAATATATATATATATATATATAAACGCGTCCTGCATCACTGCAGTAACGTCGCGCGGGCTCTGAGAAAATGAGCGAAGAAGATTTCCCGTGAGTCGGTCGCGAAGAAGTATTGCGTTTGCGCGCTCGAAGAATGGAAATGCGCGCCGCGGGATTCTGCGATTGCAGTAGCGCGTAAAATCTCTGCTGCGCTGTGGCAATGTTGTCGTGCTGCTTTATTTGAGAAATAGAGTGTATAGGTGTATGTAAACCGTTTCAGCGCGGTTTCATTGCAATTTTCAGCTCATGTGCGCGCGGTTGTTTGCGATACTATATAAATTTGTAACTGCATATATATAGTTATATAATTATAATTTTAAGTTTTGAAATGCCACTTGTGTATATCTGTTGCATTTATCTATGTCTATTTGATATTAAAGAAATCAGCGGTGTGAAAGTATATGATTCGTTTTTAAGTTATTGTCTGCCGTTAAAAGGTAATTAATGGACACCAAATAGATAAGTATATAGAGTTTTTCGGTTTAGCCCGATTAAACGTAAAAATATGATGAGTCTTTTATCGCATATAACATTTACGGGGGTCTAGAAATCGAAACATTTTTTTTATAGCCATATAGAGGTTTCAGACCTATCGAACTTTCTTCAGTAATCCGAAAGATAGTCAAAAGTGCAGAGGAACATTAGAAAATTTACTAGTAATCATATTTCTGAGCCATTTTACGCATTTTTCTTTTTTACAAAAAATTAATGCGTCAAAATACTGGAATAATAATAACAACAAATGTTCCCGAGGCAAAAATAAAATTTCAAATTGCACTACAATAAAGTACAATAAAAGGGCTTTAATTAAAAAAAATATGCCCAGATTCGATGCTCTGATCAAAAGTTATATTCGTTAAAAAAAATAAATAAAAATCCGAATAGTCGATTTTCTTTTTTTCTCCGTATACCTTCCCATATTAAATTCTTATGTTCCATGTTGCCCATGTTCCTTTGCATTTTTTACTGTCTTTCGGCTTACAGAAGAAAATATGATCAATCTGAAAGTTCTAGCTTTAAAAAATTTTTCGATTTCTGGACCCCCGAAAAGTGCATTTTTTCAGGAGAAACTGATCATATGCGCTTTTATCCGCCGATATCGAAAAAAGTACGTCGCAAAATGCATCGTTCAGCCTAATTTCTGCGAAATTTCAATCGCAACAACGAATCACTTACAGTATTTGGAAAAAATGTGTCTTAAAGTCATCGAAGGTATGAATTAGCTAATTTCAATATACAATACACAACTCAGCTAATCTGTCCTCAAGCCTATGCCATACACTTAGACATATTATACCGACTAATCACAGTACATTATACGCAAGTCAAGACATTTGACCTGTTTGCACTTCCATTATACAGAATACAACAATTATTACACTATGACTCATTCGATAATAGTCACGATAATTCATCAGAAAAAAAAGTGAGTAATAGAGTGCGAAGACACATTTTTCAGATTCTCCCTAGATATACTTTATTTGCCTTTCCGAGAAGCTAGGATTGAAGCCAGCGCTATACCTATATATTCTCCGCTCGCGTAAGTGGTTCCCATTTATTCCATTATCTTCGATTGACCGATTTATACGTGTATTATACGACGTCTCGCGCACAGTTGCGCGACTGAATGGTCGTGCGACTTGATTGTCGCATTTGCTTGCCGAGTGTATTTCTTCTCGTTGACTCGTCGCTACCTCGAAATAGATTTGCTTTTTTTTTCATCGCGTACGTGTAGTGTTCTAATTTTAATATATTGATATACGAATGTGCGCAGATGAAAAAATTGCCGTGATTACAATAATACGCGCAGGGGCCACACACCGTCGAAACAATCATTTATTTTATTTAATGGTGCGAATTTCAGTTGTCCCATTGTTTCGGACGAAGGATATTAAGATTCCCGTGAGATTGAGAAAAAAAACCTTCATTACGGCGAGAAGTGAATTTTAATGTTCGCGTCTGTCCTTCAAGTTTTTTTTTTTCACGAACGCATAGGAGTATGACGTCGCCGAACGAGTAGCCGCGTCGCAGGTGAGGAAGCATATTCGGCCGTGACAAGAACTACGGTTCAACGTATGCAATCAAACTCAATTTTTCGCGAACTGCTGTAACTCTCGGTATATAGTATAATATTGAACGCAAAAGTGTCGTCAAGCGCCAGAAGAGGAATTTAATTCGCGATGACGGCGACGAATTCCCGAACTCTCCGAGCCGATTGTGCAGCGAGAAAAAAAAGCTGTTACAGCCTCGCTGTATTAGTCGTATGCACTTGTCAACGATGTGTCATTGTGAAGACGCTTTAAATGAAAATCACGCGTCTGCGAGTCAAATTATTTATCGCGGTAACGAGTTGGACTTACGGCTCGTCGGTGTAATTATAACGTGACGCGAGAAGGGCTTTTTTTCCGTCTCCTTGCCGTTTCGTGCGGCTAATTGATAGAGATAGAGAGACTTGCGATTAAACACTGAAATTAAACTTGTGTAGCGCACGAAAAATCGGATGGAAATTTCAATGCCAGCGTTGTTTACGTGGCACCGATCTCCCGTTTACGAAATGGCGCACTCGATGGAATAGCGATTTCACCTGATCGGTACAACGAACTATTCTTAGGCAAACAAACATTCGGAATAGAAATCGTGTTGTGCGCGTATATATACACATTTTCTCGGTCAGCCGCGCGTAATTTGTGCTTGTCGGTTATTTAAAAACAAGCTCGAAGCTATAAGTAAATCTTGTTTCCGCATACGGTTGAGTTTCACCCTCTGCTGCTCTAACACGTATTATCAACGATCAGATTAGTACAGTAGAATTACGACGCTGAATTATTAAGTCATTGACTGTTCATTTAGCAAGTACAGCGTTGTAAAATGTTATTGTTTTTAAAATTCGTGAAACTGGAAAGAAAGTGTAAGCTGTCGATTGTAGGGTAAGATCATAATCATTTATTGTTACATAAAAAGTGAAGAAATTTCCAGAATAGTTATGTATGCAAAGAACTTTTCTGAGATGAATCTTTGATTTTGATTAAAACATCATTCGAGCATTTTAATTAAATATAGTTAAATTGTGAAAAATGAGCTCATGTTAAATTGAAGATAGATTATCATGATTTTTTTTCAGAGCAAATGAATGTTCAATTTTAAGATCGATAATTTTTTGTTCCACAAAAACTACGGTTTCACTAAAAAAAATCACTGCTGTTCATCCGTCACAAGTGTCATTCGAAGAACATAAAAAATACTCTCCGATCACAATCTATAAAATTCGTTGTAAAACAAAAAACGCTGAATTTTTTTACTGCAATCCGCGAATAAAAATTTAAAAAACCGCAAGATTTTTATATGTGTGTGCACACACATATATATACGGCCAATTAAAATCAAAGTTACACACACATTTCCGAAAATAACGAACGGACATTTTCTAAAATCGCGTGATTCGCACTTCTGAAAGCGTCGATTCACGCTCAGCTCGTGTTTCCACCAGCGATTGCGAAGGAAACATAAAATTTTACTATTACAAAGTTTCCTCCTCTCTCGTACATATATATAAATATAGTGACGGCAGGAGACTTTTTGAGGCAGAGGACTTTAAACCCGAGGAAGCGAAACGATTTGCGCCGAGAGACGCTCTTTTTGCCAATTATACGCAGCTATTTACGGAAGCTCGCGCTCCTTACGCAATATTTTTCACGATCGCAGGAAAAAAATCTCTCCCGCGCGCACCTGTTACCTATACGCACGTGTGTACTATACACGTATATATAGGTATATATAAGACACCCTTTCCGCGCGCGAAATTCCGCACGAGATTGACCTTGCGCGCAGTGCGTATTTACATGCGGGAGAGAAACGAAAAACAATAGGGTCTACATAGGCGCATCTCGTGGATAGATCGCAAAAGCCGCGCAGCTGTTCCGCGCGCGATCTCCTCTCGCGCTCGAGTGCACCGCGCCGAGTAAACATGAGTGCATGACTGCACGTATGCGGATGTAAAATACTTGGGTTGTATACATATTTGTTGGTGTATATATGACCAGTTTTCATAAAAAACTGGACTTTTCGGGGGTCCAGAAATCGAAATTTTATTTTTAAAGCTAGAGGTTTCGGACTGATGAGACTTTCTGCTGTAAGCCAAAAGATAGTCAAAAGTGCAGAGGAACATGGGAAAAGTTACTAGTAACCATATTTCTCAGGCATTTTATGTTTTTTTTACAAAAAATTAATGCATCGAAATACTGGAATAATGACAACTACGAATGTTTCCGAGGCACAAATGAAATTTCAAATTACACCACAATAAAGTATAACAAAAGAGCTATAATTTAAAAAAAAAAATATGCCCAGATTCGATGCTCTGATCAAAAGTTATGTCCGTTTGACAAGAAAAAGTAAATAAAAATCCGAATAGCCGATTTTCTTTTGTTTCCATATACCTCCCCATGTTAAATTTTAATGTTCCACGTTTCCCATTTTCCTCTGCATTTTTCACTATCTATTAGCAAAGAGAAGAAAGTCTGATCGGTCCGAAACTTCTAGCGCGAAAAAAAAATTTTCGATTGCTGGACCCCCGAAACGTGCATTTTTCTATAAGAACTGGTCATATATGGGGTGTAAGGAAATAGAAAATCGCCCCGAACCCATAAGGGAGAAGTAAGATGGGTAGGTTTTGAGAGAAATTTATTTTGCTTTTTGGCTAATGATGATGATGATGATGGATGATAAGTGCGTGAATAATAAAAAAAAGGAATGATAATGACAGAAAAATTCGAAATACAATAATGTAAAAATAACTGTAATAGAACTGAGGCTGTGATTTTATGAGAAGTGAGAAACACAAGGAAAATACTGAATAATTTGGTCAATGATAGAGTGAATGAATCGCAGACTATAGAAAAATTAGACTAACATCATCGGACTTCGAGTCGATCAGAATTTAGGACCAAAATTAAAATGGGGAGGCATAATATATGGAGGAAAAAGAAAAAATCGGCTATTCGGGTTTGTATTTATTTATTTATTTATTTTTTTCTTTAAACGGGCATAACTTTTGATCAGACCATCGAATCTGAGCCTATTTTTTTTTAAATTTAAGCTCTCTTGTAATACTTTATTGAAGTGCAATTCGAAGTTTTGTTGGTGCCTTGGGAACATTCGTAATTGTTATTATTCCAGAATTTTGACGTATTAATTTTTTGTAAAAAATCATTTTGTATCATCTTTTGGCTCAATACAGAAGAAAGTCTCCAATCTGTCCGAAAGCTCTAGCTTAAAAACTTTTTTTTTGAATTCTAGACCAAAGAAAAGTGCATTTTTTTGGTGAAATTCCGACATGTATAACACATCTCGATGATTATGTATGGATTGGAGAGAAGCTTTCGATATACAGTACAGCTATACGTGTATATACATGTATATATCACGCGAGAGATACGCCCGTTGTTGCTTTATCCTTTTTTATTATTGTAACGGAGATTTATGAGATACCGATGATCCCTGTTAAACTGTAGCGTTTAACTCGATTGGTATACTTTCTAACTTGTGCGCAGACTGCGCGCGCGCGCGCGCGGGCTTTTTTACGGCTTTTCTCAATAAAAATTTTATTCGCCGCAGAGGAGAGCGGTGTTTTTATTATTTCGAACTTGGGTGCGTAAGTCATATACAACGCGCCGTTTAACGATCATTTTTTTTTCCTGTCTTTGGTACCCCCCTCCCCCACCCCATCCCGCGCGAGAGAGACGAGAAAGTTCAAGGAAATCTCCGTAATTAATGGCAAATCAAAGCTCATTCTCGTCGTTAAACCGGCGCGGCGTTAAATTTTTCACCGCCTCGCTTCGGGGATATTATATATAATGTATATATAGAGAGATGTATATAGGTATATACACGAGTGCGCGCGTGCCGTCCGTTAAGCGCGTTAAAAAAAGAAGCTCTTCTCAATGACATGTGCGTGTGCCATATATATATTTTTGCGTGTGCCAAGTGTAATTGCACGGCGTGCAATCGCATAAAACTCGATAATTGCATATACGGCAATGAACACTTGCGGCGTTTCGAAGAAATTGAAAAAGCCATTATACGCGCGTATAGAGCCGATATTTATATATACGCTCGATAGGCGCTTGTGCGCCTAAAGCTGCGCAGCGCCGACTCGTATGGGGCGTAACGAGCGGACTGAAAAATTTTTGAAATATTTCGATAATACGCGCGCGTTTGTGTAATATACGCTTCTTTGTTTTGGAGATTCAAGTTTCGAGGTGGCCATAATTGAATGAGTTTCTTTTTTTAAGATTTTTATGGATATCGGATAGTTTGATAGAATTTTTCAAGTTTGTTACTTTGCATCGTTTATTATTGAGCAACGTGTGACGAAATTGCAATTTAGTATACCATACATCTGCAAAGAAGTAACAAAATATAGTTAAGTACGTACAGTATACGTTTAAAGTAAAATTAAAATATAAATATTTTCGAAAAATTTCGATGTAATTCTAGTTACCGTCATAATCATGTATACAGCAATATATAGGTATTATACCTTGTTAAAATTTCGTATATATGCATCACTCCGGCTGGCTTACGAGAAAACAAGCGCCTTCGAAGAAAAAGGCGTTCGAAGCGCGCTCTCGCAAGTAATAAAATCGGCAATAATAGTAGTAAGCTAGTACTTAGACCGTTTCGATCTTTATAAAAATTTTACGCATTACTCTCGAAACACTTTATATACCTATTGAAATTCAGCGGAGAAACGATCGATTTCTCCTTTAAAAAGTCAAAGGAACTCGCGTGTTCGTTTTGGTCCTGCATTACATAGTCGAAGACGTACAAATTCAACGTCCCCCCTCTGTATCCACACCGGCTAGGTATTTTCGTGTAACTCGAGTCTAATAACCTTAATCCTCAGCTTAACGCACCTGAGCACACCGACTTTCTAGGATTTCTCAACGTATAAATATACGCGATCACGCATTGCGTTAATTATAATAAACTATAGGATATAGGGGCGTTTGTAGTCGGCTACTTAAGAGTGATTTCGAGTTTGAATTAGTATAAAATATGGTTTAAATTGATTAAAAGAAAAAGGAATTACGGAAACTCATTATTTGTCTTTATATTGCAATTGAATTTGAAGCTGTACCTGCGCTATAAAAAATATAATAAATGTTTAAAACTACTAATTTTTAACTGAAAAATAATCATTTATTTTTACGTGCTAATAGTTTATTACTACTATTCGAGATGAAATTGGACTTTTGGATTCAGTAATTAAGTTAATACTGAAGTAATGATAATTTAATTCATATTTTTTTAGTTTACTGTTTTTCTTTGGTTCTAAATTCTTACCTTCATTTTTACTACTGGAACCGACTAATAGAACTGCGATCCAGATCTGAATACCCAGTTGTCGGTACGAAATACAACCTTTCCATAATTAATCCCATGTTTTTTACAATTTTAGAAGCTTAATTGTTGAGGAATCGTAATATGCAAATAGATCAATCATAAATTACTTTGTCACGTATTTATCTTAAATATAAAAAAAAAATGACCGACTACTAATGCCTCTACCCTACAGTCAACGCGCAATCTCTATAGCGCGTGTATAATTCAAAAATTATCTTCGAACTAACCCCCCCACAAATTTACATCCGTAAACAAAATAAAAAAGTATAAAACAAAGAAAAAAGTCCCGACCCATTCAAAATTAATCTCTCCACACGCGCACACATGTACCTATATAGGGTCTCCTCTTTCTCCCGCGATTCCCAAAACGAAAAAACGCTCGACTGCGCGCACACACGTAAGTATACCTATACACACTCACACACGCGCTCCATAACCAACCGCCGGTATATACGGCTTCGATCCTCCTCTCCTCCGCGCGCTGCAAAGAGAAACTCACCTTTTCCTCCGCGCTCCACTATATACACACCGCTGCTGCACACGCCGTGTCTCCTGCATATCGGCTTTTCAGCTGCTGCACTAGACTCCGCAGACAGTATACCATAATCAGCCAGACTGTATATAGCGTAGAGTACAAGAGCTGAGAGACTGGGTTGTCCGCTCTACAGTCCCTCTCGATGTACCCACAGGTATGTATATATAGGTATACCATATATACACCTTGGCTCTCAGCTATAGGTATATACACTGTTATCCCCGCGCGCGCGCGAGAGAGAGAGACCTGTGCACATACCTATAGCATATACTCTCTCTCTCTCTCTCTCTCTCTCTCTCGCCGTGGCGCGCGCGCACAGTAGGGGCCGGCATACCTATAATGCGCGCAGCTCTGCCTCTCGCTTCGAGCGTATGCCCGCCGCCGTGCAGCGCGCAGAGGCCTGGCTCTCCTCTGTTCTCCGCGGTTCAGTTCCCCTACCAACCGGTGTCCAGTTATGTTGCGTGCTGCGCGCGCGCGCCGTGGCGAACGAACCGCAGCAGCAGCAGCAGGATTCTCCTGAGGACGACGAGGACGAGGCTCCGGGTTATGTTCCTTGTTCTCTTGGTGCACGTCGCGAGAGTCTCGAAAGTTTTTCGACCAAACTGTATTTATACATACTTACGTGTGATAGAGACACACGTCGGGTCGGCGCTGCAGTGCCTCTGCGACGACCTCAGCGCGCGAGGAATCTCTCTCTCGGTGTTGCATGTATATACGTATACCACATAGTGAACGAGCGCATCAGGTGTGTTGCAGCGCGGCGGAAAGAACGGTTCCTCGAAAAGCGAGGGATCGGCAGCGGATATCGAGTTTCCTGCAATCGTACACATCGCTTGTAATAAACAGTGCGCGCGCGCGAGGAGACGAGCTGTAGTACACGTCGTAATACATACATCCTTAAGTGTATTATAACGACACGATAACAACAGAGAGCATCGTGTAGCATAGTGCGCGCGTGTGTATCGTATAGATATGTCGGTACAAGTATATGTATAAGCCGCCAGTCGTCGTGTCGCCCTGGCGAAATGGGCTCAAAGTCAAGCTGGGCAAGCATCGCCAGTACCGCAACGGCCATAGCGCTCGGTGAGTAAGAGCATCGGCATCGATATAAGTATCCGCGCGCGGCGAGGAGAGCTAGACGCTCTCCGATAGTGTGTGTGTGCGCGCGCCTGTGTGTAATTCAGCCGGAGGAAATCGCGAGCATTGCGCGAGCGCGCTGGTATGCACCGCGCGCTGCCATGTTGAAAAATTTCTAGTGTATATACTTGTGTGTGTGTGTGTGTATGTGTATATATAATATACAATGTGTACACTCGCACACTCCTCTCGCAGGTTAGATGTAAGTACGTACGTTGTGTACGTGTGTAATATGCAATAATAAAATAGACGGAGCCCCGCGTGTGCTCCGAAACGTAGTCGCGCGAAATGCGGATGGGAAAGTATGTGTATACGCGCCGCATAATACAGGTACATTAATGTGTACAGTTGAACGATATTGTGCGCGTGTGCAAGTATATATCGAGAGCGATCGCGATGAGAATCGCACAGGTGCTCTCGGGCAGAATGAGAGAGAGAGAGAGAGAGAGAGAGAGAGAGAGAGAGAGAAAGAAACTCTCGGACGGCGATTGATATGCATAGCCTGTATAAAGGCGCGTACGTGTGTGTGTGTGTGTGTGTGTCTCGTGCAGTATCGCCTCTCTCTTTGCACCTGGAGAACGTGCGCGACTTCCTTCCTTCGCTCTTGTACACGTGTGTATAGGTATATGCAGCCGCGTTTCCGTCTTTCTATTATTTTTTTTTCTCTCTCCCAGAGTCCGACAGTCCGAGTGTACTTGCGTATTATACAATTTGTATATATTATGGCTGTGTCCATTCTTGTGCGCAGGTTCTCGCGCGAGTGAGTGTGTGTGCGAGGATGAGCACTCATTCATTGCCTCTCCCTCTCTCTCTCGTCTCTTTAGACGAGGTACGGGAGGAGAGGCGGTTATACGGGAAAATATCCTATACGAGAGGTTATGCATAACTTTCTTAAGAGCGTTTTTTTCTTGCGGTAATTCGTGCACAAGACGTACGTTCGATCGATCGGAAAGTTTCGTACTGTGCTATATATTATGATTGCAGGTGAGGAATTCCGGTATGTGTACTTACCGCACGGGGAAAATTAAAGACCGCCGAAATGCGAGAGTCGCGCGCCCGCGCGCATATATACCTATATACACACATGTACAGTATGTATAACGCAGGCACGCATGTCAAGTCATGGGTCCCTTCGACCTGACTTTCGGCGTCTCTCTCTCGGCGCGGCTCGCAAGGGGCTTACACTCACGCCTGACAGGTGGAACTTTCGACTCTCGCGTGTATTCACACGCGCCCGCGCGCGCACACAATGAACCTTGCGCGCGCGTACAATACACCTATATATAGGTATATACAATATACATACTTGAGCTCCGTCAGGTAGAGAAAGAGAGAGATATGTTCGCGCGCTAGTATCTGTGTATACGTATATAATCTCTACAGGTATCTATATATATAATATGTATATAGGTGTACATAATGTACAGGTGTGTGTGTGTATACCGTATATATATACGTATATATACAGCGTGTAGCGCAGGGGGCCCCCTTTCCGAAGGAGGCACGACCGAAGCGACGCTCGCGGCGTGGAATGCGCGTGTTTTAAGCCGTACAGTAGTAGTAGTAGTCGTAGTCGTAGTCTTAGTCATAGTCGTAGCAGTAGTAGTAGGCAACATTAAAGGAACGCGATTCAGTGGGAGAACGGGTTTTCCTTTTTCCGATTGCGCGCGCGCGCGGCGTTCCAGCTCTCCGAGCTCTCTCTCTCTCTCTCGCGAGAGAGCTCTCTGCGTATACCTATATACATAGTCTCTCTCTCTCGCTAGTCTCTAATGTGCGGCCGCGTGTATACCTATAGATATATATACGAGCAGTAACGTCGAGAGTAGGCTTGGGATCTACTCTCACACTATATGCAGCAGTGACTCGGATTCTCGGCTTGCTCTCTTTTGTCACTGTTCCGCGGGAAGGTGTACGGGAGAGAGAGAGAGAGAGAGAGACGCCTACTGTCTTCAAGATCAGGAAATACTTTTTACTTTGGGTGGTCCCGATTCTTGTATATACCAGTCGACGCGATGGACGAGTGGATTTTCGAAATTTCAGTTTAATTTTTTGTTCAGTTCGAATTTTTCGGCGAACAAAAACGAATCGCCGTGTCCCTCTCTCGGCGCGTTATGCGCTTTCTTCGAACTGATTTCGAGGATCGTTCGAAGGGTCAGAGAACGGTAAATGCTTAATTCATTAAAAATTTTCGAAGTGATTCGTTTCGTTCGGTGCAGTCGTAAAAAACTTTTCTTCTTCTTGAAATAATAGAATATGTGCGTGTGTATATAATGTCGGAAAGAAGCTGTACAGATGAATCCGAAATTTCAACTTGATTCGTGTATGCCTTTCTACTGCAGTTATCTCGTGTTCCATAAAAAGAATTTTCTGTACTTGATTTTTTTCTCGGAATCTCTCTACCTCCTCATAAAAGAACTTGAAATTTTTACGGTAAACTGCAGATCTTAAGAATTCTCTATTGTCGTGGTTTCTACGTTGAAAGGCTTTAACGTTTAATTATGAAGTTATAAAGGCTGTTTTAAAAAAATGCACTTGTTAAAAACGACGACAACGACGAACTTAAAGATAAAAAACTCCAACACGAATATAAGATAGGTATTTTTATATGCTTTTTCAGATGCATTTTTCATGGAATTGATTTTAGAAGTGTAGAAATCTTGGAAAGATAAAAAACGGAGTCGTGTACTGTCTGATTTTACAGTAATCGTTCGGTTAGATTTTCTGACCGAACCATTACTGCAAAAAATTAATACAATATAAAACATTCTTAAAATCCTTATTTCGATTCAGGAAAAGAGACGTCGATGAATTAATGAATCGGCAAATTCTTTTACCATTCAACGTTTAAGTATGTTAAGTATAAATTACGCTCGAGCCAGATTAGATTGTAGTTTTCTATTACAGACAAGGAAATATCTCTCGAGACGTTTCGAAAGTGCATTCTTTGCAAGTGTAAAGCAATAAAACTACAGGACTCCGCGTCCAGATTTACATAATATTTACATTTCGAAGATATGTACATAAAATAAAACAATTTGATTGCAACGCAACTCCCTAATCGCCGGAGATTAATGAGTCTTTAAAATGGTCTCTAAGCTCAATAAATATTTAATGCGGCGCTGGGAGGGAAAGAGCGGGCAGAAAAAAATTTCTGACGTAAATTTACCTGGTTCACGATGTATATACAGGTATACCGAAGAACGTTCCGAGATATTTTTAGACGGCGCTGATTTTTGCTCGATTTTGTAACGACTCGCGCGTTTACGGGAGGACGTCTCCTTTGGCCAAATTTCATATATTCAAATGAGCTCTTCTTTTTCAATGAACTCGATGTAGCGTAAAGTTTAACGTTGAATTAATTCGCATAAGCGATCTCGCTGTGACGCCGTGAGACGAATTTTCGTTATTTTCGGAATATTCATCAGGTTTACACGTTCGAGAATAGGTCAATATATTGCAAGCATTCGAATAATTAGTCGGTGAAGGTTGTCCGCGAGGATATATTTCTTTTAAGCTGCAGGAGAGAGAGAGAGAGAGAGAGAGAGAGACACGGCCTTTCCTTATACAGAGTCAAAAGTGTCCTCAGATACGTCACTTTCTCGAGTCTCTCTTATTTCAATGTGTGCGTACATTTTTTATCAATTTTGCAATCGTAAATCCGAAAGTCAGTTGTATAGCGAAGTAAATAAATTTTGAAGCCTATAATTTTAAGTAATATCTCGTCGGTTAAAATTGCATCATTCCGATGCATTATATTGTAGCAAATTTATTCCATTCCGCCAAAGTGTAATGCACGCGTATGAGTTTGTAAAGCAGTGAATTTCATAATCGCGCGAGAGAGAGAGAGACAAAAAATTAAAATTTTTAATTGACATTCGAGGAAGGAAAGGTGCGCAGAATTTCCCCGTAAACGCCTCCATGGAAAAAGAGACGTTTCCTCGCATATCCACATATACCTGTAACACAACTATTTCCGTTCTAACGCGTATATTTCTTTAAAGATAATAAATTGCCCGCACAAAAGCCTTATAAGCGGTATGGGATCGCTCGTGCGATTTTAAAGTCGAAAGCCTCTCGCGGTTCTCATCATAAAGTCCGACACGCTTTAATAATGGCGGTTTAATTGTGAAGATAATTTTTGCGCCTTCGTAAAACTTCTAGTTTCCCCGGGAAACCACACTCGCGCTGCAGAGACGCATAAAAAAAATATATATATATACATTCGAGAACGCGGCCGTTACTTATAAAAGTATTTTACACATACTGATCCGCAAGGAACACAGGCCTTTATACACACGTATAGGATATTCTATTTTCTCATGTGTTTACGAGCGCAGTCTCCCGAAGCTCGGATATATTTACAACCGTCGTATTAAAATGTATTCCAACTCGGGTATACACATATACGCGTACGGCTCGTACAGGCGCTTTATTTATGTATTTAGAGTGTGTGTGTGTGCGTTTACATAATCAAGCGAGTAAATTTATACCTCGCGGAAGCGTCGTCGTGTTTCCTGCGCGAGTTATTATTTCCTCTATATAACGCACACATCGGGAGAGATACGTCTCCATCGACTCCCACCGAATTTTCACAAAGCGCGATTCACCTACAGACCCGCAAACAACATATGCCTGCCTCGTATTATATACAAAGAAAACGCATGACGCACTTGAGAAAATCACATCACACACGAGGAGACGAGGAGGAGAGAAGGAGGAGGCATTCCATCGCCGATAAATTTATTCGCACGCTATATAGTTCGCCTTCTGAAAAAAAGGATAAACCGACGCGCCGCGGACTCCCTTCCTCCCCCCCGCGTATAACGATTCTCTTATTCGCGTCGGTATATAGCGCGCGCGCAGCCGAAAAAGAAGGAGCGCAAAACCAGACTCTCTCGCTCTCGCTCTCTCTTTCTCAAGTGGCAGCAGTCGAACTCGCTACAATTTTCGTCTCCTTCTCCCCCCCCCTCTCTCTCTATATGTATATGTGCAAATCCATCCTATTTCGGAAACAACTCATCCGAGTAGGTCGCAAAAAATTTTCTTGATGGCACACTCATCAGCTACATATTTTTTCTCGTTCTTTAGGTCATCCTGATTTTTTTCTCGAAAACTATGGACTTTTATTAAAGTTTCATTGGTACAAAAATATCTTAAAATTCACGAACGAATACTCTGAAATTTTTTCAGATTGATCCGGCACAATTTGCCGATTTTTAAGAAATCTAAAAAAAATCGAAATTTCGAATAACGCCCTTAAAAATTCTGAAAAAATCCCAGAGCATTCTCTGATAAATTTTAAGACATTATTGTTCTAATGAAATATTTTTAAAAGCCCACAGTTTTCGAGAAAAAAAATGTGAATTCTTCGTGTTCAATTATTTCTCACGTTTTTCGAGTGGTTTTTTTGCTCCGGAAAAACGTATACCCTACGATCGGCCATGTGCGCGAATTTTCCCTCTTTCAGATAATGACCTAAGGAACGAGAAAACTCAGGTCTAGCCGGTGTGCCTTCGATAAAAAATTTTGCGACTTGCTCGTGTGAGTTGTTTCGGAAATCGGATGGATTTACACATATAGATATGTGTATTATCGCCGCCGCTGCGCGACTATATACGCGTGTTTAAATTCCAAGCTGATGGACTGCTGGCGGCGGCGGCGGCGGCGCGAGCGCGAATTTCGATATTATCTTGCGCGCGCGCGCGTAGCAGTCGGAGAGCAATTTTCAAGGAATCCCGGCATCTCGTTATTCAACACGCGAATCTCTATGCTATACTCGGTTCGCTCGCTCGACGCGCAAAAAAATAGTCTCGACGTCACGAGCGCAAATCGTATGTACTCGCGTATACCGATTTTTCGAGGCTCTCTCTCTCGCTCTTA
Organism: Philotrypesis tridentata; assembly: GCA_018906965.1. Taxonomy (NCBI): domain Eukaryota; kingdom Metazoa; phylum Arthropoda; class Insecta; order Hymenoptera; family Pteromalidae; genus Philotrypesis; species Philotrypesis tridentata. The sequence continues at coordinate 7,075,217 of JACCIB010000006.1, forward strand.
ATCAATTGAGATTTCCCTCCTGGGTATATAGAAATGCTCGAGAGAGTCTACCTATATAAGTAAGGATGCAGTCGACGTGATCGCCTGATGAGCGGATCGTGCGCGCGTGCGAGTTCTTCTTTTTTCTGTCTCTCTCTCTCTCTCTCTCTTTCTCGATCATCAGCTGTTTAAAGGAAAATCTATACACACACTGCGACGGCTGCGGAGAAAATTTTAATTGCGTCGCGTTTTTTTTGTATAGGCGACGACAAGGACTCGATAATCGTCGCGAGCGAGAAAGATAGATAGATAGATAGATAGATAAATATTTATTTTATAATGTACATTCTGTTGTACATAAATTTACAAATTCAAGTAAAACATGAAGACGGGCAAGGCCCTTTATAACAAAAGATATAACAATGCTCTGGCGCACGCATAAAAAATAAAATAAAAATATAATGAAATAAAAACAAAATACATAAAATAAAACAAGTGATAAAAGCAAAAAACGCAAAAAATAAAAAGAAAATACAAAACTTGCAATATAAATTTCAATATACACTTGCCGCATATGCTACCGCTAAAAAGAGAGAGAGAGGAAAGTGTTCTCATATATATATAATATATACAGTGTTTTCAACGCAGGTGCCTTACGATCTCGGATTCTTATCGACAAGCGCGCGCGGCTTTGATGGACGGGAAGCATTTTGAAATACTAACCGAGAAATCGGTACAAGACCATTTTCGACTCTTCGAGCTCGACGATTGCGTCCACTGGGTTAACCATTAGGCCGATGAAAAGTCTCTCTCTCTGCTCTCGCGAGCTCGCGACATTAGATGAAGAGTTAAGAATTTTAATTGCTTGGCTGCGTCGGTATAGCGCTAATTAGGTAAAATTGTTTTTCTAGCCGCGTATGCGTGTGCGCCGAGAGAATGAAATTTCTTTTTTTTTATGGAGTGGAATGAATTGGGTTTATAAAAAAAAATAATAATTTGAGAAGAAATATAGCCTACAGTTTAATTTAGACCGCATATCGAGCGATCTGGTTATTAAAATTAAAAAAAAAAAAAATAATTGATGGTAAATGGTCCTTTTGAGCAGCTCTGTATTCTGTAAAGGATATAGTTTCTTCACGTGAATGGATTATTTGATCGATTCGGAATTTGGTTTCTTCAATTATATACAGTCGATCAAAAAATGTCTAAATACACTGCCGTATCTTACAATTCAATCAACTCTTCACAGCGAGAAACTCCAAATTTCTTCAAACACACCGGACACTCAATTCGCGCGACTAATCCACGCGTATACACAGTCAAAAACGCAATAAAATCGTCCTCCCAACTACACACACTAATTACTTATCTCTGTAAGTAACTCCCAACAGTCGTCGCGCACACACCAAATTTACGCTCCTCCCAAGTGCATATATTTACTCGGACTTCCTCTATCTCGCAAATATATACTTATATATATACATACGCGAACCGCGAAAGAAGAGATAATAAGGAGGCTCTCTCTCTCTCTCTCTCGGATTCAAAAACGAGCCGCGAAGGCTAACAACATGCGCGACGCGCTCGTAAAAATCTCACTGCGCAGCGCACACGTATATACATATACACGCATGTGCGCATGCGCACAAACAGCTATTAGTCGCGGGGCGAAATTATTTCTTTCATTACGTTTTCTCGGCGCGCCGTTCCTCTTTCTCGCTAGACTCCGTATATTTCTCGTCTCCTCGTTTCGCGCGCGCGCGTTTGTCCCGGGGACTCGTTTTACTGGTTCGACGCGCCACCGCTCGCCTGTGTGTCTGCATATACGTACGTCGTGTGCGTATACGTGTGGAGGGCAGCGCAGAGCGCTCGTCTCTCGCATAGGAGCTTATCCTTGAGGCGGCCTGAGCTTGACCTTCGGCTTTTATATAGGCTTGCGACAAAATCGCCCGAAGCTTTGCTCGCGTTCACTTCTGTCTTTCTCTCTCTGTCTCTACGGTTCACTGGGATTTTGTCATTATATACCCGGTGGGTATGTACCGAGAGGGATAGAGAGAGGATGGGAGCAGCCCGCGAGAAGGATCTGTGGGAAATGAGGAAGGTGGAAGAGGAGGAGGTCTTTTGTTTACCGAGAGAGGAGAGAGGAGAGAGACAGACAGGCAGGCAGACAGTCGTCGTTTTGCATTTTTTTTTTGTTTACGGGACGATTTCGCCTCGGATATAACAGCAAATTACTTTTGTGTATATATAGGTACTTAGATGTACCCGCAGGAGGGGGGAGGGTGGGGCAATCTGAGCCGCCGGAATGATACTTTTCTGTCGCGCGACGACGAGAGACTGTCGATGATTGTACGTATCAAAAATTTTTTTTCGATATGCGGTTAGAAAGTTTCGTTGGAAAAAAGAACTGAGTAGACAGAGCCTGCTTTTTTTTTTCTTAATCGATCGGAGAAAGAGGTATAGAATTTTCAGTTGCGTAAAGCGAAATTTTTTGTTCGAGCGCGGGTTAAACGCTCGCTGCAGCCGCGCGCGCGCCGGCTTTTCACTTTCGTGGGAAACGCATTAACAAGAGGAGATGATCTATCCGCTGCTAAATTACAGATGCATAATCGAGCGAATGATTAGATGATGAGCCGATCGAAGGCTTTCACTTCGCGGCTCGTGCTCACAATGTACAATGCGGTCAAATTACACACGTGTGTACGTATAAACCATGTAAAAATGTGAAGTTCTATACAGCAGACTATATACTTTTTGTATAATACGCGTAAATTGAAGAAAAAAATTAATTTTAGGTTTACTATAATGTATATTTTTTTACAATTTACTCAAAGAAATGTTCACGAAAAAAGAGAAACATTTATGGTACATATTTATTTATATATTTCTTTATTTATAATTATGACGGTAGCAATTTGTACAAATAAACAAAGATAACTAAAACTATACGAATTTGTAAGAGATTTTTTACACACTTATTCTTAAAAAGACATAGATAAATTAACAATTGTGATTGGTGTACAATTGTATACACAGTTTGATGAAGACGGATCCAGGTTGAGCCAAACCTCTTCGAAGATAGATATTTGTACACACACCTAACGAATAGTTAGACGGTTAAAAGTGCGTGAAATAAAAATCTCAGCACGAGATGTATCAGTGTAATCATCAATTTGCGCCATATATAGAAAGAGGGGGGGGGGTAAAGAGAGATAATGCATTACGCACGCTCGAAATTGCTTTTTTTAATTGCCCTGTTCCGGAACATATTTTCACGTGAGACGACCGTTTATTATCGAGAGAGAGAGAGAGAGAGAGAGAGGAATAAGGTGTCATTATTGATGAAAGCGGCGAAAATTGCGTAAACGCAAATTTTAATTTGCGAGCGTGTGCACACGTTTAAGGTGAAAGTTCCCTCGCGCGCGTCATTTTTGATTTAGCCGGAAAATTATTTACATAACTATTCGGCCAACGATTGTTGTTTCTCCTTCTTCTCTCTCTCTTTTTTTTGCGAGAGCTCCAACGTGTGTTACGCGTATATACGTGTACGGTCTATTATGTGCATTAACAAAACTATAGCTGCAAAACCAGCAATACGTTGAAACGGATGAACGTTAAAAACGTTAAAAATTGAGTAACGTGCAATTCGCGGAAAAATTCGCATGTGCATTATACGTATGCGTTTTGAAAATTCCTCGCATACACGAGAGCTACATCGGCAGTTATATTATTGCGCCCGTAAAAGGATCGCGCGGCGCTGATGATAAATCTGTGAAAAATTCACTTGCCAGGCGCGCTTATAATTACTCTTGCGCAATCGGCATGTTTAATTGAAGAAAACATTGCGTATAGTTTCGATATGTATACGCGATTGCCATCGTTCTCTCGAAGTCGCCTATATAGATATTGTATACGTAAATACACGCGGCCGTGACTAAATGAGCCAAAGGCCCAAAGCTATAAGTATTACCGCGACAGAATATCTATATATGTATATTAGTATATAGTGTATATATATATGTATATATATACACGTATCACATACGAGGTAAAAATTCATAACGACCTCAGCATTCTCGACTTCCTCTCTTGGCTTGTGTCTTTTTTTTCTCTGCTTCTTTTTTCGTGAAACTATTCCTCGCGGCGCGCGCGCGCGGATTTGAGGAAAAACTCGCGACGCCGGAATCTATAAAGAGTCCGGTTTACATCCTCGGACGCGAAACGAGATCCGACGATTTGATAAGCATCGGAAGATTATCTATATACGAATATATATATATTTTTCGAGCTCGTGTCTTTGCCCCGCGGAGCGAATTACAAAATTTAATTGGCTTCTGGCGCTATATGCGGAGATCTCGCGCGCGGCTCCCCCTTTTTTACCATATTGAAAATATATAGAATATCGATGTATATATAATTGTGTATATATACATATCAAATGTGTGCAGGCTCGCGGGAGATCCTTGACACGAATTCATTTCATTGTTCGGTGATAAAAAATTATCGACGACGGCGACGACGACGACGACGTCGCGAGCGCAAAAAAGGTTTATAACGGACTTGCGCGCGCGCGCGCGAGAGAGAGAGCGGATAAACAATTTTTCTCCAGGCGGTGGAGAACGAGCTATGGAATTTAGCGCGATAATAATGCGCTGCATTGTCGCGCGGGAGAGATAGAACGAGAGCGGAATCGAAGAAAGTTTATAGCTCGCGGCGCGAATTTTACATTTTGTTGTATATATGACCAATTCTCTTAGAAAAATGCACTTTTCGGGGGTCCAGAAATCGAAATTTTATTTCTCAAGCTAGAGGTTTCGGACGGATGAGACTTTCTTCTGTAAGCCGGAAGGTAGTCAAAAGTGCAGAGGAACATGGGAAAAGTTACTAGTAAACATATTTCTCAACCATTTTACGTTTTTTTTACAAAAAATTAATGCATCGAAATACTGGAATAATGACAAACTATGAATGTTTCCGAGGCACAGATAAAATTTCAAATTACACCACAATAAAGTACAACAGAAGAGCTATAATTTAAAAAAAAAAATATGCCCAGATTCGATGCTCTGATCAAAAGTTATGTCCGTTTGACAAAAAAAAGTAAATAAAAATCCGAATAGCTGATTCTTTTTTTTCCACATACCTCCCCATGTTAAATTTTAATGTTCCACGTTTCCCATGTTCCTCTGCATTTTTGGCTATATCTATTAGCTAATAGTAGAAAGTCTGATCGGTCCGAAACCTCTAGCTTTAAAAACAATTTTCCGATTTCTGAACCCCCGAAAAGTGCATTTTTTTAGGAGGATTGGTCATATGCGCACATATATATATAGCGTTTATTCGTGTAAGTTGTATACAGTACACTTTATATATACAAGTACAACGAGAGCCTAAGCGCGTTGCGAAAGATCATCGTAAATATGCGTGTGTATAATAATATCGCGCTGTATAGCCGGGATTTTTTTCTCTGCAAAACGAGAGAGGCAGTCCGTTTATTCTCTCTTTCTCTCTTGCTGTGTCGGGGGAATATAATTCACCATTAAAAGTGATACTCTTGCACGATGAGATTATGAGAACTCTCACTTTCTAATTTTTTACTGTACGCCGAAGTTGCGTTTACAGTGTATATATAATACCGTTCGAGCTATGGTATACTGCGAAAAATTTTAATTTTGTTCTTTCTCTCTCTCTCTCTAGCTTGGATAATGCGCCGATGGGAAATAAAATTTTTTTCGCGCCATCGCGCCGCGCGGCTTATCTGCATTTGTCGAAGAAAAAAATCGTTGCACAATGGAAATAACTTTTAGAAGCGCGTAACGACGAAGTAAAAGTGGATAATGTTAAATTTGTCTGCGCTGCAGTGGATGTCTTCAGATGTAAAGAAAAAAATTCGCTATTCCATTGTTGTAAGATTTATTTTTATACGGAAAAAAAATAATGAGATAATTGGTACATGATTTTGGGAAAAATAATTGTGAGTTCGCGTGTGAAGTAAAGAAATAATCAGTATTTAATTTGGAAAGAAAAATTGCACTTCGCGTGACAGTAACACAACAATCTGCGATCAACATTGTTAATCAGCAGGTGAGACTTCGCGATTTAAGTAGTGGTTTTTCAATAACACTATAAAATCTTTATTTGCATTATGTATAAAAGAAGGAACTCGTTTTGATAATTTATATTTTTTTATAATCCGCATAGATATTCACAACATCTTCTATAACTGATATTCACAATGTGAAAAAACTGCTAATTAAGTAATAGTTGACTTGCACAATGTACATATATGATAATTCACTAAACATTGTGTAATGCAATAACCATAATACTTAATATTCTACTTCTGAAAATCTATACTTCATTGTTTGTCAAACCATTAGCTTAATACACCTATTTCTATTATCATATTTATTTCAATTAATTATTGCCATTTTCATTACTTTTCTTTTATTCTATTTCTTCCAGTTTCGTTCATTTCATTTTCTATTTTAGATTCCTTTCAATTTCCTTAATTCAATTATTTCAATTAAGTTTATAGTACTACACTTATCTCCCAACGTTTACATTTGCCCGCTTGTAAGAAGATATCGTTTTACCCATAAATTTTCGAACCAAGCATCAAACGAACTGAGCATTTGTACAAACTCAGATTTCCCTTTCACAAGCGTAAGCATATTGCAAAAAAAAAATACGCCTCTCAAGCACACAAAGCCATAACAATCGGCCTCTTTAGTGCTCGCGATGTGCACTGCAACATCGATTTCGCATGATGAATTCTTCCAGTCCTCGTGAAAAATTTTCCCGCGCGCGCGCTAACGAAAAAGAAAAAATTGGCTCATCCTCTGGTAAATTATGACGTTTCACAAGGCTCGGGACAATCGACAGGCGATTTTTTGCGCTTCGTGAGACCTCGTCATCCGTCGGTGTGTGCAGCGCGGGGAGAGAGGAATCTTAGACGATAGAGGCGAGATTTCGCGATCGGCACGCGTGAAAGTCGAAGCGATTTGCGTGAAATTATAATGTGTATCATGGGAATTGCTGCGTGGGTGTAATGCACGTGCTGCTCGCTCGTAAAAGGCGCGAAAGCCCTTTCATTCAGGCGCGCCGATAGTGCGAGTGTCCTAGATTTCGAGGCACGATTTTTTTAAATCGTTCCGCGAGTTTCGTTTACGGAGAGAGATATCACCTGTTTTTTGAAATTTTTCATTTCTGCGCTTGGGCGCCGATTTTCCGAATGTTTCTTAAATTTGAATACATGGATATTTTTAAATGATTCTTTATTTTTCCGTTGAATACTGGTAAATATTGTTTGTTTAAATTTTAACGATTTCTTCTTACATTAATAAAAGAATCGTTCAATATATGAAAGTGATTTACATCTTGACGTATATACACGTGAGAAACGTTTTCCGTTATCGGTATAAGAAATCTCGCCTTTCTGGAGTGTGTAAATAACTGCTTGAAACAATTCGTGTATAGTTCAGACTTTGGAAATCTGCGTACATTCGTTTTATTTAACAAGAACTTGCCTATACATAATATATTTCAAAGTTAAAGCGTATACACTCTCTAAATCTATAAATAAGCGAATATATCTCTTATAAATAAATATCTATGCGCTCATATATATATATCTCTTTTAAAAAAAGTGAAATCTACTTTTAATAATTTCCTCCTTTTTTATACGCAGCGCTATAATAAAATATGCTGCAATTTGCAAAACGAATTGTTTTGAAAAACATAATGATTTTAATGGCGGTGCGTAAATCGAACGCGATTTGAATATAAAAAAAAACATTATAGTATAACGGTAGCTGCCTATACTACTAATCGTTCTTTTATTCGCCTATATACGAGTTTCATTCAAAATGATCGTATATAAAAATCGTTCTATTTTTAGTCATTTTATAATACCGCAATTATTGTCACGTATATATAATGTATACGTGATTGCCACTCAATTGTATATACATTTGCGTCATGTATGCAGACGTTGTACATACTTCTATTTCATAAGGTGAATTTCACTCGTTCTATTACAGCCAAAGTAAACTTATACTCTGGATATACTATTCAAACAAGCTCTCCTACGCACTTTTTAATATCTTCATTTTCGCTCACAATGGAATTTAGAGAGCTTTGTATACCAGGTGTAAACGATGAGATCGCCAACAACGGCGTATAATTGATTTTTGCGTGAATGCGCATTGAGGCTTTTATGGTCATACATATACGCGTACGCGTCTGGGAGAGCGCATTGTTTGCCTAGAAAATAGGCTGTTTCCGATTGAAAAGGTTGGCGGCTAATCATTGAATTAGAAGTAGAGTCTCTTTTGTGCGATTGTTGAAAGTGTCGCTTTTTACAATGGACTTTCGGCGTTCGCTCCCATTCAGTATATATAATACCTTATATGTTTGCCCTTGCGCGCATTGAGAGTAAATCGAGAGTGAATTGCGTCTGCGCGTTAAACTTTTTCATCTCTTTCGTATTCTTTTCCACACTGCGAGAGCCGTTGCGTATACACACTGATTACAGGTGTTGGCAAAGCGCACCACCGAGAAAACTTCTATTCCGCAAAAGATAAAATTTAGCTTCGCATTTTCTTCGAGCAGAAAAATGGCAGCACTTATTTACCGCAATATCGCTTCCAATATTCATAGAAAATATACGCATGTATAGATCATTACGTAATTAGCGATAAAAAGCGAGGAGAGCTTACTTCATCGAGACACCGACACAATGTGAATTATACATATCGACAACACATCGTCGAGCTCCCCTTCGAAGCATATAATATTTTCCATCGCACTCGAGTGTCATCGACTCTCGTCTCCCCAGCTAAAAGAAGACAAATATTTGATCATCCTCGTTTTGCACTTTTTGAATCTCGCGCCTTCGCGTCCGCACAACGGATCTCCTACTCCTCGTACTCTGCGCAGTGCAATTTTTCTGAAAGTCGCGTCTGTATACACGCACACACGTGTACATGATACTGGAAAAAAAAATTTCTCGACGCGTTGCGAGTGTATGCGAGCGCGCAAAAAAGTCAGGTATATATATATAATATACGTATACAGCCGGACCACGTTCCGAAAAACAGGTTTCCACCGGGACGACTGTTGTGTTTACTCGTATACGATATACTATATCTATATACCATCTGAGGTCGTAGCATCAGCGGAGACAAATAATTTTCAACTCGCGTCGCCCGGCGTTATATATTGTCATTCTTTTTTACCCCCTTCGTCGAGAGCCTCCTCTCGTCCGTCACGTCGAATTACACGCGATCACCGAGTAGTACAGGAGGCATATCGGTGACAGCACACAGCAACTTGTTTGCGCGATTTCTTTTTACACACGCGTTTATATAGATTTAACGATGCTCGCACAGAGGTGCCGAGAGGATAACGCGACGATTTCCGCGATTGCGGCAGCCGCATGCAAGAAAGCTCATTTTAATTATAAACCGATGGATCATGCAACCAATCGTCGATCGTGTAATTGTTTTTTTTTCTATCTCTCTCTCGTCTCTCGTGCGTACACCTCCGATATATATAGAGAGAAAAACAGGCCGTTCTATCTCTGACGCATTTCGTTGTTAAACGCTGCTGTCGCGAAAATGGCATACTTATTGCCGGCCGGGTAGTTTAACTTATACACGCAATTAACTCGGCTCTGTACAACGTGTGCATACAGTGTCTACAGCGATATTGTCTCGTAAAAAAAAAAAAAACCGGCGCGGTGCGCATTCGTTTTGTGTGTGTACAACAACTGAAATTGCGCTTCGTCTCCCGTGCGACTGACGAATTTGCGCGCCGCGGCGGATTATGCAAAAATCGTTTACGAAACTTGAGGTCATTGAGAAAAGTCGCAATTACGTAATGCACGCGCGCGCCGCGCGCGTATAGTGCGTTTTTGAGCCGTCAGCTTTTCTTATGCCCGAGGGGCATTTAAGCAAAACACCAGCGCGTCGCGCGTTTTGTTGATCCTCTCTGGCTATCTTCTATTCTTAACGTACACTCGCCGATTCATTTCGCATAAAGAGTTTCTTGCGGGACAAACTTCGTCTTTTTTTCTCTTCTAACGATTTCGCCATATAGGTACGTCGTTGTACTACCCCGAATGTAAACGCCGATTACAAATCAATTATCGCAGGTTTTTCGCGCGCACGCGCGTTTGACGTAAGGCGTGACAAAAGTGCAGCTGCGCGTTGCAAACAGATGCATCCCCGGGAGACAAAAAGTGGTAACACCTGTGACCTTGAATCGTCAGCCGCAAGTATAATTGGAAATTCAAAAGCAAGCTTGAATCATTTTTCTCTCCCTCTCGGGCTGATGCGCTACGTGATCCTGCCGCACATCAGCATCGTTGGTTTATTTATACTTAAGGAGGTTCTTATATGCCCGTAACAGAACAGATATGATTGAAATTTTGTGCACAGCTAGGATGTAAATCTCAGAAACGCTCATGTAAATTTTCAGAAGGCTACGGGTCATAGAGGCGGAGATATGAATGTTTTTATTTTGCGCAGATCAGCATGGGTTTTTATGGCGAATTATACTAATTTATATACTATAAGGTACTGAACATTGAGATTTGTCCAAATTTTTTGTGAATGAAAATGAATTCATAGCGAACATCATTTATTTTTCAAAATTATTGTTCATTAGCTCGGACGTATTATTAAACCTCATTGAATACCAAAATCATACATTTAAGGGGATATGAAACCCATAGTGACCGGTCAGTAACTTTGCATCAGAAAAGTGCTTTGATCTCAAATAACATAACGAATTATGGAAAACCAAGAGATACTTGCCCTTCACATTGTCATTATCTTTCATTATGGGAAGTTTAAAATCAAAATATTCAGGCGTTGGAGAGAATTAACCTTGTCCGAAAATCAATGTTATAGTCAGGTTGTAATCTGACGTAACTTACTACAAGGTTTTCTCTCCAACGCCTGAATATTCCAAACCTTTCATAATAACTGATAATGCCAATACGAAGAGCAAGTATCTTCTAATTTTTTATAATTTATTATATAAACTGAGATCTAAGTATTTTTCTACTGCGTCGTTACTGACCGGTCACTATAGGCTTCAGACCCCCTTAACCTCAAAGTATGAGTCAAATTCAGTGAAGGCACGAAACTTCTTATAAATAATCAAAATAAATAGAATTATATTAATGGAATTTATAGTCATTATCTGGTTTAAGTTGATTTACGGAAGCTGCTGAGAGGCCGTATATTTTACGAATATTCCATAAATAAAGGATCACATTTTGACCAGTATACAGTAGGGGTAGAACTTCCTTCTTTTCTTTTTTTCTGAACCTTCCGTCGCAATAATGGGAATCCATACGCGGAATCTATTAAGCCGAGAGGCGTCAAAAAAATATTGAAATTATGAATAACGTCGAAGCAGCGAAAGAGAGGGAGAGAAAGAGAAAGAGTCGATCGGAAAAAAGGAGCTTATCAATCATCCGCCTGAGGAGTGTCGTCTTATTATCGTATACCCGAGCATATACACAGCTAGTCTAGACTGCATTTTAGCGCCTCTCGCGCGCGAGAGCAGAGAGAGAGAGCTTCGGGATTTGACAGCGAAAAAAATTGTGGACACAAGAAAAAGGAGGCGTTAATCGCCGCTGACGACTATGCATACACGCCCGTTCGTTACATACTATACATATATACAATAAATTCGATGAAATTTGCTGCGTATTTGTGCGCGAGGTGATTTTTTAAACTCTCCGCGCACTGGACTCCCGCGAAAATCCCATTTAATCCCGAGGTGTGTATTTGGATCGATTTTGTGCGCACACGGGACGGTAACGGTTAAAATAAGGAAAGAATATTTAATAAAAGTTTGAACGTGACGTTTCGGGGTAATGCGAGGCTTAACTCTCGTTGATGCGTATGTAATATAACGTATATATACACGTGTGTGTGTGTGTGTGACGACAGACAGCGAGCGTCAGCGCCTCGCAAGCTCGGCAATTAAAATCGCTTTTTACGTGGCTCGATCACGCGCGCGGCCCTTTCCGTATGTACAATCTCTGCGTGAGCCGCACGTATAATTAGAGCTTGCTCACAGTTATTACGAATCCGTTCGGAAATGAAATCGAGCGTCTCGCGATACTGGTGTAGTTTTTTTGTGTGAATATGTAGCGTATATACCCTGGCAGAAACTTAACGATAAATTAGCTAATTCATAACGAAATTAGCTAATTTATCGTTAAGTTTCTGCCAGGGAATGTATTGTTCTGCATTATGTAGTTTATTTTCGATTTTACTTTCAGACATCAGTCTATGTTGCTTTGGGTTTTTCGTTTGAACTGAGTAACGCATATCGTTTTATTTTTTCTAGAAAATATTTTCCAAAATTTTTCGGAGAAATCAATTTCCCGAACGATTGCCGAGTGTACGTAATGATTGTTAGTCCAGAAAACCAATTATTATTTGTAAAAAGAATTTGAATATTTTCGGAACGACAGCCATACATGAAGTTTCCTTTCTAGGTACGCTAGAAGTGACTTTGCTAACGTATTCTTAATATTTAAACTCATTACGTCCAGCTACTATTTAGAAACATATAAATACACGCCTTATGCAAAGTGAAGTTTTTCGAATCGGAGTAAAAAACTATTCCGCGAAATAATTAACCTAAAGGTAATAATTTTGCTAGAAGACTTTGTAATGGTGACAATTTTCAAATCAAATATTGCGGTGGCTATATATCACTGTAATGAATGTTCCCGAAACAAAGTCCTTTAAATGCAAATTTTAGAAAAAAAATAGAACTCGATTTTTAAAACAATTTATTTGAAATCATTTTCTTCGTTAATCGGGTCTCTCAGCACTACTTTAAATTTATAATCAATTTGAGAAAATTTTGAAAATCCCTTCAATACAGAATACCCGTAAAAAGCTCAACACCTGTTCACAAAGTTACAGAGTCGTCCGTAAGGTCGTCTACGACCTCGTGCGTAAAATAACGATCCCGTTTTCACTTCGAGAAAATATATTCCGTAAACACATTCTAACGCAATTCTCTAATTTACTCGAAAAGCTTTACCGCCTCTGGAACGAACCTGACCTCCGAACTATACGCGATGATGCGCAAGATCGGAAAAAGCCTCGCCCTGAAAATCCGGTATACATAAACCATACAATATACATATATTATATATATATATCGCATATACATGCACTTCCCGAAAAGGCAAAGACACCGACGATGACTTGTTCGTGTATACCAACGCGCGACCTTCCATTTACAGCTGACCCAGACACTTTTGTTTCGTGTATAATGTATACGTACACACACGCAGTGGGTGTAGCGATCCTTGAAAAAAAGCGGGCGTGAAGAAAAAGAGAGCGACGACTGCGATGAATTGCGTAAGCGATCGAATGAGCTCCTCGCTCGTACGTGTGTGTGTGTGTATGTATAACGTTATATATGGACGAGTGGCAAATGATGATGACGACTCGTTTATACACACACACACACACACATGTATACATATATATATAATATATATATATATACACATATACGAGCCATGTGCGGTGCGGACAGTACAATCCACACGTGGAGAGACTCTCTCGGGGGTCACTGGAATATTATGTCGGAGTGTCTTATGGGTCGCATTAGACCACGACATCCGCGTGCGCGCGATGAGTCAAGAAACTCGCGCGCTGTGCGATGCTCTCGGCGCCGTGTAATTGCTCATGTGTGTATATAGACGTGTGTATCGTGTGCGGAGCGCGCACATATTGTGTGTGACTCTGTCGGTGTATTAACTGGCGCTGCGCGCGGATTAAAATTCAGCGCTGCCTGTAAAACTCGTTTGGCTGCGCGCGCGGGGAGGGAATTTTCTAATTAAAATTTAAGTGGGAAATGATTTTCTCTGTTTTCTCGTCTGCGATGTTACGTAAAGGTTTGACGGGGAGGGGGGAGGGGGCACGGCGGCAAGCATTTTTATTCGATTTTATACGTATACGACTACGCCGTGGAGGCGTGTGCGATGCGTGTGTATATATATACCGATTTTCCGATTGGTCGCAGGTTTTCCTCGCGCGGGAATTTGGATATTCGATCGTGACATCATTGTTTACTGCCGCGACTCGGTTACTTGAGTTGCGAAATATTTTATACATCTTCGTAATTGGCGATGCGCTTTCCTGAAATATTACATTGAAAATGAATGTTCGACGTGTGTAATATTCGCGATGTTTATTGTATACACTATATGTATTTTGAATTAGCATATAGAAATAGCATGTGCGGATGATAAAGAATGAAAATTGGAAAATTCAAATCTATTGGCCGCATAGTTTGGAGGAAAGTTGAACGATGTGTTCTTGTAAGGTATCGTGAAATAAGATGGAACGTTTGCTCGAGTTATTATCGCTAAAATACCGCTCAGTTTGCAATTAGCTGAAACAAACGTTAATTGTCTAATAACGATCTTTTTCAAGCGCTCGTCAAGCCTTATTAATATATACATCTATAACATTTGTGTAAGAGCATTAACGATATATTGGCTCATTGTTTGTTGGTTTTGAATGTAGATCCTTATTTACGTCGTTGGAGATAAAAATCTAATTTCAAAGTTTCATAACTATTATTGACAACGGAATGTTATTATGAAACATTGAAATTGGAATTTTTGTCCATGATTTATGATTTATGATGGTTTATCATGTCAGGCTTAATTATTATTGACAAAAGAATGGTACTGAGTTCAATATAATATAATATAATAGACTTCATTATAATTAACAACAGAAGAATGTTCTTAACTCTAATATAATATATCATAAATCTTAATTTTCGCATGTATAATCTGGTTTAGATATCGATTTTGTCCGGCAAAGGCTTCAACTCAACGAACACTCAGAGCACTTGAATCCCAAAGTTTTAATTTTAGAAATGCTCATTATAGATTTTGACGAGATTCTTTATATTTTTGGCACATCTTATTCGCACCGGAGAGTCTAAAATAAACTGCCATTCGATCGATCGAGTATTAAACTCAAGTGTCGAAAGTGACCTTGCATACATAGTGCTAAATATATACGCACACTTTTATACACCTGTTTCTTGCGTCTTTTACAGAATTTTTTTTTCTCGCCGTCGAAAAAAAAAACCGGCAACATTGTTAATCGCCGCGATAAAATAACAAATACTTAAAAACAATTCCTCAGCACAATCAGCAATTATTAGCGTTGAATTAACTCCAATCGCCATTTTAATATTCTGCTTACCATACGAGCAAAATAAACGCACAACTTATATACATGCCTCTTCATAACGATGAGTAAACGCTTTTACCTTCATCGCGATAATTCTTCCAAAAAACAAAAATAACAACAACGTCGCCGCGTTAATGAAAATCGCCGTACGTTCCCACTTCCTCAACAATTCTCTCAACGGCGGCTCATGCTGCGCTCGTAAAATGCTTTGCGCATATATTGAACGCAACCTTTTCGAAACTATAAAAAAAAAGGAAAAAAAAAGGAAAAAAAGCAATAAGGAACGTCGGAAAAGCGAAATATTAAACGTTTAGCCCTCGATTTATGTGTATCACGTGCCGCGTCGTCGACTCTCGCTTTGTGCCTCGAGAGAGCGGCTCTCTCTCTCTCTCTCGTGTGACACAAATTTTCACGTCACAATATAAAATGCAGAGTTCGTGCACTGGTGATTATATCGAAGCCCGCGCTGCGCGTGCACACGTTCGCTGCTCGCGTTAGTCACGGTAGTTTCAGATTTTTTCTTTCCTTCATACGCGCGTATACATCGTATATATATTCCCCTCTGATAAACTCGCATTTCGTATGCTCTCTCGGGCTTTCTATGCGGCTTGTAAACGTCGAACGTTGCGGTGAATTTTCGAGTTAGCGTCGTTAAATCGCGACGACGGCTGTGGGACGCGATTGTTCCTGTTTCTGCCGTGACCGACGCGTCGCTCCTCGTTCGGCTGTGAAGCGGGAAAATGCGTTCGAGGAAAGAGTTGGGCACAATTGTGCATTCGCGTTTGGAAATCGCGATGATGAGCCGATTCGAAGGTGCGTTTCGTCGGTGCGCTTTGGAAAATGTGAATAGATGTATCGTTTGAGAAAAAATTTGATTGATGCACTTAGCGATGAGATATCGAATACTGTGTACCTCTTTTTGTGTACAATATCAGCGCGTGTATGGCATTCTCGAATTGACGTATTCATCATCTGATTTATAGACTTGAAAAATTATCACAACTTGCAAAATCGCATTCAGTTATAAGATAATGAATCGTCCAGCGTTGCAGGTACTCGTAATTTTTCTGACGCACGCCTTTATGCTCGAAGTTCTCTCTTCCTCCTCCCGAGTCTAAGGCGAATCTAAGCGAGACGAAGTTTTCCTATTCTTTCTTGGATTAATCGACCTACTATAAAAAGAAATGTTTGACAATAAAAGTAAATGGATACTAACGAAATTTGTATTGATACACGACGTCACTCGTACTTCCTTAATAGCTCCAGGTATTATTCAATCTCTTCAAAGATATTATCCCAGATGTTGAAATGGACGTCGTGTTCTTTTTTTTCCCTCCCATTCAGAATAACGTATACGACAGAGAAGCACACATTCGTCAAACGTATTAATTAATCATCAATCACGATGTATAATGATCGTATAGTTATGAAAAAAATTGCGGTACTCGCAAACTCCGCTTCTCATGTCCATATATATACGTTTTTACTCGACCACACACATGATTGACTTTTTTCACTCCCTCGGCTACATAAGAACCTATTATAATAGTCCTACGCTATACCACTATGTAGTCACCTGCAATTATCTATTCAACTCCTTCTGATCGATGTGTACCTGCGCGTGTACTGTAATCATTCCACATCTTTTCCTACACGTCCCGCAGAGTTGGATGGCTCTATGCGTCGAACGCTAAATTTCACGGTTCACTTTTCGACGGATAGCGTATGAGTAGCCGTGTCCGAAAACCCCGTAACCACACGTCTACATACTTTTGCGCTCGGCTAATGCATATTCATATATACTCGTGCATTATCTCGAAAGAGTGTGTACTACGGCGAGCGGAAAAATCCCTTTTAACCTCGTTTCTTAATAAACGTTCCTCGGCGACCCCTGATTCTGGCCTATGATGCGCATCGTGTACCTGTACGTGTACACACAGTACACGAGGTATACGTACGTATATACTCGCTTTTGATCCATACGAATCCCCGGATGAGCCGCGCATGCATACCTGCCATTACTCGCACGCGCCAAATATTATGTACCGCAAGCGCGCATCCCCTGTCCCCATTTCCCGCGCGATTTTTCGCGCGGACACATACGTACTTGTATATACGGAAGAGAGAGAGAGAGAGAGAAAGAACAGTGAGCCGCTAATTTATTTCATTGCGAGAGAGACGACTTGGTGCTGCTCGATCCTATATATATAGGTGTATAAGGTCAGGAGCGTGTGTGTCTGTGTGATGTGTGTTCGGGGCCAAGGGTCGAGGCTCGAGCTTAATCATTTGGCGTCCTCTTTTCTCCGGGAAAAGGTATTAGTCCCGGGCATAAAAGCTTCCTTTTTCCTCCTATGGGCCGAAGAGAATAGACTTTTCATGAAATCGGTTGTGCGCGCGAGTATGTGTATACGTGCGGGAGAAAGGAAGAATGATAGAGGTGCTTTTAGAAGTTGGTTCGCTTATCGTGTGTGGCAGTAGCGGCTTTTGACGCGTTTGTTTTACGCGCATTGTGGTTGTGGAGTTGCGCA
Source organism: Philotrypesis tridentata (assembly GCA_018906965.1). Classification (NCBI taxonomy): domain Eukaryota; kingdom Metazoa; phylum Arthropoda; class Insecta; order Hymenoptera; family Pteromalidae; genus Philotrypesis; species Philotrypesis tridentata. Next base: position 7,092,984 of record JACCIB010000006.1, read on the forward strand.
GATTGTGCTGTGAGTGAGCGTATGTGGGAAAAATCTGTTGAGATCCGACAAATTTGGCAGCGCCCCCTACACTACAACTCAGTCTTTTTTTATTATATTAGCAAAGTTAATAGAAGAAAAATGAGTATAACTGAGTTTCGCCACCTGCAATAGGTATCTAACAATGTGGTGAAATTATTTTTATGGATGTAAAAGCCGAAATTAAAAGTTTATTTCGTGGGACAAATTTTGTTTGACTTGCGGACACTTTGGGAATTGCATTTTGATTTTGTCCGACGAAATACGTCGTTATTATTACATTTTATTTAATACAAATTTTTTTAAAAGGTTTTTTGATATCTAAGGCAAGTGGCGAAACTCCATTTATCGAGTTAAAGTTGATCAATTAATTATAATAAACAAAAAACGTTTTTTGAGGTAGGTGGCGTGATCATCGCGCGGTGGAGCACTCTTAAATTCACGAAGTTTTGGGAAATTCAATATTAAAGAAAGGAAGAAAGGAAAAGATGTGTTCCCATGAAATTGTATTCCTTAATAAATAATGTACCTATTTTTATAAGATGCAAGCGTACATAAAAATAAAAATCTATGTCGTTCCTTCTGTTTTGTGGGAACACTATGCTTTTGTTTTTTTGATGGCCCTGCAGAGCAAGAATAAAGTGATTGGAATGATGTAGTAAATTTTATTTATTTATTTTTGTAATCAAGTTTAGGGGTTTTATGGATTTTCTCGCGTATATAGCTGAATGATTATCAGGAAGAAATTACCAGCGATCGAAGTGTGATACGCAAAGTAAGTTTAGGCGTCTTTCATGCATATTAAAATCAACAGCTTCGTGATGACAAAACTCTATTGAAGATTATGTGCAGATCAATATATATGGATTTAGTAATTTTCGTTGGCGTATATTTGCTTTAATCATCGAATGAAATGCAATTGATTCTTTTTAAGCACTTTCTTATATAGATATTTAAGTTCATTTTTTTTACAAAGATTATTATGAGGATTATCCTCGTATTTTGAAAATGATAAACCAAATTCATTCTTTTTAGCCGCTTTTTTTTATAGACATCAATCACTTTTTTCCAAAAATCATGATTCTCGAATTCCTCACATTTCGTTAAAAGAAAAGTGCAATCGCTTCTTTTTTGGCGTGTGTTCTTATAGAATAATTTATTTCCAAAAGTCATTTTAGAAAAACAAATTTAATCGTTTCTTTTCCGGTGCTTTCTTATACTTACTTTCAAAAGTCATTTTTGAAAAACAAATTAAGTTTGTCATGTTCGAAAAGTCAATTTGTTTTTCAAAAACGCCTCTTGGAAATAAGTTATTTTATAAATCGGAGGAATTCGAGAATAATGATTTTTAGAAAAAAAAGTGATCGATGTCTATGAAAAAGCGGCTAAATTAATGAATGAATGACGGATCTAATAAAACGCTTAGGTGCCATTTATGAAAGACGTTCCATTAATTCGAATTTCGTCACACAGAAATGAAGAATATTTACCAACGCGCCTGCGCAAATAAATATTTTTCATCAGAACCTGACGAAAGATTTTTTTTTCTTCCATTCACGCGGCGAAACGTCGTAAGAACCGTTCCATTCGTTTTTCCCCCCCCTCAATCGCGTCTGCAGAAAAAAAAAATTAAAATTTTCCTCCTCTCCTCGCATATTAGCATCTCGAGGTATCACATACCTATGTAAATTCCAAATTTCGAAACGGCTCATTATCGTTCAAGGTTCACAATACTTGTACTCGCTATATATCGTTGCATTAAAACCTTCGCCTTGTGTCTGCGCGCAATCCCCCCCCCCCCTTACACTCTACACCAGCCGCAGTATACAGCATTTCGCTGCGAAATAATCTTGCGGCAATCAGTCACAGTCAAATGGTTCATCAGCCGAAGTTATGTGGCTAACATTACTCCGCACTTAAGACAGACTCTCGCGGACGTTGCAACACACGGCATCAACACAGCGTCTAATACCAATTACCTCGGAATCGCTTCCGAGGCATTAGGCCAACTGTCTCCCGGGATCCCGAACGGACGGCTCGCTTTGCGGAAGTGTTTCGCTCCTTTTGATGTAATATACCTGCGGTATGAGATGTACACTTAGACGCATACGTATATAGGTATATATAGACTCCTGTTTCTCATATATACCGACGCTCCCCCAGAACGAAAAGGTCAATGTTGCTCTTGTCGGTCTTGTTTCGTCTAGGACGTACTCGCTCCGTTTTTAGCCAGAAAGGTGTACGCGCGATGATCAAGAGTTGTCTCTCCACATTCTCGCCTATTTAGCACGAGAGCCGCGAAGAAAGAGCGCAAATTCCAATTAAGCCATGCGTAGCGCCGCTTCTGTCTGGCGGAGAGAGAAGTGACTTGCGCGTCTTGTACACGAAACCCCAAACGATCTTCACCCCAAACGTGTGTCATGACTATTTATAAATTTTAGCGTATATTTACTTAAATAGTACGTTTTTACGTGGATTGCGTAAATCGCGCGATACGCACACGTGTGAAATATCCGAAAAACAATTTGAATTAATGATGCGCGAGGTTCCGCGTGATTGGCGAACTTAAAAATATCTTCGCATAGTTAATTGCACCGAAGAAGAATTAATAAAAAAGCAACGCGTGCGTACAAATGCAAGAAACGCGTACACGAATTCGTTTGGACACTATGCTAAAGAAAAAACTGTTCGATCTAGATCTGCGCAAAAATATTTGTCGTAAAATTATCCTTTTTTTCCTGTTTATGCAGCATTTTTTTCCTCGGCAATTTTAGCTTCGTGTTCGCATAACGAAAAACACATTAAACTTCATGCGTTATGTATACGTGTATAAATTAGCGCAGTTTCTTCAACAGCAAGACTTGTTACAGAGACCCCCACCCCCTGCCATTACCTTCGAATAACAAGCACCATTTTCATCTCGCTTTCGTCTGCGCAAGAAAAATGGCTAATTCGATGGATATACGTTGAATATCCTGAAAACTATAAAGGGATTTTTAGCTGGCATTTTGTTTTTGTGAATTTAAAAATTTTAAAATCATCTGCTTAATACTAATTGCTATTTCGACGGATGTGTAAATTTCTTGAAAAATAAGGGATTTTTAGCTGGTGCTTATTTGTAAACTTAGAAAATGTAACGTCACGCGTGAGAATCGTCAAAAATTAAATCGCCAAAGCTAGAACGAGCTTGTCTTTAAAAAAAATTCGTTTATTACGAAAAAAAATTGGAACCACGCACGCTGTTGGCTTTTTACGCGCTTAAACGAAATTCGTCAACAATTCGTCACCATATATGCATAATACAGTATGCGGTGCGCGGATATTTTTACCTCACCTCTAATTCTCTTCTTTTGTTTTTAAATTGTCCTCTCTACTTTGCTACGATAAGTGTATATAATGCGCTCACTTCGTTAAAAATTCCGGATGCCAATGACTCATTCGGCTCTAAGAGAGTTTCGCCTGATGGCGTTACGTGCACGTGTGTGTGTATATATATATGGACGTGTGTGTGTATATATATGTGGACGGTGAGAAAACGTCGTCAGATGGAAAAAATTACTATTGCAGAAGGGAAGCGATATAGCCGCGCGGAGGAAACACGTTGTCTCCGCAGGAAAAAAAATGTCGCTTGCGTGAGGTGCGTAAATAAGTGTATTATGACAGTAGGAGCAGTGTTTTTGAAGCTAAAAAATTGTTATAGCCGCGCGCGCGCGCGGATGACGCTCTTCGCTCTTTTTTTCCCTCCGATTGTAGCAAAAAAAAAAGAAGATTTTTATTATACGGCCATATAGGCAGCTCCTTTGATAAAAGTCGAGGCTTTAAGTTATTCCGTGGAAAAAAAGCCGGTAATGAATTGCGAGCCTTAGAATTCCGATGGAAAGTTTATATTATACACCGGTGCGCAAAAAATCGCGTTTTATACCCGTGTTTACAAACTATTCGTCAACGAACTTTTCTTTTGCTTCTGTTGCAGGTGAGTTTTTCAACGACACTTCGAGCCCGAAATATTCCTCAACGTGTGCAATACACAGGCGTAAGTTCAAGAATTCACAAGTGTTATAAACGAGAGGGAGCGCAAAGTCCCATCGGACAAAGGAACTCACGTGTACTTCCGGAAAAACTTGTTTCCCAATAGTTCCCCCCCCCCCTCCGCCTCCTTCGCCCTCATTCGAAAGCGACCAATAAAACTCCGCAACAACTGGGAATCAGCGGCAATAAAAGCACGAAGTAAAAGAATTCTCGCGCGTATACGTATGGGACTCCTCCTCTCGGTTCCGAAGTTTTGACAAAGCGATGTACATTTTTTCGACTACTATATATTTAAAAAATTTTCTCGAAATTTTAGAAAAAAAAATTTATAATATTCGTACAAATACCAGAATTGATTTTATAGCACGAGAAAATATGTATAACGTCCTTTAAGGGGGATCCCTATACCTTATTTGCATCTTATTTGTCCCCCGTATATCTTAAAAATGCTCTATGCATTAAATTTTGTCGAACCTTCTTGAAATGAATCCTACGCATTCTCTTCAGTACAAAGAAGAGATTTGTGTATCGCCAGAACGATGTGATCATAGAACGCTGACTCAAAAATAATAAAGCTTAATAAAATGCTGAAAAGTCATGTTTTTTTTATGAATAAAAGTTTTATATTTTTTGCTACATTCAAAAAAAATTATTGTTTGTTCGCAATGCGCAAATATTTTGGTGACAGGGAAAGAAATCAATATAAATTGTAAAAATATTTCTCAATGCGCACGGAACTTTTTGAATTTATAATGTTTTAACTACAGTTTTATTAACTTTTCTCTATACAAGAGATTCTTTTGGATGGAAAGAGGCTGAAAATACAGAAATTTCTTTCTGTTTCTATAAGGATATAGAAGATAAAAAAGTTCTAATATACTAATCAAGCATTTCAACAGCATCTCTCCGTCTTTCACAAACCTTTAAAATTTTACACAATCCATATCCAACTGCTCGCAATCACATCGATCGTCCTCGACTTCCGCATATTTTTCCAACTCTATTCTACACACCACCGTATCTCAAAAGTTTCCCCAACCCATCGAATCAACCAATGCCCCCCCCCCCCCCCAAAAAAAAGTCTCCCCGGAACAATCGCCGTCTACCCTCCTTTTGACAAGCGAATTATCGCCACGAGGAGAGAGAGAGAGAGAAACCGCGCCGTGGGTATACCCTATCGCGCATACAGAGCCGTACATCCAGCTCTCCCCTCTCCCCGCGGAGGAGAGCCTTACTTAGAGTCCGCGAGAGTCGCGCGCGTGGGGGCGAGAGTATAGCGCGCTTACGGCGAGCGCCGAGAGTCGAGCGCCGAGCCGAGTCGACGCGGGCAATTCAGTCGGTGCACGAGCGCCGCCGCGAAGCGGTCGTTCCCTCAATTAAACGCAAATTTTACTGTATTTTGGAGACAAAATTCCCCCCCTCTCTGTATACGTGTCTCTCGTCTCGTCGTCGTGCATTTTACGCGTATTTTCCGTATACATATATACGTATAGATGTATACGTAAGCGCGTAGTACTCGCGAGTGGCATAAGCGACGATCGGAGTTTTTTCATTCAGTGCGGTGTGCATCGTCGCGGGATTGAAACAGTCCCCTCCCCCCCGCGCGCACGACTCAACAGACGCAAATCGAAGGTAGGAGGAGACGCGAGTTTTGCTTTACCTATAGACGGTGAAATACGAGCGCGCGAATAATCGTTAAAACTGCGAGTGTATACAAATATATATGTATATGTACTGGAGAGGGAGGGAGGGGGGAAGAAAAAAAATTCGCTTGATTAGCCGGTCGGACGAGGTATTTAGGTGGAAGGAGAGTGTGCTGGAGATTAATTTTTATTGGGGCGACACTCGCGCACGCATTGGCGGATCGGCGAAAATTTTCTTTGATCAATGAAAGTTGGACTAGATTCTTTTTGCGCGACGGAGACAGAGAGAGAGAGAGAGAGAGAGAGAGAGAGAGAGAAAGAGACGAGTGTCTGGTCGTCGGGAAGCTTCTTTTTCTTTCCTCCTCCTACTCCTCGCGGTGCATATGGGAATAGACGTTATATACTCCGGGTCGCCTATCTCGACGCAAGTGTTACGGAAAAACGAGTCGCCGCCGTCGCCGCCGTGACGAGACACTTAATATGTATATATATGTAACGCATTTCATTATGCATCGATCGCGACGAGTATGTATAACGTATAACGACGGCCGAGTCGTTAATTAGCCTCGAAAGCTCTCCTCTCTTCTTTCTCTCTCCCAAAAGTGCGATCCATCAATCTCTCCCACTGTATATCTCTATGGCGCATATATATGTATATGTATAATATATATATAGCGATCGGTATAATAAGTATATCTCGCTCGCGAAATCTCGTGCGTGCGAGCCGTTCGTCCAGTATACTGTACAAGGCATACGCTGTACGTATAGCCGCCTGTATGTATATACGTAATACGTATATTATACATATAGCGTATATATATACCATACAGGTCTTATCAGTACGGCGTGTCTCGGTGGATAACAAATGAGGCGAAACCCGCCCTGCACCTCGCGCCGAGACGATCGAAGCGATCGATATTACCTTCCAAGTGCTATATACGAGTGTGTTATATATACGAAGACGGAACGTGTACGTACAGAGGGGGTATACGAGACCTCGTGGTCTCTCCCGTTCTGATAACGAACATTAGCTTCGTCTGGCGAGGGGTTGGCTTGAATTTTGGATTGAGCAAAACTCGACGGCGACTATACTCGTTTAGCTATGCTTCCATCCGAAGATATGTCCACAAACGAGAATCGTGCATTTAACCTTTGAATAAAAAAATCGGTCGAAAACCGAATTAATGCGGGCTACAGAGCGACCAGGCCCGTTTCAAAATTAATCTTCTTTTCGGCGCGTCGAATATCCATACGCACACTTTCGCAACGACGACGAGCGCACAGCCCCGAAAAAAAACGCGCGTCTCCACATAGAGATCGGCACGAAATCCAATATACCGATCGTCGCCGAGGGACACACGCCGGCTATAACAGCCTCGAAATATGCATACGATTAGCATGTATAATCCCACTCTCGCGGCGGAGGCACGCGGTATATATACGTACAACGGTTTCGCTTCTCTCAGCGCATATACTTATATACATACGCATCGACACGACAATGTAAATAAAAGAGACACCGCAGCGGCGGCGGCGGCGTATCAATGCCATCGGGCCAAACGCAGAAATCGGCATTTTATACAGACACACGTACGTGTATATGTGTAAATCCGCCCTATTTCGAAAAGAACTCACACGAGCAGGTCGCAAAATTTTTTATTGAAGGCACACTTACCAGGTCTGATTTTTCTCGTTCCTTAGGTCGTTCTGAAAGACAAAAACCTTGCCTTACATGGTCAAACGCAGGGTATACTTTTTTCCGGAGCAAAAGCGACTCGAAAAACGAGAAATAATTAAAAAAAAAAGAATTTATAGATTTTTTTTCTTGAAAACTATGGAATTTTAAAAATATTTCATTAAAACAAAAATGATTTAATGTTCATCAAAAAATACTCTGAATTTTTCAGATTTTTAAATGACGATTTTCGAAATTTCGATTTTTTTTTTGAATTTTCGAAAAATCAAACACTGCATCGGATCAATCTGAAAAAAATTTCAGAGCACTAGATGAATTTCAAGACATATTCGTTGCAATGAAATTTTTATAAAAGTTCACACAGTCTTCGCGAAAAAAATCTATGAATTCTGTTTTTGTTAATTATTTCTCGTTTTTTCGAGTCGTTTTACTTCCGGAAAACAGTATACCCTTCGATCGGCCATTTAAGCGAGTTTTTTCTCTTTCAGAGCGACCCAAAAGGAACGAGAAAAATCAGGTTTGGTATACCCTGGTAGAAACTTAACGATAAATTAGCTAATTTACAATGAAATTAGCTAATTTATAACGAAATTAGCTAACTTATAGTTAAGTTTCTACCAGTGATAGGCGCGCCTTCAATAAAAAATTTCGCCACTTGCTCGTCCGAGTTGTTTCCAAAACAGGATGGATTTACACGTATACATAGTAGCAGAAAGACAGAGACACACTCGAGAAAGTGTGTGTGTGTGTGTGTGTGTGTGTGTGTGTGTGTGTGTGTGTGTATATATATATAATACGCCGGTCACCGCGCATAAGTCAGGCGACGCCTGGATACACACTTCTGAAAAGCGCATAGCTCGTTAATCAGAGCCGCGGGGAGTAAATCAAAGGGGGGAGAAGTATGAAAAAAAAAGACAACCATTCGCGCGCAGGTGACAAGCATCGCATCGCGCGCGCAGTCGATCGAGAATGAGAAGGAGAGAGAAAGAGAGAAGCGAAGCTTACGCTTCGGAAACCGGCGGCGATCGGTATATACGTACACACACACACACACACACACACACACACACGAGCGCGCACACATATGTGTATATGTATATAGTGTTTACACACACGCGCGTATACTCGCGGGCGCACAACAGTTATGCGGACTATTTCCTCGCGAGCGCGCGCAGCGCCGATGAATAAAAGAACTGTATGCTTTATCGCTTTATACCCGCTGCGCATTAGAGAACAGATATATACATCATTGGAGGGAAAGGTGCACACGTGTGTGCAATGCGCATGTGTGTATGCTTGTGTGTGTTTGTATGGAGTGGAAGGAAACGGGGTCTGTGTATGTACGCACATACGCGGCACGGCCGATTTCTTTCTGCTTATATATATGCATATATATATGCATATTGTATATGTACCTATGTATACGTCTCTCGCGTGCTCGCGGAAAAATCCGACGACTTTCCGCGAATCGATATTTGTATATACATGTATATATAGACGAACTTTTCGTCCCGATGCCGATTGCGCAATTTTCTTTCGACTTTCCGTGTGTTTTTCTCTGTGTCTATGTGTATACATACGTGTGTGTGTCTACAGGTTGAGATACAATAAGCTAAGCTGCGGATGTCGGCGTTTTCGAGGTGTCGATCGACCTGCTGGAGCCGCGGCGGAATCGGTTCCGCGATTTTCTTCGGTCTCCCTGTGTCCGTGCATTGTACACACTCCGTAACCCAAGACAGTTACGGTGTTACGGGCTTTTTTTTCGATAATCGATCGGCGGGCCCATTATCGACTCCTCGACGTGGTTTTTCGCGACGACGATCGGCCGCCGGTAATAGGATCGGAAGTTTCCCGGGAAGTTTCTCGGGGCGGATATCGAGATTCTTTGATTTTTCTCGCGCTCCTGTTTAGGAATTGAAGCCGATCTACATTCCCGGAAAGCGTTTCCCATTGAATTGCGGGCCCGCTTTGAAAATTATGCGAAATTTGTGCCACTTACCTCCTATTTTCGCGCTCGCTTCTTGCGCGCGCGCCGAGGAAGCTCTTTTGCAAGTACTAAATTTTGGAGGAGTAAAAACGCGAAATGGCTTTTCCAGGCTTTTCGCGCTCGTCGGGCTAAAGTGGCCGTGTGTCTTTGCCGAGGCGTTTTCGCTTTTTTCTTTTTTGCATCGCTGGCGGAGAATTTTCAATTTTGTTTTTAGCTTTTTTCTCCCCCCCTCGTCAAATCGGTATTACTGTACGAGAATGCGACGGCGAAATGGCATAAGAAATGTCCATAATTGTTTTGGAAATTTTTCGTTAATATAGTATTAAGGGGGTAGGCCTGAGTTAAACGCTGAAAATAACAGAAAATGATTTATTCATCTGCAAAATAAGATTACTTCACCTACTTAAATATGACTTTTTTTACTTGTTAATATATATATATATATCGTACTTCATTTTGGCACATTAAAGTTGTCTATATAGTACTCCTTGGCAATCGTTTTTCATTAGACTAGGCTTAAGATTTTCCTTATGAATAGCGTTATAGATATTACGGACTACTTTTTTAAAATAATTATTTTTTTACTTATTTGTCATACTTATATCAGGTCTATTACTATATTATATTATTTGTATACCTCGTAAAGTTGTCAAACAAATAAAAATAAGGATTACTTTAAAAAATTAATCCGTAATGTCTATAGTGGTATTCATAAGGTAAATTTTAAGCCTAGTCTGATGAAAAACGATCAGTTGGTTGACTAAGAAACCCGTGGCAAGTGACTTAAAATGCAGAAATGTAAGGCTTAAAACAATGGGCCTTATCGAGGCCCAGAAGCATTATGTAGACAATTTTATTGTGCCAAAATAAAGTATGATATATATATTTTCAAGTACAAAAAGTCATATTTATACGTATATGTTAAATAGTCTTATTTTGCAGATGAACTCAGGCCTACCGTCTTAAATAACACACGCGATACATTTTTTAAATATCGTTAATTAAACGTTGGAATTAAGCTTTCGAAAAAAACTCATTTCGGTAGTAATACGGAATATTCTTAATTCGCGAAGTAGATTTCGCATTCTTGCGCAACGATAAAAATCTAACTCGGCGGAGACGCGACTATACATTGCCGATTAATAATCAGGACAGCTGCGGATCTTCGGGAAACTTCTTCGCCGCCTGTTATTCCGTCCACTTTAGCCTCCGTTACACTGGCGCATCGCTATTGAATAACAATCGGCCGATGGTACACTTTTTTTTTCAATAACCCAACGCGAATAACTTTCGCGCGTATATTAGACTCTCTTTCTCTCTCTCTCTTTTTCTCTCGCGTCGACTTTAACGGAAAGGAATTCCAGAAGCGATATACATACCATGGCTTCTTCTTGGCGCTGCGAATTTTCAAGGGAAAATCTGCATGAAATTAGAAGGAAATCACGGACAATTTTATTGATATACAAAAAGTACCTTCCCACGGCAGCGGAGCCTAACGATTACTCTCTATGTGTATTTCTCTCAAACTTTCAACTTTGCGCATGGAAACTTTTCTCTCTCTCTCTTCTCGGCGAAAATCGGGCGCAATAGACACACACACATACACACAGAGAGCATTAGCTTAAATACCGGCAACAACCCCCGCAGACAAGTTATTTTTACGACTGCAAAGTATACACCGCGGAAGACAATTTTCCTCCTCTGTTTCTCCCGCTCTCCGAGAAAGGGAAATGTCCGAACGGGTTTGTTTTCCCGCGAAAGATCGTTGCGCGCGAGCTCTATGGGAAAATGCTAATGCGAGACACGAAATCCGCGTATACCGATAGCCGCGCCACTGATACACACGATAATGCACAGTACACACACAAGAAGCTTTTTCCCGCTGATCCGAGCCACATAATACACATTGTACGCGCGCTTGCGATGAAGTAATTAAGTTCGCCTCGCTCGATCTCGATACGCTGCTTATATACATATAGTATAGGTATATATACTATATATATACGTATACAACGCGTGTAGTACGTCGGCTTGTTAAAAGCGGCGGCAGAGAGAAAATCGCGCTGCGCAGCTCGCTCTGAAAACGAGGCGCGGCGGCCACCGGCACACGTGCGCAAGGATCCTCTCTCGCACTTTCTCTGCCTAAAAATAAGGCTGCGACTGCGTTACCGGTTTCGGGCGCGCGCACGCGAATTTTACGAGCTTCCGAAAAAAAGGAACGCAACACGGCATTCTTACGGCGCAGACCGATGCCGAGAATCCATCTCGCCGTTAATTCGATGAGCTCTAAAAGCGACCGCGATCGAAAATTCCTTACCGGGCGCTGTGTATAATATGAATATTCCGGAGCGGGAGGCACTTTCGCGTCTGCATCGCGAGCATCGGGTGTATGCATGTATACGTGTATACCTGCTTTTCAAATCTCCCGCGCTTACGGCGTGTGTACTGGCGCGGGAGATATTGCGGCGTCTGGAAAAATGTTCCTCGGCTCGATCTCGGCTGCGGCGGCTCTTGAAATGCGACTGGGAAATCTCGCGCGGGATTCCGACTGTGTAATTCGATTTGTCTTTGGGTAACTGCGGGCAGTGGAATGTCGAGCAGAAGTGGTGCAGTTTTCTATATGGACTTTGGTGTTGGAATTACTGTTGATGTACAATCGTTTCTTGAATCCTGTAGGATAATTTGGATGTTTTGAGTAGTACAGATTTGATAAAATGTAATTTGTGAACGTTGATTGTTTTGAGAAACTTTTCTATTATGGCGATATATTTTTGTATTTAGTAAATTCGTTATTATACATTCTCTAAATGTAAAAAATTCATTTAATTAAAGAAGATTTCTTTGTCTTCATTGAATTTACAGAATAAATAAATTACTTTTAGTAAAGCTGTGCTTATGAAAATTTATGGTCAAAGAAAATTACAATGAAATATTATATAAAATATATATTTAAATATACCTATTGGGATTTGGCTTGTACACGACGTCAGATATATAGGTTATTACTGCGTTATCATTTCTCAAATAAACAATGCTCGAACCAAATGAGATTCTCGCCAGCTTTCCCCAGATATGAATATATCTCAGGCACAAAACCGATCAGAATAAATCTATTCGCAAACCAGGACGTAACCTACACAGACTGCTATACGTTACACTCTGTATTCTTTCATCGAGTCCTCATCACTACTACAAGCTCAAAATAGCTTCGAAAATTTTTAATTCCACGTGCTTCGCATCACACATGCTTTTCGCTAAAAACTGTTCCAGTTCGATTAAAAACAAAAAAAAAGCCGGCAATCCCAGAGACTAAAATCGTAAATCAATCTCTCGCTCTTCTCCCAAGCGACCTGATGACTATTCATTCGACCGGATAGATCCTCGTAATTCGATCGGCTGCCGTCGAACGTGATCTGCCTGTTTTTGCTCCCCTCATCTGAATATTCACAATTTCAGAAAAAAAGAAAAAAATAAAATCATCGCATCGCCGCAAAAAGGCGAAACTGACAAAACTGTAGCGCAGACTATGTGTGTGTATGTGTGTATCTGTGCGAAAGATGTATAATCACGACTTGGATGGAACATATAGACTATATAGTAATGATCCGTTCGAGATCTTGCTTAATTAAGCGATCGGATACAACGCATGTTCAAACTGTCGCGACAATATCTCGAGAGAACATAGGAGCTTCCGTTTTGTGCAGTGCGAATGTGTTAATATGTAAATATATATTATTATACGTTTGTTGTGGAGGCGCCTCGTCGAGGCACTTGATTTTTCAGGCGCCGCGTGTGTGCGCGCTGACTTTAAATCGAGCCGATTATACGCGCGAGCAGAGGGAAACCCGAAGATTAATTTGCCGATTGGATTTTTCCACTTGGCTTGACAGAGAAAGATGTATACACGTGTATTTTTTTCGCGCTCTATTCTCGGAAAAATTCCGTTGCGATTGGTTTTTGCGCGAACGCGCGCGTAAACCGCCGTGAATTTTGCTGCTAACTATTCAAAAAGGGAAAATCGAGAAAATATGGATGTAGAAACGGTGGTGGAATCCATCGCGCCGTTGAAATACACCGAGCGAAGATTCTTTTGCTAGTCGATGCGCAATTTTATACATTCAAATGTCCGTTACACTTTTCTGTCCGTTGCATATATGCGTTATGTGTATATCTGCGATAAATACAAATCGGAGAGTTTTCTTTTTCGCGAAAAAGAAAATGCTTCCACAGCAGCAGCGGCGGGCTTGAGAAAAAAAATAAGCGTCGACTTTCTAGCTGATCCTGTGAAATGTCCGAATTACGGCTGACGCTTTTGTCATAAACGATATCGAAAATGCGGTTTTTTTTGCTTCATCCTTTTCGCTCAAATCGATTCGAATGGCGCTCACGTTTTTGCCGGTGCCATTAGCGACTGAACGTCGACAGAGAAAAAAAAATAACAAAAAAATGACATTTCCAGGCTTTCAACGGATGTGGGAAAAAACGATGTAATCGGCCAGTTGACTCTGATTAAAAGAGCGCGCAAGGCGTTGAACAATTCGAAAGGCAAATTCAGGGTAATTTGCACAAGCTGCTGATTACCGATTAACCCGGCGAGAAAAATCCGATCTTTTTCCCAGCACACGTCGTCGCTCGTCGTCGCAAAAACTACACCCGACGTGCATTTGTTATTCAATCGTCAACGCTCTGTACTTTGCATTGAGTTGACATGATTGCACGTATGGCATTTTAAATGCACTTGCCCGAGATCCCCGGCTCTTTTTTCCTCCAATTTTTTCCGGGGTCCGAATCCGATGTTTCCACTTTTTGTTTCTCCCTCTCGACGAAGCTTTTAAGAGAGACACTTTTTCTCTCCCTCAACACTTCGTCGGTATATAACTGGAGAACAAGAAATTACGACTCTTTCAAAAAATCCTCGACACCTATGGTATAGAAAATAGATCGGGTTTATAACGATAATATGCTATATTTTATGTTGAATGATCATGAACTCTGGTACCATTAGTGCAAAATATGATCAGTTATGCTGTATTATAACATAAAATTATCAGTTACGATTATAATATTATCAGAGTAATATAATATGATCAGTTATGATTATATTATCGTATAATAACACTCGTTATAACTTATGGTAACAATTACTATGATGAGTTATGATTATATTATGGTATATAACACTCGTCATAACTTGTGGTAACATACTATGATTAGTTAAGCTATATGATAAGATAAAATTATGAGTTACGATTAGAATATTATCAGGGTAACATAATATGATCAGTTATAATTATATTATGGTGTAATACTGCTCGCCATAACTTATGGTAACACACTACGATCAGTTATGATTATAATATTGTCAGGGTAACATAATATGATCAGATATGATTAATGATTATATTATGGTATAATAATACTTGTCATAACTTATGGTAACATACTATGATCAGTTATAATTATATTATGGTATCATAACACTAGTCATAACTTATGGTAACATACTACTTCGATCAGTTATGATTATAATATTATCAGGATAACATAATATGATCAGTTATGATTGTATTATGGCATAATAACACTCGTTATAACTTATGGTAACAATTACTATGATGAGTTATGATTCTATTATGGTATATAACACTCGTCATAACTTGTGGTAACATACTATGATTAGTTATGATTACAATATTATCAGGGTAACATAGTACGATCATTTATCATTACATTACGTTACAATAACACTCGTCATAAATTATGTATGATACTACGATAGTCCCACCGTGCTCCACCGTCACAGCGAAATTTCTACCAGGAAAAAAAAGTAGGGGAGAAATCTAAAAATAACAGAAATCGCGCGTCAAGCTCGCGCTCGCGCAGTTCCACGCGATCGAAAAGCAAAGGAGAGAGAACGAAAGAAAAAAAAAATACAGCGGTACACACCGGGAGAACAAACGTTCTCACGTATAAATCTTATCAGTTAATTGGGCCCGGCAGCGGCGGCTCACACCGGCCGCCCACTTTTCTCCAAATAACCGCCACGGCAGCTCGCGCGTCGAAACGCGAGCGCGAATGGGCCCGCGATTACATCTGTACGCGGTGTGTGCCCCGCACTACACACTGTATATACACACGCCAATAAAATATTCGACTCTCCGGTGTGTGCGTGACATAATGTGGATAGGGGCGAGCCCCTAATTAAAGGTCCGACACACAGACACTCTCGAAAATATTCCCAAGCGCTGCTGCGCGCGCTACGTACAATATATACATAGATGTAAGTAACACGTGTGTTTACAACTCGCTCGCTCGCGAAATTAACGTTGTAAATTAGAGCTGCGCGCGCGCGCACTTGAGGAGAGCTCTAAATTAATGCGCCACGCCTTATTGCAGTAATTGTCTCCCGCGCGCGGACGATACGTGTATATTTTCGAGACGACGACGAGTTGTATAAGCCGCCGAAATAGCTATGTATATATATACTACGCGCGGCCGATGCGGATGCAATGAAAAGCGCGTTACAAGAGTCGGGAATTGGAGAGGCTAAAAAAAAAATGTGTAACGGGATTGCGCGCTGTATAATGGCGCGCTTCCGCAATTTTTTTCTTCGTCTTCTTTGCTCTCGCGTAACTGCAGTTGTCGCGCGCGCGCGTATATGTGTACAGAAATGTGGGATACGCGCGATTGTTAAGTGGGTGTAGACGCAGACGTGAAGTGGATTATTCGCGCAGTGGATTCGTTTGTATAAGGGGATGGGATATTGCGATACCTGTCGAGAGGAGTTGGCTAATTTATAGTTTAGTTTAGATTTAATGTAATAATAATAAATAATAATAATAAGATTTATTTGGTCAATTGCACCAAAAAAAAGATACATGTTAATAAAAGATATACATACAATTTGTTTGTAGGCATTACTTGTTAATCGAAATTAGCTAAATTATTCGTACCTTAAATGATAGTAACGCATGGATTGTGAAGTTTAATAGACATTTTGCGGCGAATTAGATATTATACTCGTTAATCGAAATTATTAGCTAATTTTTTGTACTAATTCAACAATACCTGTATTTTAACGACAAATCGTAACTAATCCGTCCGAAACCTGTCTCTAATTTTAGAACCTCAGTATACATAAATCAACCAGCTCATATCCCTAACTTACCTAATTTTACAGTATACGAATTAGCTAACTTATATCATTGTGCTTCCACCGCGTATACGTACGGGACGTTAAGCATTACGAAGATACGAATCTCGACCGCAGCACATGCGTGCTCAGCGAGAAAGAATAATTATTCTATATATAACCGTCGCAACTTCTCTTATTATCATCGCTGTGCCTTTAACGTCATTAAAATTCCCCTATCTCCGCAATTACTACAATTTTGCAAAAGTAAGCTCCTCGCGTAAAAGAAAAAAGAACTGTTGAATCCGTCGTTGACACCTCCGGAATCTCCGCTGCAAGCGCATATAACACGTAGCTTTCGTTATAATCCAGAGAATTTCGCGTCGTCTTAACAGTATTATCCAAATTATACATCATCCTCGCGCGCGCGCTTCGCGGCAGCGATAGAGAGAAAAAAAACGCAGGGACTCGCGCGTAATTGTGTTCTTCCGACTTTTTTACTATCGACCGACCGCATTTCGTGCCCCCCTCCCCTCTCTCCCCGCCTTTCTCTTTTCCGCGTGTATATATACACATCTGGCCGCTTTTGCAGCTCTATATAGCAGAAAACTCGACTCTCCTGCCGCCGTCTTCGCAATATCGTAGCTATGCACTCTGCGTATACGCTGTATATAGTGTACAGTATATATATATACGTATACAGTGGCCATTACAGGAAGGAAGCACGAGAGAGAGAGAGAGTAGAAAGCGTCGGGGGAATTAAGATGTTAGCGACGCGACGCTGCGCGCGAGGAAAATGCAAAATTCAGTTGCAGCCGCGCGAGAGAGTCGTTTTTGCTTCGAAAGCCAACCCGCCTGCAGCAGCGGGGCAGAGGAGGCAGTGTATATGCGCAGTTGGATGCGTGTGCGAATAAATTTAGTGGCTGCTGCTGGCAATGCGCGCATTAGCCGGACAATTACACGTGACGCAACGGAAGTCCGCCGGCGCAGGAGGATTCGAGTTTGCGTTTCTTTTTCTCTTTGCTCTCTGACTCGCGAAGAGAACGCGCGCGATTATCTCGGACTCGAAATTTCGACTGTGTGCAATGCGCGTATGTCTTTAAAATGTATACGTCCGAGCGAGCGCTTTATTATAGGGGGCAATTTTGGCGAGAGCGCGGCGGGGAATTCTTCTTTCGTTAATTTTCTGCAATACAGGTGTATATGGGTAAATCCGGGGAATTTCGGAAACAACTCGGACGGAAAAGTCGAAAAATTTTGTCTTGAAGGCACGCCTGCCAGACCTGATTTTTCTGGTTCCTTGGGTCATTCGGGAAGAGAAAAAGCTCGCGGACACGGCCGATCGAAGGGTATACTTTTTTCCGGAGCAGAAATGACTCGATACATCGAGTTATTAGAAAACGAGAAATAATTGACAAAAACAGAATTCACAGATTTTTTCATCTAAAACTGTGGACTTTTATAAAAAATTTTCATTAGAACAAATGTGTCAAAGAATCCTCTGAAATTTTTCCCGATTGAATCGATGCAATTTTCGATTTTTCAAAAATCTAAAAACATCGAAACGTCGAAAAACGTTCTTTAAAAATTTCAGAGCATTCTTTGATGAATTTAGTCATTTTTGTTCTAAAGAAATATTTTTAAAAGTCCATAGTTTTCGAGAGAAAAAATCTGTGAATTCTTGTTTTTTAATTATTTCTCGTTTTTCGAGTCGTTTTTGCTCCGGAAAAAAGAAATATTTTTAAATGTCCACATAGTTTTCGAGAAAAAAATCTGTGAATTCTTGTTTTTTAATTATTTCTCGTTTTTCGAGTCGTTTTTGCTCCGGAAAAAAGTATACCCTACGATCGGCCATGTGCGCGAGGTTTTTCTCTTTCAGAATGACCTAAGGAACGAGAAAAATCAGGTTTGGTAGGTGTGCCTTCAATAAAAAAATTTTGCGTCTTGGGTGTGTGCAGTTGTTTCCGAAATAAGGTGGATTTACACATATATGATCAAAGAGAATCACCTGCTCTTTTAGAGTCTCTCCTATATTCTATCCCAAATCCAGCGTCGATTGCTATACGAATCGGGGACACTTACACGCGTTCGAAGCTTGCGCCACCGCTGCCTGCATTTTTCTTCCTTTTACGCGTCTACATATACGTATGCAGTCCGTTCATCTCGTCATCCGTTTTTCGCATTATGTCAGCGCGTATAGTGCGCGCTTTGCGGCGAAGATATTAAAGCCGCATTTAACGAGCGTCGAAAGCTCGCGACCCTGAAACGAACGACGCGCGCGTATGCATGTGGTCGAGAGGAAAAGTCCTTGCGTATGTACTATATAGTATATATAATATATATATATGTATAATGTATATATACGAGAGAAGCGCCGCTGCGTCTTTCACTTGGCCGCGAAAAATATTCTTCCTCCGCAGCGCGTCGTGTGCGGCTCGTGTGTGCGTATTATATTTATTGCGGAAGGATCGGAAGCGAAGGCCCTTTTAGCGTGTTTATTTATACACGCGTATTGTTTGGGCTTGCGAAATGCGCGTGATGCGCAAACGAGTTTATTCTTCGCGTGTGTAAGGTCGGCTCGGAGTTCATGGGTGTACGAGTGAGACGATTGTCGTATAATTTCAGTGTCGTGTAGTGTGTATGTATATATATGTAGGTTTAATGATAAAAGTTTGTGGGGAGCAGGTGTTGGGGAGAGTTTCCCTTAATGGATTATAATAGCCGCAGTGTTGTGGCTAATTGCGTGTTTTTACGAGTCGCATCGAAAAGGTGCGCGCATTGGTCTTTTTGGCGCGATCTTTAATGTCTCATTGCCCGAGTTGGGCTAAAGTTTGGAAAATTTCAGGTTTGTAAAAACTTGGCCGAAATTTAATTTTTTTTTTACGCGGGAGTGTACTCGCGCTGGTTTGAAAAATTTAGAGTTGAAATTTGGTGAAATGTTCGCTTCTAAATTTATAATTCGACTTGTTGGTAGATGTATCAATTATATGCCTTTAACTAAAAAATTTGACAGGAAATTCTTGCAAAGGCATATAATTGATACATATACCAACAAATAGAATTATAAGTTTAAAGCAAACTTTTCACCAAATTTCAACTCTAATTTTAAACGGTATATGAGTATGTCCATTGTCCATGAAATTTCGGATACAACTCACACGAGCAAGTCGAAAAATTTTTTTATTGAAGGCACACCTACCAGACTTGATTTTTCTCGTTCCTTAGGTCATTCTGAAAAAGAAAAATCTCGCGTATTGGCCGATCGAAGGGTATACTTTCTTCCGGAGCAAAAACGACTCGAAAAAACGAGAAATAATTAACAAAAACAGAATTCATAGATTTTTTTTTGAAACTGTATGGACTTTCATAAAAATTACATTCGAACAAAAATGTCTTAAAATTCATCAAAGAACGCTCTGAAATTTTTTCAGATTCATCCTATACAATTTTTCATTTTTCGAAAATCCAAAAAATTGCAATTTCGAAAAACGTCCTTAAAAAATCTGAAAAAACTTCAGAGCATTCTTTGATGAATTTTAAGACATTTTTGTTATAATGAAGTATGTTTAAGTTCATAGTTTTTGAGAAAAAAAATATATGAATTCTTATTTTTTAACCTTTTCTGATTATTTTTCGAGTCGTTTTTGCTCCGGAAATTTTTTTGCATATTTTCCGTCCGAGTTGTTTCCGAAATTTTCTGGACATATTCTTATAGATAGATTCATACAGTATCTCCATAGTGTATTTTTTCTAGCTTGAACAATGAGCATTTAAAACGATTCTTTTACGTCAACTGTAGTGACACGTTATGAGAGTATGCAATAAAAATATTTAAAAAAAATCAATTATTAGAGCTTAAAACGCAAATAAAAGATGTAAATACCCTCTTTTCAAGCCTGCGCCCACTTCTCTAACGGGAAATCCATTTACCGCACAGTTTAAATTTTCACAGCACGCGTCGCGCGTATGCGCGTCTAATACCCAGGAAACGTCGAAAATGTCTTTGTTATACATGGTTGGTACAACTATTGGTTTTTCTATATACCCACCTGCGCGCGCAGCAGCTGTGTGTCGCTCCGCAACGACGCGATAATCGCCGTAGAAAAACAGAGAAAGAGAGACCCACTCACACACAAACACACACACAAAGTGCGAACTACCGGTTACTTAACGCCGAGCTAAGTAGGCCATTAAGCTCGTTTAGCGTAAATTAAAATTCTACCGCGTATCCGATACACATAAAACAGTCGGGCGAGCTGCGCTCGACTTTTTCGAAATAACCCGCGCAAAAAGCGAGGCTCTCGATTCGCGCGGGGCATTCCAAGCGCCGCGATTGGGCAAACTCCTCGCGCGGCCTCTCTCCAAAACCACATTGAAAACTGCAATCGCTCGTAAACCTCTTTCTCCTACTCGCCTCTCGCGCGCAGTTTTCCCAGGGCGTCTTCATCGCCCGCCCAAATGCCATTCCGCTTACTGCCGCCACTGGTGTCTGTATACATACGATGTATATGGCCAATTCTCCTAGAAAAACGCACTTTTCGGGGGGGTTCAGAAAAATTTTTTCGGACCGATCAGACATTCTTCTGTAAGCTGAAAGATAGTCAAAAATGTAGAGGAATGTGGGAAACATGATCTGAGCATCGAATCAAAGCTTTTTTGTTGTACAGTATTGTAGTGCAATTCGAAATTTTACTGGTACCTCG
The DNA here is from genome assembly GCA_018906965.1 of Philotrypesis tridentata. Taxonomy (NCBI): domain Eukaryota; kingdom Metazoa; phylum Arthropoda; class Insecta; order Hymenoptera; family Pteromalidae; genus Philotrypesis; species Philotrypesis tridentata. Next base: position 7,114,192 of record JACCIB010000006.1, read on the forward strand.
GGAACATTCGTAGTTGTTATTATTCCAGTATTTTGACGCATTAATTTTTTGTAATTATTTAAATATACGCAAATTTGCGTAACCCTAAAAAAACGCCTTGGTAGAAACTTAACGATAAATTGGCTAATTTGGTTATGAATTAACTAATTTATCGTTAAGTTTCTAGCAGGCCGTAAAATAGCTTAGAAATATGATTACTATAGTAACTTTTCCCACGTTCCTCAGCACATCTGACCATCTCTCGGCTCGCGGAAGAAAGTTCCATCGGTTCGAAACCTCCAGCTTTATAAAAAAGAAAATTTCGATTTCTGGACCCCCGAAAAGTGCGTTTATCCCGTAGAATCGGTCCTATACGCGCAGTAGTCCACGCGCTTCTCTTTCTCTCTCGCTCCTAATGGCTCGAACTTCAAACGCGATCGCGCGCGCGCGCATTTCAAAATCGAACTTGCATCACACGCTCACCTGTTCGCTCCCCTATACGTACACACAGCCGCATACACACCTATACGTATACGAGAGCGAATCGTTTGTGTGTAATATACAGATATATAGCCGGGGCCGCAGTGAGAGAGAGACGGAGCACGTACAGTCCGCGATCCGTAACGCACGCGGCGCGAATCCAATCAGAGCCTATATAGCGGCTCTGGAAAGAGAGCTATCGGACGAACGGTAAAGCGCTTCTCTCGCTCGCTCTTTCTGGAGGCGGCGATCATTGCCGCGGATCGTCGGCCGCCGCCGACTCCATAGACGAGAGAAAGAGAGATACGATGCTTATCGTGACGTCATCGCTTAGAGAGTAGCGCACGTCTCTGCGGCGCGAGTAGGTGCGGTGCGGACTGTTCCCGAGTATATACGAGAGATGCGTCGTATTATTACAGCTTTTTACACACCGCGCGAGAGAGAGAGATCGCTTATTTTCGTCGGTTATTTTGATCGGCTGCTGCTGCTGCTGCAGCGGCAGCAGGAGGAGGAGGAAAGAGTTCGGTATACGCAAAGGAGATAGAGCGCCGCGGGAGTATAGGATATATCGATTGGCAATAAAAATTCGTGCACGTAAGTCGATACGTCGAAACGCGAGGTACTCTGCGCACTGCTGCTGTTGCTGCAGTGGCGGTGCACGTGTGTATATTTATAAGAGAGAGGGCGAGAGATATGAGGAAAGAGAGAAATACTCGCGTCTCGTCCCACACCCGTGTATCATAATGGCGAGCAGCGCGAGATTGATTCCGATCCCCCCGTACATAGCGACAAATTGCGTCAGCTGTCGACGCGAGAGAGAGAGAGAGAGAGAGAAATATATCGTAACTTACAATAGTCGCGTATATACGTATTGTCCCAACTTTATGCCGCGCGCAGACACGATTCAAACTGTCTAAATCGAAAATAGCGAAAAATTTACTGTTTCTCATAGTTAGATAATATTAACCTCCCAAATAGTGAAATTTTTCACTATTTACGCGTAGTACAAAAAATATCAATTAAGAAATTAGTGAATATTCACTAATTAATACGGTGCATTGTTGTAAAAATTATAATTCGGTATAGTACGCAGTGAATAGTCACTGTTTATGAAATGAGTTATCATTTTGATCATTTCAATGAGTTTACTATGGAATTAGTAAATATTTACTGAGCCAAACAGTAGAAAGTATTTGCTTTAAATTGTCACTAGAATACTGATTATCCAGTACATAATCACTTTAGCAAAAGGCGAACTTGAAAAATTATGAAAATTTACTATTTTTTCAATGAGTCATAATGACTTTTAAGAAAAGTGAAATTTTCGGTACTCATGTATTTGCAACATTGTAGATAGTGTATTTTCACTATTTCAGCTAATGTGTATTGCTATATCTAAATATTATTTTTATTCGCTATTTCCAATGTTTATATTCACCATTCGCAATATTCATATTTACTATTTTAGGTAGTCCTACACTTTTTCAATTGGTTCATTTTTTTAACCTGCCCCTGGCAGAAACTTAACGATAAATTAGTTAATTCATAACGAAATTAGCTAATTTACCTTTAAGTTTCTACCAGGGCGTTTAAACTCTGATTACTCACCAGCTCGCAGTTGCACCATTATAACATTTTCAAATTGTTAACATGGACTAAAAAAAACACAGTGAATTTTCACTGTCTTAGATCTAGAGAGAATAGATTTTGAATTTTCGCGGGAAAAGTCTATATAGTGTACAGCACCTCTGTAATCGGAGTCTCCTCTGCCGCCACAGGATCGCGGTTATACAGGATGAAATGTCCCCCCGGCTGCACATCGCTCTTTCTCTCCGCCGATCCTATATATATATATAGCGGAGCGCTGCATAATAATAAAAGATAGGAGAGCAGCGCCGCGGTCCGTGTCCGGCATTCGCCGTTATCGCGTGCGCAATGAACCGCGCGTGAATTGTAATTTGACGAGGCCGATTTTGCATTGTGAGCTGCCGCCGCCGCCGCCGCCGCCAACGGTGCTTTTCAACGCGGAGCGTCGAGAGGCAGGTGGAGCGCGCGATCTGCTCCTGCTGCTACGTACTCGTCGCGTGTAAGCGCGGTAGCTGTTATTTCGTAGAAAGTTTTCTAAAATGCTAATCGATTCCCGGGCGCAGAAGTGTGCGAGTATGCACAGGCGGCCGGCGGATTTCGATCGATGTGCTTTTGCATTTTATGGGGAGAGAGAAAGAGGAATGGGATGGAGAGGGAGGTGTTGGGATAAAGGATGGAAGGTTGTGTGGAAGGATTTTTTCGGAGGACGCTGGGAAAAAATTGTGTGATAATAATTAGAATTTTGTAACGTGGACTTTTTCGATTTTGTTATACGTAGAAAAATTATAAAAATTGTAGTGTATATTTTATACCAGTGGGAGGACAAATTAACTTGACCGTATAGCGCAAAATTTGCTGAACTAAAAATTACAATGCGGTGCAGTAATTTTTAGGATATAAGCACAGCAATTTTCGGGATAAATATATTTAATTAAATAAATAATAATATTGATAATAATAAAAATAATATTTTATTTAATAAATTTATTTAATTTTTGGAATAACTATAGCAATTTTTAGTGAAAATATATATAGTAAATTTTATGCAACGTCAAGTTTGTCCTCCGCCTAAAAATACAAAGTATAGCAATTTTGAATAAAACAAACGTCACTCCGTGTTAAAAAACTGTGGATTATTGTATAAAATTAGTAATTTACGACTGTTACAAAACTTTCACCAAGAGCATGGCTGTAAATCTATAAATTTCGTTTTTCGGATACATATAAAGGATATATACGATGAAAATAAAAATTTGAAAATGTATTCGGACTTTTAGACTATAGCGTATACGCAGAAGCGAAAATTGATGCGGGTCAAAACTGATATTTAAAGTAGCAACCTGCATCAATGTAAAAGTTGAAATTTACGAGCTTTTGAAAACTCTCTTTTTTATGATTATATGTAATAAGTTTCTTTCACTTTTATTATTCACATAGATCATTTTTCATGGCAATGCAAATTTTTGCATTTACATTAAAGAAGAAAATCCAAAAGTAGTTTATTGCAGCAATTTTGAGTGAAAAAGAGAACAAAATCTGAAGCTACGATAGGTAGGAATTCTATATACATCGAAAAAGGACTAAATTGTGGAAAAAATCGTTACCGATGGTCAGGCTATTTGGCGCGTAATTTTTATAGTGCGACTCAGAAAGAAAACATTTACACTGTTATACGACAAAATATTTGTTTAAGGCTATTTCCAGCGTAAATTTTATCACGCAGATAACGGAGTTTATTTATTTAATCGAGCGCCAAAGTGCGCACCAATTAACGCGCCATCTGTCGGCGTAAATCACAAGTCCCACTTAATTATTCATTTCTTCATCTCCAACAATTTAAACAAAGTATCAAATAACACTTTTAATCGCCCGCGAAAATGCGCTTAATTCAAAATTCAATTTTAAAGCGCATACTCGGTCATTCATTTTATTTTAAAGTACCGAGTACTCGTTTGCACGTATACATTGTACATTGCGTACAGACTCAAGAAAAAAAATGCGACAGTGTATGCGGGGCGACGGATCTTGACACATTGCGTAAATTTTCTTCTTCGCTCGGATTGATTTTACGTGTCGTAATAAAAAAAAACAGGACCTCATGATAACGGTTTGTTATATACTTATGCGCCGCAATGAAAAACACCTGAGCTTATAAGAGTCAAGGCTAACGAGTTCGAAATATATGGATCATTGAAATCATTATCGTTCGTTCATACCGCCCGTAATGAACAGTTCTATTATAACAATGGACGACGCGAGCAGTCTTCTCAGAAGAACGTGTATAAGGACTATTAATTTTCATCGTCTGATGCATGCTGCACAAGATCTTGCCACACGATTGCTTCGATACGCGTTGTTCTGTATTACATGCGTATTACGGGCTTACGCAACGCCGCGACACTCGATAAGACATTGATTTTGCGTCCCGTACTCAGACCTTCGCGAAAATAATGCAATTTTGACGGGTAATTGATGTTTGCTTGTGCGACGCGTCGATGGGTCGGAGAGTCGATTGAAAATTTTGTAAAAAAAACGGTAACAGTTACACTTGTAACAATTAGGAAAAATAGAATAACAATAAAACACGAGACAGTTAACGTCTCCGTTACACAATTACAAGACTTTTTATAGTGTTTTAAGGTTACGTTGTTTAATAATCTGGAGGAGTATAAAGTTCGAAGGACGTGATTTTTTTCCCCCGTGCGTCGTTCTAGCTTACTTCGTTCGGATATTGCGATGCAAACTGTATACGTATACCAACTTTGTAAAATTATGGATAATTGCATAACGGAGTAATGGATAACTGTCCCCTACTTTATTGTGATTTGATTATTGCTATTTGTGATCAGTCATTGTGCCTCGTTCCAACATTACAGTGTCCCGTATATCTGCGTACCAGTACGTATAAAATCTGAAGGAAGTGTATAGTTTCTTTTTTTTACATTCAAATCTAATTCGCTCAGATATTGCGTCGCGGTGACTTTGGAAACTTTGCAAAATCACGTATAATTACTTAACGGAAAGCATAACTGTCTCTTATACTGCCGATTCGATTTTCGCTGTACTTCGTACACAAAAAAGAACAAGCGAGAAACAATCGATTTTCGCGCGAAATTTGAATTTCAAATAGCCTCGCACACGACGACTCTCCCCTATATAATACACACAAGTCGACCCGTAAAACTCAGCGAAGAAAAAGAAACAGCAAAACTCCATTATCGGAGTGTATAACTCGCACCTCCTCCGCACCTGTTATCAACGCGAAACTATCCTTACGGCGAACGACCGGCTTTATAACCCCCCCCCCCCTCCCCGCACCTGGCGTATCACATTTTCGGGGCCATCGACTCATTTTTCCAGGAAGAAAATCTCATTACAGGCAGATATATACGTGTGTATTAACGTATACAGTACACTCCTCCGGACGATCGTCGTCACGCGTGCAGCGCCTCCGAGCCCATTATTCCTGATAAACGGCTCGTAAAAAGTACCGGGAAAAGAAGGCGCTGCTGCTATGGATACTCGCCGCGCTCCTCTCTTTTTTTCTTTCTTTCCTTCTTTCCTTTTTTTTTTTTATCGTCCGCGCCGCGGCTCCGTTTTTCTTTTTCGCTCGTGAAAAGGAAAAACGCTACTGGAATACATTACAATGGAGGATAAATTAGCGCGTTAGCGGCTTCATTCTTTTGCGCCGCGCTCGCGTGGTTCTCTCGTAAAAGCGCCGAAGGGGTGGGGTGGGGAGAGGGGGGAGATCGTAAAATCTCTCTCTCTCCGACTGCGAGATTTCGTGTTTGTTTCTCCGGTCGAGCGTATTTTCGCCTCTGTGTGCGTGAAAATTAAGAGCTGCGAACCGCATTGCGGGAGGGGGGGGGATTAGTACACTCCGCGTTCTTACGTAAAGCGGCGATTTACAATATTAACGCGTATAAATTATTTGTGTGCAATAGAGAGACGGTAATTGGCCGCATCGATTTAATACGATGTTAAAATGAAAACCGCCTCTCTATACTCCTCTCTCGCTATATCTTCTTTCTCAACTCTTTCGACTCGACCGACGCGCGTATATATACAATAATAATCAGGAAGTCGTCCGCCCCTTACGCAAATTAATTTATTCCTATGCGTATTGCCAATGCAGCGGCGGCAACGCTGCGTTTTTAATAACAATTCCCGCGATCGCAATTGTGCATCCATAATGACATAATAACGTTTCGAAACGTTAGATAACTTCCTAGATCGATATACGTATAGCTCCTTACAATAAACATTGGCTATATTTTGCGCAATGGTCGCCGTCGCCGCGACAAAGAACCGTAAACAAAATTGCCATCGGCATTGTTTACATTGGGAAACCGGCTCGACCTCGGACAATTAACAGAAACACCCCGCGCATTTTTTTTATCTCTTCGAAGCCTGCCTGGTACAGAGAGCTTCGCCTGTATATATCGAAACTGTCACTTCCGTATATATATGTATGCACCGCGACGCGTATGTACGTATAGGTATATACCTGTACACCTGCGGAAAAACGAGTAAAAGCCGACGACCCGACGTGTGTGCATAGCTCCTTTTTCGAAAAACTCGCCTCTGTATACACGGCTCTCTTTATATAGGTATATGCATATATACGCAGCAACGAGAGAGGGACTCGGTGTATCGAAAGAATCGTTGTCGCGCGTGTCTATACGAGGAAGAGAAGCCGGTCGTCTCTCTTCCGGAGGCCAAAGGAGAAAATAGAGAGTTGGTTGCTATACAGTGCGGCCTCGCAAGGCAGTTTACGTATACACAACCGCAGGGGATGAATTTTTTAAAGTATATACGTGCCGAGTCTGTCGCGCCGTTGCAGCTTCGGAAAATATACATGTACACAAGCTTATTGTCGGGAATATTCAAATGGCACGAGACGATAAGATTTGCGCGTTGCAGATTATCGATTACGCGGGTAATTATATTTTATTGCGTTCACGTGTTGCGAATCGATACGTGTGATTCTTCTTCTTCTTCTTCTTTTTATTTCGAAAAAACAACCGATCCTCGACCTTAGAAAGACTCTTTTAACCTCTATATACGATACGCGATGTACCGATAGACTATCGAAACATTATTTTTAACCCGTTTGTCAGCGAGCGATAGCCCATCTTATCGAGGAGTGTGTGCATTAAAAATTTACGTATATATTTTCGAGATAAAAGAAAAATTATCTGTTTGCCACATCCAAAGTTGTGTGTCTATATAGACGCGTAAAAGCGAGTACACACCACCTCCGCCTGGGATATCTTTATTGTATCCGGAGAACGACGCAGTGTCGTGCGCGATGGTGTTTTCTCCTGCGCCACCTGGAAACAATTTCGCCCCACGAGTCCTGGAATCGAAATCAAAGTGCATTATAGTCGGCGACCGAGTCACGTCAACACAATTACACGCATTCCGAAGTAAATTCATTAAAAACACGCTCATTAATGCAGTCTACGCATGTATACACACATTTACGTATATATATGTATACTGTATAGTATTAGTGTATACTGTGGCGTACACACGATTCATTAAAATGCCTGTCTCTCAACGCAAAGATAATTTTACGACTCGTCGGCGGCGGCTGTTTTTTTTTCTCACGCAAAAATCTAGCGAAAAAGTTATACACACGACGATTCTCTCTCTTTCTCTCTCTGTCTCTCTGGCGCGAATCGGACTCTATACACTACTGTGCGCTTCCAGCAAACAACAATCGCAGCTGCCAACGGTTTTCCTCCCGAGTCGTCGCCACACACGTCGCCCCTGCATATATCCTCGCGACACAATTAATGCGAAATCCCGCGTGAATAAAAAACAACGGGACACTTGCATTCCTCTCGTGTATATATATAAATATATATTATATACACTATATATATAATGTACTGGACAAAAAATCGTATATGTCGAATTTCAATAAAAAAATGCGCTTTTCTTTTGTCTAGAAATCGAAAAAATTTTTTTAAAGTTAGAGGTTTCGGACCGATCAGACTTTCTTCTGTGGAAAAAGAAAAGCGCGTTGTACCCCGCGGCAGTACTTATAGGCGCATCAGCCGCGCGCACACCTGTGCACAAAAGGCCTCCCCAGATGAAGATGACAGTTTGCGAGTCTGTGTGTGTACGTAAAGGCGTTAATTTTCAATACGTACGTATATGTGTGTACAGCCGATGTGCGGATAATGCGACGCACTTATGCACGTGTACGTGTTTATATATATAACTATATACAATACATATACATTATGCATGTATACGTGCTAATCCACGAAATGTAGAAATAGCTCACTTCTGAAAATTTTTTATTGAAGGCACACCTATTTTTTTTCGTTCCTTATAGACCATATACTGAAAGAGAAAAAACTCATGGGGGTATAACTTTTTTCCGGAGTCAAAACGACTCGAAAAAACGAGAAATAATTAGCAAAAAAAGAATTCACAGATTTTTTTGCGAAAACTATGGATTTTTACAAAAATTTCACTAGAACAAAAGTGTGCCTTGAAACTTATCGAAGAACGCTCTCAAATTTTTTCTCAGACTGATCCGGAACAATTCTCTCGATTTTTCGAAAATTCTCCGTTGAATTATCAAGACATTTTCGTTCTAACCAAATGCCTTTAAAAGCCCGTATAGTTTTCGCGAAAAAAATCTACGAATCCTTCTTTTCAAATTATTTCTCATCTTTCGAATTCTATACTTTTACTCCAGAAAAAAACTATACCTTACGATCAGCCGTTCACGCGAGTTCTCTCTCTTCCAGTACGGTCTAAGAGACCAGAAAGTCTAGCATAGGTATGCCCTTCAATAACCAAAATTTCGCAATTTTCCGAGCTGAGCCGTTTCCCCTATTTCGTGGATTAGCCCGTGTGTTATAGAGTCGCAGTTTGACCCGGCGCAGCGTGGCTCGGCTGCAGCGGCGTTACACTCCCGTGTGTGTGTGTGTACGCGCAGTAAAAACCACCGCAATCTCCGCGAACCGTTCGCATGCGCGTGCACGCGTTATATACCGTAACGCCGCAAGAGAGAGAGAGAAAGACACATCAGAGACTCGCTTACGGCCTAGACGAGGCTGCAGCCGCTGCTGCATGTGCATTTCGTATTATAAACGCGCGTGTGTGGGTCTTGTGTTTATAGTTCGCTATTAACACGACAATTAACGGTACAGAAGCTATTAATTAGTAGTCCATTAGTGTATACGCTGCGCGACGGACGGATTTTTCATTATTGCGAGTATAAGAGCGAGCCGACTGTTATTCGCCGCGCTGTATAGACGCGTGTATAACAGCGGCCGCGTGTGTGTTTAGTCCGTGCGTCAGTGCGCGCGGCGAGCGCTTATGGGTTTGCGGGAAGCCGATGGTTGACTTTGCGGGATTTTTTTTTTTTTTTTTGTTGAAGAGAGATTTTTTGATAGATGTCATTTTAATGGATGGTTTTACGGCTTTTGCTGGAAATGATTGAGTGTGTGCGTATTGGTTGTGCGCGCAGCTTAACGGTTTTTAATTGGCGAGAATGTATGTGGGGAGGGGGAGGGGGACTCGAAAGCCAATACGCGGTGGATAATAAAGGAGAGGATGTAAACGAAATTATAAGGAGGGAATCGCGGCGAGTCTGCTTGGGTATTATAGTTTTTTTTTTACAAGTCCGATATATGCTCTGATATATATTTAATGTATTTCGTGTTAATCAATGTAAGTCCCTTGGAAATTATTGTATTATTAATGTAGCGAACGGGATTAAGGGGACAAAATACCCCTATTCCCTGAAAAATAAAATAATTATTGTAAAATTATAATTAGTGTTGTAAGATAATAGTTAAATTTTATGTTAAAGTTAAATAATATTAACTTTTATTTGCTGTGTTGGAGTTGAAATCTGGACCGTCCCAATCCGAATAGCTAGATTCCGTTGACTTCAACATCGATATTTTTAGGTCCCATGTCCATAAACCTATTTGTTGGTTTGAAATCTTACGGTAACTGAAAATATCCATGTCGAAGTCAACGGAATCTAGCTACGGTTGGGATGGTCCAAATTTCAATTCCAACACTGCAAATAAAAGGTAATCAATAATATCATTTAATTTAACAATAATTATAATTTTATAAACTATTTCATTTTTCAGAGAATAGGGGTGTTTTATCCCCTTTAATGTAAGTCGATGACTTTTGTGTCTTATAAAATATTGAAAAGCCCTTTCCTTTAATCTCTTAAAATCCGAAATCGTTTATGATGCAAAGTATCTTTAAAAAAATCCTCAGGGATGACCCAAAAATTCATTTCTTTAATGCGCAACTATAATGCTCACGTTTAACAACGCAATAACGCGTCGACCCGACCTTTTTTTTCACTCAGATTTACATTTAACCGACAATTTTACTAACAGATCGTTAACGTGTTCACCAGGTCGTACTTATGGAAATACGCGTATACTTTTCTCTTTGATAAGCTCGGCTCGCGAGATATATATATATACATATATATTTCGTTGCGTGACCGCACTGAAAAATCGCTGTTTACGAAAACAAAATTATAATTTATAATCGATTTAAATGCGGCAAATATACACGCTCACATTTGCATGTGCTCAACTATGTATGCGTATACATATAATGCAAGAAAACTCTAACATTTTGCTTCTCTCTTTTTTTGTTGCAGGTGAGTTCACGTCGCGCATGTTAATCGAAAACTCAACGGCAACAGAGCTACACGGCTCTTGGGACATTAATGTAAGCGACGTGTGTGTGTGTACGCGAAGTCGTAAAAGAAAAAGGAAATAAATGTATTGACACCGCGAAGCCGCGAGTAAGCGAACGAAACGAAAAGAAGAAGAAAAAACGAGATCAAAAACATCCAGTTTAAGATATAATGTAAACAATTTTGAAAGCAGTTACCCTCGCGAGTATATGTGTGTGACGAGTATTCCAGACTAGTGAAATTACTCGTGTACATGTCCCTCGTTGAAAAGACCGGCATCCGAGTTCCTCGACATTTACCGATTTCATTGTCATTCCACGGCTACGCGGCGACGATTCCACGTATGCAAATCGCCGTGGCCGCCGCTGCAAAAACAAATTCCGCGGGGAGATTCGCGAGATTTCGAGTCCGCGCGACGACGAGTTCATTAAATGCCGCGGCGGCGAGTTTTTAAAAGTCGGAATCGCCGCAAAAGCTCGTGTCGCGCGTGTATTATACAAATTTTTCGGCGATCCGCACTCAGTTCTGTACTTTGCATATATGTAACGAGTTGTTTCGGGGAAAAATAATGCGACGGCTCGTTATGTAAAATAAACTCTTTAATTAGCGCAGTAGGTAATTCTGTACCGAGTAATACTTACGTCCATTTGCTTTTGTGATTATATCATAATTTAGGGAAAATGTCGGGTGTATATTTGCAGAGCTGTGCGCAATTGTTTCTTTTTTTTCTTCTATTGTTGAAACGGCTCGAAACAGCATACTTTTGTTGCAGCGAGTTTGTGATGTGTATACGGGCTCGTGAATTTTTTACCGGTTCTGTTTAAGGAAAAATCCGTTCGGCGAAACGAGAAAAGCGCTCAGAATTTTCAATCGGCTCTTGGCTCGACGAGGACGTCGGGCGAGAGATAAGCCATCGCTGTGGAGAGGAGGCCATGATTAATTGTCAATTTTTTTTTTTAATTGCATAATATCACCGGTTGAAAGGACAATGATATACTGTCAAATTGATGGCAAATTTAAAAGTCGAAAACCGTCACATTAAGATTATTGCGTGTATTGTGCGTCATATCTTTCGAAAAAAATGCTCCCATTTAGTCGACTCGTTGACCGCAACAAAAACGATTACGTATTCATCGCACGCGAATATTACAATTTTTTTTTCCCTCGACTTTCCGGTTAGGCTCTTCATACGTATAGCATATACACAAATTCATTTCACTCTTCTCGTATAGTTGCGCATAGGCCTAAAAGCTCGTTGTAATCGTGCAAAGCAAGGATCTTCGTCATTTGCATCCGGCGACAGATGGATCGATTTTTCAAATTGTATATACACGAGAGCGCCATATCGTCGTTACCGCTAATGATTACGTTTACACTCGATTTAGTATACGATATATAGTACTGTAGCCATGCGGTCAGAACTTACCGCACGTGCGCATGTGTGCGCGGAAAATAAAATGATTCATTATCACGGCGTAAAACGCTCTTGTCATCCGATAATTTATTCGAAAATCTTCCAGCGCCTCTTCTCTGCGGATTGCAATTTGCCGACTAGTTTTCTATAATTGATCGTCGCGCAAAAAAAAAAAAAATATAAAAGGATTGAAGTATAGCACCAGCGTTTATGCATTTATGTATGCGTGCGACAAAAAGTTCGAAACGAACAACATTCTTCGGCCCAATGAAATCTCGTTATGTGCGCCACGTTTAATAGCGTAATAGGGGGGGAAGAGGGGGGGGATACCTATACACACGATGCGTTTGATAATCTTTGATTTTCTTCAGTTCCGCGCGCTTAGTGTATAGTTTTCACGTGTAATTATACGCTCGTAAAACTGTGTATTTTCTCTCGCGCTTCGCTTATCCGTGAAACGAAGGTATTTCCTGCTTTCTTATTTTTCAAAAATGCGCTTTCGTTCGGGAGAAATTATGATAAATAATGGAATGCCGCGCTTGGATCGAAAAGTTCTTTGAAATTATTTTATCGTCATTGTTTTTTGAAATGTGTATTATTCGGGGGGAAAAAATTCGACGGATAAACCGTGGATTCTGAGGCGCACCTCGACGAGGCAGCCGTAAAATCGCAATTTTTAACTATTAACGTCAACATTAATTGAAATAACGCTTACGCTGCAAAAATTATGTTTATACGGTATGAGTTTAATGGCTAACACGTTGGAAATGAAGAAACTCACTTGTTTCTGTGAATTCTTGTTAAAAGGCAGGCGAAAGGAAGGGCAATTTAATGTCAGAGTACATTAAGGAAACGGAAACTTGTTAATAAAACGGCGGAAAAATTGAAACTTTGTAGAATTTTATTTTTATGCTCACCTTAAGTTGCGTATTCAGGAACGATTAAAGAGAACGTTAAACAGTACTTACGTATGCCGTGTACTAGCTATACAGGAATCCTTCAAAAACCATTCGTAATTTTAATCTGGAAATTGTGAATTTTGGTCGGTTTTGTTTTGCACACACTGTGTTGTTGTTTCTCTTTGTTCACAGCTGCTTTTTATGCTTTGAACGTAATTGCATCTAAACAAAAGCATAGTTTAGAAAACAAAAATAATTTTGAGTGTAACAAATTATTCAGGAATTTTAATTATTTTCTGAATTATACAATTACAAAATACATCAAAGCCTATTAAAATTCTTACAAAATTTTTCAAAATTCCAAATCATAATAATACAGATTTAATTTTGTGATTTTCATAAAGATCGATGATATCACGCTCCGAAATTTTCTCAGGAGTTATGTATTTCTCATGACTATTAATCCACACGTCTGAATCGATTTCAATAACATTTTCCTCGTTTCCACCGAACTGGCCCTTCCTTCACAGAAACTAAAATTCCACAGCACAAAAACAAAAAAAGAAACAACGCAGAAAAGCGAAAATTTACTTTCGAAACTCGCCCTCCCCCCTCAAAAACTCAAAAAAACGAGTACATCCAAGCGCGCGTTGTTACTTGCAAATATTTTCTTCGTTTTGCCATCATAATACCCCCAAGACACACTATTCCCTCTCGGTCTCGAGAAAAGGGCATTTTTACGGGGCACAGTAGCATCCCGAGATAAATCACGAAGTACGAGAACAAGCCTGCAATTACACAAAAGTCCATTATATACACCTTCTCCGAAAAACCATATCCCCGCCGCTTTAAGCATACAACACACACGTGTGCGTTTCGATCGGCAAACGAACCCGCAACGCCGCAAGTACTTACGCGCGGCTATATAACAGCGCAGAGACGGCAATTTTCGAAAATTCCATGTCGCCCCGCGACTTAAATCCAAACGTCGTGTGCGCACACGATGCTGCTTACGTACACGTGTACACGTGCAGGTAAACCGATTTCGAATTCGGCGCACGTAACCCCCGGGAGAGAAAGAGCACAAAGTGAATTTACTTACGTATATTATATAGCTATATAACGCTGCAATGTATATAATGAAAATTTGTATCAGAGGACACGAGGGAAAGATGCGGCACACACGACTTTATATATACCCGCTGTGCTGTGCAATGACGCGGTGGACGGAAGGACGTGTCCGCGGATGTCCTTCGCGTGTACGCGCTCGTTAAAACGATGATGCGCGAGCGATCTCACGATGTATATATATACGCGCGCGGGAGATCGTTATATATAGTTACTTTTTCTTATTTTCGTACACATAACGTACTTCGTGTATATACCCGCGCGACTCGCTTATTTGTGCTTTGCGCTCGATATGCTTCCTTTTTTCGAGAATCCGCCGTGTGTATATATAGGTATATACGTACACTGTACAGGTGTGTCGCGCGCGCAAGGATTTTATTTATGCGCGAATCACGCGGCAGTGCAGGGAAAAGGGAAAATATTTCGCGAAGATCGGAATGACAGCGTCGCGCGTATAGGTATACGTATAGGCGAACGTAAACGTCACGAGTCGACTCGTTATACGTATTACGAAGGAATTTCTAGACGTATGTATATGAGTATGTCCAGGAAATTTCGGAAACCACTCGGACGGAAAAGTTGCAAAAAATTTTCTTGAAGGCACACCTACACCAGACCAGTATTTTTTTTAAGTTCCTTAGGTCATTCTGAAAGAGAAAAAGCTCGCGTGCATGGCCGATCGTAGGGTATATTTTCTTCCGGAGCAAAAACGACTCGAAAAACGCGAGAAATAATTTTAAAAAACAAGAATTCATAGATTTTTTTCTCGAAAACTATGGACTTTTAAAAATATTTCATAAAATGTCTTAAAATTCATCACAGAATACTCAAAATTTCGATTTTTTGGTTTTTCGAAAAATCGAAAATTGTATCGGATCAATCTGAAAAAATTTCAGAGCAATCTTTGATGAACGCAAAGACATTTTCGTTCTAACGAAATTTTTCTAAAAGTCTATAGTTTTCGAGAAAAAAATCTATAAATTCTCTTTTTGTTAATTATCTCTATATCGTTTTTTCGAGTCGTTTTTGCTCCGGAAAAAAGTATACCCTACGATCGGCCGTGCACACGAGCTTTTTCTCTTTCAGAATGACCTAAGGAACGAGAAAGAAGAGGTCTGGTAGGTGTGTCTTCAAAAAAATTTTTTGCAACTTTTCCGTCCGAATTGTTTTCGAAATTTTCTGGACATACTCATATACATACGCGCGTTTCGATTGATATCATAATTATTATTTTTTTTATACTATCATACTTAAAATAATCAAGTGTACCGTTGAGCATCGGCCTCTTTGCACATTAATTTGGTTTAACGATTAAGCGCAGCTTCGAAACAATGAATACACTTTCTTTCGCGCGATACGCGCACACTGCACATGCATGGAAAAGTACGCATAACTTATTATATATTCTTTATTTGTTACAAAATTCCTGCGATGGCTTTAGAATGTCGGAGCGCTTCCGTCGGGGCCCGCTAAATTATGCGCATAT
This sequence comes from Philotrypesis tridentata, assembly GCA_018906965.1. Lineage (NCBI taxonomy): Eukaryota > Metazoa > Arthropoda > Insecta > Hymenoptera > Pteromalidae > Philotrypesis > Philotrypesis tridentata. The sequence continues at coordinate 7,129,869 of JACCIB010000006.1, forward strand.
TTTCGCGCTGACACACGTTTCTCGCCGCGGACTGATATGACACTTTTAATTTCGTGTTGTCGCGAGAGAGCCGAGAGCCAATATATAATATATCTCTCGCGACGGCGCGAAAAAACAACGGCGTTGCATTACCGCAAAATTGTTCTTTTCAAATTTTCCCGCGCAATCTTCACCTCCGAATTATCCCAGAAATCTCGGCGCAGAAATTCCGACCTCTTGAACCTTTCTCTCTCTCTCTCCTGTTCTCTTTCTCTCTACTTAGAAATGCACATGTAACTCGGCTCTTTAGAGGCTCAGAAATGCGAAGGAAAGCCGCGGCTCGAAGAAACGGCCGTGCAGTCGGCGCGGAGGAAAAAAAACGCGCGCCGGCACACAGCGGCAGCGCAGTTGCGCTCTTCCGTTCGCGCAATTGGAGAAACCGCAGCCGAGAAAGTTTCCGGCGCTGCACGTCCGCGATAAGTTGCTCGAGCGGACGATAAACTCTATACATAACACATGTATATGGTACGCCGAAGACGCGGAGAGTGTGTTGTTGATCGACCGAGACTCCTTTCCGCGCAGCGATTTTTTTCTTCTTCTGCTTCTTTATGCGCTCTCGGATTTTCTTTTTTGAGATTAGGAATTTTCTTTTTGTCGCTCGCGCGAGAGAAACAATTATTCTCGTGCGTTGCCATTAGTTCTCGTGAATATTCACGTCGCCGATATATCCGAATGCGATATACTCATGATAATTGTAAATCGAGGAAATCTAATAAATTATAAAATCTCTTCGATCCTGTAATCACTTAAGACTTGGACTGATTGTTATTATCGAGTTTGTCTTAAAAAAAAGTGATTATGCCGTATATTAAAGACTTTGTATTGAAATTACAAGATTTTTTCTTACTTTAGGAATTTACATTTTTAATTATACAAATTGGTATGTCGTACAAAGGTGATGGACACAACCTATAAATAATAAATCAGATGAAAAACTTACTATATTTTTGAGTAGGATTTCTGATCAAAATATGTGCTTCTTATATCAATAAAAGTAAAATTTACAAAATTCGTGTAAATAATTATAAGTATAACAATAAATAAAGTCATAATTATTATCATATTATATTATTAAAGTTATAATTATATTTACCTTTTTATAATAAATAAAGTTGCACAAAATAAAACGACCAACCTAAGCCGCAGTTACTTAATATGCTAAAAAGTCTGGGATTAATAACGCCAATCAAATCGTTCGGTATGAATGGTTAGAAAAAAATCTAAAAAATTTTGCTTCGACAAAACAAGACATTGTAATCCACGACTTCATTCTCTAATTAACAGCTTGTTTCGCTTCGTGCACGAACACTCGCGCAAAAATTCCTAACCGCAAAAAGTATGAAACGATTCAAAATTCCCGAGTACGAAAAAATCTTCTTTTTTACATCCACTAAAAAGCGAATGACACTTCGAACAACCGAATCTCCTCGCGAAAAGGCTATAAAAAGTCCTCGAGGTGGCGACACCAATTATAACCGAAGCCAAGAACGAAGAGAAACCCCGCATTTTTTTCCGATCGAGAACAATGATGCGGATAACTTCGTTTTCGAAGTGTAAAAAAGGTGGGGCGAGGGGGGGAGGAATGGTTCCAGTAATTAAAAACGCGCGGTACACGCGTATGCGAAGTAAAGTATATTAATAAACAAAAAAAGGGAATGAGGAATTGAAAACGAGTCGCGAAGGTCGACGGGCTGCCTTTTTGCCCGCAGTGCATTCGCGAAAACCGCGGTTGTTATTATTTCCGCCGATGGAGTGTTTTACGCGTCTGCGACGCGTATTTGCGCTCGCGATATAATGTGACATATACGCATCGCCGCGTGGGAGAAGGGTTGTTTTTTTCCTCTCTCTCTCAATCTCGTTTATTTTTACCGCATTATATATACGCGACATAAACTTCGAATTGGCTACTGTTTTCAACAAACGCCGCATCGCTAATGATTTCCTTACAACGTTTTTTCGCGAATTATTCATTAACAATTTTTTTTATTGTAAGCAATGAGTGCGCACACGCACACGATATCCTCTCCCGTAAAATTTTGCAAAATCGTTTTCGTACACATACAATTTCCAGAAATACGTAATATGTGTAAATCTAGCCTATTTCGGAAACAACTCACACGAGCAAGTCGCAAAATTTTTTATTGAAGGTACACCTACCAGACCTGATTTTTCTCGTTCCTTAGGTCATTCTGAAAGAGAAAAAGCTCGCGTACATGGCCGATCGAAGAGTATACTTTTTCCGGAGCAAAAACCACTCGAAAAAAACGAAAAATAATTAATAAAAGAAGAATTTATAGATTTTTCCTCGAAAACAATGGACTTTTATAAAAATTTTATTAAAATTTTTTCAGATTGATAAGACGCAATTTTTGATTTTTTGAAAATTCAAAAAAATTGATATATCGAAAATCGTCATTTAAAAGTGAAAGAATTTCAGAGTATTCGCTGATGAAATTTAAGTCATTATTGCTATAATGAAATATTTGTAAAAGTCCATAGCTTTCAATAAAAAAAATCTATAAATTCTTATTTTTTAATTACTATATCCTCGTTTTTCGAGTCGTCTTTGCTCCAGAAAGAAGTATACCTTTCGATCGGCCATGTACGCGAGCTTTTTCTCCTTCAGAATGACCTAAGGAGCCAGAAAACTCAGGTCTGGCAGGTGTGTCTTCAATAAAAAATTTTGCGACTCGCTCGTGTGTGTTGTTTCCGAAATAGGATGGATTTACACGTTTATATATATACAATACGCTATTATCGTTGGCAAATCGCGCCGAGTTGCGCAGATACGAAGCCAAATTGCCGGGGAAAAAACAATCCTCGCAACGATTTCAATAATTCCTCGTTAACCACGGAATTCGTCGCTCGAAAAGAAAGAGAGAGAGAGAGAGAGAGAGAGAGAGAGAGAGAGAGAGAGAGAGAGAGAGAGAGAGAGTTAGAGAGAAAAAAAAGAGAAACCGCTCTCGTCAACCGGGCACTTAAGCGCCGCCGCTTCCGAGCGCTCTCGCGCGCGCGTATTTAAGTCGCGCGGGTGGCGTATAAACAGCCTCGCCGGCACGTAAATGCCCCGCTACTCCTCGCCGGCCGCAGTTGCACAATTAAGCAATTACCATCGGAATAGGGCGTCTCCCGCCGGCGATTTGCATTCGCTCTGCTGTAGGTATATACATATATACAACTGTACAATGTACATGTATAATGTATATATATATTCTGTATAGCGTATATACGTACATAACGTATACATATAGATATATACACATACACACACTTGCGTAAGGATATGCAGGAACTGTCTGCGAAATAGCTTCCGATCGAGCCGAGTATATAGTTATATACATATACGATATTCGAGGCACGAGGGATAGCTTATGGCCGATCTCCGGTATAATTTTATCTCTCTCTCTCTCGTCGGCGCGCGAGAGAAGGTCGAAAGTTTTGACGGACTCCCGACGTTGATGGGGGGGAACTACATGTATATATCTATACTATACGTATAATACGTATACATCGAGAGAGTCCGCGTGTATTTGCACTGCTTTGATTTATTGCGGGTTATTATATATAACGTGTATAATGTATATATATATAGTTCAGAGAGACGCGAAGCAGACCGCTAGATATATAGGGAGGGAAGTTTCAATCAGTTATGAAAATCGTCGGATTTTATCGGGAGCCATTGCGAAAATATGCGCGAGAGCGCGCAGGTGTATTTTCGCTTTGCATAAATCAGATCGCAAAATTCGTATAATAAAGCCGTCCTGTTTTGCCCGTGAAATTTATGCGGTCGGCCGCGCAAATATACTTTCATCTCTCTTTTCTTCTGGTTCTTGCCAAACTTCGAGAAAATGAGCGGCCTGTGCGTCAGAGACGGTGAAATTGTTACGAAAAAATTCTCGTCTGGAAACAATTTTTGCTCTGTTTACCGAGACTCGCCGGCGCACATTCTGTGTTTTACACACACACACACACGTGTATATATGTACACATGAGGTACAAATTACATTGTTGAAAAAAAAGAACAGAAAAAAAAAATTGAAACGTGCGGTGTAACGTGAGCGTAAATCATCGGGACTACTATAGCGGCTCTACCCGATAAGTCTAACAAAAGAAATATAATAACTACTAATGACATTTATTATGCGGAATATATTTACCGCGCGGCGGTGCGGTGTAATGAAAAAAAAAGGCAATATAATCCCCGCTCGTATATGTATACGTGCGTGCAATATTTGCCGTAGCCGACGATGATTCCGCGTTTATTTTAAGCTGCATATATTTATACAGTCTTCGCTTTTGTATACACACACGTCGAGAGAAAAGAAGAAAAAAAAAAAATTTTCTCGGACCTGAATTCCTTGACCAAACGCCTTTTTTACGCTCGCGTTGTATACACGCATATATAACAAAACTCGGAACATTGTCTCTTATCGTCTCGGTCAATAAATTGTCGGAGTCGCGCGCGAAAGTGCACACAAGCTCGCGGCGCTTCCCCGAACAAATCCGCCCCACCTGTATTGTATACATACAGATATACCTCTCGTTCTCGCTTCCCACTTGCTCAATCGGCTTTATCGCCTCCGCTTTTACGCAGAAACGCGCGCGCGCGTGTTTGCTTATAAATAAAGCGTGATTACACTCTCGTTCGTAATCTGGAGATCGTATATAATGAATTTGCGTTTTAATATAGAGGATTCGGTAAAAATTGCTTAATTACGCCCTGTAAACAAAGTTTCGCAGTTTCGCTGTGTCTTGTATTATACTCGAAAATTGTGAACGAGCTATTTTGGGAATGCATTTTTTTCGCGGTGTATAACGTTTATAGTGCGTTTTCACCTTATCTGGATGGATTTCATTGCGCAAAAATACGGTTTTGTAGGTCTGTTGCCCTGTGTCGGTGGAAATTACGAGAAGCGTCGTCGCTGCTGCTTTAAAAATGAATATTTTAGAAGACGCGCGTTACAGTTGTAAATTTACCTTTTTCGCAGCGGCGAGATTGCGCAAAAAAAAAAAAAAAATAGCTTTGTAAATCCATTATTCGGCAAATTTATGAAACTGTAGTAGAGACAAAAAATTCCGTATAATGTTGTCGTCGCTTTATAAAAGTGTAATCGTACTATAAATTTGGAAATGAATATATGTTTAAAAGATTTATGTAAATTTACCTTTTGCACAGCAGTGAAGCTGTTATCAGAGATGAAAGTTTTGCTGGAAAATTTTCTACAAAAACACTTACCCAATATAATATTGTTAAAAATATTTACCCAATATTATTGCTAATATACAATATTACAGTAACATTATTTCTAATAAAAAATTAGCAATAACGCTATACCTATCGCACAGAAAGTAGCCATCAAAATTGCGATTACTCACTCCCAGAGACCTTGAAAATCGCATCAATTTCTCGCAAACATCGCCCGACTAATCCGTGCATCACCCTTCAACTGCTTTCAGGATCCGGATCTCAGCGACGACCGTAAACAGCCTTAGCATGAGTCCATCAGCAGTCAGTCCGCCTCAACGTCCAATTCTCTCCTAAAAAAAAAAAACAGAATACAGAACAAGAAGAACCAAGCAACCGAAGAAAAGAAACAACAACAAACCGCGGACTATCAAAAAGAAGAAAAACCTGCCCGTCAAAAACATCTCGCACGAAAATTTCCTAGACTCTCCCGCGAGAAAAGGACAAAAGATTCTCTCCCCTCCCGCGAGGCTCCCGCGGGGTGGGAGGTCGCGCGCGCGCTCCGCCGAGAGAGAAAGAAACAGAAGTGGGGATGAGGATCGCCGATTAATAATACGCGCCGGCGACTCTCGGCGCGCGATGAGCCTCGAAACGAGCGTCAATACCGCAGTCGCGCTCGCGCCGACCACTACGACAGTCGCTCGGAGCGCTGACATGTAGCCGCCGACGCGATACGTATATAGTCCCCCCCCAGTGTTTTTCGATCGACCGGAGTGTGTCCCCGATCGAAGTGAGTTCCGAGCGGATCGAGTACTCGGCGAAAGAAGAGTAGAGAAGAGGACAAAGAGAATAAATCGGAGGAAGCATGAAGTCGATAAGCGACGTGGTGGCGGAGCCCGTGAAGGCCGAGGACGTGTTCTCGGGTGAGTCGAGCGTCGAGGAGTCGATCGGGATTGTTCGCCGGGGCAGCCTCGACTCGGTCGACCGGATAAGCCTGACCTCGTCGACGACGACGACGTCGAGCATACTGAGCGGCAGCTCCGAACTCGGTACCAGGACCCTCAGGTCCCTGAAGAGGGGACTGGGGAAGCTGTGGCGACGGCACCGGGGCAACGCCTCCATCACCGAGTACGACCCCTCGTACAAGGTCGCCTACCTCGGCAACGTCCTCACCGGTTGGGCGAAAGGTGAGTTTTCTCGTTTTTGAATTTTTTTCTTTTTTGGCGATTTCGCTGCTGCGGAGGCGTTTGCCGAACGCGTTGGCGGAACGGTATACACAAGCTGGAATTGTTGATGAGCGAGCTGGAGGTGTATAAAAAGCGATGTTTAACGCGGGGTCGCGGTTTTGGTGAATAATCACGAGGAAAAAGGATATTTTGGCCGAGGCTTTCGTTGATTCTCACTTGATTAGACACTTTATTCGAGATGTTTTTCGAGAAAGCGATTAAAAAGCTGTACAGTTGAAGTTATATCTTCCACATACTTATTTGAAATCGTTTGAATTCTTTGCGCGAGTGTGTTGTAGCTCGCCGAGATTTTATTGTGACCCATAAAGAATATTGCGCACCGGTTTTTTTTTTAAGGTATTTAAAATAATCCTTGAAAAATCGTTGAAAATATATATACTTTATACGCTATAATACACGCGACAAAAAATCTACTAATTTAGCAATTACATAGCTTCGGTATATATAACAACAACACACACGCGCTCCATTAACACACCAGGTGGTTATCCCTCATTAACAGAATCTGTGTTAACGATCGATACAGTTGTAGGAGAGCATCTCTCTCGCGGAATATTTTAGTATAATGTATAATACAACTATATAATTACAAAGCTATGCGCCTCTAACGCTATACGTTATATGCGTCGAACTCGCTTTCTCGCGGTGCGCGGCATTATAGACGTAAACACCGAAATGAGACGAGCGATTATAACACCTACGTGTAATAATATGTAATTTAAAAGATTTGCTAGAATTAATCCTGTACTTAAAATGTAAAGACACTTGTGCGCGCGAGCTTAGCACGTCAGCGACGACGACGACGACGACGACGAGCGAAGGAACGAACAAAGCCCGAGAGAGAAAGAGAAGCCATACACCCGGTCGTTAAAATGTCAATCTGTTTAACACTGCTCCCTCTCTCTCCTCTCTTTCTCTCGCGGTCGAAAATTGTCGAGCGAAACCCAATGAAATCCCATGACCAGGCAGCATCTCGTAATACGCATTACACATGGTGGTGAGAGAGAAGCTTTCTTCTCGCAATTATAATTTCGCCTCGAAATTTCAAGGTACACTCAACGGAAGCGCATATCGCGCCCTTCGCTCGCGATCTTCGCAGAATCGGTTCGCGAAAGTCGCGCGTCTTGAAATGCCTCTCGAAAATTTTGCGCGCGATATAAAGTCGAGAGGACAAAAAGCGCGATCGTATCCACTTGACGCGGACGTATACATATATAATATATATACAAGCGCCAGGATTGTGAACGGCGTCGAAGCCGAAATTTACAACTTATTTTTCAGCGATTTCCTCGTCTGCGGATTACCGGTTTCTTCCCTCTCGCGGTTCTAAACATCGCTGTATATATACACGTGTACAACCGCGCGGACCGCAGCGGCAGTAAACGCGTTGCGTCAACGCATATAATATATATATACAGCTGGCGGCTCTCGACCGATGCCTCGGCGTAAGTGTTTTCGGAGCACCTCGTGTTGTGCGATCGCGTAAACGCGGAAAGAAATATCCTCTTGTTTTACGATAAGTTTCTCGCTCGCCGCGAGGGAAATTCGTTGTTAATAATCGCGGGGGGGGGGGGGAGTATATAACGTGTGCGTGATGCACTACGATCGTCCATAAAACGCGGGAGAGAAAGAGAGAGGAGAGAGGAAAAAAATGATACTCGCACGGCAATGAGAGACCGCGAGAAGCTTTATCTGTAGAGCGAAGTACTCGCCTATAACCCAATCGAGATAAGCCCGCGAGGCTCTAAAAGTTATAATGACCAATATAAGATATTGGGATTGATCCATAAACGTGTATTACACTTGAATCTGACACTATTTTCGCCTGCGATATGGACTATTCCGGAAAAATGTTCGTCTTCCCAACGGTTCTTTCTCTCTCGGGTTAAGTGCGGAATATACGTATATGTATATATATTATATATAATATTATATATGAATTAAATATGCGTAACGTATATATATTATATATGTATATTACATATATATAAAGAGAAATAATTGGAGCGATTTCCAAAGCGCGCGCGTACGCGCGTTCGGCAATCAAACGATGAATGCCACCGCGGTATGCGACGCTTGATTGTTTAAACGACCTACACGTGTGCGCTTGTCATATACATATATCGCGCCAGTGTACAAAGATTCTATTGTTGTGAAATTCGCCGTAGGAGGCTGTGCGGCTCGCTGTTAAGGGCGTCGAAAAACACGAAATTGAATTATATATCTATATAACGTCTACTGTTAAAGTAGTTGAATATCTATTGCTTCTCGATCGGTGCAGGACGTAATTGTTGTATGTCGAATTTAAAAACAAATGCACTTTTCTTTGGTCTAGAATTCGAAAAAAAAATTTTTAAGCGAGAGCTTTCGGACCAATTATGGGTCGGGCAAATTTATTTTTTGAAATTCGACATACATACGTCGTGTAAGTGTATGTACCGAGAAGACTTGCGTTTTCATAATTAGTTGGACGATTAATATGCGTTCGCGGGAATCTACGTCGATCGCCAGCGAATAATCCAGCGATTATATCGTTAATAAGTTTTTTCTCAGCTTCGCATTAACTTTCCCTCAAACGTATAACACATACAATACAACACTCGTAAACAATCCATTAACGCGACGCTTACAATTTTATCGATATATAATATATATAGTATATAGATATACAGTATATACACTCCCGATAAAAGTGGATCATCCCGCGCACTTTCGTTTGTTTATCATCCGAGTACACCCCTATACGCATATACGTATACACATAATACGTAAACTCTTATACAAGCCACCACACTCGTCTCTCTATCTCTCCACACTCACGACTCGCAAGTATAAAATGCCTCGATTATGACACACACTCATCGCTCTCTCGACGCTCTATATATATTACGCTTTCGTACAACGTATATACACATATCCCCCGTACGTATAACGCACATAATCGCTTGCAGCGCTCGTTTCGCCGCCGCTGCTGCTTCTGCCGCTGCTGCTGCTGCCTCGATAAACGGTGAAACGAAAAAACGTGACCAGAAGCGAGAGCGTAGTTATCCTCTGTACTCGGAAGCTTATATTACCCGTCGTTGTCGCGCGCGAAAATCGATTTTCCGCACACGTGCCCCACGCGCGCGCGCAATAATTGCGCTGCTCGTATAATACGCGTACACGCACGTACGCAGTACACACACATAGATACAGAAGCGACAATAGAAAACCGTACGAATCAATCACGCGTCAAATAGCCCGCGCATTATTCAAGATGCGTCAGCGCGACGGCGATGCGCACGAGCCTGATGCACTGCAGTGTGCGTATATAATGCGCGATGTATGTGTGTACGTGTGGTGTACACACGCGTACAATATACCGGCCGGAAGTGCGCAGCGCTTGCAATTGATGTATATACGGTCGAGAGAGTCGGTCGCGTGCGCGACGCGTTGAAAATTTCAATGCTGGGGGGAGGGGGGAAAGAGGCGATTGGAATCGGACACGGTTTTTGTTTTATTCTTCGTCTTTTTTCTTTCTTGTCTTTTTTTTTTTTTTGTTTTCTGGTGAAACATACTTGCGCGCTTACCTCGTCGGCGCACGTCGACGAAACGCGAACGCGAGAGAGTGAAAGTGCCGAAAAAAAGTACCGCGCGATTCGGGTGTGTTATATATAGGATGTATTTGCTTTCTTCTTAGCGTTATATTGTTCGTGTGTATCACGTACAATACGGATGTGATGTACGCGTAACTCGTTTTTTCCATCATCTTTCTCGAGCGTATAGCGCGTAACAGGACGCAAAGAGAGTATCTGTATATAATAATATATATAGTACATACCTATAATCGTACACTGTGTACGCAAAGACGCAGAGCTTGCGCGTCGAAGTTTATTTTACGTAATACACGTTCGCCTCGGTGCAATAATAATCCCCTCACATAGATTCGCATAATTCCAATTTATATACACACCGCTGCGCACAGCGGATTTTTCAATCGAACGCCGTCGCCGCAACGGCGCCGCGGCGGGAGTATATACGACTTTTCGGAGAAGCATCGGCGTATATACCACAATTAACACGCCGTTACTCTCCCGCGCACTTGTATACGGAGAAAAGCTACCGAGGAGAGTTTAGTATAGTTGTCCGGTTGAAACTGGACGTTTTTACGCGCTATATCGAGCTTACGATACTGCTTACTCTCGAAGATCGTAGAATATGTGTGTGTGTATATATATATGTGTATACGAAGTACCGTAATAGCTTCGTATTCTCGCGAACTCGTCGTCGTCCTCCAGAAAACACGCGCGCAGAAAGCATCCGGCCGAAACTAGATTTCGATTTACGCAACGGAGTCCTTTAAATCTTCTGGGATAACCGAAGTGTCTCGATGCTTGCTATACGCATTACGTATCATCTCGCCTGTGCGAAAATAGCTCGCGGGTTCAAGCACCTATATATAGACGCGCGCGCGAACGCGTGTATTTAACTTTCACGACCGTATATAATAATCAAGCGCCTTTAACATCCGCGTGTATACCCATACGTCTATCATAGATGTAGGGGAGAATTGGGGGGGGGGGGGAGAAACAAAGCGTTCGCATGTGCACTGCACGCGTCGATTGTCAGCGAAAAACTCAGTGCGGCTCTCACTCGCTGATATATATATATATATATATATATATATATATATATATATATGTGTGTGTGTGTGTGTGTGTGTGTGTGTGTGTGTGTGTGTGTGTGTGTATATATATAAAAGCGCGTGTGTCGAGCAAAAAACGAGGCTTTTTCACAGCTGCTCTCTCTTTCTCTCGGCTGCTGCTACCAGCACGTCATCGAATACTTGTATATCGCTCGATTCGAGCGAAATATATAAGGAAGGAGAGCACCGCCTGACCTCGAAGTGTATTACGGCGCTCTTTTATATCGCGCTCTCCGCAGCACGCCGTGCACGAGAGCGTATTATAGCACATATATATAGGTGATTCTCAGTGAGATCGACCGACTAAAATTTTTTTTATTCAGACTATCCTAAATCTCTTCTACTCGGAGAAATAGAATTCTCCAACTTTTTTTAGATTTTTTCCATCAAGCCCCTTCGAGCTGCAGAGGGTCGAAATAGGTGAAATCAGGATTTTTGGCATTTTATGCAAATTTTCAAAAATTTAAAAGCTCCCGAGGGAAGCGTTTTTCGTCGCAAATGGATGGAATACTTTTGCAAGGAAATTTTCTCTAGTTCTTACGAAAAATACTCCCAATGTAATATATGTACAATGTACATCAGAAACTTTATGTGCAATTTAGACATTTAAATTCAAAATTTTCAAGGTTCGATCCTGTACGGATTGAGATAACAAAATTTGTAAAGATAGCTTTTTTCAATACAAAAGTATCTGGATATGTCCCAATACGTGAATCAAAGTTTAAGACTATGTTAAAAATCGATGATAATGTCGACGTTTAGTATAAAATTTACTATTAAAATTTTCGATGTAAAACGCTTCCCCCAGGAGCTATAAATTTTTGAAAATTCGCAAAACATGAAAAAAATGCTTAAAATCTCAACTTTGATCATCTGTATGCTCGAAAATTAATGGAGAAAAAAATCTGAAAAACTTCAGGAAGGTGTATGACACTGAATAGAAGAAATTTATCATATTTTGGAGGTACAAAAATTTTCATCCACGTGATCTTACAAAGAATTATCCAATCTATATATATGACCAATTCTCCTAGAAAAATGCACTTATCGGGGGCCCAGAAATCGAAAATTCTTTTTTAAAGCTAAAGATTTCGGACCCATGATACTTTCTTTTGTAAACCGAAAGATAGTCAAAAGTGCTGAAGAACATGGGCAAATTTACTAGTAGCTATCTTTCTGAGCCATATTTTACGTCTTTTTTACAAAGAATTATAATGCGTCAAAGTACTAGAATAATAACAATTTAAAAAATTTAAAAAAAAATGCCCAGATTCGATGCTCACATCAAAAGTTATGTCCGTTAAAAAATTAAATAAATATACAAAAATGAGAGTAGCCGATTTTCTTTTTTCCTCCCATATACCTCCCCACGTCAAATTGTCATGTTCCCCATGTTCCTCCGCATCTTTTACCTTATATACAAACAAAGTTTCATCGGTCCGAAACCTCTCTATAAAAGAATATTTCCCAGTTCCAGGGCCCCCCGAAAAGTGCATTTTTCTCAGGAGAATCGGCCGTACACGTAAACAGTGTGTATAACGCACAGAAACCGTATATAGTATAGCGGCGTTAAGGTGCATCACGTGTCTATCACGAGAACGTGTACGCAACATATATCACATCGTCGACGTCGCGGCTGATCCGCATCACAGCGGCGTCATCCTCGCCGCTGCGCGAAACGACGATCTTTCCAGGGTTCATTGAGATAGTTATTGGCTCTCGCGAGAGGAGTCCTCTCTCTCTCCCAATAAAGTCGCATGCGCCGACCGGCTGATATGTATCTCGTGCAACGCGCCGTTTACATTTTTTCTTCTTCTTCATACTCTCCTCGTCGATTCGCCTCTGCTGCTGCTGCCGTTGCAGCTGATGCCGAGAAAGAGAGACAGAGAGAGAGGAGCATATAAGTATACGCGAGCCACCGCTGCAGCAGTGCTCCTCTCTGCTCCTGGACAGAGGCGCTTGTAACTCGAGACTCGAACTCGAGAGCAGGAGAGAGAGAGATAGAGAAGCGGGGCGAAACTAGTTTCTCTCTCTCTCGCTATCTGCACCGAGTTATTTTCAGGATGCAATTAAGAGCCCGCTATCGAGTCCCTTGTGCTTATATATATATATATGTATACAATGTTGCGAGTATGTAGTAGAGGGAAAAAAAGAAAGTGTATATATATACGCGTCGCCGCGGCGGCAGATGCAGGTGGACCGATTTAATTTAATCGACGCCGAGTTATTGAAAGTGTCGTCGTCGTCGTCGTCGTCGTCGTCGCCGTCGCCTCGCCTTCGATTTTCAACTGATGCGTATACGCGAGGAGAGCTTTGCGCGTCCCGCACGGCCAGGCCGCTAATTGAACAGGAAACGCGCGGGAGCCGCGCGCGAGATGTTAATATATAAATTGAGTCCGGCGTGCGTGAACGCGAGTGAAAAGTCTGATGCCTGTGTACGTAGAAGAAAAATTCTTCTCCTTTTTGTACATAGCGTGCGGGAGCCTGTCGCTCTCTTCTATATATATATAACGGTAATGTATTAGGCGCCTGCTATACACACACAGAGTTTTTCCGACACTCCGAAAAATTATTAAAAGCGTGCACCTGTGCGTATAGGACGTCGCGGTGTACAGCGCGGCGGCGGTGACGAAAAGAAAAAAGGTTTCGCCAATTAAACGAGGAAATCGCGTGCGAACTAAAAAGAGCGAGTCCGCGCGCGCGCGCGCAGCAGCCGATGGAAATGGGCCGACGTCGCAGCTCGTTAGTCGCGCTCTCCGGGCTCATTAGCTCCTCTTTTTTTTCTCTTCGCTCTGCCCGCTCTCTCTCTCTCTCTCTTTCTCGCTATATACATACATACAGCATATGTATATATACTATATATATACAGAGCCGAGTTTCGCCGGGGACACATTTCAGCCGATTCCGCGGAAAAATTAATCTCCCGGACAGCAGAGCCACTGCCCCCCCCCCCCCCGGGGGGAGAAGAGAGAGGAATCGCGTACGTTGACCGGACGCACACTGTATATACATGTATAGCCGGCGGGGATATATATTTTCGTGGAGTTCGCCTCCGCAAGAGTGGGAAAGAACGTCGCTACTTTCTCCGACGCGCGCGCGTGTGGTCGCGGTGCAGCCGAGTTTGCGCGAGCCGATCGGTAATACTCGGAAACGCTTTGTTTTACCTCCTAAGGTGGAGATTTATTGGGTTTTGCTGTGGCTTCGCTCTTGCAGCAACGGCTGGCAAGTGTACGTGTGTTACGTGTGCAGTCCCGAGGTGGAGAGGGGAGAGAGGCTGTGGGAATTGAATTTAAACATTCAAATTTCGCGCCGTTGCAGCGCGCGCTGTCGGGATTGGCTATTGTTATATTTGCGCGGAGTTATACTTTAGAGAATTTAAAGTTTTTTTTTATGGGAAGCATCGAAGCTTTGCGGAATTTATTAGTGTTTTTGGCGCGAAATTTGAATTTCCTGAAATTTTTTTTTATTATAAAACTGTCGCAAACACGGCGTATAAAACGATCGATCGCAGCTGTCGTCTCCTCTTGAGTTGAAGTTTCTACATGCAAAATACGCGCATAATTTCACGGGACACCGCGGAATCAACGTGTATGTATTTAAAGCGGCTTTTCGCTGCTTATATATCAAGTGTCATTTAACTCCTTAATAGATTGAGTCATGCACCGATTGAACCGACTCGTACCAAAAAAAAAGAAAAAAAAATATACCCGCAAATACATAATCTGCGCACGCACTTCCCGCAACACAAACGAGAGAGATAAAAAAAACCACCAAAAAAAACTGTTATTCCATCATTCATTCAATTTTTTCTTCTTTTTTTACCAAACACTCAACGCGTATATAATTCACTTACACGCATAACATCGTCGATTTTAATTTCCCATCGTAGTAATACGCGTACAATTTAATACTCATCAACAAACACCTGTATATATACATATATTATATATATGGGCTCCGCGCGACATTGATTCTCGGCTCGTCGCAAATAGTATCGAGGAAAATTGCATTTCCTCAATTACCGGCACATTCGTTTGTACCTTTTCTCCCCCCCCGCGCGCGCGCACACACACACACACACGAGTGATTAATCGCTATCGATTAGACAGCGAGATAATCGCGGAATCGCGGAGCGGAGAGCGCGTCGCCCGCGCGATCGAAGATGATAGTTTGCAGATTAGACTAAACGAGTTCGCGCTTCGAACAATCGATCATCCCGGCGTTTTTTACGTTCACGCATATGTATATGTATACAATGCACGAACGCGTGTACACCTATATGTATATTGTATGTATATACGGTCTTGGATCGAAGACCGGGAGAGAACACACGGACTTCGCGTGCGTTACACTGTCGGCGCGCAAAGCCGTAATTATTATTTACGAAGGCTTCTTTCGTGTGTGTGTATAGAAAGTTTTTTCTCCCGCAAAGGTCGTTGGACCGCTTGCGCGCGGAGAATCGAGAGCCGGTGCGGTGGAGACGCGCTCGAAAACGTCTCCTTTGCGTAACGACAATTAAAACGCGCTTAAATCCGGCCGTGAGCTCTAATTTTCCTCTTTCTCTCTCTCTCTCTCTCTCGCTCTCTCTCTGATGCGTTTATTTTCGATTCGTCATTTTAATAGCCGGTATAAATATCCTGGCGGTCAACCGGAGCGTGTATATGTGCGATATGTACGTATATTTACGTGAAATATATAGCGGCCCAGCGTGAGAAATCTATGCTTTCTAAAATGTGTATGTGAGGATAAGATATCCGCGATATGGCCGCCTGTGCGAAATAAAAAGGAAATTATAGATGTGTGGTTATTATGCGAATATATTGTGAATAATAACGATGTATAATAATATAATACAATAACGAGAGTATGCGGCCGAAAAAAACAATTTTTTTTACTGTTTTCCTTTAATATATTACTCGACTAATAAATATTAAAATAGAATTGATCGATCGATTGGAAATTTTTATCCTTTCCGAATTTATCGCAGTCGACGAATTATCGGGGTGAAAATCTGTTTTCCTTTTAAATATATTACGTGATTACATCGACAAATTCGCCACAACTCGAAACTAACAAAAAAAAAATCAATTTTTCAACCGCAGGCGCTTTCTCTTCTCACACGGTCGAAGCAAAAAAAAAGAAATAAAATAATAAAACGAAGCAGCATTTTCTCGAGAAATTATCGCGAACAAATCGAGCCGAAAGCTACAACATAGATCGGCTCTCCTTATATGTATATATCCAATCGTATATATATCGCAAAGCGCCGCGATACAAAGTATATATGATTCCGCTAATCTATATCCACCCGCGATTCGCTGGCGTCACGATATATGAAAAAGAAAATCTCGTCTGCATCGCTTTCTCCGGCGCCACGGGCTGGCATGTATATAATATCGGCAGTCGTAAATACGCCAATATACATATATATCTGTATGTGCGCATATATGTACTCCGTATATTAATCAGCGCGTGCGATGCCGTGCGCGGAAGCGCGAAAAACTTTCGTTCGCTATATGTATATAATATATGCGATATATATGTTCGACGTCGCGTGCGCAGACTATGTACCGAGTGCAGCGTAAATCATGCTCGTTTTATTTTGCTTAATGAACTCTCGACGCGCGATGTGTAACTCAATCGCTCTCGCGAGAGACGTTGACTCGTATACGTCGTATATATATACGCGCCAGAGGGAGAAGCGTTGCGGTTACGCGAAAATTTGGAATTTATATTTGTTTGATAAACCGATTTTGTTCGCGCGGCTATACTTCGTATCGCGTTATATATATGTATCGATTACACAGTAGCGTCTATATAGGTATAATCTATATTGTGTAACGATTTTCGGAAAAATCCGCCTCGAACCGGCTCGCGTCGGCTATATATTAATCGTCGCTCGTTACCTCGTAGAAAAATTTCTCGTTTCTTCTTCGCATTTCTCGCGATTCCGGTCTCTAAAGCCACGTTCTCGCATGGCCGAAAAAAAAAAAATTATCGCGAGCGCGACGACTCATCGTACAGAGTCGTTTTGTGATATATGGAGGCAAGCACACACGTGTACACATCATTTTCGCGGCAAAACGGTTGACGCCGTCGTCATCGTCGACGACGTCGACTATATAAATGCAAAACAGAATTTAGAAAAAAAAAAAGAAGAAACGTCCGGTCGTTCTATCTTTACACTAGTGTATTATATATATATATATATATATATATATATATATATATATATATATATAGAATATATATACGAGAATCGATCGGCCGAGCGAAGAGTCATTTTCAAGAAGGACGTCAACCTACATTCGCGACGACGATCGACTTTCGAGTTCGCCGCGGGATAAGTACCGGTGTGTATATGAGAATGAGAGACGATTCTTATATATATACCTGTTCCCACATATATATGTATACGTGTATATACATTATGCATGTATTATATATACGCGCAGGTTTCACCGAGGGAAGCGGGTCCTTATCGAAGCGGTTCTCCCCGCGCGCATTATTATAAATTCGATATGCGCAGAGCGAGCGATATTGCGATTGGCACAGAAACGACACGATTTACCGATCCCGCGGCTTATGTGTGTGTATGTGTGTGTGTGTGTATATATATATATGACTGTGTCCAGGAAATTTCGGAAACAACTCGGACGAAAAAGTTGCAAAAAATTTTCTCGAAGGCACACCTAGAAGACCTGTTTTTTCTCGTTTCTTAGGTCATTCTGAAAGAGAAAAAGCTCGCGTGCATGACCGATCGTAGGGTATACTTTTTCCGGGATGAAAACGACTCGGAAAACGAGAAATAATTAACGAAAAGAGAATTCATACATTTTTTTCTCGAAAGCTATTTTTACGAGTATTAACGAAATTTTCTCAGATTGATCCACAATTTTCGATTTTTCGAAAATCCAAAAAATCGAAATTTCGAAAGTCGTCGTTAAAAAACCTCAAAAATTTCAAAGCATTCTTTGACGAATTTTACGACATTTTTGTTCTACTGAAATATTTTTAAAAGTCCATAGTTTCCGAAAAAAATAATCTATGAATTCTTGTTTTTTTTTATTGTTTCTCGTTTTTCGAGTCCAGAAAAAAGTATACTTCTCGATCGGCCATGTATACACGAGCTTTTTCTCTTTCAGAATGACCTAAGGAACGAGAAAAATCAGGTCTGGTAGGTGTGCCTTGAAGAAAATTTTTCGCAACTTTTCCGTCCGAGCCGTTTCCGAAATATCCTGGACATAATATCCTCATATGCATAACGAGCGAGGAGGTGAGTCCTCGCCAATCGATCAGCCTAAAGATTTTCGCGAGTTGAAGTCGACTATCTTTCTCGATTTTCCCCGTTCGGTACAACGTATAAAACTTAGGCGTAAAAAAAAATCAAGTTGAATTCTCAATTTCGTATATATATACTATTGTTCACAAGATATTAATGCGGCCCGCAACGGGCAAGGTTACCGCTCCGATTTCGCGCAAAAGTGGAGGAAAAAATGTTTGTGTGTGCAATGTACGTGTGTAACACACAGCGGCATCATCGAACGGGACGTAAATTGCCCGGGAACAAGTGAAAGGAAAGCATCGCTGGATTGTCGGGCGTTGGAGAGAAAAAAAAATTTCATCATTCCTCGGCTTGTATATATCTGTGTACATGTACAGTAATACACCCATATATACATGCTGTACACAAGAGCGAGGCCGACGAGAGCCGTAGGGATTATATATATACCGGCGCTGTACGGATTAACGCCCGAGACGATCTCACGGGGAAAACAGAAATAGCACATGGAAACTAGTTCAGATCTTATAGAAGCGATAAGGAGCCTTGTCTACGGGTGGTCAGTCAGCCGTACACCCGACCAACACCAGTATACGTACATACGCACGCCTTTCAATTGTGCGAGTGTGCATTACAATTAAATATACCAGGCAAACGAATACAGTTGAACAATAGGAGTACGTATAATCCCCGTCATTAAGAAACGCGCGCCTCTACGGGGTCCAGACGGCCCTCAGGTTTTCCCGCGTATAATCCCCGAACAGCTGGTGTTAAATTGCACACACGTATTGTACAGTATTATACGGATATACGCAAACTCTGGGATAAAGCGGTATAATCTCTCGATAAACATCCGACGAGTTCGTATCACTACCGCGCTGACCGAATTCTCATGACGGCAACGCCGACGAGCGACGCACCGGAGATAAAACCAGGCCACTTGTCAATCGCCGGCGCCACTGCGCTCTGTGTACGTGCAGCGCTCGTATAATACAATCTACAATAATAATCGCTCGGCGTCGGGAGATAAAGCCGCGCGTCCTCTTCCCGCCGTGTAATAATGTTCCTCCTCCTCCTCTTTCTTTTATTCGAAAAAATTCAATTACGTCGGAGCGGACTGTCCGGCTTCAATTTTCCCGCGCGCGGTCTAATCCTTCTGCATTACACACACGCCGGGCTTGCGACGATCTTTCCTCTCCTCCTTCCGGCTGGTCTCGAGAGCCGAAGAATAAGAGCGACACGTATTACACTCGCGCATTGTACCGAGTGTCTGCTTTACGAGTCTCCGCGTTGCATCATCCGATAACCCATAACGTATAGATATACACGCGCAATTACACAGGTTACACACGCCCACGCGTCTGCGCCAGATAAAATCTCCGGCAGCGCAGTGCCAGGTGTGTAATAATGCGAGCGATGCCACCGGTATTGTTCGCTCGGCCGAGAGACGAAGGCGCCGAACAAAAAGTTTAAAGGTCCCCTCTGTATAGACGCGGGTCTTCTTACGAATGCGTAATACGTAATATATATACACACGCGCACCTGCGCGTACGATATACATACGCGGCATCTATATTATACGATCTACAATCTATATACAGATATCTCGAAGCGAGAAAAAGTAGAGCGAGATTTCGCTGCGTAACGATGCAGCGCCTCTCCCGAGATGCGTGCGTTACGAAATTTCGAATTGACGGGTCGTATATACGTATATATAATACACTGTCTCGTGAGTCAATTATAAAACGGCGACGAGCGAGAGAGACGGAGTGAAATTAAAAAAGGATATTTCAGCCGCGTAACGAAGCCGATCTGTCACTCGCGCGTATTTTTCGCTGAGTAAGTATATTACACGTGTATATATAATATATGGCATAGTCGCCGCGTGGAAACGAGCTCGCGCTTTCGCGAAAAATTTTTATGTATATATTGTATCCCTCGCGTCCCGGAGACGCGCGCGCGAGCTGGTGCGAGAAAAAAGTAGACAAAAAATTAAAAAACAATAATTAAAAACCCAACGACGCGATCTCGCGCTGTAGTGGCGCGGAAAATGAAGAAAAAAAGGAAAAACACGCGCGGCAGATGGAATCCGAGAGCCGCGGCGCTGCTGATTTCGAGTGTATAGGTATATGTACGTGCACACGTCGAGAGAGACACGTGTGATCCAACGGCGCCGCGCATCGCGCGCTAATCTCGCTCTCTATACACTAATACCGCTGCACTATATATGCGTATACTGTGTATACGCTCGGGAAAAACGTGCGGCCGGGTTTAAACTCCGTGCCGTATCTGCAAAGAGCGACTCTCA
Organism: Philotrypesis tridentata; assembly: GCA_018906965.1. Lineage (NCBI taxonomy): Eukaryota > Metazoa > Arthropoda > Insecta > Hymenoptera > Pteromalidae > Philotrypesis > Philotrypesis tridentata. Next base: position 7,150,614 of record JACCIB010000006.1, read on the forward strand.
TCCCGACGCCTCTATACATTCATAATCGAGAGGCCTTTCCAAAGCATCGCGGCGCAGGTGTTGCCGGAGCGCTTTTCTTTGTTTCCCGGCACTCTGCCGAAGCCGCATGCGTATACGTATACACATATACACTATATACATATATATACAGGTATACGTGTAAATCCACCCGATTTTGCGTCGCAAAAGATTTTCTTGAAGGCACACCTATACCAGACCTGTTTTTTTTTTTTGTTCCTTAGGTCATTCTGAACGGGAAAAAATTCGCGTACATGGCCGATCGTAGGGTATACTTCTTTCCGGAGCAAAAGCAACTCTAGAGAAACCGAGAAATAATTATAACAGAAAGAGAATTTATAGATTTTTTTCTCGTAAACTATGGACTTTTCTAAAAGTTTCATTAGAATAAAAACGACTTCAAATTCATGAAAGAATGCGCTGAAATTTTTTCAGATTTCTTACGACGTTTTCCGAAACTTCGATTTTTTGGATTTTCGAAAAGTCGAAAATTGTATCGGATCAATCTGAAGAAATTTCAGAGCATTCCTTCATGAATTTTAAGAAATTTTGATTCTAATGAAATTTTTCTAAAAGCCCACGGTTTACGAGAAAAAAATCTATCAATTCTCTTTCTGTTACAATTATTTCTCCTTTTTCGAGTCCTTTTTCTCCGGAAAAAAGTAAACCTTTTCTCTTTCGGAATAACCTAATGAACGAGAAAAATCAGGTCCGGTAGGTGTGTGCCTTCGATAAAAAATTTAGCGACTTCCTCGCGCGAGTCGCTTCCGAAATCGGGTTGAACTTGCACGTGTACAGCGAGTATCAAAGTGTACGGCGCGTACAACAAAGCTGCTCTTATCGTCTCGCTTTTGCGGGAGCGCGCCGTGGAAAAGGAGTGAGAGCGTGACGCGCTCCCGGCCTGCGCGTCTCGGACGCGTCTGATTAGCCGGTGAATTATTGTTGTGGTCGTTGCTGAGTTAGGCACAATTAAGGAGGATTTTATCATCGCGCGCGCGCGCGCCCAATTTGCACGGACGCGAAGAGTGAGTTGTCGGTCACTGGGTTATTGGTACAGAGAGAGAGAAAGAGAGAGAGAGAGAGAGAGAGAGACTTTGAAGAGCTTTTTCAGACGGTTCGGTGCGCGCGTACGATAAGAGAGACGGAAGAAACGCCCTGTGGTATATATAGGCTGTAGAGATTATATATGCTGTATAGGTTTTAATGATATGTTGGATGATAATTGTTGGTTAATTTTCAAAGTGAAAATTTCACTTTGTTTCGCAAGAATAACATGTGCGTCGTGTATTGTCGGTCGTTATGATGAGAGAGACAGAGAGAGAGAGCTGGATTTTATTACAATACGGGGCATTCAAATTTCGCGGGCTATTCTATAACGGACTACGGGTGTGCAATTGTAGCAAGAAAGTAGAGGAAAAATGGTAAAAATAAAATTTTTGCAAAAAGTCGCAATATTATACGGCATTTCTTAAAATTTGAAGATTATATATATACGCACGTTAATTAATTTGACGGACTATATGATTTAAATGTATACGCGAAAGCAAGGGACTCGCGGCTTTTAATCGTTTGGTTAATTTTTCACGAACACGTTTATCACAGTTTTACGATTTTTTTTCATCGATACAGATTCGCGATTCTCCACAGCTCAATCAGACAGTTATCGTTATATTTTCAATTTCGCGAAACAAGCACACGCGGCTGCGAAAAATCGAAGAAAAACACTATATACCCGTCCATTACCATCGAAATCGGCCTGTTCAATATTCATGCCGATTCTAATCGCACACAGAGAGTCCAGTGCCGCTGTGTCAATCAATTTGACAAAACACCCACGTCTCGATCGTCGCGGCGCGGCTTATCTATAATTGCGCAACGCCGTCGTGTTTCTCTTCCGTCTTATCGCGCAATTATCGCCGCAGAGCAGAGCCACATAAAAACATTCGTTTGCTTCGCTTTACTTTACATACTTACCTCCGATGACTCAGTTTCGATTTCTCGATCGCGCACTATATACATGTCGAATTTAAAAAAAAATGCACTCTCTTCTTTGGTCTAGAATTCGAAAAAAAAATCTTTTAAGCAAGAGCTTTCGGACCGATGGGACTTTTTTCTGTAGACCGAAAGATAGTCAAAAGTGCAGAGGAACATGGGAAAAATTACTAGTTGACCATATTTCTGAGTCATTTATAACGTTTTTATTTTTTACAAAAAATTAATGCATCAAAATACTGGAATAATAACTACTACGAATGTTTCCGAGGCACAAATAAAATTTCAAATTGCATTACAATAAAAGAACTTCAACTTTAAAAAAAATGTATGCTCTGATCAAAAGATGCCCGTTAAAAAAATAATAATAATAAAAATCGGAATAGCCGATTTTCTCTTTTTTCTTCTTATGCCTCCCCATGTTAAATTTTCATGCTCTACATTTCCCATGTCCCTCGACATTTTGCATCATCTTTTTGCTTAAAGAAGAAAGTCCCATCGGTCCAAAAAGCTCTATCTTAAGACATTTTTTTTTAATTCTAGACCGATAAAGAAAAGTGTATTTTTTTTAATTGAAATTCGACATGTGCACACCGCATCGCATCGGCCGCTCCGATATGACCCCCGTATAGTACACGGAGATCGTCACCTCCGAAAAAAGCGAAGCAACAAAACGACATCGAAAACGAAAAAGGGACGAAAAAAAAATGGCAAAACGCTTCCGCTAATAACCGCAAAAGCGCGCGCGCGCTCGTCCATTGTGCAAAGCGCGCACAAAAGCCTCTGTACGCGGGGGGGGGGGGGGAACAAAGGGCCGCTAAGCGCGCAACATTCTCTCTCTCTCTCTCTCTACTGCTGCATCGGCGGTAAAAATGACGCGGTTGTGTAGTATATATATATATATACCTATGTACACGAACACAGCGCAAACACACAACAATAAGCCGGCGGAATTTCACCCTTACGTGCGCGCGGGAGGGCCGAAAAAGATGCCCGCCGCCGATAATATACACAGCGATTGTTGCTATATATACACCGCGCCTCTCTCTCGTGTCCACCTCGGCGCGTTACGCTCCGGCGATCAGTATGGAGCTACTGCTGGCTGCTGCTGCTGCTGTGTAGCTATATAGTATATATAGATATATATATATAAGTTGCTCGAGGATGGCTTAGGAGAGAGAGAGAGAGAGAGAGAGAGAGAGAGAGAGAGAGAGAGAGAGAGAGAGAGAGAGAGGATGAAAAAATAATGGATAGAGAGGCTTCCTACTTCCGTATATGCACACGAAATTTCTCGAGCCCTTCGCGAGAGAAGAGAGAGAGAGAGAGAGAGAGAGTTCGTTGCTCCTGCGCCGCTGCCGCCGCTGTGCATATATATTGCACGGCTTTGTGGGAATGGTATGAGGTAGTCGAGCGTGTATATCGCGACTTTTTTTATTTCGATGTATTTAAGCTCGCTATCGCCGGATCCATCGGATTATAATGGTGGGGGGGGGGGGGAGACGAGGGGCGATGTGGCGAGGAAAATCCCCGCGCAGGAGGCGATTGCGCTGTATCAAGTGATATTGTGCGAAAAATGTAAGCGCGGAAATTTTCGTTAGCGCGCCGCCAAGGGCACACACACACACATCGCTCGGCTAAATAAATAACGACGTAACGGCGAGATGCACCTTCTGTGCGCGCTTTTTCTTCTTCTTCTTCTCTCTCGCTCTCTCGACTCGTCTGCTCCACTTGTGTCTTATATACACACATATATATATACAGTCGAGGTTCCCGCGCGCACTTCCGCTCTGAGGATCTTTTTTTCTTCTCTCTTTCTCTCTCTCTCTCTCCTGCGAGCGGTCTTTGTCTTTTTTGCTGATTACGTTTTCCGCGCCGCGGCGAAAGATTGCTTTCTAAGACTGCGCGCTTTAATTGTTGCCGCTGATTTCGCCGCCGTGGCGTATAATTATGATTTTAATGCGGATGAGAGCGCGTGAGAGATTTTTGCGCCCGAAGGGGGGGGGGGGGTTATACGCGAATTATTATCCGCGAGAATTACGATCTCTCGCGCGTTGCTGTATGCATATGCGAGACTTGCGGACTGCGACGAGCGAGCTTTGCTTTTGCGAGATTTCTCGCTCCTCTTCTCTTCTTTTCTTTTGCGTGCGCCAAATACGCGCGAGGCGTTTCGCAAGTTCTGCGGCGATTGTTTGGGAAAGGACGACTTGTTTGGAAGTGCATGTGTGTGTAACGACTGTTGTCTGTTGTGGTTAAGCTCTAATAAAATTTCTCAATTCTATGCCGTTATTTGGAAAGTTTTTTTTTGTAGACAATAGCTCTGTTTAATTATTTAGAATAATCTAGTTTAGGTATATTGAACATATCGAGTAGTCTTTGATTTAAAAAATTCTAATCCATAGTTTTTATTGTTTTTACATTCATATACGAAACCGTAAAAAAACTTGTGCACCGTTGCCAAAAAGTGTAGACGCTGTTAACGATACGGCAGAAAAGTGCTTTGATCTCAAATAATATAACGAATTATGGAAAACGAAGAGATACTTGGCATTATTTTCGTTTTGGCATTATCTCTCATTATGCAAAGTTTGGAATCAAAATATTCAGGCGTTGCAGAGAAAACCTTGTCCGAAAATGAGTGGCTGTAATCTGACGTAACTTACTTCTACTGACAGCTACTGATTTTCGAACAGGGTTTTCCCTCCAACGCCTGAATATTTTGATTCCAAACCTTTCTTAGTGATAGATAATACCCAATACGAAAAGCAAGTATCTCTTGGTTTTGTATAATTTATTATATTAACTGAGATCTAAGTATTATTCTGTTGCGCCGTTACTGACTGGTCACTATAGGCTTCAAACCCCCTTAAAATATGTACTTATTTAGGACTTTTTAGATACAAATAAATAAATATAAATAAATGAATAAGTATTAATAGATCTTCGGTATTAGTATACAAGAAATCGATGTACATTAAACTGGATTATTCTTGAGTTTGTGAATTACGGTTGCAATTTTCAGTTTGTATTTATATAAACAAGGACTGTCTCGAAAATTAACACACAATTTAAAAGCAGCTGTGCTTTTGGTTCAATTGCGAAATTCGTGTACACATACACGCCGTGTGTCTCCAACGTACGGTGTACACAATGCATCGATCGCCAAAACACCGAAAAGCAAAACTTACTTTCAAGCAAATTTTTAACGATTCACATGAATCACGAGTATATAGTGTATAGTCACACCGCGCGTACGTATATTCAAGGAAGATTTCCTTGTTTTTACACTCAACATTCGCTTAAAACATTAAAAAATTCCTTTCGATTAAACGCACACGCTATATCGCCATCGGAATACAATAATGAATTTTTTCTCAGCGCTGCGTGTGTCGAACGAGATTAAAGAAGAAAAAATCTCTTTGGTACATGCGGCACGCGTGTAATATATAGCAAAAATTTTCACCGCCGATTCTCAAATATTTTTTCGAAGCGTTTTCATTCGCATCGCGATTACGTGACTCACACACTGCGTTCGCGTCAGCGCCGTGTACAATATGCGTGAATCTTTCTACCCGCGATCGAAATTGCGCTCGCGATAATCGTGCGCACTCGCACGCGTTTATACATATACTGTACATACATATATGCATATATTGCATATGTATGTGTAACAGCCTGAGAGAAGACCGCGAGAGTTCAAGTGCAGCTTAGAGAAAAACATTGTTTGTCCCTCTCTCTCTCTCTCGGTCTCACTCATTGAAAATCAAGCGGGAATGCGAATAAATCGTCGTGCCATATAGCGTTCGCCAGGAATTAATCGTTGCGTCACACACACACGCATATACGTACACACGCAACCGTGCGAATTGCCAGTCGTAATTCGCATGTACGTTTTCATCGCTTTATAACGGATTGAAAATTTAAATTGATAGACACACTTATGTACCGTGAGGCGCTCGACTCGTAATCCCCCCCTTCGGTCTAAGGATAAAAGCAGCTCTCCTATATATATACATGGCTGTAGCTTATGGTATATACTTGTATTATAAGGTATATAGTATATAGTATATACGCATGAAAAATGCGGACTTACGTACGCGTACACACGCGATATACACGCGCGCACGAAACTGATTCATAGTATTATAGTTGCGTGAATTGCGCAATGAGCGTAGCGAGAAAACAGTGATAGCCAATTGTGTTCTCTGTACTATCGTCGTTACTCTGACTAATCCTCTTTCCTTCTCACTCCCTCTCTTGGCGCAATGGCTATTATCGCCGCGCGTAACGGAAGATTTAGCGAATCCAATAAAAGTTACAATGTGATAGCCGCGACTACCGTGTATAGTGTATATAGCGTGTGCGTAGAGAGAGAGATATTAGAGGCGAACGTTCGTGGAAACGATTCGTTTCATTCAGCGCCGAGGCTCCATGTGTGAGTGCGTGAGTTAAGAATCGATATATATTTAGAAATGAAAACGCGGAAATGAAGTAGATAGCACAATAAGCCGTAAAAACTGGTAGCTGCGTGGTATAAATATATAGATATATATACAGGCGGTGCAAGAGAGAGAACAGTTTTCCTGATATGCATGTATACATGTACATATAGCGACTTATTCCGCGCAAAGCCCGGGAAAAAGATCTCTCGCGGTGTATATCACAATCGTCGAGTGCCGACTCTCTAGATCCCGATCGATAACGGGCTCGACGTGTTCGATGCCTATCGGCGTCGTATCTCTCTCTCTTACTCGCGGAAAGTGACGCTTGTACCGAAAATAAAGTCTGCACACACCTTGTGTGTGTATTTTACACAGTTTGCAATGTAACGAGCGAAAATTTATGCGTTTTTGCGTCTCGATTGCAGCATTATTTAATCGCTGATGTGTACATGCTTCGATATTGTATATGGGAAAATCCGCCAAAATAATTCAGATGATTGTAGCGGAAATGGAACAAAAACAAAATCTCGTGAAGTAGCTCAAAAATTTTTGAAAAAATCCATACGTATTCTTTGAGTAATTTTTACATTTTTTTGTTAAGGTCATATTTCTCCAAAAGAAAAAACCATATTTAACATCACTCTCACGACAAAGTTTGACATCACGATGTCTCACAAAAACCGCCGCCATTTTGTTAAAAAAAATCATAGACAAAAATGCTCGACCAATTTGAAATGCTCAGATATTTTGTGAACGTTTGTTCCTTCTCCGTCTAAATTCGGATTGGAAAAAAATGCTTTAAAAAAACTAATTTTTTTTTTAATTTTAGACAAATATTTAAATACCCCAAAAACACTCATTCGATTTCGTGGGAACACTAGTTTTTTCGTGTTCTGGGGGTCCCGTAGAACAAATAAAACGTTGTCCCAGACGAGTACCACGAGATTTTCTTTTTAGTCGATTTCCGCTGCAATTATCTGAATTATTTTGGCGGTTTTTCGCATATACCGTAGACTAAAAAGTGAAGTATGTAATAACGACTATTATTAAATTAGTATATCTTCGTTCAGTCTTATACCCGGGACTTTTCGCGGCGAGCGATAAATACACTTATTTCGAATACTCATCGTTGTCGGAAGCAATAACGATGATTAGATATACAAATGAAAATATAAAAAGGTAAAAAAATGGAAAATAAACGAATATGACATCAGCCTTTGCGTGTCTACCTGTTTCCCTATAGAGTATATAACCAGACGACGAGAATAGAATCGCTCGATACCAATAATAGCCAAGCTTTATTTGGTATGTAAAGTTCATCTATCATTCACTTTTCTAATTATGTCCATGCCCTCATTTTCAGTGTATCAGACTCGCAGCGACAGTAGTATTTTACACTATACACAAGCTCGACAACTATAAATACGTAACTGTAAATAGTGTGCGAAACGAAATTTACGATATCTATATATTCCATACGAAGATCGCGTGCATAATTAATAGGTCGCTCTTACGTCGTTAAGTTTGATTGTACATATGCACCGGATCATAAAGCCTCATTGTCCCATTGGAAACCATATGCCTCTCACCACATAGACACGCATTGCTCTATGCTCCACGACACTGAGAAAAATAAGCATTAGTTTTGAAAAGTATAAATACGAAAAAGTACGAGAAAATATAGTAATTTGAGGACAGACCGCGATTATCAGCAGTTTTACTACAATTATGCTGATATTTACTATTTTAAGTTCGAATATTACAAATCTCAATAGAAAAAGTACTATAAAGCGGTAGTGAAGATTATCGAATAGTTATTTTCATTAAAAATGCTTCTAAATATTACAAGAAATTTGCAAGGAATACATTTAATATATGTATTAGATCCAAAATTTTATGCATAAGAATTCTGTTTAGGTCAGTGGTTGTTAGCGCTTAAGTCAAAAAAATTTTATTTCTACGTTTCAATTTAATTTAATAGACAACAATGATAGTTATAAAACAATAATGTCCTACAAAAAGTATACAACAGATAAACATAAAAACTAAATTTTTAAATAAGTCGGTGCGCATGATTTACTAGAATTTCTTGTAACTCTTCATACACCTAAAGTTGTAGAAATCACTGCATATTGTTCTCCACGCACCAATTAAATTTCCAATAACGATTTCGTCTTCCAGGCGAAGGCTGCGTGGAGAAGCCGGTGTCGACCCTCTGGCGCAACTACGTCGGCAGCAATCGTCCGGACGTCTCGATGAGGCTGACGGTGACGAACGGCGGTTTAACCGCCACCACGAAGGATCACGGACTGACCGAGTACTGGGCGCATCGGGTGACCTACTGCACGGCGCCCGCCTCCCATCCCCGGCTCTTCGTCTGGGTGTACCGTCACGAGGGCCGTAGACTGAGGCCCGAGCTCAGGTGTCACGCGGCCCTCTGCTCCAAGGAGTCGACCGCGAGGCGACTCGCCTCGGTCCTCAACGCCAGGCTGCAGCAGGCGCTGCTCGAGTTTCGCAGGGACAAGGTGTCCAGGCAGAATGCGAGGTGAGGAAGTGAAATTTTGAAAAAAAAGGAGTTGTGGATAAGTGACCTTTATTATACATGTCGAATTCTCTTAAGATATTGCCTTTTTCGGGGGTCCAGAAAGCGAAATTTTTTTTCAGGGGGTATGAAACCCATAGTGACCGGTCAGTAACGACATAGCAGAAAAATACTTAGATCGCAAATAATGTAATAAATTGTGCAAAACCAAGAGATACTGGCCCTTCGTCTTGGCATTATCTACCATTATGTAAAGTTTGGAATCAAAATATTCAGGCATTGAAGAGAGAAATGAGAACGAAAATGAGTAGCTGTCAGCAGAAGCAGTTACGTCAGGTTACGGCTATTAATTTTCGTTGTCATTTTTCTCTCCAATGCCTGAATATTTTGATTCCAATTGTGACTATGTTTTGGCTTACAGAAGAAAGTCTGATCGGTCCAGAACCTCTAGCTTTAAAAAAATTTTTTCGATTTCTGGACCCTCGAAAAGTGCATTTTCTTAGGAGAATTGGTCATATAGAAATTTGTTCTGTTGTCTATATATTAAGTTAATTTTTTTTTATAAAATTTGTGCAATAGTTTTTCAGTTCAAAAGTAATTAATTTTACGGCGATTCGAGATGTATGAATGAAATTATCGAAGACCATGGCATTGTTGACCTGCGTTATGCAATTGTTTACGCTAGTTTGCATACTCGCGAAGTATTGAATTTAAATCGATCCCGCGATGAAATGGCTTTTGAATAATTATACTTCGAAGACGCGCATTTGTGATTTAAATAACGCGTATACGGAGAAATGTTCGTGTACTGTAACTTTGAAATTTTGCTGAATTACTATATTGTTTTCCAGAAGCGAAGATCGGTTAAGTCGAAACGAAATTCGAAAAACAAAGGCACGCGTTCTCTCGAAACAGAATTGATTTTCTTGTTATCCTCAAGAACGGCGTAATCCGTTAAGTATAGCACGACTTCCGAGCTTCGAAACGCCGATCAACAATTAGTCAACGTATCGTTAACATTTCCACCCGGATGGCTGGAAGACACAATAATTTTTAAGAGCCTCGCCGTAAACGCTTGCGAGAGTGGCATAATTTATTGCGCTTTACGCTTGCGTCGGACGATGTTTTAACGAGAATTTTCGTATATATCAATCGCGAAATGCGCATTGCGTAATTGCTTCCTTTTAGACGCGCGAGCTCGCGTACACACGTATACAGAGAGACTCTCTCACACACACACACACACAATATTTAATTTAATCGCAATAATTAGCGATAACAAATTATATTTACGCGTTAAAAAAATATTAATCTTATCTCGCAGTTTTATCGTGTAACTTGCACTTCAGAATGTAATAATACGGCTCTCTCCGCGACATCGGCGATTCCCAATACGCTTCTTTTGCGCCGACTCTGTGCGCTATTATAAAAAGAAAAGCCGGAGATATATTTTTCAATGTTTGCCGAGTTAAATCACGTTTCGATCCGACATGTGTTCGTTATACAACGAATTGGTATATACACGTGTATCGATCTCGACACGGAGCCTATAGTTGTAAACATAAATTATCGCTTACATCAGTAACACACGCAGTTTCGCTGTTACACATTTCCAAAGCAGACTCTGCTTTTCAACCTGAATTGAAATTCACGTGAAATTACACCGCATCTTCCACAGATGTATGTATTGTATCGTATACACTATACATGTATATATAATTATGTATATACGCACTCCGGCCTCGCGTATCATTCTAAGAAAATAAAGAAGTCCGACTAATCAAAACTGCAATAGGCCGCGCGCGAATCTCCTCTTTTAACGACTTTCGCGGCCTTGCGCGGCTCGAAAAGAATTTTTTGCTCTCCTATATAAAGTAAAAAGCGTTGTCGCATTCGTACGTTCGTTCGGACCGCAGTGTACGTGACGAGTGACGTATTTGTTTGGCGTCGAGGTCGTCGTCCCTGAGAACCTCAACCCCGAGGTGTCAATCGCGGGAACGAAAATTTCAAAGCGCAGCGTTTTTCATCGCCGCTATTGATTCGTAATCGATATAATAAGTTTGTTTTCTCGACTCTAGTCGTCAAACGCGCTGTGCATATAGCCATCGTAGTTTTAACTTTTCAAGTTCGACGCGGGAGGCAAAAAGCTGAATAATCTCGAGATAGGGAATCGACTGGTCAAGGTCGTCCAAGTCGTTAAGTAATATACGATGTAAGCGAGAAAGGTATAAAAAATCGTTTATAGAGTCGTTGATAATAGGCGCGATACGCGCTATAAGCATTATATTTTCGTTTCTCTTTTTGCGCACCTCGAGTGTGCTTGGTCGCTTTATTTTTCCTTCTTACTCAATTCTTCCAAATCGAATATATATTTATGAATTCACGCGCTAATATTGCGCGATCGCGAAGGCGAAGGAAAGTCGGCGGCCTTCTTTATTACATATATATATAATTTATGTAAAAGTACATGCCATCGTAATAATTCCAAACGAGACGTTGTCAACGCCCATATGGCCGTGGATCTATCTGCGCGCGCGTTTCTAAGTCGGGAGGAAATCCGAAAGAAAACTCGTTCCTTATCGATTTTCCTGAACAGAAATCGCGCGAACTTATCGTGTAAACAAAATTTCTGAAACACGCGCGTACCCGTTCGGATCCGGAACGTATATAATATATATATATATATATATATATATATATATATATGTATAAGTATATATCATGTATGTATGTATGTATATGTGTGTGTGTAACGCGTATGTAATAAAATAATATACACCCGTGCGAAGATGCCGGAGAACGAGTTGGACAAATTGCACCGCGAGATATTGTGCAGCGCAACCCCGTATACATCGAAGCTGTGCGGTTAATTATACAAAATACCGGATGGAACGGTGCGCGCGAGAATTTGCAATTGAAATTAACCCTCTTCTGGCTTGCGTCCCGTATAAAAATGACGAACGATCGCGAGAGAAAGTACCGCGATATTGAAAATTGATCGGGTTTACGATAATAATATGCTGTATTGTATCGTTGAATTATCGTAATGTCGATTGTAAATTCTGTTTCCATTAGTGCAGAATATGATCAGTTGTGCGATGATGATATTATTATTGGTATTATTACACGAGCTTTTTATTTTGTTGAATTGTTGAGATTCTGGATAAAAAGGAACACCATATGATATTTTTCTGTTCATTCAGATACATACTTGCAACAATAAAATCTTGTTTTTTGTTTTTTCGTTTTCAAGCAATATCTATATACGCTTTCGATTAATGTTTATGCATAACGTTGAATTTTGCTGCGCAATATATCGAAATATGTAACGAAACTCCAAACGGCTAATGTATTCGTGTACAAATTTGTATTACAATGATACTTTTCAACATAAATTATGATTACATTATGACATCACAATACACTTAAAGAAATCGTATAATAAATATTGCTAGAACTCTAGACGAAAAATCATTTCTTAGTACGGAAGGGACATAAGTACTTGCATTTTAACAAATTGTATTAAGTATAACTTAGTAATTTTTACAACATTTGAAAGATTTAAGAATTTATTTTCTTTATTATTATTATTTAATTATCCATTCACGGGTAATTAAATTTATTATTTTTATATTTATGATTTTTTTAAATTTGAAAATAATTAAATTGACATATAAAATGTTCTCGACTATACCGCATCTTCAGCATGGTATAGTCGAGAACGTTGTCCGTTTACGTAACATGCGTGAAATAATCACGAACTTAAAATATATACGGACTATGTCACACATTATCTTTATACTAATAAATATTATTAATGTCTATCAAAAATTATTATGTTACATATAATAATCATACATTTTCAAACTACAACTGTGAGAAAATTTATTAGAAAATAAAAATGGTTTTATTTCTTAATAAATATTATACGCAGTACACATAAAAATTCGTTAAAAGGAAATTTTACTAAGTAACTTAGTTATAGTCATTTCCCTCCTTTACTAAGTGTATACTTAATAATTTTTAATAGAGTTTCAGCAGTTTTTATCATACCACATTCCCCCGGTGTATCGCCCTAAATTACGTCCACTCTCTAAATTTCTTCGAGTGATTTTTTACAATGTATATATCGGGATGCGGAACTAAAAGTAAGTGTATTTGTGCGGAAAATATACACTAAATTCTCCTGTATTTTTTTTTTAATTTATAAATTATTAAATAATTTATTCAGCAATTGTTAGTTCCTTATGTCAGTTTTTTCATTTATCAGTTATTTAAGAACAAAAAAAATGACTCTTAGAGGGAAAATTCACCCTTTGTCAAAGAGTGAAAATTTCACTCGAAGCCTGTTGACTCAATTTCGCCACGACGCATCGAGTGAAATTTCACTCGAAGAAATTTAGAGAGCATAATACTCACGGCGAAATTACAATAGATCCCGCAAAAATAATAACGCATGCAATTATCCAACGCTCTCTTCTCCATTGCCGCACAGGCTGTCGCTGGCGAACGCGGTCTACGAGAATCCCTCGCTGCCCCGCCGCAAGATCCTCCTGAGCACGGGCGGCTCGAATTACCGGCCGCCGCTCGAGCGCTCGAAGAGCGCGCCGAAGCTCTCGGCGATCGAGGAGGACGCCGTGGCCGAGGAGATCGAGCAGCAGCGCTTCCTCGAGGAGCTGCGCTCCCTCGAGCACGTGGCGCGCAGCTGGCAGGAGCAGGAGGGCTGGCGGCTGGCGAGGCTCCTCGACGCCCTGCACCGGGAGTCGTCCGACGAGAACGGCAGCATATCCAGCGGCTGCGAGACCGCCAGCACCGCAAACAGCGAGGAGAGGGTCTCGAGCAGCGAGGACTCGCAGCTTCCCCTCGAGCCGGAGATTCCCAACGGTGAGGAGAGGGGCTTTGTTTATTTATTTATTTATTTATTTTTTTGAATAATTGAAAGACGCTGTGCATCTCTTCGAGGCTGCTGACCGTTTGTTCCGACGTTTCGAGGCGGATAGCGTAATTGTAATATAGTTACAATTTGATAAACGTTGCAGTGTCAAATAATTTAAATAAATAAATTCTAAGCAGTTATTTAAAACTGGCACGTTGCTAACGGATGAGACTCGGCAAGTCAATAAAACACTAAGGTTAATTTCGTAATTACTAAAAATTGAAGCTTATGAAACAATAATAATTATAAACATAGCCAAAAATTATCCTTAGCAATCCGGTGTTGCATCCGGTGTCGCTGTCTGTAAGGACAATTTTTGGCTATGTAAATTATTATTGTATTATATAAGGTTTAATTTTAGTATTTACGAAATTAATTTTAGTGTTTTATTCACTTGCTGAGTCTCATCTGTTAGCGATGTGCCACTTTGAAGTAACCGTTTTAAAGATATTAAGAATTTATTGTTTAAATTATTTGATATTTTAATGTCTATTAAATTGTAATCATTGTAAAAATTTGTCAGCCCCGAAGAGGAGTCGTTGTACGACTTGAAACGTCGGAATAAACAGTAGCTTTCAATTATTTAAAATTCCATCGAGCGATAGAGTCTACTGAACAAATTTTCTTTTGTTCGCGTTTCAAGCTGGTTTTTTTGTGTACGAGTAGTTCGCAAAAGAAGTTAGCGTTGTTAAAACTATGTCAATGGGTATTTTTCGAAAGAAAGCTTCCGCTGGAGCCGGAGATTCCTGTAACGGTGCGAGGAAATTATTGAGATGCTCGAGCGATCGACGACCGCACAATTTTTTCTCTCGCGTTTCAAGAGGTGGAAAAAATGGCATCAAAAGAAATTAGTGTTATTAAAACTGTCAACGAGTATTTTTCGAAAATCAAAAATAGTCGTTCGAGGAACGAATAATGCCTTAGATTGAAAAACAAGACAATTTTGAATAGCCTATCGAAAGGCAATTCATTTGGATCGAAAGAAAAAAAAATAAGAAAAGATCCTTTTACGCTTGGAAGATTCATTTTTCGTAATGAATAGACGCGGCTCGGCTACGTCCAATCCCATTTTCTCGAGAAGAAACGATTTTGACCGAGACGATAATTTAAAACGATAATCGCGGTAGAACGAAATTGTCAGTCTCGAAGAAAAAAGAAAATTTGTTTTCGTTAAAATAAGCATTGTCATTTTGCCACATAAATTTGCTTACAAAAGGATGCATTTCTTCCGAGTTTCAATTTAAATTACTCCAGAGCGATTCTTTCGAAGCCAAATTCGTCGCGTTTCGCGGCGAGGCGATTAGTTTTTAGCAGAAAATGGAAACTAACTTTTTCAAACGTTTGTCATACCAATGAAAATGAAAATTCTCACAGTCAAAAGTAATAAACATTCTCGAATAAATTCTCCAGTCAAATTTCTAGTTTGTTTCCTCGAAACGAATGGTATTTTTTGAAAAATGTCATTTTCTCCTCAACAACGCAGCTATTATAATTAGCCCAATGCGCTTTTTACTTCCACACTTACTCATCATTAACGCTGGCCTTTTCTCGCTCAATCAATCACGGCCGCGTCGCTATTCTAAAATTACCAAGACACATAAGCGTCGAAGAAACTAATCCACCTTCTCTCTCTCTCGCATTGCAGGCCAACGAACGAGCGGCAAGGTCCTAACCGCGGCCATGACGACGTCGGCCTCGCAGTCGCCTCCGCTTTGCGAGCCAAGCAACAGCGGGCCCAGACGCAACTCCGACGGCTCGCCCAACTTCATGACCTGCGCGGGCAGTCCGCGATTCCGGCGCAGGAGCAGTCGGCACAGCCGCACCAGGAGCCGCAAGCTCCAGCAGATTGCCGCCGACTGCGGCGGCTTCTCCCTGTCGAGAAGCGAGGGCGAGGAGTCCATGGAGGAGGAGGACGAGGAGGAGGAGGAGGAGGAGGTCGTCGTGCCGGCCGTCGGCGGGCAGACGGCCGTCGTGAGCGGCGGCGGCGGCCCGGTGGTGCCGAGCTTCTTCGGGTTCGAGGACGTCGAGGACCTCGACGAGATCGTCGACTTCCGGCCGCACGGCGAGAGCCCCAGAAGCTCCTGCAGCAGCACGCAGTCCAGCACTAGGTTACAGGTGAGGATTCCGCGAATTCGACTGGCTCTAACGAGTCGCTTGGATGACTGTACCGGCGAAGTGAAGCATTTTTATGTTGCGAATGCGCGCAATGGTCGCGAACCGGCGTGACACACTTCCTCGGTCGCGGATTTTAGTGTACTGCAGCAGTGGAGTTTTTACCACTGGTTGAAGCGTTTCGTAACTTCCGCTTGGAAGCCGGTGTCTAAAAATTTAATTCTCGCCGTTATTGGCGTGTTTTACAATTTTAGACGACGAAGTCAGTGTGGCAATCGGTCGTCCTTGTTTATCGCTTAAAGACGGTAAAGAAACGAATGACGCGGCTAACTAACCGTTACAAAGTAATTCGACTCCCTTTGCAATCTTTAAAAGCCTGTTAGTTTGTTTTCTTTTTAATTTTCACCAAGTAATCGCAACTAATTCATTAATTGATTGTCCGCAGAACGACAACTACGCAGCGTTCATCGCGAGGCGAAGCGACGCGATGAAGCGCTCGTCGCGACACGTCTGCCCGGACTCGAGAGACGAGCTCGACGGCTGCGAGACGGAGGACATCGCGACAAATCCAACGAGTTTCCACACTCTCGGCTCCCTCGACGAGGAGGAAGCCGACAGCGACGAGAGCGGCTACGTCGAGGCCTCGCCCAAGAGCTCGATGGACCGCACGGAGCTCAAGACACGAAACACCGAACTGATCGACAAGGAGTCACAACTCGAAACGAACAACAACAACAACAACAGCAACAACAACAACGGCGAATCCTGCCCTAGTCCTGCCAAGAGCAACGTCGACGCCGCGGACAAGGCCGACTTCATCAAGTGCCCCATATCCGACACCATCAAGAAGTTGGCCAACGCCTCGCTGAGGAGCAGCAAGGGCGCGAAGCTGTCGCCGAACGCCTGCTCGGACTCGCACAGCACTCCCAACAAGCTGCTGAAGCATCAGCCCGAGATCGAAGGCGAATCGCCGAGTCTGATGCAGAGGAAACGGCTGCTCGCTCAGCACGGCATCACCGTCTGAACAGTCACCTGTATACATGTTATATGGATATTTGAATTTTGAGTCTGAAGCGCGCTGTAGTTATTGCGGAGCGAAGTTTACGACACGAGCGAAATTTACAGTATTAAGCATTTCTTTTTGTTGTTTCTTTTTTATTTTGACAATTCGTATTTGCAACAAAAGTATTAGTTTGAAGTATGCGGAACTTGTATACGTGCCCCCCCCCCCTTTGTCGAAGTTGACGAGAGACACAAATCGCGACTGTCGCTTCGGGAAAGAGGACGGACGATATGATTTTCCAAATTTCGGGCTTTGCTCCCAGAGCAGGAAAAAGAGTAAAGAAACTCTCAACGAGACGTTTCAGTTTTGTTGACTGTGCAAAATGTACGCGTTTGCCGTAGTTAATTTTAGGCGAACGGTTCTTCACCGTCGTGCCGTATAACGACGTATCTTCCAACTGGCGACGAAACCCACTGTTACACGGCGATATACGCTGTCGAAAGAGTAGCTGTAGTGATGATTGACGTAAATTTAGTGACAAAACGTTTTTGTTGTCCCACTTTCCTCGGTGTATATTAGAGATGACATTCATCGTCCCTGAGAAGAGTGACTTTTCTTTTCGGACGAATATGCATGACTTTGCGCGTAGTCGTTTAAGGGCTCTGGTGGAAATGTTTAAGTTTGGATTTGGTTTCGTTGAGTTGTGCATCGAGATTAGGATGATTGTTGCAAGAGTTTATTTCGGAGATTTTTCCCGCGTATCGAAGAATTATCAAACTGATTCGAATAATTCGTCAAACGCCGGTGTTATGTGATATGTTCTATTAGATGCGTAAACCCCTTGGTTGCGTTTTGTATTAATTTCTGCGAAATTTTAAATTTGTTTTCGAGCGTTGAACGCGTGCAAATTGTAAATTACGATGTTTGCTTGTGAATCGTATTGCGCAGAGCCGCAAATTTTTTTAGATAAGTGCCCTGAAAATAAACCAAAAAAATGAATAACAATATAACGAATCAAATTATATGACAAAAAAGTAACGAGACTAAACGTAGAAACCTTGCGATGAATCATTAACGAATGCAACAAGTATAAGCAAATGTATTAAGAAATATTTAATAGCTCTGTAGTGCGTAGAAAAGTGAGCGTGTAATTTTTTGGAAAATCTTGATCAACTTTTGTGACAATTCTTAAGTCAAGCTTGTATAAACTCGTCGCCTATATATTGTCACAAAGGTTTTGTCGAGAGGTAAACATCTTTTTGGAAATGGACTCGCAGCAGTGGACCAGAAAGGAGAGATTAGAGACAGTGTGTCGGATGAGCTTTTCCATGGACATTAATTAATATAATTTTACGAACCTTCGCGAAAGCGTCAATTAAAAAATTTAGTTCTACGAGTTGTGTGCGCGCGAAAGGAAAGCGAGCTCGACGCTGCATTGAATCGCTCGCGTGTCACATTTATTTTTTTGTTTTCTAAAAATACACCGCCGTTGCAATCACCAATAGTATTGTGAAAATAATGAAAATGCTTCAAATGGCGCGATTCGACGAAGTGTTTTGTCTTTGTTTGCGTGTATGTATATAATAATTCGATGTGTATTGTACAATTATTATTATTATTATTATTATTATTACTATTATTGCGTGGCCCGATGAAAAATGTTCGACTGGTGATGTGCGAGATACTAGTAGAAAGGGCTTTTTATTCAATCAAACATGGTGCGATTACGACTCCTTGAAATAATAAACTATTATTAAATTATTCATTTTGTGTTTTATTAATATACCTTTAATTATTTATACGTAATACATATTGATAATAGCACGGTGGTACAGATGGCTGTGACAAATTATATTAAATGATAATAAGGCCAATAACAATGATGAAGCCATGTAATGTTCTTTATTTTTCTAGTTTATTTCATTCAGCTCATTGAGTATTCTTTATATTACATACTTTCTTTATTAAATTCGATAACAAAAATATTCTTTAAACGAAAAAAAGTAAGCAAAAATTAAAAATAACGAAATTTTCATGTCATAATTGACTGCAATATAGCAATACTAAAACAATAATGTAAAGCAATCGATCGATAAACATTTCACCATAAGTTACTATTTATGCATACATTGATTGATAACACAAAGCGTGATATGCCGACATTTTACTCTGAAATAAATTCGAAGTGAAAGATTCATTCGATTTTAAAATATTCTGTAAATGGAAATACGCACGCAAATTTTAGATACTCGAAACGATTGTTTACCGATAAAAATAATTCGTTTTTTCTTAAATTTCTCTCAATGAACTGTAACCCTAAGAAAATAACGTTCACGAATTGAAAAAGTACATTTTTATTTTAACTTGTAGAGATCATCGAGAAGAGCGCATTACCGCGTGAGGATAAATGCAAAATTTCGGTACCTCGACTCTGTGCAATTTTCTCCATCGGTACAAAAGCGAAAGAAGGAATTTTTCTCGGTTCTTCGAAGATGGCAGTAGTGTGTACTGGCCGTGCGCCAATTGCGATTTAGAAAGTTTCTCTCCTGCGGCTCGTTTCAGTTTGAATCTAATTATTACGCTATTATTATTATGCTTACAATATACTTAGACCTGAAGTACAGAGTATTTTACGGACAAATTTAAAGATTATTATTTCCATTTAAGTTTAAAAATGACTCATCAAAAATAATAACAATGCGCGGTGTATTTTGAGCGTAGAAATTCTTAAATTTTTCTTAATCGCTTAGAAAGTATACAAACGCATGAAGATTACAGCAAAGTGTTTGCACAGGTTCTCAGTGCGTAAATTTTCAAATAACTCAAGAAGTACGGATAATGCTTGAATAATTCGAAAATTGGATCTGTCTGGATTAATCTAAATCAACGATAGATTTCTGTAGTTGCATGTGGCATACTTTTAAAATTAATCTGCAATAATTCTTCATCGGTTTCGTCGACAACGCGATTATTGGATGTTAGATACTTTTCATGATTAAATCTACAAAAAAAAATTTCAAAACAAAATTCACACCACAAACACCTATACATTCCTACACATGTGGTATCTTACTAATTATATTGGCTATCCGTCTATATGACCACTTCTCATAGAAAAATTCACTTTTCGGGGGTCCAGAAAGCGAAATTTTATTTTTAAAGCTAGAGGTTTCGGACCAATGAGACTTTCTTCTGTAAGCCAAAAGATAGTCAAAAGTGCAGAGGAACATGGGAAAAGTTACTAGTAACCAAATTTCTGAGCCATTTAACGTTTTTTTTTTTTATAAAAGCTAATTCGTCGAAATACTGGAATAATGATAACTACGAATGTTTCCGAGGCACAAATAAAATTTCAAAGTACACCACAATAAAGTACAATAAAATATCTTTAATTAAAAAAAATATATGCCCAGATTCGGTTTGAGAAAAAAAAGTATTTTCTTTTTTTCCATACACCTCCCCATGTTAAATTCTCATGTTCCACGTTTCCCACGTTCCTCTGCATTTTTGACTATCTACTAGCTAATTAACAGAAGAAAGTCTGATCGGTCCGAAACCTCTGGCGCGAAAAAAAATTTTCGATTTCTGCACCCCCGAAAAGTGCATTTTTCCATGAGAACTGGTCATATAGGATGTATACATGCTGGTACATGCACAGAGAGAAAAGCATCGAACGCAGATTTGCGACGAGAGCTCGAATCGCGACGAATCATAGAAAGTCGTGGGAATCACACAGCTCTCGGTATAGTAGAATACACGTATAATACAGTAGGAAGTATATAATGGAAGGGCACACGCACACACACACACACACCGCCGTCGCGCCGCGGTAGCGTATATAGCAGAGGCACGGACGCACCTGAGCACTGCAGCCGCAAAGAGAGAAAGAGCCGGCTCGCGATCGTCGTCCCGCATAGGCCTTGCGCCGTGTCAAGATCAAGGTATCACTCGAGAGCGCGTGTGTATATATATGTATAATGTATATATACTATACCTATATACGTTGCACGCGTATATACTCGAGTGCTCCGCAAAGACATTATATACACAGCACACAGCTTATAATTTTTAGCGTATATGTGTATAAGTATAGATTCTCGTGTGCGTCTCGACGATCGTTGTAACACGATTTTCCGAATCGTCAATAATAAAACGCGCGCGCGGAGAAATCCGTAAAAGTTACAAGATACACCGCAAGCGCAGAGTCGCGTCTGACCGTAATCGATGTCGTCTACTGGCTGCTACATAGGCTTCCCGCTGATTCTAGGTTAATTTTTACAGGTCTAACCTTAAAATCTTATCCCGACGAGAGTCCGCGCTACAGCACACTTTTTTTCTTCTCCAACAAGCGCCCGAAACTGCAGCCCGCATCGGAAATATACGTATAAGTGCATAAACGCGTAAACAGACAGCGGCGGACAAATAAAAATATCCATGTCAGACGGCGCGCAGTCGTGTCGTACTCCCATACGCTCGGCTAATAATAATAAAAAAAAATCGGGTATGTTACAAGCGCAGCCGTTGGTGTATATAAAACCGACGAAAACATCTTCACACACATATACGATCGTCGTCCGAGAGAATGTGTCAACTCGCTCGTCTGTAACTACTTACAGTATCGAGAGAGAGAGAGAGAGAGAGAGACAGAGAGAGATATCGGAGTGCAAGCCGTAAAAATAAAAAAAAAACAGGTATACTTATGTATGTATGCACTAGTCTTAACGCGTCGCGCGCTGGAGGAACTTGAAATTTCGAACGAAAGGAAAATAGCCGTAATGCAAGTGTGTGTGTGTGTGTAGTATACACAGAGCGAGTCGTCGTCGCTGCGCTTCGAAGTAGGCTCGCGCTCGGCGGCTCGGCTCGCGCGCACCCATTTCCGCGGCCTACTAACCGCCACAGCAGCAGCAGCAGCGACGAAGTAAGTAGTAGCCGATGTGCAGAGCTCGTCCATTTCGTGAGTCGCTGCTATGGCTGCTGCTGCTGCTCTGACTCGTGACTCTGATACGCGGACCCGATGCCTCATGCCTTTGTATATATACAGGTATATAATCGAAGAGATGCTGAATTTACGAGTCTGTGCCTGGGCAGCAGCCTTTCCCCGCGCGCGATATTGCCCACACACACATACGGCACTGTATAGTGTATATATACACTATACAGTGCCTACTATAGTGTGTATAGGTAGGATGCGTCGTGTGTCCCCCCAGAAAACGTCTTGCACAAACGGGAGGCTCTCGTCTGCCTAAGTATATACAGTTTCGAGAAAATCCAAAATGAATTTTTCTCTCTCTCTCTCTTTCTCTTCTTGTATACTTGTGCGGCGCGAGCAGAGAGAGAGAGAGAGAGAGAGAAAAGGAATCGCATCCGGGTAACCTTTGCTTTTCCCCTCTTCCCCCCCACCCCCCTATATCCCCGCCGCTACACTTTTGCAAGCCGGTATATAATCGCAGTCTCGCGCGCGAGGCTAAAAATAAAAATAACAGCGCCGTAAAAGCCGAGAGTTTACGATTTTTTTCCCATCGAGACACGCGCGAGTCAGAGACTCTCCGTGAACAAACAAAGCTGCGACAGAGAGCGAGAAACTTAACGGTCGACCTGGACCATATATATATATATCCAGACGCGCGTGTGTATAATCTGTAAACGCGCCTAATCGACGAATATCCGAGGAAACGAGAGACGGATAACGCGTACATATGTATATTATACGTGTATTGGAGACGGAGAGAGAGAGAGAGATTTTCCGAAGCTTCCGATCGGCCGTATCAGCTGCAACAGCCCGTAAAAAGCAGCGGACGCACCACATATATATACACGTATAGTGTATACGCACACGAGTACACGTATAAATACAGAGTCTCTCTCTCTCTTTCTCGGCGCGCATAATCTAATGGGGGGCCCCCGCGCGCGCTCGCGCGAGAGTACCTATACATATATATACGGAGGAGAACCCGCAGTGTTAACGGCCTTGCTCGATTATGTAGGTCACGAAACAAGGTCCCGCGCTCGCGCGGAGAGGAGCGGCGCGAGCGCGCGAGAGAGAGAGAGAGGAGGCGAGCTGGTATATAATACGAGAGAGCCGCAGAGATGCGGATGAAAGAGAAAGACGGCTGCTGCCTCGGGAGGCTTCTATCCGTACACAATGTATATATACGTATACGTATATGTATGGTATAGTGTATACACTATACATGCAGGAGGCGAGACGCGGAAGAGTGGGCTGCACAGCGCGGCAGTCCGCGGAGGAAGGAGCGCGAGCACAATGGGGATCAGAGGTGCTGATGGGCTCGCGGGATCTTGCGCGCGTATATGTATACGTACACGTGCAGCGTTTGTATACGCGTGTGCACCTTTTTTTATTTTTTTTTAGAGAGAGCCATTGTTTTCTGGGTCGGTGGCGAGGCTCCTCTCGTTAACGCGCGCGAATCGGCGCTCCCGTCGTCTCTTTCGGACTTCTCTTTACCGACGGGTACGCTGAGGAAAATGAAGAGTAAATTTTGCCATTACAGTAAATTTTACCATATAGTGTTTGGTAAACCGGTCGCAGACTGGGAATATAAAAAAAATTACCGTAGTGTTTTGTAAATTTTACTGGATGAAACGGCAAATTTTACTAAAAAATGTAGTAAATTTTACTAAATATGTAGTAAATTTTGCGAAATTTTGCTAAAAATGTAGTAAATTTTACTAAAAATGAAGTAAATTTTACTAAAAATGTAGTAAATTTTACTAAAAATGTAGTAAATTTTACTAAAAACGTAGTAAATTAAAAAAAAATATGGAAATTTTTTTTATATTTTCAGTCTGTTGCCGGTTTACTAAACACTATAAAATTTACTCTACAATTTCTCTCAGTGCATACTTGTTACGCCCGTGAATATTGCCGACCGATGGTTTACGCTGATTTTCGGGGTATAGGGGGGCAGTGCATCGAGAGAGATGAACTTTCGTATGCGTATACAAGAAGGTGTACGGAGAATCGCAGCGTCTGTACGTGGGTGATGTAGGCTTATTGAACAGCTATTCCGCGCTTCGATCGCGTACATTGTCTGTACGTGCTGGATAGACTCGTATGGTCGGT
The DNA here is from genome assembly GCA_018906965.1 of Philotrypesis tridentata. Lineage (NCBI taxonomy): Eukaryota > Metazoa > Arthropoda > Insecta > Hymenoptera > Pteromalidae > Philotrypesis > Philotrypesis tridentata. Next base: position 7,174,737 of record JACCIB010000006.1, read on the forward strand.
GCGAGAGTGCCGATGCGCTTCTTCGAGCGCGAGATGAGAATTTTCGCATTACGAGCGTCATTAGTTTCCCGCGAGGCCGCAGCGCGGGACTTTGAGCGTAATATATCGTTGAAAGCGCGTCGTGGATTTTTTTCCGAAAAGTATTTTTATAAAAGTATATTTTCATAAATACGTTGGACTTGTATATACAGGAGGAGAAAAGAGCGACAGCGATGATTTTTTATTTTTTAGGCACACGCCGCGAGATTTCCCTTTGATGTCACTGCGCGCGTCTCTTCGAATTTCGCGCGCACTATAACGTTTATACGTCGGCCTTTATACGACGAATGCGTGTGTAATTTTTCAAAATTTATCGCCCGCGTACACGTGAAGCAGCGGTTTATATTCAACGGCGTTTTATTATGATTAAAAAATTAATCGCCAGACTCTCGAGTAAATCATCGCAAGCTCGACTGAAAAACGCGTTAATATTATATACGTGGATATCTATGACCAATTTTCGGAAACAACTCTCCCTCAAAAATAGCAAAAATTTCTTATTTTGAGGCACACCAGCCAGGCCTATTTTTTTCCATTCCTTAGGTCTTTCTGAAAGAGAAAGAACTCGTGTGCGTGGCCGTTCGTAGGGTATATACTTTTTTACCGAAGCAAAAAAGACGCGAAAAAACGAGAAATAATTAAAGAAAAATGAATTAATAGACTTTTTTCTCGAAAACTATGGACCTTTATAAAAATTTCATTAGAACAAAAATGTCTTAAAATTCACCAAAGAATGCTCTGAAATTTTTTCAGATTGATCCAATACAATTTTTGATTTTTCAAAAATCCAAAAAATTCGAAATTTCGAAAACCGTTCTTAAAAAATCTGAAAAAATTCCAGAGCGTTCTTCGCTGAATGTTAAGACATTTTTGTTCTAATGACATTTTTATCAAACTAAAATAGTAGGTCTAGTAGGTGCCCCCCCTCCCACAAAAAAAATTTGCAACTTTTCGCGAGGGTTGTTTCCCAAAAATTGGCGGACATGCACATGTATAAATTAAAATTTTTACACTCTGCTCTACACTCCCCACCGCCGAAGCCGCAAAATTACCACTTTCCGCCCGCTCGAGGCCTCGGAACGAGCCTTTGAACTCTAACCTCAATTAACGAGAAAAAAAATCGTTTCAATTCATATCGCGCGCACTGCACTCGCAATCTTACATAAAAAAAAAAGAACCAGGAACAATCCTCCACTTCGACGCTGTACACACTATGCAAGTACGTTTCTTCCATTGAAGCGGCTCCGACGTTTCCCCGGTGCCTCGTTATAACGCGCGAGTCTCGCAGTGAAATCATAATAAGCCGAGTGTAGTATAGGCTAAAGCGATGTACAGGATCCCATTGAATTCGGTGCTTCGCTCGCGTCTACTTAGGCACACATATATACCCTCGATTTCGCTCATATATGCTCGATAACGCGCGCGCGCGCTCGTGAAATTACGCCGCGAGAGATGCGCCGCAGCCGATATAATGCGCGCGCGGCCTTTACACACGTCGTATACGTATATCTGTATACGTATATATAGGTGTGTATGTGCGCTGAGAACTTTACCACGGCGGCGGTGGGCCCAATAGGCCCCGGGAGGTAAATGTTCTATACGTATATGTATATATGTATACTGTATAGTGTATACTGTATAGTGTATACACACGTGCGCCGGCCGTGAAATTCCAAATAAGTAGGTAATGTGTGAACCTCGTTTCGTACAGCGCGTATATACGTATATATGATAGGCCTATATGCACACTGGCGGCTAACAACAAATATTTGACGCTCGTTGTCTTGCCTATACGGCTGTGTTTTTGTCAAACAGTACGTTGTACGCGCGCACACGCTCGTTTCAGCGCGAGCTTTTTATCTTTTTCTGCTTTGTACGTATATTGTATATATACGTATAAAGCAAGTATATAGACACGTGTGTGTACGTGTAGTGGAAATTTATGCGGAAATTGGCGGAGCGGAGCGTGCGCGGCTTTGGGAGAAATTGAAAGATTTATTGCGTTATTTAGGCTGTAAAATTTCGCAACGATATAAATTTCTGCGCGAACACGTAACGATCGATATATGTATATAACCTATTGGTGTGCGAGATCGAAAAGGATGTGTATAACTGTGTCGTGGTTAAAGCTGCTGGTGTATGCCGAAGCGATTTTAGCGCCGGGAGTGCAGTGTAAGCGCTGTTTTAGAACCTGCGGGATTTCCGTTCGGAGAATCTTCGTTCTCGCGAAATTATTCTCGGGCAGAGCAAGTATCGGGGAATTGGAGGCGTCAGTGTGTGGTGTATACGGGTTTCAAGACTTTGAGGTGTCTCTGTGCGGTTATTTATTTTTTTTTTTTTTAATTTTTTTTTCACGTAATTAACTGAAGTAAATTAGGGATACAGTTAAGTAAATTTTTATTAGCTTTAGTGAAAATGAGCTGTTTTCCATTAAAATTTTTTGGATAAATTATCGCAAGTACTCTTTTTTTTGGGAATTTTTTTTTTAAATTTGATCATAATTTAAATAAACGTTTGCGACCTATAGATTTTGAGTTATATATATATTCAAGCAGCACAGAAATTTCGATTTTTTCACTTCCAGTTTCATTATCAGAAACGAATATGTCGAATTCTCCTAAAAATTTGCACTTCTCGTGGGTTCAGAAATCAAAAATTTTTTTTTAAAGCTAGAGGTTTCGAATCGGTGGAACTTTCTTTCGTAAGCTGAAAGATGGTTAAAAATGCAGAGGAACATCGGAAAAGTTACTAGCAACCATATTTTTGAGCCATTTTACTTTTTTTTATTACAAAAAACTAGTACGTCAAAATACTGGAATAGTAACAATTATATGAATGTTCTACAATAAAATACAAAAAATATGCCCAAATTCGATGCTCTGATCAAAATTTATGTCCATTAAAAAAAAATAATAAAAATCCGAATAGCCGATTTTCTTTTTTACCACCATATACCTCCCCATGTTAAATTTTCATGTTTCACGTTTCTCATGTTTCCCAGCAGTTTCCATTATTTTTTGGTTTAGAAAACTCTAGCTTAAAAAATTTTTTCTCGAATTCCAGACCAGAGAAAAATGTTCCTAATCCCCAAAAAGGGCGTTTTTTCAGGAGAATGCGACATACATATTCACTGTGAACGGTTCGCATATCCAAGAAATGAAAATTCTCAACTACCTTCATCGAGAGAATCAACCGCATCTCCATCTCGATTCAACAGACGTGTGACCGATTCTCCTTAAAAATTGCAGAAATCGAAAACCCGCTAAAAGTGCATTTTTTAAGAAGAATCCGTCATATACTAACCATAGAGCCGCACCTAAACGCGAAATAAACTTGCCCCAAAACCATATTATTTCCTCTCCGCAAAGAACACCAAGATACAATAATACGAAAACCAACACCCCGCACACCAAATGAATAAATCGTCTCTTTTCTCCACGTGCACTGCACCTCCACCAAACATTTTCCCAATCGCATTTATACATTTCCATCCCGTCTCCCAATCCCTCTCTCTCTCTCTCTCCCGCCTTCTATATCGCGCACTCGCTGTAATTCGCCTCCGCAACACATCTCGCGCGCTCCCACACATCGGCGCGCGCGCGCATTACACATCGAGCGCGTATCAGCCGACATCCAACATGCGCGCAGCACACATATCCTGAACGGAGTACAGCGCGTATAAACAAGCCTTATACCCGTATATATATATACATATATACATATAATACACGACGCTCGGATCGCAAAGTGTGCCGCGCGCGGCTCGTAAGTGGAACATCCCAGTCGCCCGCGAGATATACCTGTATAGTGTATATATACTATATATACATAGATGTATATATGTATACTATACCCGCGACTTATGCTACACACAGGCCCCCCGAGAACGAGAGAGAGAGAGAGAGAGAGAGAGAGAAGTGTACCAGCTTGGTCCGCTTCGTCCCCCCCGCGCGCGCGCAAACTCGGCATGCCTCGCTGCTACCGCCGCGGCGGTGAAAGACTTTCTTCTTCGCGGGCGAGAAACGCGAGCCGTCGCCGCCGCCGCCGCCGCCGCTGCTCTCGAAAGCCACTGCTGCGCGCAGAGAGCCGAAGGATTTTTCGCTCGCGGTGCATTTGTGTATGTACGTATATATCGGAGTGGTAGCGACGACGACGACGACGACGACGACGACGACGACGACTAGTTGGGACAATGCAGCCGCGAGGCGATATATCCTCTTCCTCTTGTATAACGTTGCTGCGTCTGTGTATATATAGTTGGAACCGGTCGCGATTCTCGAGATATATTATTAGGTGTATGTATATTTCTGCACATTACAGGCAGATTATTTTAGTGCTTTAGGACGTTACATAGTAAATATATAAAATATACATTATATATATATCTAAGTTTGAATCGCGCGCGCTTTTTGCCGAGAGCGAGATGTCGATCGTTCGCAAAGGCTTTTTCTGCATTAGTGCATACATATAGTTGGTACTTGCGGTTAACGAGGGGATCGTTTATCTCTCAGCCAATGCTTCTATCCTGCTATTAAAGGAAGATTATAGCAGCAGCAGCAGCATCGAGATTTCCTCGTCGAAAATTTTTCCGAGCCGTCCATCCCGACGCGCAAATCAAAAGCGGGTCCCCAAAAAGTCCAAAATCTCACGCGCAATGAATAAGCCAAACGAGCCGCAAGTGTAGCACACCGGCTGCAGCCGAGATTATATTCACATCCTCCTCTCCGGATTGCGCAATACTCCCCAGAAGGTACCCCTACATACGCCCATACGTATATATGTACAGCAGTGTATATAGTCATACGCACACTATATACATTTATACATACGTGTGTATCGAAGACGATGGGAGCCGAGAGTCGTCCGCTGCAGAGAGAAACGGATCCTCCTCCTCCTCCTCCTCCTCCTCTCGGCTGCCGAAAAATGTGGGTCAGCGGCCTATAACCGCTCGCGCGCTCTGCGTTCCCCCTTTGATGCCTCGCGTCGCTCTCCGCATGTGTGCAGCTCTCGGCGAGCCTCGCCGAATCGTCGCTGCATTGTGTATATATATATAGGAATCGCAAGCCCGTTATACATACGCGCATATAATGTAAACCGCATATTGCCGCGACGACGGCGGCGGTGAGCCATTGTCGGAATCGTATATATATATACAATATACATACATACGCGCACGCATGTACGTACGTAAGATTCTCTATGGATGCATTCATATGTATAAGTGTACGATACACATATATATGTGTATTGAGAGAGAAACGACGACGACGCCGAGGCCCTATATACACGCTCTCCTGCGGTGTATCTCGATCTTTTTATCCGGCCGCGCGTCGATCAGGTGGCCCAGATTCCACGGCCGTCTGCATTATACACACCACACGCCGCCTTCCTTCCGCGAGCGCGCAGATGCTCGCGCGGCTTGTCAATCGGTATTATACGGCGACGACGACGACGACGACGGCGCTGTCGATCTCCGCCGCGCTTTTGTCCCTGCGGCATAGTGCGCGCGACAGGTTCATGGGAATCTGTATCCTGTGTATAACGTATATCTGTATGTATACGTAATACGTGTGTGTGTGTATATGTATACCTGCAGCTCGGCGTGTAGCAATAAGGGGCCGCGGCGCTGCGCGAGAGGAGGAAAAAAAAAAAAATTGAGAGTTCGATGGGATTCAATGGCGCGCGCGCGCGCGTCTGACCTCGAAAATCAGGTGCTGTAAGGAAGAAAGTAGTCCGGATTCGGCTGCTGCTCTTTTGTCGTGACTTTTGACCGCGAGGCTCGATCTTCTTTTTTTCTCCTTCCTTCCTTCTTTCTCTCGTATATGCGGATACGTAACGTATACGCGTATATATACCTGTGCGTAAAATACACGCGGGTTCGTATGTGTGCGTATATAGCCGGAGAAAAAAAGGTGCGCGACCTACTTATCGCCTGTTATACATATATAGTGTGTATAACGCGTATCTACATATAGCTATACGAATTTGCGTATATTAGGAAAAGGGACGAGTCTGCGTATATATACAATATTTCGAGGAGCCACCGAGTATAGAATCGAGATGTATCGAGGAGAGGTTGAGAGAGAGAGAGAGAAAAAAAAATCGGCTCAAGGCAGAGCTCGGCAGCGCGCGCGCGCGTTCCGCTGCCCTACAAAGCCGATCTGCTTTTTTTAGGTTTATTGCGCGTGCTTTACAGCTGTTTCGAGTATGTACATCTCTCTTTCTCTCTCTCTCTCTCTTTCTCTCTCTCTCGTGGGCAGGAAAGTCGCCCGACCACCTCGACGACTTATAAGGGAGAGAAGCGGAAGCGGAGATCGGCTGTGTAATATACGCGTAAAATACGTCTCGGTACGGAGGTATAATACTCGCGTATTATACGCGTTAATACACACCTCGCGACTAAGCAGCGATACAGATAACGCGTCTGAAAATAATATTCCCCCCCCCCCTCCTCCCCGCGCGTGTAATATTTCTTTCCACGTCCCCGGCTCCTTTCTTTCGTGCTTTGCATTTTAATAGGCGTCATTTCTCGAATGTATCAAAATGATATATATTCATCCATAATCAAGCGTTCACGTGAAACTTTCTCCTAGGCGTAGCCGCGGCGGACGAGCTCTATACCACGCTTCAATACGCGCGCGCGAGTGTATATATGTATATAATATATATTGAGAGACGAGAGAGGGAGAGAGAGAGAGAGAGAACCGCGCTATACTCTCGCGGATCATATGCTTCGCTTATTTTTATCGTCCGGTACAGCCCGTCGGGCTTCGCGCGGCTCGGCAAAGTTCAAGGAGAGAAGAAAGCTGCGCGGACGTGTGCGCACTGTACGCGATTTCGGAGTATATATCAATAAAAATTGGATGGTTCGTACGCTTTGTTTCGAGAAATTTTTTTTTTTTTTTTTTTTGCTGAATTCGTAGACGTATATACGAAATTTGAATTTCGCGCCACTATACAAGCGCCGGTGGACGAAGTAAAATAAAGAGATTTTCGCCTGGGTATACGGCGCGGGTTGTAAAAACGAAATGTTTCTTCGCGTTGGGCAATTGTCGAGAGCGTTTACAACAATGTTCGAGGCTCACGTGCAAAAGGCAGCTCGCGTGTAATTCCAGATATGCCGTTCAGTGCGCGAAACGGTTAAAATCGTGTGTGAGAGAGAGAGAGAGAGATTGCGGTTTTCTATCGTAATTTTGGTCTAATTACTTTTGATGTATGCAGATCGTTCGTTTTTCTTTTGGGTTTTCGTTCGTCTCATTGTGGCGCGAAATTTGAAATGTCGTTACGTATTCGTGCATTACACCCCGAAAAGACCGGAATTTTACGTTTTAAGATTTATCCCAGATAGAGAAGTATACAGTGTGAAAGACGAGCTTTGAGTACGTGTTAAATTGAGAAGAAAAAAAAGTTAATCTTATATGCAGTCGAGCGACGTATTTCTGCGGACTGTTCTACACACCAGAGATGTATTTACAAGATGTTCTCACTTTGGAAACCATACCATCGATCTCACAGTTGGCACATCGCTGAAAGTACAGGAAAAGGGGGTGGATAGGTGTTTTTCTTTCGTTTTTTTTTTTGTAAATAACGTCAATTCGAAACACTGAGGTGCGGTAACAATCAAATTTTTAATCAAACATCAATATTTATAAATAATTATTTGTTTTCTGGCTTTATACAAAGTAATAAATTCAACGCACACCGGGCGAGAGTTGACGGACGATATAAACCTGCGACACATACGCAAAGGGCTCTCCAAAAAAATGTCTCTTTCGCTTGAGAATTAGCAGCGCGCTGAACGAATTGACATCAAATTTTCAAACTTTTTTCTTCGCACGTATACGCGCGTGTATACGTCGAATTGTCGATCGAACGCTCGAGAAAAAGAAATCTTCCTCTAATTTAATCATCATCGCTAACGTGTCGATGTTTAGATGCGTAGTTTTATACTCTCGGTGGATAGACTGGAAACCCGTATATATACGTGCTGGTCTGCAATTTACGACCCAACTGCCGCTTGCGCGAGCGACAAACGGACGGACAAGCGAAGGTAAAAACAGTGTTTTTCGCTTAATTAAAAAAAAAAAAAGAAAAAAAAAGAAAGAACCGACTCAAAAGCCCGGAGTCGTTTTAGTGTGCGTATCGTAAATCTACCTATATTACACGCAAGTCAGAGGCGGCGATTGTGTATTCCTTTCTATCGACTCCGCGATTCGACAAAATTTTATAGAATAATGAGAAAAAAAATCTATCGGAATGGGGGGGGGGGGAGGGGAGAGATGGTGCGTTTAGCTTTCCTTCAACGGGAGACACGCGCGTCTTCGTATCGTTTCTTTTTTTTTCTCATGATTCCGCATAATGCGACGAAATGTACAACAACGGCTTAGACTTTAACTAATCAAAGGGAGGCTTAAAGGGGGGGGGGGAGGGAAGGGGGTGAGACAGTATGGATGAAAGAAAATAATAGATAGATAGAAGTATAGAGTATAGCTTAAATAAGACGATCGCGATAAAGTAGACTATATTACAACGCAATTTTTTACGTGACGAATAAATAACAATAAGATTAAGAGAAAATAAAAGTAGTAAGTAGCGATAGACAGGGAGACAAAAAGTACAAAATAATAGCAACGTAATTGATTAAGAAAATAAAACAGCGCAACTACAGGCGGTGTCCTTTCTGACAGCAAGGATTCTGTTTTTTCTTTTTGTTTAAGGTACGGTCATTTGCAAAATGAAACGCCTCGGACTTTGCGAGAATCGAAAAGTTGCTTAGAACATAAATATTACACAATTATCGTAACGCAGAGGTGATCATATACAAACGATATGCCTGAAGAAACAAAAAACGTGTTCGGTTTGAATAGTCGCTGTGGTCGTAATTGCGTTTCGTGTTCATCGTGTTTATTTAGGGTTGCTTCGCTCTGCGCAGTTATAGTTTGGCGCGGCGAGGCTCGAAGCCGTTTCGGAAACGGCTCGAGTCGACGGCTCATATACGACTGCGCTGAGTGCGCGAAACGAGATCGAAGGTAATCATCATCATCATCATCATCATCATCATCTTCTCTTTCATGTTGCTTCTGCTACTGCTCCTCCGTGTGATCACAAATATTGAATAAGTAAGAAAGCGTGGACGCTAGGGGGCGCCAGCGCCGCGCGAGCCTCCACGAGCCTTGAACGCGGTTGGCTGGTAGCTGGCGTCCTCGTGTGTGCCTTCGTCTCGCGTCAGAAATCATCGTTATCATTAGAGCCGACGTAAAGTCCAGGGTTTTCATACCCCGGCACGAGGCCGTGTAGTCTCACTCATCGGTCTGCAGGGGGCGCAATAATCGCACGAGTCGGCGTCACTTCCCACTCTCTTTCAGAGAACCATACGGGGGGATGGACGCCACGGGATTGACGCTGGCCTCGGCGAGTTCAAAGAGTTACGGTTAGCGCTTTAGCGGCTGACGCGCGTTGATTTAGTCCCTGCCGATTCGCTTGTGGATCTGCTGGTGCTTGATCAGGTGGGCCTTCTGGCGGAAGGCCTTGCCGCAGACCTCGCACCTGAACGGCTTCTCGCCTGTATGCGTCCTCAGGTGGACCTTGATGTTGCTCTTGTTGAGGAAGCCTCGATTGCAGATGGAACACCTGTGCACGGGCTTCTCCTTGCCGCCGATCAGGCCGGATTCCGTGCCGTAGGGTAGCGTCGTCGTCGTGGTGCCGGGACTCTTCTTCGAGGGGTTATGCGAGCCGCCGGACGGCCGTGACCGTTTCCGCGTGTGCTGCGGCGTCACGAAGGACGACGAGTGAAGGTGATGGTCGGGGCTGCAGGAAGTTGATACGCGTCCAGGCGGACTGACCGGAGGATACGGACTGGTGGAAGAGGGCGTCTCACCACAGGAGGCCTGCAGCCTTTGCTGGAGCATGGGCGAGTATCCGTGAGTCAGAAGACTCTGCAGGGTCGAACCGTGCTGTTGACCCGGATTGGATGGTGTCGTCGTTGCCGTCGTAGCGTAGATCTGCGTGTACGGGCTGGACGAGCTGGTCTCTTGCGTCTTGGGCGAGCAGGCGGTGTCAATCCAGTCGGCGATGTCGATCCAGTCTCGCGGGGAGACCTCGGGATCGTGGTCCGAGGAGGGTCCGTTGTTTCCGGTGTTATTGCCTGGACCACCATTTCCACTACCAGGTACGGTCGTGTCTGCCATAGCCGATCCTATGATTTCGGCCAGATCCTCGATGTTGTTGATATAATCCACCGTCTGCTGGGTGGACTGAGGTAATTGCTGCTGCTGTTGTTGTTGTTGCTGCTGCTGTTGCTGCTGGTGATGGTGATGGTGTTGCTGCTGCTGTTTCTGACTGGCCTGTGGACAGGGCGTGCTCGAGGACACAACCGATGACTCGTAGTACTCCTGGTTGGACGAGGGTGACGGCGAAGTGGACTGCATTGCGGGTCGTTGGGCCGACGAGGCTATCGTGTGGTAGTGGTGTCCAGGAATGCCGTTGATACTGAGGTGCCCGGTGTAGCCCGTGAACGGTGGCAGGGGCTTGAGTTCGGCAAGCGACTGGGCAGCCGTAATGCCGACCGAGGAGCCCAGAAGCAAGGTGTCCCAGGCGTCCTCCAGACCGGCCGCGGTTTGTTTGGCGTCATGCGCCTCGAGGAACTCGGTTCCTGTGGCTCCCCACGGTGAAAGCAACATACTGTCAACTCCGACAACTTCTCCTGGTGATCCTCCTACGACGATTCCCTGGTTACCCTGGCTGCTGTGCGGTGGCTCGACTCCGGATGACGTGAGATGCGATGGTGTCGTCGGCGGTCCGGTTTGTGTCTCAAACTTCATATCGATAGCCGTGATGTCGGTGGGAGTCGCTCGCTGCTTGAGCAGCAGCTCGGTGGGCGAGCCCGCGAGCGAGTACTCAACTTTGACGTGCTCGTCTCGAGGATCCGACTCGGGATACTCGAGCTTCACCGGTCCGAGCAGCAGATTGCCGGTGTCGCTGTTCTCCTGGTTGTTGGCGTCCGCTGAGCCGTTGCTCGTGCAGGCGTCACTCGAGCCGTTGTCCCTGCGCCCGTAGCTCTTGCTTGACGGCGCGCTGATGCGCGACGTCGAGAGCAGCGACGAGAGCAGCGACGGGCTGAAGTTGGTCGAGGACGTGGCTCTGTCGTCGGCGTCCTCTTGCTTGATTCGGCCGTTGCCACTGCCGAACGTGGACAGTATACCGTTGAGCGAGTCCGGCGAGGCGGGTATGGTGGCCGACGTCGAGGAGGACGCCGGCGAGCTCGACGAGAGCAGTTGGGGCAGCTGTCGCTGCTGCTGGGACGAGTCAACCCGTGACGCGTTGCCGGCGTTCTCAGTTGGCTGCTGCTGTTGTTGAAGACTGCTCGTTATCAGGCCGTAGGGGTCCGAGTTGTCCGAGCCGACAACGACATTGGAGCGCGTCGAGTCGACGTAGCCGAGGCTCGCGCCGGAGGACGTATTGTTGTTGTTGTTGTTGTTGTTGTTGTTGTTGTTGTTGTTGTTGTTATTGGCGTGGCCAGCGCCGTTGTTGTTGTAGCAGCCGTTCTCGGCGTTGTGGCGCTGCTGCTGGTGATAGTGATTGGCTATCGAGTTCAGTCGATTGTTGCTGCTGTGATTGTTGTTGTTGTTGGCTTGGAGCGAGCAGAACTGGTAGTCGTCGTTGTCGAGCGGCGGCCCCTCGTCGATCCTTGGAGGTCCCGGGCTCGAGACCGAGGGGCAGAAGGAACCGGGATTCCACCAGGGATCCACTCTACTGCCGGGGGTGCTGCAACCGCCAACGGCGCCGCGAGGACCTGGAATCACAGAGCAAACAAAAAAAACCATTGATTTTTAATGCATAACTACTGATGGTGTCCCGCCGCGGGAATCTCGCGTCGCGTATACACGTCTCCTTTGGAAACGAGGTCGCGACTATATCGAGCATTTTTCGAGCGAGCCCGAGGAGGCATCGTATCGTCGGATCACGACTCTCGAAAGGAGCGAATCGAAGACGCGTCCTCCATAAAGCCGATCTTCCTACGTATATATACCGCACACACACACACACATGTCGGACTACAACTAGAGCCGTGTGGCGTCTAACGAGCTCTTTGAAATTCCGTGTACCTTAACGAGACCGGTACACCGCTTGACTCGCGTGTACGAGATATTTTGAGGAACCAAGGCCCCTCCCCCCTCCCCAGCCCCCACCACCCCCTCCTCCCGACCATGCCATCCTCGAGCCTGAACCTCCTTCCGCGTCTCTCTCTCTCTCTCTCTCTCTCTTTCTCCGCGCCGCAGAAGAAAGACTCGCTTCGAGCCGTTAACTGGGTTAGTGGCACACTGCTAGCCAGCCACGGCCGAGTACGCTCGGCCGTCCAAATTACCGCATTAAAAAAAAGAAATAAGAAGTCGAGAGCCGCGGCGCGAGGCGAAGGAAAAAGAGAGAGAGAGAGAGAGAGAGAGAGAGAAACAGAAAAAAAAGAACAGAGCGGGCTCCCGCGGGAAGAGGATAGGACGCAAGCGTAATATCGACGAGCCGGCGAGGATCCGCGCGAGTCGACGTCTCGCCTCGACAAAAATCGCGCGCTCTCGGCCAAATCGCGGATGACACGGAACGGGGGAAAAAGGACGCGCAGCCTATGCCGGATGCTCTACTAAACAATGACGCGGCGCGTTCCACGCCGAGAGAAACTCGCTGGTTCACTACTGCTGCGGCTGTTACCAGTTTTACGATCGCGATTCTTCGTCTTTCTCTCTCTCTCTCTCTCTCGCCTTTTCCACTGTATGCACGTATACTCTGCGGCAGTTTTTGTTACACATTTCGAGGCTGCGAAATATTACCGGGATGTGCTCGGGCTTCGAAAATTTCGCGGGGAAAAGTGAGCCGGCCGCGTATGCGCACACGCATATAAGTGGGATACACGAACGCGCGGCATTAGAGCCATTAATTCGGAACAGGATATTTCGTATTCCCCGCGCGCGAGAACGCGCGAGCGCGCATGCGCGGATTAAATTAATCATTCCGCTGCTTCGGGCCCGCGGAATCGCGGCGTGACTAATGGTCTATGCCACCCCGGGATGCGCTTGTATACATGTGATTGATTCAGCCGCGGCTCGATCTTTAACGGAAAATCGAATCACGTCGCGCGTCCGACGATGATAACATTGAACTCGCCATACGGCACTCGGCTCTTTCTCTCCGTCTATCGCTTCCTGCGTTTATAAATATACACGCGAGACGCGCGAGCGCATCTCCCGTCCTTGCGATACACGCTTATATGCATATAGCCGGCCGTCCTTCGCCGGCTCTCTCGTTAAAGGAGATCCGTTATGTATACTCTCGCCTCTCTCTCTCTCTCTCTCTCTCTCTCGGTGTTTTTACTTTTGTCTCTCCGCCCTACCCCCCACCACCTTCCCATAAGGCCCCGTCTACCGAAAAATTCACCGAAAACTATACCCAATTAGCTTTTTTGCGGGAAGCATGCTGGAGTCGACGAGAGCGTCGACGAGAGGGACGAGACGAAAAAGAAAAAAAAAATTCCGCCTCTCGAGCACTTGGCGCACTCTCTCCTCTCCTCGCTATGTATGTGTATACGTGCACACAATAGCCGCGCGCACGTCCCGCGAACGGGTTGAAAAAAGAATCGGCGGAGGTGGAGTGTATGCGTGTGTGTGCGTGTGTGTGTGTGTGTAAAAGGTGGGGATAAGAGGCTCTCTCGTGACGCAGCTCGGCGAGTACCGTTAGCCGGTAGACTCGCGGACGGGCCCACATCGCCTACGACTATGGGCCCGTTCGCTCGATGCTCTCTGAGCTAATTGACAATGAGATCAGTGGGTAGAGAGCTCTCGAGACTCTGGTCTGGATTTCTTTTTCGACGTTATACATGCGCGTGTATGAGCACCCTTTTCTCGCGGGCTATCGATTTTTCGGGGCCTTACGCACAGACTCGCGTAACGCGAGACCTCCCGCTCGCTTAACGGGCCCATCGCGCGTCAGCGCCTCCGAACGATCCACCTGAGGCTCCGAAGGGCTCGAGCCCTCGCAACAAAGCCCCTTGTAATCTCGCCACAAAGAAAGACGGATTACGCGCGCATCGCTGTCGCCTGTGTCACTCTATATACACCACGCGCACAATCGTGTGGGCCCACGAATAGCTGTAAAACATTAGAGAGTAGTCGTCGTCAAGACGCTCCGGCCACACATTTGAATACATGAATGAGCATCGGCGAGGACAGCGAGCATTGTTCGAAACCTTTCCTCAAAACTCGCGCGCAACGAAATCCGCTAACGGTATAAGGCCCGAAAAAAGAAAACTAAGTCATCCTCCGACCCCCCCACCACAATCGCCAGCGCCGCTCGGTAATTCAATTATCCCACACGTCCTTGTATCTCTCTCTCTCTCTCTCTCTGTCTTACTCTCCGGGCTCTCTCGACACATCTCGGACGAAAGAAAAAGCAGCAGCAGCCGGAGAGTGAGTGAGCGAGAGAGAAAGACGAGGAAGAAACAGGAACCGCGAGAGAGAGAAGACGGAAGAAGAGCAGACAAGAAATCACGAGAGCCAGCGGGTAGACTGGTGGGGGAAGCAGGAGGAGGAGGAGGAGGAGGTGGTGGGGCGAGCCTAGCTATGCGCACGTGGTCTCTCTCCTCCGGCCGACTGTCACTGCAAAAGTGGAACGGAGCACCGTTAGCCGGAGAGGCTTATATATACGTATATATATATACGTACAAACACACACACACCGAGCGAGAAAGGAGCTGCTCACGCACACAGACACACTCTGCAGAGGGATTTTCTGTGGTCACGCACGCGAATCGCGCGCGCGCGCGCGTGTATGCGTGCGTGTGTGCGCGCGCGCTTTCCTTTTCGTTGCGAAAAATGCCGCTCGCGTATGTGTATCTCCCCACACACACACGCACACGCGCGCACACATACACACACACACATACAGAGACATAGAGAGACGAGCCGCATGTGCGAGCTTATGGGAGATCCGTCGGGCTGACCTACTTATCGGGACTGTACTGCTCAGCTCCTCGGCTGCATTATATGTATATAGATGTGTACACGTCAGGAGACGCGCAGGATACGGCAGGAGAGAGAGAGAGAGAGAGGGAGAGACACGCACGCACACGACGTCTCGAAGATTCACTTCTTTGTGCGCTTCCGGACGAGTTTGGCTGCATCGCGATGCGCCTCCGCGAAAAAGAGAGAGAGAGAGATGGATGTGCGTGTAATAACGAGGCTCGCTCGTGCGTATACGCGAGTATTATACGCCAATATACGTGGGAACCGATACGTCGAGAGCGAGAGAGGTCTACTTTCGATTTGGGGGATGCTAATGCGAATCGCGCGATTTGCATACGTAATATACCGGGAGGCCGGAGCGTATTATACATATAGAGATCGTCGGGAGACGATTAGCTTCTTAATTAAGCGGTATAGAGAGAGAGAGAGAGAGAGACAGGAGAACGAGGAGATTAATTAACGGATCGGACGCAGGAGTTTTCACTTTTCATCTCGCGACGTGTCCTAATACACGCGCGCGCGCGCGCACACACACACACGAGCGTAATGTATATTACACGTATGTTACACACGCAGCGAGAAATAAAAATACAAGTGCATCGCGCGGTCCGAAATTCGATTCTCGTTCTTACTTTCGTTCGAGACGCGCGAGCGCGCGATAACGAGGGAAAGACACATTTGGAGAGCAGTACGGTGTATAATGTATATATATATATATGTGTGTGTGCGTATAACGCGAGGTATAACGGGAGAATTAGAGGGCCGGTCGTCCTCGCGGTCTGTAATTGCCGGAACAAACAAACAAACAAACGCACACTGCGAGAGGAATGCATTCGCGCGATAGAGCGACTAATGGGGGGCCTCTTCGTATGCACGTACGTATATTGTATATATATATTATATATATGTATGTAGATTGTACACACATAGGCGCGCGCGAGCCCATAGTTTAATTAGTCAAGCGCCGGAGCCAAATGAGGGTCTTACACTTATCTCTCGTCGAGTCCGCTCTGCTGCTGTAGCGGTAATTATTATACCTGTGGCGGCGCGTATACACGTATATACACGCGCATTATATGCATTATACATGTATATAAACGTGGCATATGCAGGAACGCGTTTCACTCGGTTTCTGCGCGCGTTTGCGTGTGTGTATACGTGTGTTTAGCGTCGCGTACATTACTCTGCGCTCTATCCACACAATGGGAGAGGAAACCGAAATTGTTTTCGATATCATTGTACAGACATATCCCAGCCGTGTAATTTCAGCTCTTTCGCGAGAACTTTTCCCCGTATCTCATCCCCCCCTCCCCTTTCAATATTCAATTCGCGGTTTTCATTGAAGAGACACATCGCAAGTATGAAATACGCGCGTAAACCCTCGGAAGGTGTCCTCCGGCCAGAAACCGCATGGTACCCCGCGATTATCATGCAAATCCGCGTCGGGCGTAATTTTCTCTATACGTATATACACTATACGGTTATATACACGTGTACGCTATACTTATATATACCGGAGGCGCGGAGAGCGGGCATTTCCGACGCGGCGCGCGACGAGAGCTGCGGAGAGCTCGATGCCAGCGTAAGCCGAGACGTCGCGGCGCGTTTAACGTCGGGAATTCCACTTGGCGCGGCGGTGAGTATATATACAGTATATATAAGCGCTGCGCGCGCGCGATTCACGAAGAATCGAAAGTTTTCGCGCATTTTTCCTTTTTCGCTTTAGAACATCAAGTCGTGTGCGTCGCTGACGAGTCGACGAGGAATTTTTGTATACAAATATACGCATTGACCGAAGACGGAAAGGAAAAGTTAAACAAAAATTTTTTTTTCTATACTCTCGCGTAAGCACGAAATATCGTCTGTATTTTTTGATGGAGCCGAGAAGAAGCTTAATTTTAAATTGCAAGTCGCACGTTCGAATACACCTAAAAGAAAAGAAGAAGAAAAAAAGCAATCAAACGTTCGCGGCCTATGGCCATCGAGTATATGTATATCCGCGCGAGCAGCGGGAGAAACGTTAAAATCAACAATCGCTTTCTCGATGCATCTTATATTCCGCGCTGGAGGCGCACGTATAGAGCTCGCGCACTATGGCCAACTCGTCGGCTCGCGAGACTCGACTATAGACCGATAGAAAGTGAACCACATTCGAGAAGCGCGCTTGCGCGAAAAATCCCCGATAATTAATGACTCGGGGTAAAAATCCTTTCCTTCTCTCTCTCTCTCTCTCTCTCTCTCTCTCTCTCTCTCTCTCTCTTCTCACCTATATGTACATTATACAATATATATATATGTGGACGAGCTTGCGTAAGCTCCCAGGCGCTCGCCCGAAGATTCGAGTATATGCGACATTTATCACGCGCCGAAGCTTATACATGTATGCATATGTATATTGTATAGTGTATACTGTATACTGTATAGGTATGTATATACTATATATTGTGTAGTACGAATAGAAGAGTCGATTGGTCGATCGAATGATAAACGAGCGAGTCTCTCTCTCTCTCTTACTCGCGATCATTATGCAGAAAAACATCGCGACCCCGTTAGCGCTCATACGGACTCGGAGAGAGAGAGAAAGACACTATTGGATATACGTATACGGTTTTAGGCGATATACACAGAGAGAGAGAGAGAGAGAGACACACACATACGCGGAACAGTCTGACCCGTATGCGATGTACCTATGAGATTAGAATATTCGTGTCAGAGAACGGAGTTTTGTAATTGTAATTTATTTTTATTTTATAAGGGAACTAACGGTACACACACACACACACGCACACACATCGTTGTGTGCTTCCTTCTCTCTTCCTCGTCCGCGCCTATCTGTTTATTATATATTATACATATACGCACACGAGCCGCTTCACTTTCCTCCTTCGGGACGAGCCTCACTCTCGATTTCACACACACACACACACACAGCCGCACACACTCACGAATAAATTATAGTGTAGAGAAAAATGAATCTGACAACTAACCCCAGAGTCGGCCTCGCGGAAAGACGTCGGCAGGCATCTCCTATGTGTATACGCGCACTCGTATATCATATATATATATATATCCGCGTGTGTATAAAAAACGCGCGTTGCACTCGCGTTCCGCGTGCGTCGAGCGCTCGAGCGCTGACGGCAAAGGAAAAAGGACCGAAAAAAATCGGCTCCAGAATAGCGAACGCGCGCAAACGCACGCACGCGCGCGCGCACCGGAGCGAGAGAGAGAGAGAGAGAGCGCGCTCGCGGACGCGCATCGAGAGAGGAGCGCACCCTGCAGGCACACACTCCGCGGAGAGCCGCGTCCCGCAAGGGGGATAAGTCCCGCGCGCGCGGAGAAAGTGCGAGAGCTCGATAGTGTCTGTGTGTGCGCGCGTGTGTGTGTATAGTATATATATAGCGCAGTAGTGTACGGTACGACGTCGGCGGGGAAATTGCCGCGAGGCGTCGGTGCGTTATATATATATATAGCGGTGGCGGGAGCGTATATATAGGACCGGACCTCCCGATATACGCGTGTAATATACATCTATAATACTTGTCGTCGCTGCCGCCTAATCGCCCACTCGGTCCCCTGTGTGTATTGTGACGATGAAATTCGAGGCCGCGTAGAGGGTGGTTCACACCCCCACCCCCCGGAACGTGTGAACACGCGTGTATACGTGTGTGCACCGGAAAAAGAGAGAATAGAGAGAAAGAAAAAGAAAGAGAGAGAGAGAGAGACAATGTCTCGCGCGAATTAGCATAGAACAACAGAGACGACGGCGGCGGCGGCGGTGGTGGCATTCCACTCGCGGAACCGGAGTCGGAAGAAGAGGGGCCGCGAGGCCCATTCACACGCAAACGGCTGCGGTACACTGACCTACTCTCTCGCGAGTCTATCCCCACTTCACGTGTACACTGCACAGCGAATACCTATAGCGCGTTCGCGCCGAGTCACTGTTTATCCCGGCGTGTATCCTTCCCCTCCCTTTCTCTTTTCCTCTCTGTCTCTCTCTCTCTCTCGCGAGCGAGCGAGCGAACAAGCGGGCGCTAAGCCGAGCTGATAAGACGAGACTCCCCCCCCCCCTCCGCCCACCCTCCCTCCAGAGCACCGGCGCGAGCCGTCTGCGGTTCCGGGGGAGACCTTTCTCTCGAGAACACCTTGCGAGAGAGAGAGAGAGAAAGAGGGGCTTCCTAGGCGGAGACTTATACGAAAAAGTCGAGCTTTTTCGTATAAGTGTAGTAGTAGGGGGGGAGGGGGTGGTGGTGCACACACGGCCACCCCGTCTGCTCACCGAGGGACGATTTCTTCGGCAAAAAAAATGTCGCGAGACTTGTCGAGAGAATCTCGAACCGTCGATCATCACGGCTAATTTTTCCCCACTCGCGACGAGCGAAAAACCCGATTAACCGAAGTCAAGCTCACTATTATATATACACATCCCGAGTCTCGGAGAGCCGGAAAGTCCGCGATCGTTTTCGAGGATCCTCGAGCGAGCGCCTCGCGCGCGCGTCTTTTGATTTACGCTCGAGGATAGAAAGTAGATCACGGAAAGTAGGACTGACAGATGGAGCGCGCGCGCACTATACATATATCTGTACAAACTATACGTATACGTTGTACACGTATATATATATGCTATACGTACATCTCTCTCGGATTAGCGCGACTGCGCGAAGGAAAGCACTTGTCTTGGCTGTCCGGAGGCCAGATCGTCCGCTCGCGCGCGCGGATTCACGCGGACGCGAATCGAATCGCCGCCTCGCTTCCGAGCCTTCGCGCAGCGAGAGACAAGAGTGAAAGAGGAAAGAAAAAAAAAATGTCGAGAATGCTCGATTAGTAATAATATTCATGCTCGACACACTTTCTTTTACGGTACACCAATCGGATACACATTTAGGAATGCGAGACACCGACAGAGAGAGAGAGAGAGAGAGAGACACGAGTTTCTCCCGACACTCGCGCGCGCGCGGCGTCTCGGCGACGGGAGAGAGAAAAAAAAACCATCGATTTTCCGCCGGCGAAGATCACACACACAGACACACACACGACTCAATAGGGATCTACAGTGGCACTTACATATGAGCAGCGTGGTATCCAGAGTGCTGTCTGTTGATGTCCTCGGGACGTCCCTCAGCGAAACTCCACACTCGCGCAGCGGTGCGGCTGCGCAGCGGCGACGGCTTCCTCCGCGCGAGCCCTCCTCAGGCCTCGATCATCGATCGATCTGCCGATCTCTCCCTCTCTCTCTCTCCTATTTTCGCAGCGCGCCTCGCCTGTACCTCTCAGAATATCCCAAGAACAGCGTGAGCGAGCGCGCGAGCGAGATTCGAATGCATCGGGTGCGAGGAGCGTCCGTTATCGGTCGGTGGGCCAGTCGAGTCCGTCAATTCTGTGTGTTTTGGGTCCACCAAAGCGGGCGCAAGCGCGAATCGGAGCTGAGCCGGAATTCAAATTTTTCCCGCGGTCCCGGTGTAGTACGAGGGCACACTCGAGGGGTCGAATTCGAATTTTCGTTTTCTCTCTCTTTCTTGTACTTGTCGCACTTTACGGGGGGTCGGTGTGTACTTTTTCCTGTTTGCTCTTAACGCGGGCGCACTGATCCGCACTCAACAACAAAGGTGAAAAAAAAAGAACGAAAAAATCGAGCGTGTATAGTATCGCAATATGCGTATACGAGCCACTTTGACACCCACTGCCTCGAATGTAGATCTTGAGATTTGGCGCGCGCAGATTCGAAAATCCTCCACTTCCGTTCTCCAAAAAAGAAATTTGGAATCTCGGGTGCAAAAAAATCTCTCTCTCTCTCTCTCCTCTTGACGTGCGACTGTATCGATGCGTGCGTTGCGTGCTCGGTTGTACGTCGACTGGTTAACTGGTCACGGACTCACTGGCCAGCAGCAGCAGCAGCAGCGGAGCAGCGGCAGCTCGACTCGCCGGGTGAAGTGCGACTAATTTCTAAAAGTAGGCGAGGAAGAAGCGAACTGGATGGCCTGCGGGCCCTTACTGCCTTGCGCCGGGGCCCGAGAGCCCGCCGACGGGACTGCCCCCACCACTCGCGCTTCTCCTCTCTTCCTCCGCGCAGCCAAAGGCCGCGGCGCGCGCGTATAGCGCGTAGTACCCCCCACCATCGCCCCGCCGCCGCCGCCGCCGCGGGGACAGAAGCCGCACCTCCCACCACCCGGACGACTCGGCGGTCGGCGCGGCTGCAGTTTGACTTTAGCTCACTTACTTACTTGCTCGCTTGCTTACCCCCCGAGTAAGTGGCGGAGGAGAGAGAGAGATGGGGAAGGAGGTAGACCGGGGTGATGGGGGGGTACGACTCGATGATGACTTTATAGCGATCGACGTCGACGCGAGGACGTATATAGGTATATAAGGATACGTGTGTACGTGCGAAGGGTGGAGGGGAGCTGCTGTAAAGAGAGGCTCGTCGTGCCGACCTTGCCGTAAATTATTTTTATAAATTGCAGCGCGCGATCGGCTGATCGTTCGCCGAGTCGATTTTTACTGCGAGAGAGAAAGAGAGAGAGAGACGAGTATAAGCGGCTATGGGGGTGAACGAGCTCTCTCGGCTACTTTTTCGGGTTTTGATTTATCGGCGGACGGCGCGGGGCAGGGGAGCAGCCGCTCTCGCGGTTTCTGGAATTCTCGGCGGACGAGCCGCGAGAATTTAGCGATCTTTGCTTCTTAAACTTGAATTTTGATGAGTCTCGATTGTTTACTTCGAATAGATTTGAAATTGAGTTCTTTTTTCATCGGAGAGAACGTAAATATTGTTTATAAAATTTCGCGTTTCATCGCCCTGGTAGAAACTTAACGATAAGTTAGCAAATTTCGTTATAAATTATAGCTAATTCAGAACGAAATTGGCCATTACCATTTATTATTAAATTTCTACCAGAATGTGCAATTTTGTAATGCATTCGATTTGCAGGTTTGTGCTTTTTGTACTAAATGCGACGACATTTTCGTGTACTCTGCGTCAAAGTTTCTGTCGACAATAAGCAGTATTTAAATAAATCTTTCATTTTCGGAAAAATCTCTAACTCGCGGCAAAACGAGCAAATATCGTTTTCGTTTCAGTCATCATTAAACGCTTTTTCGCTACTCGCATTAGCGGCAATAAAATCTATTCCTGCGAAATAAAATTCAATTTTATTGTACGCAACGCAATTAGCGTAAATTATACATTGGGCGCTGCATTATTTTTAAATTCTAAATTAACCGACAATTAGCCCAAATTATCGTTAACCTTTCCCGCAGGGACACATCGCGGCTTATAAAGCATTCCACGCATACTACATTATTTCGATCCGACAATAATGTTTCTGCGCGCAAAACTTGACTTTGCGCGCGCGCACGCACAATCCTCGGTATATATATATATACACACGAGAACAAAAAAAAACAACACAAAATAAATAAAACGCGCAACAAAGTCACCTCGGCGCGCGCTGCCGAGTCTATAATAAACATTTTTTTTTTCAGCAATATAAACGCAATGTAAACTACTAAACACTCGTCGACTCCGGCGTTATATTGTTTTACTATTATTTTGCTCGGCTGTACTCTCTGGCCGAGGGCCGTAAAAATATTTACGGCGCAAATTACGCGGATGTAATTAAAACCGTAATAAAATAATAATTTAAATGACACCCGACGCGGTCGGCGTCTCTCTGCGCGACGAAGCCTGTGCGACAGCCTCCCCTATACGCCTACCCCGTAAAGGAATAAAAAATTAACGGGACAGCCGAAACCCCTGACTTTTCATCATCTCCCCAATAAATAAGTTAATTCTCCGACTGTGGCCGAACAGAGACGCTAAAAATACCTGTACTTTACGGCTCTTTACAGTCGGGCCTGTCTCGTTATAAAGAGTCGTAGGAGAGAAAGAAAAAAACGAAGAGAAAAAAACGAGCGACGCGCGCGGCGAGTTAAAAATTTTTCGTTAAAAAGCTGTATAATGTATAGTAATACACGCGATGTATACAGAGCCATGGAAATACGTCGTGTTCGAGTATACGCCGAGTTTATGTATATACACTCGGCATTGCAGACAACAATATAATTCCGGCTTCTCCGCGATTCTCAAGTCTGCGCACTTGTAACACAGACGCAATATTATTATTACACGTATAGTATATATATATATATACAAACAAAGCAAGCGCAAGACAACAATAAACAGAAGGCGCACCTTGCCCGAGAAGGCCTCGGCTAAATCGGAGCAATGTTAAGAATAGCACCGAGAGGAGGTGCACCATGACAGACGCTTCGTGTATAACAGCTCGGAGAGCCGTAAAAAAAGCCTCCGCAAAGCTGCGCGCGTATAAAAGATCTTTGAGGAAATATGCGCGCGCCGCTAAAGCACCTCAGCTTGATATATCAACGCAGCGTAAGAATAGAATTCAAATTCGGGTAGGACGCTTTGGAACGAGGAAAAAAAAAGAAACTCTCCTCGTCACTCGCGCTTTTTTCCGCGTTAATTGGGTTAAAATTGTATCGCTATGCGGAGTACCCGCGATACTCTCGCTTGTATATACTATATATATATACTGGCAGTTTGGCGGTGCGCGCGCGGGAGAGCTCCGCTTTTGATGGGATTGCGCGCGCTTGCGTTTGTGGGATGTGTATAAACACACTTTTCGGGGCGCCTCTGAAATTTGCCTCTTAACGGCTCTATGCGCGAGGCTGCCGCGGCTATGCGGATTTTCTGGGTTAATGCGCGCCGCGTATGTACTATATACGTATATCTGTGTATACACTATACATATAGGTATTGTATGTACGCGTGGAGTGTAAAGCAGGGCGACAGACGAAAAATTTTCACGGCCGGCCGGAGGTGAGGTGTACGGAGTGTAGAGTACAAGTACTTAGCCGCGAGAGAGGCTCGTTTTTATGATTTTTGAGAGGAGGCCTGCGCCTGCCGCCTCGCACGTCCTTAATTGGCCTAAACGCGCTTCGCTCGTAATTGCCTCGTTTAAGGCGCTGCGAGTGTGTACTTTGTACGGACGTTTATCTGGCCTGATGATCAATCTCTTGCTCTACGCGTCTCACGAATTATTTTTCTTTTTTTCCCTTTTAATTTTGCCGAGCTCCGGGGCGAAACGATATTCGGTCAGATTGTATAGGTATGGGTCGGAGTTGACTCGGAGAGCCCTTTGCGAGAAGTCAGAAATTTGTGGAATTCTCGTTGGAAAGTGCAGCGATCGACTTGAAAAATTGAAACTGGCGTAAATCGATATGCTCGTGTTGTTTTTGTCGTGTGTTGTTTTTCAAAATTTATTAGAGAATTGAGAAACATTAGTGGCAGAAGGTCGCGATATTCCATTAAAAATTTGTTTTATTTTGATAGGAATCACTGTTTTCTGTCACGATTAGAAATATATTACTATCCTCTAAAACCATGTAATTAAAACTAGCGAGTAAACAAATTTTTTTGCGAAATGACTTTTAAAAAATTAATTTTAATACGTAAAGTTTTCAATATATTTTAATAATTAAAATATATTGAAAAATAAATGAAAAAATAAATAAATATATGTAATTCAAACATATTTTAATAATTAAAATATATTGATATTTATTTGGAATTAGTTAAACTGTAGCTAATTAATTAATTTAGGAATCTAAAAGTCAATAAAAAATTCAGAAATATCCAATTATTTCATAGCTATAAAAATAGAACTAGTCACACTTTATATACTGTAATAATAGCAATCTATTGTTTAACAATTTTAAATATCAATAAAATCCGAGATGAAATCTTAGATTATTATAGGTATATATGTAGAATTTCAAAAAATAAATGCACTTTTCTTTGGTCTAGAATTCGAAAAAAAGCGAGAAAAAAAGTTTTTTAAGCTAGAGCTTTCGGGTCAATGCGACTTTTTTCTGTAAGCCAAAAGATGATAAGAAATACTGAAGAAGATAGGTATTCAGAATATGAAAATATATGGAGGAAAAAGAAAAAATCGGCTATTCGAATTTTTATTTTTTTTTTTAACGGGCATAACTTTTGATCAAAATATCGAAACTTGGTATTTATTTTTTTAATTAAAGCTCTATAAAAATGTTATTATTCCAGTATTTTCACTCATTAATTTTGTGTAAAAAAAATTTAAAATGACTCAGAAATATTGTTACTTGTAACTTTTTCTGTATTCCTCTGCATTTTTGACTATCTTCCGAGTTACAGAAGAGAGTCTGATCGGCTCGAAACCTCTAGCTTTAAAAAATTATTTTGGATTTCCAGACCAAAGAAAAGTGCATTTATTTTTTGAAATTCGACATATAGCAATAAGTAACTTTACTGTGAGTCTGAATTTCGGTTATTTGTTGCGATGTCTCACTAAACAAATTTTTGTGAAATCAATTTTTGTGAAAATCGGTTTCTTTCCCAAAAACGCCATTTTTTCCACATTAACAATCTCTGCTGCAAGTAATTGTTAGAAAACCCAATTCTCCCTTGATCATATCTATCCGAAATAATCAAACTAATCCAAACATTTCGATTCTATCATCAACCAACGCGAAGTTCGCGAGATATACTCCTCGACGGCAATCCTCACCTCTTCCTCCCGTCATCGACGCGGACAACACTTATACTTTCATTCTCGGCGGCACATATATATATAACGGCTCTCGATCCAAAACGAGACGACCGACTATATTCACGCCTGTAAGCCAGAACAATAAAACGCTTTTCTCTCTCTCTCACTCGGCAGCGATAATACGCGTCGTCCCAAAGAAAAAGGAAAAGAAAAACAAAGAAAGAAGCCGAGGCGCACGAAAAAACCTCTCTCTCTCTCAAACCCAATAGTTGCGCGCGTACACAGTGTCCAAGCCGCCTCGCGTAAGATTCACTCGTGACTCGAGAAAAATGAAAGCTGCGCCACGGCGTCGGAGCTCGATATAGATAATTGGCGTAGACTCCGCCCGTGAAGAAATAATATTTCGCCGCGAGTCAGGCCTCTTACGGTCCTAATGCACACATAGCAGCCTAAGTACAATGCACATCCTCGCCGAGGCAGCGCGAAAATTCACTAACGAGCGCCGAGAGCCGCGCACGCGAGCCGTTCTCCACTATACCTGTATACACGATATACATAGCGCGTATATACGCTATATTGCATATACGTATATAGCGCTACGCGCTCGGCAGTGTCTACGCTTTCAGCACACACATACCTCGTCATGCTCCTTTATCGCAACCGCGCGATCGCGTTTTCCAGGATTCTTTACGGCGCTATATACGTGTGTACGCGAACTTGTAATTACGAAAAAAAAAGAAGGCGGACTGTATGGTGGTGATGGGCCTGTAGTAGTGGGGGGAGGTTTCCTCGTGCGCGGATTTTTTCGTTTTGACACTCGCGAAGCGCGATGATTGCTGTATATGGTAAGTGGTGGGTTTCGTCGCGATTGCGAGGAAATTCGCGCGCTCCGGTCGTTACGGAGAACTGTATGTAAAGGCAGCGATATATATATTGCAGGGGTAATTAAGAAGGAATTCAAATTTCGCGCCAGATGGAAAATCAGCTGTTTTGCGGGGAGATTGCGGATGAGACTCGATAAAAACTTTTTTGCTCGGTTTTTCGTGTCTTATTTGAACTTGAGCGATGCTGTTATTAATTGTAGAGTGTGTTATTATGAAAGAAAACCGTTTTATACATGTGCGCATATCCACCGATTTTCGGAAATGACTCTCCCCAAAAGTTGCAAATTTTTTTTTTGGAGGTACGCCTACTAGACCTACTTTTTCTCGTTCCCATGTTATTCAGAACGAGAAAAAATTTGTGTACATAGCCGATCGAAGAGTATACTTTTTTCCGAAGCAAAACGACTCGGAAAACGAGAAATATAATTAACAAAGAAGAAATTCGTAGATTTTTTCTCGAAAATTATGGGCTTTTATAAAAATTTCATTAGGACAAAAATATCTTAAAATTCATCAAAGAATGCTCTAGAATTTTTTCAAATTTTTTAAGAACATTTTTCAAAGTTTCAATTTTTTTGAATTTTCGAAATATCAAAAATTGTATTGGATGAATCTAAAAAAAATTCAGAGCATTCTTTGATAAATTTTAAGACATTTTTGTTGTAATGAAATTATTGTAAAAGTCCATAGGTTTTTTGTTAATTATTTCTCGTTTTTTCGAGTCGTTTTTGCTCCGGTAAAAAAGTATACTCTACGATCGGCCATGCAAGCGAGTTTTTTCTCTTTCAGAATGACCTAAGAAATGAGAAAAAACAGGTCTGGTAGGTTTGCCTTCAAGAAAAAAATTTTGCAATTTTTGGGAAGAGTTGTTTCCGACAATTGGTTGATATGCCTCGAGATATCCACATATACTCACTTATTTCATTTCCGTAAAGTCAGTTGTTAGTGAATTAGTTACTCGAACATAGATTTTAAGCCAAAAATGTTTATTCATCTCAATAACGAAAAGTAATTTCACAATAAATTAATTTTAAAGGAAACAAATACGTTAAATTAAATTTTCATTCGATAAATCACTTATTTCTTATACTCCGCCGTCAGTACCCAGCACAATGAAATTTTGTTTGCAACAACTAATTGCTTCTGCCCCGCAGTCAATGCACACATAAGCTCCCGCGGCTCTCCGCATATTTATGCGTTACACCTTGCAAGAAAAGATCTGCAAGAATTTTACGAGTTATATTATTACCTCGACAGCGACGTTACGTCCGACGCGTTTGATTAATTTATCGCTTCGCGCGCGCATTTAAATTTTAAAAACGTCGCAACCTCAACGAAGATGAAAAAAAAATTCGTTCTCGTTCCGTTACGCCAATAACCCAATACACATAGGTATACGCGCAATTGTACAAAAACTCACCCCCACAGCTCCACGAAACAGCTTTCCAAAACCCCCTTCCCTCCGAAATCCCAAAAACGTGCGGCCCAAATGTCTCTCGCTCCAGACCCAAAAAAATTTTTCTCTCTCCATCGTCGCGGCCACAAATCCATCCGCATACCACACCGTATAGCCCACACACAACAATATCTCTCTCTCTCTCTCCCAATCCCGGGAACGACGCTCGGCGCTCCCGTTTCTCTCCCCCCTCCTCCTCCTCCGTCTCTCATACCGTCCGGCAATAGTCACCGCAGATTTCGGAAGCGCGCGGCTTTTACGATCGGCAACTCTTTACGAAAGCGTAATGGGCCCGCGCGGACACCGGCTGTATGGCTCTCGAGTTGCCCAACGCGCAGCTCCCCCCCGCGCGCGACACTCACTTGCCTTTGTGTATATAGGTATATAGTCCGGCCGGGAGTGCCTTGTAGGTATACACGTGTATTATATATATACGCAAAAAAAAGGAGGAGGAAACCCTTTAACGGGTCTCCTCTCCTCGAAAATCCGCGCTGCCAGTCGTGCAACTACGAGATGCAGCGGCAGCGAGAGGCGACAGAGGAGAGACGAAAAAAAAAGAGTTATATACCTCCGTGAAACGGTACTCTCCTGTCGCGTCTCTCTCTCTCTCTCTCTCTCTCTCTCTCTCAGTCTCGAAGAAAAAAATCCCGCTAGATTTTTTTTCTCTCGCATCTCTCTCGCTCGACCCTTTGATGCCCCGAGCGCCTCGGCAGAAGAGCAGGACGTATACATAACCAGCTCGATCCCTCGAGCCGGCGTTTATTGCACGTCCGGCTATTACACGGGATTAGGGGGGATGAGGTTTGCGGGGGTGCAACGACGTGTAATTTTTCGGGGATATTATATAGTGTTTGCTCAACGGCGCGAACTCTTTTTCTCCGCGGAGACGGAAACCGACGAGTACCACATCCGCGGAAATTTATTGACGGGGGGGGGGGGGCTGTTCGTATAGCCGTGCGTACGGATCGGAGGGAAATCCGGGGACTTATCGGGCCCCGTAAGGCGATTACGCTGGCTGCGGTCCGTTTGCAGAGTCCCGGGATCGGGGCCCGCTTTTCACGATGCCGCCGGGCGAAGGGTTGCTTTTACGACTGTTGTGCCATAATACAGTGTCTACGGCGAAGCGACTACCGAAGGTTGTGCAACTGTGTAGACTGTAGATAGAGAAGCGATGGAAAATGATTTTTGATTTACGAGGCGGTGGACCGCCGCCGCGCGAGGCGCGAGTTTATTAAGCAAATATAGAATTTTAATGTTCTTTTGGGAGTAGAGCTGTGTATATAGTGCATAGTCATGTTGGGGGGGGGGGGAGAGGGGGAATTAACGAGTGTTTATTGCGCGCGATTAGTCACGCTCGATGAATGCCGAGTTTATTGATAAGAAATATATTTCGGGTATTTTAACCCTTCGAAGCGCGTTTCCTCGAAGTATTCTGTGGACGATAAGATCGATGGGACGCGCGATTAATTTTGGAAAGCGATTGTACGAGCAAAAAAACGTGTGTATTATTTTGTTTTTAATTTATTTATTCAAAATCGATTGCAAAGAAATCATTATATAATGCATGAAAATAGTTGTTTTCATTATAATAAATAATTATAATAATGTATAGAAATTTTTTGTTATACATATTTATTTACTTATGTATTAAATTCCACGGGCGTGTCATACCCATTTACAAAAATGGTATATTAAAATATACATTTAGAATTTTAAGTGCCAGCGACGTTCAGTGATGTATCGATGACTCGATATTAATGAGGATTTTTGTAAATATAAATACAAATATATATCTATACCGAGATCTATACGCTCACGAGTACGATCATAAGCGAATGGTTGCGATAATACGCGCGCGTTATTGCATTGTCTACCTATTACACGCGTCGACTAACCGAAATATTCATCTTTCGCGGCAATGTCCCGCTTCGGTGTAATAAACGAAAAAATAGCTTGTATCTTAACGAGCCGTAATTAGAGGATGATACATCGAGCTTTAATAGCGTCTGCATTATCTCCACGAATTTTGGCGTGTGTGGAGTGTGTAGAAGCGGCAAATCTCCATATCTCTTGTCTCTGGTTACGGGAGCTATGCCCGCCTTTTAAACTCGAGGGTAATTTAAATTCCATTGTGACATCGTTACGCTCCTTCGTCGAGTGTATAGTCTCTGGAGAAGCAGATTAATGTGACGTCACAGCCCAGCGATTTTGAGTGAGCCGTTACACTGCGTACGAGGCTTTTAAATGCCCCTCTTATGGATTTTGGGTTAGTCCGATGTATTGCGGCGATCGCCGATGCGGCGCAGGTGTTAAGTTTTTAAAGAGCTTCGGATGCCGAAAATTTGCTTTGTAATTGTGTGTATAATGTATATACTTATGATCGTTATTAGTGGAGATATTCGCTGTTCTCGTGCAGCGCAGCGTCACGTGCGTAATTTTAGTCGATTTTGATTGCATTTTATATTTACAAATTGAGCCACGTTTTTTTGTTTTACGGGTCTCGAAGTGTAAGCTTGAAATTTTTTCTCGAATCTCGTCAACGGGAGTACATTTTACCATTCTGTTTGGTAATCTGGTGGCAGGCTGCAAATACCAAAAAATTACCATGCTGTTTTGTAAATTTTACTAAAAATATAGTAAACTTTAGAAAAAGTACGCAGCTGAATTTACAAAACAGTACTCTTTAAATCTAAAACAGCGAAAAATTTACTATTTCTCATAGTTCAATAATATTAACCTCCCAAATAGTGAAATTTTTCACTATTTATACGTAGTACAAAAAATATCATTTTATAAATTAGTGAATATTTACTAATTAATACGGTGCATTGTTGCAAAAATCGTAATTCGCTATAGTACCTAGTGAATAGTCACTGTTTATGAAATGACTTATCTTTTTGCTCATTTTCATTGCGTTTACTATCGAATTAGTAAATATTTACTGATTCAAACAGTAGAAAGTATTTGCTTGAAATTGTCACTGGTACACTGATTATCCAGTACATAACCACTTTAGCAAAAGCTGAAGTTGAAAAATTATAAAAATTTACTAGTTTTTCAATGAGTCATAACGACTTTTAAAAGAAGTGAAATTTTCGGTTCTTATCGAGGTTCTTATACATTTTTAACATCCGAAAAATTAACTATTCAAGTGGAGAATCCACCACTCAGAATAAGAAGTGAAATTTTATGGACTTAATAGTATTGCAACATGAGAAAAATTTACTATTTAATTAGTTAGCAATGAACTTGTAGAATAAGCGAAAATCTGTCCCTTTTAGCCTCCTGTTACTAGGGCCACACACTATTTTGAGCAATGTATTTGTAAGTTTGTAGGTAGTGTATTTTCACTATTTCAGCTAATGTATATTGCTACCCAAATATTATTTTTACTCACTATTAGCAATGCTTATATATTCACTATTTGCAACGTTAATATTTATTATTTTAAGTAGTATTTGTTGTACTTCCTCACTTTTCCAATTAATTCATTTTTTTAACCTGTTTAAACTGTGATTATTCACTAGTTCACAGTTGCACCATGATAACTTTTTCAAATTGCTAATGTGGTCTAAAAAACAGTGAATTTTCACTGTTTTAGATTTAGAGACTACGGTAATTTTTTCATATTTGCAGTCTGTGGTCGAATTCCCAAATAGTACGATAAAATTTACTGTACCGTATAGAAACATTTACTTTACCATTTCTCTCCGTCAAAATCCATTCCAAAACTTTTTATCTTACAAACTCGAAACTCCGCCTCGATTCTTCCAAAACGACAATCCGATATACCTACATACACTATATCATCGCACGTGTTACGGCGCGAAATTTGAATTCCCCGATTTCCCCACACAAAAGCATCCGCCCAAAATGCCCAACCAAAATTCCCAACAAGTCACTCGTCTCTACACAATATCACCCCGTGCGCTGCCTCAAGTCTCTCCCCGGCAGCTGCGCAGCACAATCGAAGCCCCGCGCACACCGTGAGATCTTAATCCGTGAGGAGCTCGAAAAGTTGCGCAAACGATTCTCTCCGCCAAAAGAAAAAAAAAGCGCTTCGCTCTCGCGTCCGCGGCGCAAAAAGCGCCGGCAAAGCGCCGTGTCCGAAGGGCCTCTCGGTTTCCGGGTATACATATACCTACCGGGCTCTTTCGGCTCGAAAAGAGTGCATCGGCCCCGCATACCTCGTGTATATAGGTATATATACACGCGATGCAAAAGCGAGCGAGAGAGAGGTCACGCACAAATATTTTGACAAGCCTCCCCCGGGCTTTCGACACGGCCGAGATTTATGAGGGAAGAGAGACCTCCTCGCAGCTTCCTATATAGATATATATTTCTTCGTCTGTCCGTATAGAGCCGCTTCCTCGTGTCTTCTTCTTCTTCCTTCTTCTTCGTCTTCTTCTTTTTTTGTTCTGCACGACGTGGTTGCGCGTTTTTCGGCTAGATTTTCGTTTGCGAGTGTAGAGAGCGATGCCGTTGCGACTGTCGAGAAAACATTGAATTATGCAGTCTGACGCGTAATTGAGCGTAAACGATGGATTAAATGTAGGTTGAGCGCGATGCACTACTGTACGGATAAATACGTACTTGAGCTCTCTATAAGGCAGGTTCGAACAATAAGCGAGTGGATAATGTGGATAAATACTTGAGCAACCGCGGACAGTAGTGCAGGCAAAAAGGCGACTCGACGTTTTTCATCTGCGCGCTGTGTTGTTACTTGCGCTTGTCGTCGGTGCCATTAAGTAATTTTGTGCAAAATCTTTGCGCGACGCTGTGTACACTTGTGGCGATACCGATTTTTTTCGTAAAATATACTCTCTAAATCTAAAACAGTGAAAATGCACTGTTTTTTTAGACCATATTAACAATTTGAAAAAGTTACCTAAAATAGTAAATATGAACATTACAATTAGTGAATATAAACATTACAATTAGTGAATATAAACATTACAAATAGTGAATAAAAATAATATTTAGGTAACAATATATATTAGCTGAAATAGTGAAAATACACTACCTACAATGTTGCAAATACATTACTCAAAATAATGTGTGGCCCTATAGTAAGACGAGGCTAAAAGGGACATAAATTTTCGCTCGAATTTTCGCTTATTCTACAGGTTCATTGTTAACTAATTGATTTCGAATTTTTCGAAAATTTCACTTCGTTGTTATGCGACTCACTAAAAAAATAGTACATTTTCAGAATTTTTCAAGTTCATCTTGTGCTAAAGTGATTACGTACTGGATAATCAGTGTTCTAGTGACAATTTAAAGCAAATACTTTCTACTGTTCGATTCAGTAAATATTTACTAATTCGATAATAAACACAATGAGATGAGCAAAAAGATAACTCATTTCATAAACAGTGACTATTCGCTACGTACTATAGCGAATTATAATTTTTACAACAATGCACCGTATTAATTAGCGAATATTCACTAATTTGTAAAATGATATTTTCTGTACTACGCGTAAATAGTGAAAAATCTCACTATTTGGGAGATTAATATTATTTAACTATGAGAAATAGTAAATTTTTCCCTGTTTTAGATTTAGAGAGTACCGTTACATTTGCGTTACCTGGATTATCGCCCAAAATTTACTTGCTTAATTGAAATCACACTTTCCAACTCCTCGAAAATATCAATTCGACAAAAATTACACCTTGCCCATGAAAAAAGTCCTCTAACTACACTCGTCCCCGCGGCAACGAGAGCACCTCGCAATTTTCCGTCGACCATCGCGATCTCAAGCGCTACACCGGCCGAGACACCGGCGCTAATCATCCTCCTCCTCCAAAAAACCAGCTCGTCCTCCCCCATAAGATAGCTCGCGCTCCCATAACGCTGTCCTCCCCCGCGCATTATATATACATATAACACATACCGTTATACCCGTCACGCATCGTCGGGGCCTTACATTCCCAGAGCCTGCGAGCGCACGTGCTCGCGTATATCTATATATATACATACAGCCGGTCAGCTTCGCTCGTACATGCGAGACTGTATGTATATGTGTATGTATATAGAGAAGGACCCACGAAATATAGTCGAGGGATCGGCCGAGCTTTATTGCCGCCAATAAAAGTCTCTCTCTCTCTCTCTCTCTGTCTCTCCTCGACGGCGGACGAGCGCATCAGCGCGCCGCGCGTTTTCGAGGGGTCCCTCCTGACTTTACGACCAGCAGCGGAGAGGCCCTTTTCCGGGGCATTATTATTTGCACTGCTGCTGCTGCTGCAGCCTCCAGACGTGCTGCTCTCGTCTCTCGTCGTGGCGTTAAGCGCTGCACTCGGGTGAGGGGGGGGGGGGCACAAGCGAGTTATATTGCATGCGGCAAGGTTTATGCGCGCGCGGGAACGGGACCGCTTGATGCGTATTGTACGTGTATATAGGTATACAGAATTTTGCCGGAGATGCGGCTTGGTTTCGTACATATTTTTTTTTTGCCCTCGTGGAGGAGGTTCGCGTTGCTCTTGGACGGGCTCTGGATTTTTTTTTGCCCGCAGCTCGAGAGACGGGTGAGTACGATTTAACGGGTTTAGCGCGATTCTGGGACGGTTTCGAGAGATTTTCTTCTCGGATTTTCGGGAAAGGGGGGGGGGGATGGGGAAAGCTTCTTAGCCGAGTTTTTGCCGCGGGGGTGGCCTGAAATCAAGGGCGAATTCGCTCGAGTGTTTCGGCCGTAATTTATGGGGCGGGAGATGCGGGTAAAAACTGTTTTTTTTCTGCGGAAGGATTTGAAACGGTGCACAGGGTTGGATAACGCTTTTGTGCGAGCAACAATGTTTTTGAACAATAAAATTTCACGGTTCTCGTTTTTCTTTTCACGTTTACAACGTGCGGTTTACAATGTTTTCCAGTATTGAACGCGAGCCGATAATTAATCGCTTTTTTTCGACAGAAGAGCGCGGAATGAAATTTCACGAAGCTCCATAAAAATCATCGCGCATGACTAATTGACCAATTTTCGACCGCGCCTACTCCTCGCCCGATTTCTCGTAAATTATCTTATCGCGCAAAAAACTGGAAGATAGAGCACTAAAGAGGAGATAGCGTTTTAGGATGTTTAATGGGGCTTTTGGTTGTCGAGATATTGGCATATCGTTGTAGGTTAGTAAATGAATTTTCCAGTTGGTAAACAAACGTCTTCTGCCGATCTTTTCAAGCCAAATTTTTCGTGATGTACTGGATATTTATTTATTGTAGGGTTATAGGGTTATAGGAAATAAAATGTTTGTTTATTTACTATCGAAAATTAATTTATTAATATAAATATGAAGTATATTTCGCATTATAATATCGCTCTATGTATTTATTATTCACGACAAAATCTTTTTCGCACGATTTCATGCTTTGCCTTCAAACGCAAACTTAAAAAATACATTTTTCGGGAGTCCAGAAATCGAAATTTTTTTTTAAATCTAGAGGTTTCGGACCGATCACACTTTCTTCTGTAAGCCGAAAGATAGTCAAAAATGCAGAGGAACATATGGTAAACATGGAACATGAGAAGTTAACATGGGAAGATATACGGAAAAAAAATCGGCTATTCGGATTTTTTAAACGAACACAACTTTTGACCAGAGCATCGAAACTGGACAAATTTTTGTTTTAAATTAAAGCTCTTTTGTTGCACCTTATTGTAGAACAATTTGAAACTTTATTTGTGCCTCAAGAACATTCTTAGTTGTTATTATTCCAGTATTTTGAAGAATTAATTTTTTGTAAAAAAAAATGTAAAATGGCTCAGAAATATGGTAACCAGTAACTTTTCCCATTTCCCTCTGCATTTTTCACTATCTCTCAGTTTACAGACTAAAGTCTGATCGGTCCGAAACCTCCAGCTCTACAAAAAACCTTCAATCTCAGGACCCCCCAAAAAGTGCATTTACTCGAAAGAATCGGTCCTCTACAAGCGTCTATACTACGATTGTCAACGTCTCTTAAAGTCTCAAAGAACTGCACAAAAGGCGAGCTCTGTCCCCGAATAATCGCGCGCGCAGAAAAGGTCAAAGCGTCGATCAGCTGAGCTACGGCGTAAACGAGACCACGTGTTGAAACTCCAAGCTCTCCGAGTGATTTACGCGCTTAGCACATGTTCTCTCCCAAGGCTGCTACAACTGTACTACACGCAAATCGAGAAAAACACGACAAAATATTTGGACCCCAACACCCGGTCAGGAGGTCACGCGTCGCGTGAAAACAACGCGCCGACTATTATTCGCAAGTTCAATGATGCCGCGTCTGTACGAGTATGTATAGAGACACACAGGGCGTGTGCCGCTCGTGGAGTATACGCGTATCTATGTATACGGCTGTGAACACGTGTGACGCAGACGTCGGACACGCGCCTCTCTGTATATAAATTGCGCGCGTTGGCTTAGACGAGGCACATTTACGGCCCTTTTACAGCGCATAGTTCAGACACGCGACGACGCTATTAAGGAGACACTATTTGTTTGCCGACAAGGATCTCTGTCGACGTAATGTTCGAACGCCGTGCGTGCGCGAGCGTTTAAAAGCGTGACGAGAGTGAGAACGATGTTTTGACCGCGGGGGGGGGGGGGGTGAGACTTTTTTAAGGGCTGGCGAAGTTTTTTTTTCAAGGATTTCGAAGGGAATCAGCGATGCTCTTTGTAAGGAGAGAAAGACTGAGTGAGACGTTCGAATTTCGCGCCAAAAAAGTTCCATCCTGTATATGTTGTATATCGTCGTTTGGTACGAAGACTAGCACCGTTCGGATTTCCGTCGGAAATTAAGACGGTTAATTTTATTAAAGAAGAGCAGCACGGTTCACGTTATTCCCGCGAAGAGTAGCACAGAACTGGAATTTCATAAAAATTTCATAAGAACGAAAACTCTGAGAATTATTCAAAAAACACTCGGATTTTTTCGGAACGAACCGGTACAATTTTTGATTTTTCGAAATGACACGAAATCAACATTTCGCAAAACAACTCTGATGAATTCCAAGCCGTTTTTAACGTTACGAAATTTTTATAAATTCCATATAGTTTTCGAGAAAAAAATCAGTGAATTCCTTCTTTTTTTTAATTATTTCTCGAATTTGTTCTCGCCGAATCTTTTGCGACGTGCTACTCTTCTAATAATCCGAACCGTGCTAGTCTTCGTTAATCCAATGAACCGTGTTAATTTTCTTTGGAAATCTGAACGGTGCTAGTCTTCTTACG
Source organism: Philotrypesis tridentata (assembly GCA_018906965.1). NCBI lineage: Eukaryota > Metazoa > Arthropoda > Insecta > Hymenoptera > Pteromalidae > Philotrypesis > Philotrypesis tridentata. The sequence goes on from JACCIB010000006.1 coordinate 7,211,862, forward strand.
GAGCAACGCTATATTATACAAAGATACACGTATAGGAATAACGTATATCATCTCCTAAGCTTAAAACTTTGCAAGATGACAAATAACTATACGTATATAACTATAAGTACTACACGTATAGGCTGATATAAATGCAAGTGGTGATTTCATTTTCATTGTGCTTTTTTCGAACAAATCTATAAACCAGCAAGTAAATCCTCGATATTTCTCAAAACGATCCGCATCGACGGCAAACAATGTCATCCTTCGTTCTCCCACCACCTCTCCGCGAGCCCCATATATATATATATATTATATATCTGTATATCTCGCGCCTAACCGACCTACAATCCCAAAAAATTAAACGGAAACATTCTCACACTTTGACTCTCCCGCGCGACCATTGTATACACCGCGTCGAAAACGGAGTCATCCTTGCGCTTAGACACTCGACCCACTGAAACTCCACTAATTCGACGAATTGTTGTCTAGCTTGGCCCCACTCGGCTCTCGCCTGCTTATATACCAGGCCAAGAGCCACACTTCCACTCCGCACACCTACATGCATATACCTACTCGTCAACCCGTTCGCGCCGACTCATCGTCCTTTTTCACGTCCCACTGTGTACAATACACTCGTCGCTTCCCAGACCCCGAGGAACCCCTTTGACGACGGCATCAGCGGCGACGATCGAGCTGCTCCTCGATCATCCGTCTTCTCACCTTGTCTCTCTCTCTTTCTGTACGACTTGCGCGCAGCGTGCGATGCATAATCTGGAACAATTGGCGGATGGCTGAGCGCGCGCGTGCCGAGTCAAGGTGTGCCCCGCCGCAATAAAATCCGTCTCCCAGGCTTTTACACCGCGTATACGGAGCCGCCGGCAGGTCTCTCGATCGGTGTAATATAAGGTCCTCTGGTTTATTAGCGCGGCGCAGTAGAATTGCGATTGTGCGCCAATTACGCCCCGGCTCTGTGTGTATGTATAACGCGTAATGTGTGTGTATATATGCAGGACGGACTGGTCGGCTGTGTACACGTGGCACTGAACGCCTCGGACGACTTTTATCTCGCATTCGCGAGACTGTGCAATGCGTGTGTATTGGACGCAGATGCAGATAGTAGCGCGCGAGCGTCCTTGCATTTCTGCGCGAAGCAGACCTCGGCGCTGCGCTTTTTTACGCGCTGAGAGAGAGAGAGAGACGGCGTTGTTTTATTTAGTGCAGATTATTGTTTGTTGGTCGGACGTCGGTGTGCGTTATTGAAATAAGAGTGTGTTAAAAGGTGTAAAAGCTGTGTGACGAAGCGATGATTGAGCTGGTGGGGTTCATATCAGTGTTGAGCTTTTGATATAGTCGGATGAGTGTTTTGGAAGGGGATTTTCCTAAGAATTTGTCGGCGAGGGGCTTGTGAATGAAATTTTCGTTTGTAAAACTTTCGAGTTTTGTCGCGCAATTTTGAAGATCATTCGATTTACGCGCGATTTAATTCGAGATTTAATTGATATAACTGTAGCTGAAAAACGAACGAGATTTCGGGCTTTGAATTTAAAATGCGCGTATAACGACATTTTAGTGCACTCAAACTGTCTTAAAGTTTCTGTTGAGAGATATAAATATTACAGGCTGATGTTTGGTGTATTTCATAATAATAATTATAGTAAGTGTTACTATTATCGAAGTAAAGCAATTTCTTTAGTCTTATAGGGAAGTGTGTTACTGATTAAATATTTTCAACAATATTATTGCTTTAATCATTTTTACAATTAAAGTTTTTGGTCTAATGTTATGGAGATACGTTGAAACAATTAGTAGTATTATATATTATCAAGTTTATCCATGGATTTTCATCATGTTGCATCGTATAGAGAATTTACAGGGCGATTAACGAGTTCTTGATATCGCTCAATTAGTCATACAATATATAATTAATATATTACTGTTTTAAAATGTACGGGAAAACACCAGCCAACAGCTGGAAATTCCGGAAAGTCGGAAAAACCCGTACCGTTTATTATCTTCTATTATATTTAAGTATTCCCAGTCTAAACGAGGTTTGTCTTTTGTTACGTTTATAATTCAAGTAATTTAGATTTTGAAGAATTGTTACATACTGACGCACAGCTATTACGCAAACTAAATATAGACTGCAACGTAAAATGATAAGAATCCTTGATTGTCCAAAAGTTGTCTTTAATGTTAATTAATTTATTTATTCATATAAAATTACAGCATTATTTACTATTCATTCAAATTTCTCACTAATTTCCAAAACCACGAACTGTTCAATCTTCTGAAAGTCAATTTCATTAAAATTGTAAAATGTACATAATAATTTAAACAGTTTATAATTGTCCCGACGATTTCCAATACACTAATAAGATCATTTTCCAGAGAACTTAAAACCTAACAATATTAATATTAAAAATTCATCCAACATTCTTATACCGATTTTTTACGCTTGCAGACCTCCAGATGACTTTTCAGTTTTCCCAATCGCAAAAAGACTTTATCGCAGTTCGTACACTTGTGGTAATCGTGATTTTCACTTCGACGAAAATCTTTCCTCGTCGACAGTTCTGCACCACTATCTGCACTTATGAACAGCAAGGGGGTTTTACATTCTGAACACATCGTTTTGCTGTTCGGCGATAACTTTTTAGACGTGTTACATTTTGAACAAAATCCTACTGACGAGTTTGCTAAAAAAAAAGAAAAAAAAATACTCACCAAGTACAGCAACGAAATTTTGCAATTTTACATTCGCAAAGTAAACTTACTTTTAACTTTGGTGGGACCAGCCCACAGATTATGTACCCGAAGGTGGTTGGCAATGCCTACTTTCTTTTTGGTTTTAAAGGGGCAATGATCGCAATAATAAAAATCGCTACTGCAGTACCGCATCAGGTGCCTTTTTAAATACTCTGCTAATTTATACTTTTTGTCACAGTTAGTGCATTGATAGCCCTGTTCAGGATGAACCTTCGAATGTATTCTTCTCTTGTGACGTTCCAAACTTCCCTTCCATGCGGTTCGGAACTCGCATTCCGGACATTTGTAATAAGTTTTATTTACTTTCAGCGCACATTCGTTAGTTAAGTGATTCTTGATGTTTAATATACTGTCACATGTACTTTTACAATTGAGACACTGCATTAACAATTTAATCTTGCACGAGGGGCAAAAGTACAAATGATGGAATTCGCTGTTTCCGAATGTTTTGTTACATTTTGGACATAAGCGTGTAAACTTGGTAAACATTTCTTCATTCTTTTTGTACTCCTCATTCTGAAGGAGTGGATTAGTTTGATCATTGTTATTATCCATAATTATAAGATTTTCATTCTTCATTAGTTCTTCATTTTTTTGATAATTTTCATTCTTAGAGAGTGGAATAATTTCAACATTGTTATTATTCATTATTATATTATTTTCATCGATAATTGCAGTATCGGTTGAAAGTTCGACGCTCTGATCAATTTTTTCCATGTGATTGTGAAATTTATTGCGGATCTGCGTTTCGAAATTGCATTTGGAGTAATTGTCACGATTTCGAGGATGACATCTAGTCGTCAAATGATAATAAAAGCTAAAACGATTATCGTACAGTTTGGCGCATTTTTTGCACTGCCAAAGCATTACTGTTTTACAAATTTCACAATTGTTCGCGTATAAACTTATCACGTCATCGTTTACGTTCCGACACGCAGGGCAGTAGCGGTTGTGCATGAATTTGAGTGGTACTATGTTGTTTTTATCTAGAAATTAATTAATTAATCATTTTAATCTGAAATTTTGAGTCTTGCAATATGTTATATTTGTATACACTGTACAGGGATAATAAAATTATTTAAAAAAATTACTTACATTTTTTGTTGCTGGTTTTGTTAGTATCGTAATTTTTGTATTTGGAAATCTCTGGTATTGACAATTGTTTTAATAATACGCGCGCATCCTTCGATATAATTATTTCATCACCTGCAATATAGTAAATTAAATTTTAAATTCAAATCTACAACGTTAATAGTAAACATCAATCATCCGTCACTTACTTTTGAATTTTTTGTTACTAATCGATACAGTACTATCTGAAGTATTGTTTAAGTGATCCAAAATTTTACTGTTTTCTGTTGATTGATTTTCAGCTAGAAAAATAATTATTTAAAAATTAAAAATCTCTAAGTTAAAAGAATGGTAATTCTACGATTTCTATGTTCACGTCTGAATACAATTAGTATATGCTAGTTATTATTAAATATTAAACATTAAGTTAAAGTTAAAAAGAGTTACCTATTGGATACTCAGTTGTAAATTCATAGTCAAAGGGCTCTGAAAATTCGTAGACAAAGGGTTCTGTAAAGAAATGAAAATTAATAATAAAGTGAGTTTATTGCATATTATTTGCACACAATTGTGATTAGTCACATTTATATTTTTAAAGTCTTTGATTCGTCTATTATAAGTAAAAAAGACATTATACGCAATTTTTAAAAAGAGAACAATGTGTAAACAAAAAGGAAGGAAAGGACCATTTCTTCTCCTAATTACTCAAAATGCCATTATGTTATAAAGTAGTATGTTTGTAGAATAAGTAAATGTTACTTACCCGATTTAATGATAAATGTTTCAGCATCATGCATGTTTGTAGTTGAGATATTATTATTAACATCACACTCATTTTCTAGAATTATTGCAGAAAATAAGACTATAATATACAAAAACAACAGAAACATGTTATGCATTTAAATATTTAAATACAAATTTTACAAACCAAAATGAATTAAGTAATCTGGTTCCTCTTTTATGAACGTCGACTGCATTTTTGAAGTATAAGATTTGAAACAATTCTTTCATGAACTATTTATGTGCGCAAAATAATTATTATCTTCTTATCATCATGACATCTTTTGCTTAATTAAACTATATTATATTATTATTCATTATGAATATTATATTTCAGAAAAGGTGTATTGAAATACAGATTCGAGTCTTTCAATATACCGTTCCATGATTCAAAAGTGACTGGCGTTCAAACTTGTTAGAATGTTGTGTACGAAAGCCGAAGTTCAATGTAATAATCCCTAAACATTCGTCTACACATTTCCATAGACACGTCGTAGGTTCTCACTTTTGTAAACAGAATAAGAAGCAGCGTCAGCTGGTTTGAATTTATTGACTGTCATCTATGGTGTTAATAAAATATTCATTTAAAAATTTAATTTATTCGTGAGATCCAGAAATTACTTTCTCCAACTTTGACAATACAATGCTAACAATTGCAATTTTGACTCTCTTAGTGAGAAGACTTTTGCAAATGTAATTTATGTTGCTATTTACTCGTCGTGCAAATCAGACGTTTCGATAATCTACAAAAATTCCCCAACAATCAGGAAACCATCTCGGAAACAACGAAATTTCCGGAAGCCTCGCTTATCCCTCTGTAAAAAAGTCATGACCGAATGTTGTAAAATAAAGATTCGCGGCTATATGATTGGCTAATATAGCGCGCATACGTCGTAAATATCATTTTCAAAATTTGAATGTAATTCATATTTTGATTTTTAATTTTTGATTTTTTGTACTACGTATAAGCATAATACAATTTTTAATATAATTCTAAGCTTTATAAGTACACCGAATTTTGTGCATATAACAGTATTTGTTTATATTAAAAAAGTGTGATCATGGGATCATTTCTGGTGGAGCCGTGATAGTCTGCTTCACATGCATTATTATTATTAATTATTTATTTATGTTTGCGTTGATCGCAAAAACATTATACCTCAATATGCATATTTATTAATGTTGAACTTAGGGTTGCAAAAATTTGAATTATAGGACAAACAATTCACGATTCATTTTTGAATTGTGAATTATATAACAAACAATTCACGATTCACATTGAATCGTGAATTATTTGTCGTATAATTCACGATTCAAAAATGAATCGTGAATTGTTTGTACTAGAATTCACAATTCAAACATGAATCGTGAATTATACAACAAACAATTCACGATTCAGTTTTGAATTGTGAATTGTTTGTCGTATAATTCCAAATTCAAAAATGAATTATGAATTATACAACAAACAATTCACGATTCACATTGAATCGTGAATTATTTGTCGTATAATTCACGATTCAAAAATGAATCGTGAATTGTTTGTACTAGAATTCACAATTCAAACATGAATCGTGAATTATACAACAAATAATTCACAATTCAATTTGAATTGTGAATTATTTGTCGTATAATTCACAATTCATTTTTGAATTGTGAATTAGTTATAGAATAATTCACAATTCCTTTTTGAATCGTGAATTGCTTTTCATATAATTAACAAATCTTTTTTGAATCGTAAATTGTTTTTTATATAATTCACAATTCCTTATTTAATTTATTTATCCTTTTATTCCTTATTTTATTCCTTATTTAATTAATTAAGTAGTATAAAAAGGAATTGTGAATTATTCTATAACTAATTCACAATTCATTTTTGAATTGTGAATTATACGACAAACAATTCACGATTCATTTTTGGATTGTGAATTATACGACAAACAATTCACGATTCAAAAATGAATTGTGAATTGTGCGACAAACAATTCACAATTCAAAAATGAATCGTGAATTATACGACAAACAATTCACGATTCAATTTGAATTGTGAATTATACGACAAACATTTCACGATTCAAAAATGAATCGTGAATTGTTTGTCCTATAATTCACAATTCAAAAATGAATCGTGAATTGTTTGTTATATAATTCACAATTCAATAATGAATTGTGAATTTCATCGAATTAAATTCAAAATTGAATCGATTCTTTGCAACCCTGGTTGAACTACAATTAACCTTTAGAAAAATTGAAATGTGCATAGTTTAGTCAACCCTTTCAGTACAGAAAATTCAAACAGAACAGTTTTTAAAGCTTTAAAAATTAACTATACATCACGCACGAAGTATACGCACGAAGCGCTAGTTATTTTAAAATTACCGCCCAAATCTTTACCCGCCAAGCCAATAAAATCAAACGCAATACAGAATAAAATCGTCACCCAAGAATCAGCTCCCTCCGCCTCGCAAGTCACAACGCCAAAAATTAAGTTCTCAACGCACGCTTCACCTCCCCCACCCCCTCCCTCCCGCAGCGCGTCTCCCCCAAAGCTCACGTTCCGCTCAATTTGCCCCCTTCGTCCCGCCCAAAACACGAGCCGCGCGCGCAATTCAAATTTCCCGCGAAGCTCGCTCGCCGACAAAGCCTTACGATCGTATCGAATCGTCGCGCGGCGCAACACTGCAACCGAGACTCTCAAAATATTGCGCTTCCAGCGATTCGCCGCACCTCCTCCGGGGCGCACCGTCTCCAATCTCCCGTCGAAAACACACAAACACCGCGTCCAACCCCAAAAACAGCCTATTTCTCAGCTCCCGTTTACATAGGTATACTATACCCTGCAAGCGTATATAATATACAACATGACGCAACGGGTGAAAACCAAAACGCCCCGGCGAAACAATAGGGCGTCGACCACCCGGAAGTCTCGGACTCCTAAAAAAAGAAAGAAGACCAACAACGAGTAGCCCCACCACCCGCCGAGCGACGATATCTCTTGCGACTTTTCCACGGAAGCTCGGCGCTCGTCCCGGAAAAATTTTTGGGCCCCCGGCCGATTCGTCACGCGGCAGCCCTCAAAAAGGGTCTCCTCTTCCGCGCTTATGCGGCCGCGCGCAGTTGCGCATATACACCGCTATGTAGCCGCAACGCATCGGCACAGGTATATACAGGCTATATTATACGCGTCGGCTCCTCTCGTTCTCCTCGTCGTCGTCGTCGTCGCGGCGATATTTATTGGCGTAACCGACGAGTGCATAAACGCGCGGCTCTCGTGCGGAGAGCGGAATCGACGGGAGCCGCATTCTCTCGCACCTTCCGCATCGGGGGCCCCGACCCGACAAAATTCGCCGGCGATCTCGGGGTCGTAAATAAAGCGGCCGACGAGGCCGGCAGGTTCACGAGGGTCACGTATATAGTGATGCTGCTGTGTACGCAGACTTTTGCGTCGGAGGTGTGTGTGTATATACGCGCTTGTCTGCGGCTTCGGGTGCGGTTGTATATTTGTCGGGCGTTTCGAGGGGGTTTTGTCGGCTATTGTCGCGTTTTGTGTGCGAGACAGGCTAATTGCGTCGAGATCCTGTGCTACGCTGCCGTCGACGTGTCTGTGGAAGATGATGTCTTCGCGTAAAGAGAGCCGTGCATTGCGTCGACGCGAAGAGGACGAGTTTCACGTAATTTTCACGGATACTATCTGTATGTATAGGCTGTATCGAGTGCGTTTGACTCTGCGGTGGGGGAGAGAGAGAGATAGGCAAGGATTTGCGGATTTTCGGCCAGAGTATTTATGGGAAATTAAGATTTTATTGAGGTTTACGAGCGAAGAATTTGCGCAGTCAACGAGTCGGAGGGAGTGAGTTTTGGGGGGGTGATCGTAAGTCATGCGTTACATTGTTCCCGGTTAAAGGCGCATAGTTCGGTTGCGGGCGAGCGAAGGTATGAGCATAATGCGCCCGAAAGTGACTTCTAATTTTGTGGAAGGTACGATGGGTATAATACTATATATAGTATGTGATGACAGGCTGCCTCTGCGAGATGACGTCTTGATTTTGAGAAAATTTTTCTCTACCGCTTTCCGAGAGGATAGGCGCAGAGCTGGGGTGACTTCATTTTTGAAAATTAGAAGGTAAAAGAAATAATCCGGAATGCTGATCGGTGCAAGTCGTTGGCTAGGAGCTATTGACCAACTTGAATAGTAATAAAAAATTGTAATGGATAAATTGAGCTGTAGTTTTGTCTTTGTCTCAATATTTTTTAATTAAGATCGTTTAAAGTTTTTTAATTTGTAATGTTAATTGTAATTTGTTTATATTTTTGAATTATTTTCGCTCCATTTTTGTTATTCAATTGTTTTTGTTATTAAAAAATGGATCAATATTGCGTCAATATTATTTTTAAGGTAAAGTTTTTTTTTATTATAGTAATTATATGTAAGATTCTTAGTTCTTTTGTACACTTTTTGTAATTGAATTTGAGGCCCTGAAGAGGATCTATTCATTTACTTATAAGATAAATCTATAGTTCATGCAAATACTATCAATACTTTGTATACTTTATAATTGACATTTTTAAAAATTTCTCTATAATTATTTTCAGAAATTTATATAGTAAATCTAGTATTTGAAAATTTGAATTAGATGCCCAGCGTATACCTCTAAAAAAGTATATACTCCACGATGCCCTCCGATTCGAAGAAAGTCTCCGGTACAGGTAGAAATAAAAATTGCTTCATAATGTTTACATAGTTTTCGCGTTTATACCACTGTTTATTTTTATATTCATATTGTTTTTCTTTTAAATACTATATTAAACAGCGGTATAATAAACTCGAAAATTACGTTTTTCTTTAAGAGGATCTGCGCTGCCGCCTTAAATTGTTTAAAGCATAAAATGAAATTGATCATTATTTTTACATTCGCATTGTTTTGTTCAAACAGCATATGTTAAACATCAATTTCGTTTTATGTTTTGAACAATTTGAGGCGTTCGGATCCCCCCTCGAAGCGAAATGAAAAAAAACGCGCGTATTTTTAAATTCCGCAACGAAAGGACAGCATTGTTTACGTATACAGTCCATTTAAAAAAAAAAAAACAACAAATACATCCCGGTATATAGGAAGGTTAACGACATGCTCGCTGATTGTCGGTTAATTTTGAAGTTTAAAAACGCACAATTACGCCGTTAAAGACACGCGCGCGCAAGCTCGCAATTTCGTTTCCCAATAGACCGCGTTTTATCGTCAATAATAATTGAACGCACGATCGTAATTACGCATACCTATATATATCATATATAAATATGCTCTCCACGCGCTATTTTAATATTGATTTAGCCGACGGAAAAAATCCGCGAACTAAGAATAGCACATGAATACACGCGTCGCGCGCTCGAATTACAGCTCAAACGCACGCGGTGTAGCCGCTTGTAAGCGAACGTATAGCAACAATTAAAGCCAAAACCGCGCGCGTATTCCACCTCAAAGCAATAATATGTCAGTAGGTCCAGAGAAACACGACTCCGTACCACCTACGACGATTTCCTCTCCTCTCAGCCTCACACTTTCCACGTCCGCGTCCATCCATCATCCATCCAGTGGGCCCCATTATGACGCACGACCTTGTCTCTCTCTCTCTCTCTCTCTCTCGGGGCCTTATCTGGCCCAACGAATTGTATACATAGTAGCCAGTTTCGCGGCTGGCCAAAAATTTACGGCCGCCGTCCACGACGACGCTTCAATTACGCGCCGAGGAGGCAGGGAGGGGGGGGGGCCCTCCCACTGGGCCCTACACCGCTACACTCGCCTCCGCGCACTTTGCCCGATTTCGGGACCTATGCACAACCCGGCCAGTGGCTGCTGCCGTCGCAGTAGCGGCGTTGTTGCCCCTTCTCGCGGTACACCGCCGACGCGCCTCTCAGCTCTTGCCCCCCCTCCGGTCGTAAATCTCGCAAATCGAGGCGGTCAGGGTCAGCTGTGCTCGCACGTCTATGCGGAATCTCCTTCCTTCTCTCGTTTACTCTCGGACTCACGGTAGTCGTCAGAGAGAGAGAACTTTTGCCGAATATCGGCCGCGATTATTTTAACGCGACGAGGGGGGAGAGAGAGAGAGACGAGGCATGGAGACAAGTGTTTTTCCCGGCGAGGGGGGAGGTAGGAAAAAAATACGATGGCTCTCGTTTATTGCGGCGGAGAAAAAAGCGCGCGCGCGCGATGTTTATTGGTGAGGATGGCCTTCGCAGCGGCGAGTTTTTAACGATTTTTCAGCGGATATTGGCGGCGCGTCGCGAGAATCATTGTGCGTTGGACGGTTCTCGTGGCCGAGAGGAGGGGGAGAGGGATTGGCGAGGCGTAAAACGAGAATCGTTGACTTTGGCTTGTTTTTTCGGGAGGTTCTTTGGATCGTGATGACGACGATGAATGTTTTACGGTTTTACGGATGGATTTTCATTTCGTTCGTTTGCGCGGATTGCTGAGAATCGAGGGAATATTGTTTTCTCGTCAGTATACAGAGGTGTACAATTGGATAAAATGAACGTTGCCTTTATTTTCAGAATTATTCATTAGCCCTTGAATAATCGAAACGGTAATGGTTGGCTTTTTTCTTAATCATGAATATGCAACGCAACAAAAAATTTTCAACGATACCGACTGTATACTAATAAACAAAGTCTGTACACGCGTTTGAAGCGGAGTCCAATGATTTCTTGGATTTAAGTTTTATTTGAAAAAAGTGCGTAGTCACGACTGCGAAAACGACCTCCTCAATTTCCTCGGCAGTATATACACGCGCTATAAATGCGGTATAGGCTTATCTACATTTAAATGACTGCTTGAGATCCGGAGTATATCCATAAACTTTTTTCTTCCAAGTTTCAGCGCTAGAACTACATTATTATATTATTATGATAATGATGGAGCGATTTAATCATTGAAATCTCGAAGCTCTCCGCAATGTAACTAAGCTCCCTGTATACAATCTTTGAATACGGTACAGTTCTGAATCGCCTTGAATCTGTCGATTTGACATTGTTTGAATGAAGCTCGCATAAATAATTGAATCGAGCTAAAAGCAATTATTCGTAGAATTGTACAAGTAAACTGAAGAATAAGCTTTAGAGACGCATTTTTTAAAAATTGGAACAAATTCGAAGATTCATAAGGATATACGTATTCATAAAATCAATAAAGTATGTGTAATTGTTTAGATGCTTTTCATAAATTAACAAATGGTTGGAAAAACCTTTCTATAATCAATTCAAACACTCAATTTTTCTTAATTTTATAAAATTGAATAACCATCGATTATCTTTTGAAAAATTCACGCGTCATTCGATCCATAAATCATACCTCGCAATTCTCGCCTCGATTCTCGACAAAATCGAGCCCAAAGTGGCACAGTAACCAAACAAAAATAACGCTTGTAAACCTCGCTTATAAGCATGCGCACGTACACCTCGCAACAATAATAAGCGAATCCATGAAATCTATATTTATTAAACGCAAACTGCTCATTAAGCTATCTATAACAACAGGTCGACCTATATTCCTGTGCGCAACGTTTATTACCCCTCTTATTCACCTAATTACCACGGAAACCTCAGGCGCATACACTGCACACACGTATAGACACACGTATTATGTATTATATACATACGCGTATATGTACACACGCCGCTTATGTTCGCGCAACGCGAAAGGCTGATGCAAAGGAAAAAAAAATCGGAATCGGGAAGGCAAAAGTGTTTTATTGCTACCTCGCGCGCACACGCGTCCAGGGCGTATATATAAGTATTAAGCATTATATATATATTATATATAAAATATATAGGAGGCGAGATTTCCGCAGCGCGCAAAAACGGGCGAGTGCGTGCAGCAGTGCGGACGACGTAAGCGCGCCACAGGATCATGCGGGCAGAGCGGCATGACGGACGCTCGTCTTTTATGTAACGCAAATGTGCGCGATGCATCGCGAGAATGCCTACAGACGCGCGCGCGCAAGAGCGTCTTGGGGATCGGCTGTGCGCGCGTATGCACACGCAGTACACTATATGTGTGTATATATATAGGCACAGGTTAAATGAATCACCGACTAAATTTTTCGCAATACACACCGCGCTGCTGCTGCTGCTGTTTTTCTTTCGCGGTCGATGACTCGCCGCGACGTTATAATGCGAGTGTGTACATATATAGCGTAAAGTGTATATATGTATAATGTATATATATTATATACGGATACTGGCTTACGTATGTGTAATAACACCAAGTGTGCGGGTATACGTATATGTATGATTTTATGGTTACGGATTGTTATAGAGTCTCGAGGTGGAGAAAAGTATTTGGGATGAGCTGCGTCGTCGTTACGCGATCGTGTCCGACAAAATAACGGAAACGTATAAATGCGAGCGTAAATGCGTTATAGACACTGTTGAAAGTATAAAAGCTCCGGAATCTCATCCTCACGGCCCGAAACCGGCGATATATCGCGAAACGAAAAATTCCAGCTTTATTTGCACAAATTGTACGTAGAGAAAAAGAAGCAGTAATTTTTACTACAATTATACTGATATTCACTATTTTAAGTTCGAATATTACAAGTCACGCAGTAGAAAAAACTACTATATTACTTAACTTATAGTAAAAATTATTTTTATTAAAATTTTCTATATAAAATTTTTGTTTGAGATTATAAATAGATTCAATTTACATATTAGTTCCAAAACTTTACGCGTAAGAATTCTGCTTAGTTGGGTGGTTAGCGCTTAGCCCCATAAGTAAAGAATTTTTAATTTCTACGTTTCAATTTAATTCAATAAATAATCAATAAATATTAATAAAATAATAATATTCTACAAAGTTAAAAATAGTTGTTTAATATAAAAAAACCATAAATTTTTAAATTGTTTCAACCAAAATCAAAATTACTATATTGTATATTATAAAAGTTAGTGTTTGGGAAGTCTGCGCATGATTCACTGTAATTTCCTGCAATTTATCCTACTGAACGTTTGAAAAATTAATGCACATTTCTCCCAGTGTGCATATTTATATACGTACACATTATACCCACAATGTATGTAAGTATGTGTGAACGTATGTACGTAAAATTGTACAACGTATATACCAGATACCTATATACATACTACGCAACGCCGGATTAAAAGTACACTCGGCACGCGGGGGGCACACACGGTGTACACCCATAATATGCATCGCGAGCGCGCGCTCAACCTATACAGAGTAATTGGATTTATCGTTTCGTAATTGTATTTCCGCGCGCGCCGACAGCATCTTTCTGCGGCTCGCGCCGTTAATTCACGTAAGCCCGGGGAATTCTCCGTCTCGCTCCTTTTTTTTCTCTTTTTTTTTTCTTCGTGTTTCGTTCCGTATATTGCCTGTATATATACTCGATATCGCGCTATAATACACTGTGCTCGGCGCGACGTTGGGTAATATGGCTTCCTTTTTTTTTTATTCAATTCTTGCCCCAACCTTTCGTTTTTGACGCGGAGTCGTTGACCGGCTGTGTAGCAGCCGTATATGCACACTGCTCCCCCCCAATTGTGCAGTGCGGCTGCTCCGATCGATTTCGAGACGCTGCGCTTTGGTGGGACTTAGCTTACGCCGCGACGAATATAAGCTAAAGCCGCGAGAGAGAAAGAGAGAGATCTGACGAAATTTCGCGCGCGACACGCCGAATTTGCGCGCGGGACGGAGTCTGGCGGCATTGGAGTGGACGGTGTATGTACATTGTATATGTCGAATTTCAAAAAATAAATGTACTTTTCTTTGGTCTAGAATTCGCAAAAAAATGTTTTAAGCTAGAGCTTTCGGACCAATGGGACTTTCTTCTGTAAACCAAAAGATGATGAAAAATGCCGAGGAACATGGGAAATATAGAATATGAAAATTTAACATGGGGAGGCATATGAAGGAAAAAGAAAAAATTGGCTATTCGGAATTTTTATTATTTTTTTTTTTTAATGGGCATAACTTTTGATCAGAGCATCGAAATTGGGGGCATATTTTTTTTAAATATTGTATTATAGTATAATTCAAAATGTTATTAGTGCCTTGGAAAAATTCGTAGTTGTTATTATTCCAGTATTTTGACGCATTAATTTTTTGTAAAAAAAACGTAAAATAGCTCAGAAATATGGTTACTAGTAACCTTTCCCATGTTCCTCTGCACTTTTGACATGCATCTTTCGGCTCACAGAAGAAAGTCTAATCGGTTCGAAAATTTTTTGACTTCTAGACCAAAGAAAAGTGCATACATATAATGGTTTTGAGAACTTTGGAGCAATTTTTGAGACGTGGAGGTAGTGGAGGGAGCGTTTTTTTCAGAGAGAAAAAATGGGTTTCGAGGGCGGAGAGATAGTGGCGGGAAATTTGAATTTCGCGCCACTCGGGTGTTCGAGGGGAGAGAGGGGATGGTGGTGAATGAAGATGAGATAATATAAGATAATTCGAGAGATTCTCGACAATCAAAGAATTTGGAATATAATACATGTATGGGTAATATCTATACCCTGAAAATAATAAGTAACAATATAAAAATAATATATAAATAACATAATAATAAAAATAATAAGTAACGATTTATTTATAAATAATTAATTTCCAAGCAAAACATGTATTTTATCTTATTCATCGAAATTCGAAAAGAAAGAGAGATAGAGAGCCAGTTGTCACGGAACGATCACGAATAGCTGCCTATCATTTTATAATGATTGGAGTTTATGCGACTTTTTTGTAATGCTACGAATCCAACTGTTCTTGCCGACAAGGTATTGTAATATAAACTTGAAGCTTTGCAAAAGAAAAACAGACAACTATACACCGAGGAGTGAAACTACGCTGCGATTATCATTCTCATTTTATTTCTGTCGCACCAGTTATAAACAAATTCGTTCCTGTCTTACGAAATTCAAATTTTTCGAATTTTCACACAGTCCTCCCCCAAGAAAAAAACCGAAATTTCTCCCCACTACAAACGTACGCATATCTTAAAAACGCGCGAAATATCTCTTTTACCAACTCGACTGCAGCTGCGAAAAATCGAGCGCGCGCTACATTTCAAACGCATATACACGGCAACAGTGCGCTTGAAAAAAAAAAAATCGTCTGCTAATATTATCTCTCGTGTGGTCAGCGCCGAGACGCCGCTGCAGTCGGCGAGGTCTTTTAAGCAGCAATTGTTACTTGCACTTTCTTCACTTTCACATGCCTCCAATTACGAGCATCTTTCGTGTGCAACTACACACACACAGACAGCGCGCTCGCGAGCGCACGAAGATTAAAATAATCATACACATACGAGCATATATTTTTGCTTCGTTTGAAATTTCTTTTTTCTTCGTGTGCTTCTTTTTTCTCTCTCCCTCCTCCTCCCCCCCCCCCCCCCCATCTCTTTCGCGTTGTTGTTTTAAAAAGACGCGGCAAAAAAAAAGTGAAAAAAAAACGAAAAAAAAGAAGGAAAAAGAAAATATAGCCCGTATATACCGCGCCGTTGTTCGGTCAAGGCATTCACATAAGAATTTGTCAGTCGGTCAGCCGCAACGACCGCAGAACAAGCAACAGTAGCGCGCGGCGGCGGCAGCAGCAGCAGCAGCAGAACCACTTTCGCTTCGGCAACGCACAGTCAAATGTATAGCGGAGCGCACAGCACAGTAGGCAAAACCCTCGCCTCGATATATATATATATATTATATATATTGTACATGTATAGTATATATGTACACACACACACACACACTATATATATGTACATAGTCGGGAGTCGCGTGCGTGTGTGAGTAAGTATATGTACCGGGCAAAAGTGTCACGCGTACTCGTGTGCCACATTGGGAGGAGGACGACGAAGACGACGAGGCGCGAGCCCTAAACTTTTAATTAAAATTAGAAACTTGCCGCACTTGGACGGGTTCCCGCGCGCGATCGTTACGCGTGTATGTATATATTGTGTATATATATATTGCTTTGAATTATAATCCGAACGGCGTCGCGACGTTGAGGAAGTCATTACGCTGCATTGCTTCGAGATGGCTGGCATGTGTTTGTATACGCGTTGCGATGATGTTGGGACGACGATTTGGATTGTTGAATATCATGGGTTTTAATTGCGATTGTGTATACAATTGCGGTTTTTCGAACGTTCGCGTATTCTGTATGCGGATTGGAAAAATTTATATAGTGCAAAATGCGCCGGGAAAGATATGTAATTTATGAATTAAATGAATTATTATTTGTTTCTAGAAAAAGATACACTTTGTTATTCAATACGGTGAGTTAGGTGCTGTACTGCTGTTTAATTTTTAAGATTAGAAATATATGACGTCTCGTTGTTTATTGTTTCATTGCATATATCGGTTAATTATTCACGTGTACACTTTTTTTACGTGGATTTTTATACAATTGTGTGATTAGAAGAATAAAAATTGTGTCCATACTTAATTGGTAAAGTAATTATTAAACATAAAATTTAATGTTTTACCAGGATTAGAAATTTTTGAAACATCGACGTGTCCGGTCATCACATTTTCAAGAAAGTACATTAACAGTTTTTCCAGCTGTGTTGTATTATAAAAGTTTAATTTTATTATGGATAATCTTGATTTCAAAGTCGATTAGAAATTTATGTGCAAGTAGTTTTTAATGTATCGAACGAAAAAGTCAATTACAATACTTTTAATGCTCGACGACTTTCATCCTGGTATGCTCACATATATAATGATCGATGCATCATCTTTGAAGGTTGGCATTGACCGAGTACGAAAGTAATTATTAATTTAATCACCACCAAATCGTTATCAACTCCTCTCTCTTTTTGATGATGAAAAAAGTAGAAGACATATAATTAGATTTTGAATTAAGATTAAAAAACTTTTTTTGTTAATTTTTTCCGAATAACTATCTAGAGTAATATGTATTACAAATGCTAATGAAATTTCAAATTTCGCTCCATTTATTGTACAAAGCTCAAAAGTTTACACGTACACAAATATCAATCAATCAATCCTTATTTAACAATTGTGAAACTTTACATATTTTGGCTTCTAAATCGTGGCGCGAAATTTGAATTCCCATATAAGTCGAATTTTAAGAATTTAAAGTCGAAAATTTTTTTTAAAGCTAGATGTTTCGGACCGATCACACTTTCTTCTGTAAGCGGAAAGATAGTCAAAAGTACAAAGGAACATAGGAAAAGTTAGTAGTGACCATATTTCTGAGCCACTTTACGTTTTTTTTTCACAAAAAATTAATGCGTCAAAATATTAGAATAATAACAACTACGAATGTTGCCGAGGCACCAATAAAATTTCGAATTACATTACAATAAAGTATCACAAAAGAGCTTTAATTTAAAAAAAATATGCCCAGATTCGATGCTCTGTTCATAGTTATGCCCATTAAAAAAAAATCATAATAATAAAAATCTGAATCGCCGATTTCTTCTTTTTCCTCCATAAGCCTTCCCATCTTAAATTTTCATATTCTTTATTTCCCGCGTGTTCCTCGGCATTGTTTATCATCTTTTACCTTAGAGAAGAAAGTCCCATTGGTCCGACGGTTCTATCTTAAAAAAACTTTTTTTCGTATTCTAGACCAAAGAAAAGTGCATTTTTTTTTAATTCCATCATATATAGGTATACTATATATCCACTCCCCGAACCCACGCGACTCCCGCAACATCTCGCATCGTCGAAATTTTCCCAAACCTAATATTCCCATCAGTTCTCAACACATATACAACATACACGTATATTATATACACATATCCCCAAAGCTGCGCACACCACAAGCCTAGCCGCAATCCGCACCTGCCCATACGCGCGCATACCTCGCTATATACAGAAGAATTTCTCTTTCTCGTCTCTCTCTCTCTCTCTCCCGCGAGAATGATCCCGTAACGCGGCGGCGCGCCTCCATTCAGCTCCTTATTCTTTCGCCGCGGCGCACATTTAAATGACCGTCGAACATGCGCCTCTGTACAGTCCTGCGCGCGCGCGCGCGCGCAAAAAAAAAGGAGCAACTTCAGCGACATAAAGGCCGAAAAGAAAGAAGAGAGAGAGAGAGAGAGAGAGAGAGAGAAAAAAAAACGAAAAACAGCGCGCGAAATGAGGTCGTATGCGCGCATGTGTCTCCGGCCGCGCACTTACACGCGCACGTATACGTATATATATGTATATTGTATAGTGTATACAGATATGGTATAACATTATATACACACGCGGCGAACCTTTTGCATGCAGGACGCGGGGAATCGCGGCAAGGGTGCCGCACAACTGTGTGTATCGAGTGTACATATAGATGTACACTTGTGTGTATATATCTGCATCGCGTACATCGAGTCATTATTATTATCATCGAGGGGCTTCCGTATACGGACTCTCAGCGCGAGTTTCGTGTGTATGCGCGTCGAGGAACGTGTGGTTTCGGCGATTCGAGAATCATCCGGACTGAATTTCAATCGGTCCTCTCCGCGGTGCGTCCGACGATTTTTCCATGCAGATATATAGGGATATATGTATATGGGAAAATCCGCGAAAATGACCGGGACACGATGGATGGGAAAAGCGGTGAAGATATAAATTTCTGTTTTGTATAAAGAGAAAAAGTAAAAGATGCGTTAGAAACGCGTGTTCGCTGGTTCTGCGCGTTGATTAGGTTTCTAAAGCGACATCGGGATCGGATACTCGGATTCCGAGTTTTTGGTAAATAATATACTCGAGCATATATAACGATCATTTCTTAAATACTTAAAATAATAAGTAATAATAACAGGTGGGAGAAATGGGGATTTCGGAGGTGATGTGCAGAAATCGTAGTTTTTTAAAACGAACTTTTGCAATTATTGGAAATTATTGGAAATTGCATATTGGTTTTTATTTAAATAAAACAGTTTTTCTCATTTTCCGAAGCTTGTAATTTTTCGACAGAGCTATTATTTTTAACGAGATTAGGCTTACATTCAAGCTCTTTTATTCTACTTTTATAAAAATATATTTGGAATATAGTGTTTGATAGGTAAAAATTGCATTAATTAACGATTTTTTTACTTCACAAAAATCAAAATTGCAAGAAACACTCCTCCGATTTTGTGAAAACAATATAATATGGCAAAAGAAACGTAGACCCAGATATTTTCACGGATTTTTCCATTTATATATAATATTACACATCTTTTGTGACTCGAAGAGATGCATATAGTCATTTAATCCATAACATTACACATCGTCGCTTCCAACGAAGACAAGCACAGTTCAATTTACAACGCAAGACTATAACACATTTTGTATACCGCGAAAAATAGCACAATTCACGAATTTGATTATATGTATAGATATAAATACATTTTGTTAATATTTAAATAATTCATTTACTATTAATGAATTGATAATGACAATAGTTTAATTCTACATTTCAATAATTCTATAACAAAAATAGTAAAACCAAGTTACCATAACCCTAAGATCATCTCTTTTTTTACATAAAGTTATTTGCTCGTCGAGAATCCCAACTTCCAATCTTCGCCATAAGAATCCATACTATGTCACTCTGCTATATATTATAGTCTTCACGGCTAAATCTTCTTATCAAGAATAGATATCTCGCCAATTACCCGCTAAACTGTGCTAGTTTTCGTTGGACACACATTCCCTCGACGCTTGTATCCCGTACCCACACATATATACAGCGCAGTGGGCAATATTGCCCCGTACATATACATCCCGCAAGACGATACGCGCGTCGCGGGGCGAGCGACGAAATTTTCGAAAAAAATTTATCGCGAGCTTTCGATCGCGCGCGCGGCGTCTGCAATTTTCGGATGATAAGTAAGTTATAAATTTTCACGCCGCGACGGGGAGGAGACGCCCGGTATATATATATACAATGTACAATTTGTGTATATATAATATATATAGTATATACGTATATAATACGCGCGGGCTTGTACGCGCCTTTTGTAACAACCGCAGTTTAATTTGAATGACTGCACGCAGTCGAGCCCAGTGGTTTTTGCGACGATAAGCATCATTGATTTATTAAGTGAGCCGCAATGAGCGAACCCTTTAAAGAACTTTTACTCTTTACAGTTATAACGCGCCGATCGAATTATCCCGCGCGCCTCCCATTAATCATCCTTAATCGAGCCGAAAATCACACGCGTTCCAAGAGCTCGCGCGTATACCGGTTCGAAAACTACAAGCCGATCGTCTCTTTCTCTCTCTCTCTGCGGTGGTTCGGCAGCAAAAAAAAAAACGACAACGCGAACGAAAATAAGCGAGTACATCTCGTTGCGGCGAAGGAGAAAAAAGGAGACGCGGAGGTTTCATTCATTGCGCGAGAGAGTACATGCGAGGAGAGAAATGATTCTTGGAGCAAAGGAATAATTGATCGGTTTTTTTTTGGGTTGTTGCGGTGTAGGATAATATTGATGCTTTGGTTGTCGGGCGAGAGAAATGGGAAATTGGGAGGTGATGTGCGGAAATCGTAGTTTTGTAAAACGAATTTTTGCGATTATTGGAAGTTATTGGTTTGTGATGAATAAGAAAATATTGATTTTTTTTATTGTTAGACCTTTCATAATGATTGATATGATTCGGGAAGATGTGGGTGTATTGAAAGGTATTGAAATAATATTTAAAATGAAAAAGAAACTAAAACTTACGGTAATATTATAAAACTTGGAGTATAGAAAGTAAAATTAAGATTCTCTTTAAGTATCTTGAAATTATGAGCAATAGTTTTCATTATCAACAATTTTTTGTGTTAGTATTTCAACTAGTAAATTAAAAAATTAGAAAATTTTAATAATAAATTAAACAACATGCCCTTAATATGGTCAACCAGAAGTATTTGTTCCTATTATTAGATTTTACTAAGAACATATTTTCTGAATACAAAATATTTCAGCTAATTAGGTCTTCTTTGAGAAGTAACTGAAATGTAACATTTCCGTTCTAAAGCTTACAAACACCGAAATTTCGTATTTTTATGAATCCAAGACACCAAACGAATTCCGTTTTTCAAAAAAAAAACTATAGAAATGCGCGTTAAATCATAGCATTGGATACTTAAAACAAATGAAATTCGGTCGCACTCACGCGTCTGCAATGAGAAAACTCGGATGGAAATCTCGCATTGTGAGGCGTGTCTCGGATATAGCATTACTTACATAATTGACTCGAGGCTAATAAATTAAGCCACCGATAAGATCTGCACTTTGAGCGCGTAGAAGTGCGCATTGCACTTGCGCCTATACCATAGAGATATATAAAGCTGCGGTAGAAAATCAAGTATTTTTGCCAGTCGAAAGCGCGCGCTCGGACAAAATCAATATTAAAATCGAAACGAATAAAGCATCCGTGTAATTACGATCGTAATGTTTAATTATTGATGGTTTATGGGGATTTTCGTCTTCGAAAGCGTAATAAATATCGTTATGAAGTATTTGACTTCGAGTCTGCCCAGTAATTACGAGGTTAACGTAGACTTGCGTATTTCACTAGAGGATCGAGCTTCGCTGAGAATTTCGTACACTTAATGAGGAGAGAAAATTAAAGATTATTCCATCTTTTATGCAAGCTTTTTGAAAATTGTATACAAAACGCCGGATCAATCCCGGCAATAATTCTTCCACTTCCCAAACAAGTTGAATTAACGAATCGCGCATTTATACGCATCAAAACAAAAATTTCTTCTCAAAAGACTGAGCATTTCTCAGCCCATCCCATAAATCCAGCCATAATCGACTCGACCGCCGCGCAATGTGATTCCCACTTCGAAATAATTTTCCCTCCCGCGTAATCTTCGGTTATACCCCATTCGAAAAGCCGCATTTCTCCAACTACGTGTAGTCGTCTATAGACATATATAGGTGTATACCTCCAGAATTCCGCTCGTATATACATATACGTTACACATCTCCCGCAGACATCTCGGAAATCGCGGTAAGGGTGCCAGACGTGTCTCATTATCGTCCTGTAGCTTCCGCAGCTCCCTTTTACACACACACATTTCGCGCATTTCTATATCTATATATATATAGTATATACGTTGCACAGCGAGCGCATACGTGCCGGCAAGACACGTATACATATAGATATATAGAAACCTGCTCTCCGAGCTCGCGGCGCGCGAGGATCGAGCGCAGCCGGTCTTTCTTTTATTCGAGCATCACCGCGAGGGCCGCCGCCGCCGCCGCACAGGACACGGGAAAACGAGGACAAGCTGCTCACGAAGAGTCTCTCGACTCGCGTATATATATGTATATTGTATATTGTATACGTATACAGCACGTGGATGTAATACATGCACATATCGCCGGGAGACCGACTTTATCATTCTCACATATGCATACATAGGTGTACGTGTATGGGATATACGTATAGATATATTGCGCTTGTACGTATAGTTTATAACTTCGTATTATATGCGGCTCGTCCGTCCGGCCGATACGCGATATTGCGGAAGAAGCCCCTCTTGGCCTATGACACTGTTTCTCATATCGAGGCTCCCTCTCTCTCTCTCTTCGATTCCTTCGCGGAGATACGCCGATTTTTCGCAGCTTCGGGCATCGCGTGCGCGCATACCTATACACGACCTGTATAGGTATAGGTATATGTATAGTATACGGTGTATACGGAGAGAGAGAGAGATTCTCTCGATATACCGAGATCGGCCGAAACAATGGGTCGAGGGAAGAGAGAGAGAGAGAGAGAAAGAGAGAGATTTTTTTTTATAGATTCGAAAGGAGATGAAGATACGCGTATAATTATGGACCATAACGTCAGCCGTTCGAAGATGAATTACACGTCGCGCCGGTATGAAATATATATAAAACACAGAGCGAAATCGCTCATATATATATATTGGACCCCGCGCGCTTCTCATCTCTCGCTTTACTTATATATATATAATACATATTATATATCTATAGAGTTATATACGTATAACTCTATAGTATATATTATATTATATAGACCGTTCATTTCCATAGAGCGCCTCTTATATATACCTATACACAGGAGGAGAGAGGAGGGAGGGGGGGGGGGCGTCGCGCATCTCTCACTCTCCATCTCGATATTGCGCGCGACCCAGTTAGGAAACGGGACGAGACTGTGACGGATAGAGGGACTCTATAATGCCGGCGCGTCGCTCGGAATTTGTTCAGCCGCTGTGAACGCGCCAATTTTAATTGTTCCGTTCCTCGGAGAGCACTCGCTGTGGGAGGAAGAGAGGGGCGGGGGAAGCGAGAAAAAAAAACAGCAGCTCGAGAGACGATTAGCCATCGAGCGAGCTATATTATGTATATCTGTGTATACTCGTCTCGGCGTAACTCGGCTCCCGCGTAGAAGACTGAATTATACATGGTGTGAAACTCTTTTTTCTGGGGAACAGTTTAGCGCGCGACGAGCGCCGCGATCCTCCAGTTTGATAAGGCGCGCGCGCGCGCGAGGCTCTCGTATAATAATTGCCGATTTAGGCCGGGCGCGCGCGAGAAACTTTATGGTTTTTTACGGTATGAAAAGCACGAAGATGACACTCGCCGCGTGTCGATCCTTAAGACTCTTATAAACAGAGAGAGAGAGAGAGAGAGAGAGAGAGATGCTGCCGATCTCGAGTGGATCAGCGCGAGAGAGAGAGAGTTTTATACGCCTGTATTATTCATCGGGTATAAAACGCAGTCGTTAAAATTATACTGCGGTCACGCGGCGCGGGAGAGAGAAAAGTATAGCGCGATTAATACTATGTCTATAATCTATATGTATACAGGCGTGTATAGGTATATAGGAAATTTGAGCTCGACCTTTTTACTTTCTTCGAAAGATTATACCTGGCCGCGTGTATTATACGGATGTATACGCATATATATGCATATATACACGCGCGGCGAGCTAAAAGGTGTACAAAATATACATCCAACCCAGATATATTGCGCCCGGAATGAGAATAACAGTCGTCGAGTCCCCATATTATAATGTGTACGTGCGGGACGAGCACAACCTCAAAACTCGGCGGGCCGTCGTAAAAATGGAAAGTCACCGCGCGGAGACGCGACGCGATTAAAATCGCCGGGGATATATACACGTATACGCAAGTGTATTAAGTGCTTTATCCCTATACATGTATACTCTCTTTTTTTCTCTCTATCACTCTGTCTTTCTCTACAAAAAAAAGAAAGAGCCGAATAAGGATATATTATACAGCTCTCTTTATAGATATCGACGCGCGTAAAAAACGTCGTATACTACCGCGTATAATACTCCCGAGAGAGAAAAAAAATATGTAACATAACTCGCGCGCGGCTCTCCTCTCTCTCTCCTCCTGGAACTCTTGCTTTTTCTTGCCACGAATGGTAAATAGCGCAAAACCGAAAAATCGACGCCCGCGCGCTTTCGTTCCGCGCGCGGCTCCTATATATATACAGTATATACATCATAGAGCGGGTTCCGTTCTGAATCGTTTCGGTTTTGTGTGTGAGTAACGCGTGCACTTCTCTCTCTCTCTCTCTCTCTCTCTCTCTCTCTCTCTCTCTTTCCCCAACAGAGTAGTCGCCGTTTTAGGAAGGCGTAAACGAGGAAGGCCTTTTTTTTCCTTCGCCGCGCGGCATCAAAGAAAGTGCGAAGATACACGTCTCCGTTTCGCGAGGCTGGAATCGTAATTCCAGGTGCACTACTGTAGTGTCTATGCGTTAGATATATTTATATATATATAACCAGTGGAAGATCGTTCCGACACAGGCCGTTAATTTTCACGCGGAAAGTGTCGTTGCGAGCGCCGTTTTTTTTGTTAGTCTTCTTTTCTTTCTCGGCTCATATATATATATAGTATATACACTATCCTTATATATGTCGCGGCGAGAAGCGCGGGAGAGAAGAGGACAGTGCGGGTATACAGGATAATTCTGGGATTTTTCGAGGATATATATATACCTATACTCCGGTTTTGCTTTCGTTTCTGGAGTTTCGAGGAAGGTGAATGCGATTTTTTAATGAACGAATTATTGAATCCCGGCACTCGCAGGAGATTTTTTTTTGTCAAACGGACATAACTTTTGATCAGAGCATCAAATCTGGGAAAATTTTTTTAAATTAAAGCTCTTTTGTTGCGCTTTATCGTGGTGTAATTTGAAATTTTATTTGTGCCTCGGTAACATTCGTATATAGTTGTCATTATTCCAGTATTTCGACGCATTAATTTTTTGTAAAAAAAAAAACGCAAAATCGCTCGGAAATATGGTTACACTTTTGACTATCTTTTGGCTCACAGCAAAAAGTCTCATCGGTCCGAAACCTCCAGCTTTGAGAATAAAATTTCGATTTCTGGACCCCCGCAAAAGTGCATTTTTCCCATGAGAATTGGTCGTACGTATGTACATCGGTAATATTATACACACAAAGTTACATCTCGGTCGCGACGCGTTAAAAAAAAGAAGTCTACACTACGCACAATATATACATATGCATATTGTACAGCCGTATAGCCTTAATCTTCTCAGGCTCTACGCGGCTTGTAACGCGCGCGGATATATAAATGCGCGTCTGTGCAAACACGCGCACTCGAAAAAGAGCCAAATCATACTTATACGCGTGTGTGAGCGCGAGAAGTCTCGCTTCGTACATATACGTGAGAAAATATTGTACTCGGCAACGAAAATTCAGCTCGAAAAAATATTACAAGCCGTTTCCTCGTGTACTTACACATATATACGCACACGATCGGAGAGAGACGATGAGTCGCTCCGACGCACAGCGTACACGTATATACAATACACGCGTATAAGACAACAAAGAGTCGCCGTGTCAAGTTCAAGGCTCGTCGAGAGCGCGCGGAGAGTTTAAAAGATCACAAGTAGTGTAGGGCCGCGTCGAGGCATACGCGGCTCGAGGCACGTTTGCCTCTCTCTCTCGAGTTGTAAAGTAAAACGCGCAGTGTGCATGGATTGGATGTATACCTATATATATACCTGTACGTATATAGCCGTGCGCACAATATATACGCGAGCTCGTGCGCCTCTATGTATATATACGTATACCTATAGCTGTGACGCGGCTATATACGCGAGTATAGCGCGCGCGAGCTGCGAGCCTCCCAATGGAAGTGTGTTTGTGGGTCAGTGGCACACTCGCCGTCACAATACTTACGCGCGCGCGCGCGCGCCAAAGCAAAGTCGTGCATTACGGATCGTGACTCGTGACTCTCCGCGTTCGACGCTGCGCTGCTGCTGCTGCTGCTGTATACGTATATATACACGTGTATACCTCTGTGTGTGTATGTGGGTATATGTATATTGTATATTGTATGTATATGTGTGTGTTGCTCCGGCGGTATACGAGCGCGCGAGCCCCTCTCCATTGTTCCTTGAACTTGTCCGCTACTAGGCTTCAGGATGTCTGAGTCGAGAGCTCTCTGTGTGCAATAAATGTGTGCGTGCGAGAGTGTGGTATATATATGGAGTGAGCTATTGCTCGTCTAATCAGGGAGATAATGCCGAGCGCTGCAGAGAAAGAGAGAGAGAGCAAATGACCATTAGCCGATGGATATTGGGTTAGGAGAGGAGAATACACTGATTGTGCGCGGAGAGAAATTGTAGGTTCTGCGTTTTTTATATTTTGCTTCTTTTTTCTCGTTGTCGACGTTGGGGACGCGGGATACTTTGATGATTGTGATTTTTTTTTAAGGATAGCTGATGAAACGTCGAGCGCCGTGCGGTTGGCTAATTTATTGATTGAGCGAAATCGAACGTTTTGGCCGAGAAATTCGAATTTTTAAATTTCGCGCCGAAATACGTGGAAGACGATTGTCAATAGACATATAGAAAGTCATGCGTTGGCTTGTGTACGAAGGGATAACAAGAGTTAGAATATTAAAAATTAAGTCGAACAGTTGTCGACTATTTTACAGAGTTTGCCGAATAAAATTTGGATTAATTTTTATTACAAATCGAATATTATTTGAACGACGTTCGTTAGGATATTGAATCCTTAATTCTTATTTTTGTAAAATAGTAGATTCTTACGTATTCGGTAGAGGTAAACAAATTTCACTTCCCTGGTAGAAAATAAATTGGGTTTACGATGATAATATGCTATATTTTATGTTGAATTATCACTATACAATACATATATAAACTATAGTGCGATTATAAATCTTGTTTCCATTATTGCAAAATATGATCAATTACGATTAAATTCTATTATAACAACGCTCGTCATAAATTACAATGATATTACGATAATCCCACCATATTTTACACAGCGAAATTTCTATCAGAATTTTATTATTATTTCTAAGAAATTTTTCGACTTAAAGCCACCCTCGACATCGTAAAGATTTTAAAAAAATGTCGGAGAAATGTCGAGATCTTAATAATCGGCTTAGCTATGGGCTTAATCTCAATACAAGTTATTAGCACCTTTCTCTCGGCATTGTATATACACGTCGCGAAATCGACTGTGAAGAGGAGAAAAGAAACAAAGAAGTCATCCCGATGGCAGTTCCAAAATCAAGATAAATACCGAATCGTCTAATCGAGGCGCGGAAATGCAGGACCAATCGAAATGATCGAAATGATAAACGACCCGTCGATGGTTCCATGTAGATCTTGCACAGCATTTTATCTCCGTTAATCGTAATTATACATAATATATAAGTCCGTACTAGTTTATTTAGGTTTATCGATCGAGCTCTCGGTCGTTCGATCAGAAAATAGAATAGATAAAGCAGATTCGGGACGTTCGAATTTTTCGCATTCGATTCGCTCGTCGGAAAAAATATTCTAACACTATTTCAACATTGTGTACACAAAATAATTAATTCCTTACGAATTCCAACACGGGTTTTTCACAACAAAATTCATGGCGTGTATACCTCTTTACGAAATGTACACTCGACTCAACGCTCGTCGAAGCCGCATAACAATGCACAACGCAGGAAAAAATCCCTCGTTCGCTCGTCTACATCGCAACGCGAAGGATCGACGAACTGCCGAAAAACTGGATCTAACGCACAAATATAACCGTCGGCGAAGGTGAACGATGTGTATATATACATGGGTTCGATCAAGGACACGGCACTTTTCGAATTCATTTTGTACAATCGCGATCGCCTCGAAGTTTTTTCCACTCGATATGACGCACTCGGGTTCATTGCACCCTCGAGCTTGCGCCATTCAATTAACCAAGAGCGCATTGTGTCCGTATATACAGACGCAGGCGAGATTCGTGAAGTTATATGGTGTATATATATATACCTGCTATGTAGCAAGTAGCAGTGTGACAAAAATAAAAGCGCAAGCGTGGCGATTAGATACACATCGGGACAAGTAGACCACGAATCGAGCCGATTGCCCGTAGCGCCAGGTGATTGTTGACTAATATCGATCTGCCGGGTCGATTATGAAAAAAAAATTAAAGTCGGCTATTCGGCTGTTGTGTAGACGTGAGCGGGTGAATTCGCGCCTGCGAGAGGTATTGTTAGGTAATTTTGTGAGCTCAATGACTGGCTTCTGGTCTTTCGGGGGAGAGGAGAAAGGGGGGGGAGGGCAAAAAAATTTTGTGGTATGCGTATGATGAAGCTGAATTGTAAATTTGAGTTGCATACCTTCTCGTTTGAATTCGATTAATATCCCGAGGTACGAATGTATACGTATTCTGACACTGATGTCTGGAGAATTCTCGTGTGTGATTTTGTAAATAGAATCGGGTGTCTGCTTCTGGTCGTTCGAACAAGGACGGGAATTCGCGATTTGACGACAGCAACAATTGGAACAGCTGTACAGATTTATTTTAGTGGAAATCCTTCGAATGCAATTTATATGTAATTTATATCAAATGTATTATAATATAATTTGTATCAAAAACCGTATATGGTTGTCAAGTCACAATTGAACGTATGAAATCAAAACAATGAATAAACTGTGTCTTCCGTTGACGATACCTTCGTGTCCAATTCATCAGTCATTCTTGAGACGTCACGCGAAACATTTAGTATAGTTGTATGCGAAGGTATATGTATATAGGTTTGAATGAAAATAAAATCAAAAAGGGAAACAATTATCTGTAAATCGTTTGTGTTACATTAAATTTATTTAAAGATTTGGAAAGCTGTATAAAGAAGTAATACACAACAGACATACGAGTTAAAATTAAATTTTAAAAGCAAACGTGATACATATTCACATTGGATTTATAAAATGCTATCGATCAATATTAAAGAAGAGTCAGACTCCTGGGATCACATAGGTTTGTAAAATTAGTTCAAATATTAATTAATTTTTTCAACTGAATAGAATTACGACAAAATTTCATATTTTTTTTGACTGTAGAAAACCAATGGAACAACATCGATTACATTTCAAATTCACAAAGTCCACAGATTACAGCATCTCAAATTAAATCGGGTAAAAAGAATCTATATAATTTTCTTTTCTACGTGTAACATGAATATTATAAACATATGCTTAGCACATTAAAGAACTACTTTTATTAAGTATATATTATTTATTTTATTAAAACGTAATTTTTCCATAGAACCCTATGATTCTGAATTGATGACAGAAAGTTTAATTGGTAATTTAACAAATTAATTATTCAATACATGATAAACATTTTTAAATTAATTATTAATAAATACTTGTCGTTTTTTATTCTGTGAATAAGATAATCCAGAATCTACGTCTATGAACATCTTAAAAGAGGAAATCGATATATTGGATGATGAGGCGTTAAAAAACAATGTATTTAACGATCATAATATTGGTAAGTTTATTTGAAAACTGCACTTTTGTTATTCTTGGAATAAAAACAAAAAACAATTTCGATTGAAATGATTTTTTTCAGTAAAAAATGAAGTCCATGATTATTTCGAAACTGATAGAAACTTCATTACACGGTCTTCCGAAAACAAAGACGACTACAGTGATTTCAAACATTACTCTAAATTAGGTACACGAACATTACTTCTATTGAAAAATATGCCTTGAAACAATGCCACATTATTTTTCTTTTTACAGATAAAACTGTTATAGAATTGAAGGAAGCTAGGGTAGTTTTGGAGCGAATTCCCATATCCAAACTTTTGAATTTAATAAAAGCCGTCAATACAAATAATTTTGATCAGAATTCCATTGATTCAAATAATAAAGTGTGTGATATACCCGAAACCATGAATGGCCACCTCTGGCCTCGATGTTATTCTCGAAAACGTTATAATTGCTCGGAATGCAATTATGGCACGAATTTGCGCAATCGTATTGAGGGACACGTAAACAGGAACCATCAAAACTTTGAATGCTCAACCTGCCATAAAAATTTCAAGAATCTTAGTGCATTGACGACGCATGAAAAATATTGCCATAAGGAAGGTAATAACTCTTGCACGATGTGTCCCTACAAGACACATTTTAAAAAAGCCTTAGTTACTCATACGATGATGTATCACGAAAATTCAAATACGCATATTCAAAATAATGACAATCAATCAATCAATAGAAGTTCAGTCGACGATACCAACAGACGATCTTTTCCGAAGTCTAAGTACAAATACGAACTGTTCAACTATTTCACGCGTTTCTGTCAGCAATGCGACAAAACGTTCGAGAACCATTCAACTCGAAATTTGAAAAACTGCTGTCTGTGCCAGAGCAAATTAATAATGCAGTGCCTCAAATGTAACATTCAGCACAAGAGCTTAGAGGAGATCAAGTATCATTTGAAAAGAAAATGTGCGCTCAGAATCTTCAAGAAATGCCCCGAATGCGATTATCAAACCGTGTGGATGAAGGATTACAAACGTCATATCCAAAGAATGCACACCCACGTCGATCCTAAGGATTACAAGAAATGCCCTAAATGCGAAAAACCGTTCAAAACAACGGAGTATTTTGAAAGACACATACGCAGGTGTCACGTCGAAAAATCGCTCGCCCAGATCGATCCTGAAGATTACGAGCAGTGTCCCAAATGTGACAAAATGTTCAGAAAAGGAGAGTTGTTTAACAAACACGAGCAGAAGTGTTGCGGTCCGTATCCTTATCATTGCGACCACTGCTTATTCAGATCCAATTGTAAGAGAAGCTTAGCCGCTCACGTTTACAAGCACATGAGACCTGGTTCCGAGGCTACGAAAAAGTATACGGACGAAAGTGAGTTATACCTTCGTCAATGTATAACATGAATTTTATGTATAATTTTACGTAGCTTAATAGTGAAGTGTTTTTTTTCAGTAAAATCAGATATATTTTGTTCAAACTGCGACGTTTTCAAAGTTGTCTCATTGAACACTAAAATGATATGCGTGACTTGCAAGGATCCCTTAATTTACAAATGCAGATATTGTGGTGCAAAATTACCGACAAGGAAAGATTTGTATTTACATCAGAGTAAAAAACACGGTTATCATACCTGTAAAAATTGTGATAGAGCTTTCTTTCGGCCAGCGCATCTGAAAAATCATAGCATGTTTTGCATGTGAAGAATCTGAGAAGAAATAGTTTCTTTTTTAATGTATTTGTTATTTATATAAATAACAATTTTTGTTTTTTTTTGCATTTTATACAATGTATCGCGTAAAACTATTTGATAGATATATTTTCGTTATTCTTTAAATGATCATGTTGAATGTAGAATACACTTATATCCTTACATATTCAACGTGACAATCATGACAGTCACAAATGTGAGATTAATCGATTCGTGTGGGAGCCGCATTATTTCTAAGTATTAGTGATAAATTTAAATATTAAAAAAAATGTTCGTTTTAATTAATAATTCATAAATCATTTTAATTAAAAAATAAAGCAGCTCCACTTTGACGTTGGATATTCGTCCGTTACTTTGTATTAGTTAGTATGCATCATTGACATTCTACTTTTGCGCAAATAAAAAAAGTTCGACGAACAATTAAAAACCATAAATATCGTTTTTGAGGACTAATAATATATTTTTCATAAGCTATGACCTCAAATATCTCCAAAACACCTCTGCGTTGGTAATACGCAAGACAAGCTGGTACAAATTCAACGTATATACTTCGACATTTAGTCGACTTATCAGTAAGTCACATTCGAAATCAAAACAAAGAATGAAATGCTTCCGTTGACGAGGCTTTCTTGACGAGTTTATCAGTCGTTCTTGAAACGTTGCACGAAACGCTTGGTACTCACTGTATAGTGACTGTATACTCACTGTACACATGTATGGTTGAGAAAAAATAATATTAATGCAGCAAGTGAGGCGTTTATCTTTTATTTATTGCAAGTTTTGAAAAGCTGCACAAAGAAGTAGTAGTAGCATACAAAGAAGTAGTGTAAGCTCATAGATTTATCAAATTATGGAATAAAACTTGTAGGTTAAATACTGTTTATTATTATTGGTAAAATGTTGTTCACTAATATTAAAGAAGAACCGAAATTTCAAAAATACATTGGTTTGTAACATTTATTCAAACACTGCATCTTTCATGTGGAAAGAATGGCTTCAAAATTTGATGTTTATTTTGGTTGTAGAAAACAAATTGGACGACATCGATTATACTTTAACTTCACAAAGTCAAAATAGTATAGTATCTCAAATTAAATTAGGTGAGTCGATACATATAATTCATTTTGATTATTTCATTTATATCAAATAATATATTATCAATATGCACTAAGTGCATTAAAGTATGTTTTTTAATATAATTTAACAATATTCATTTAACATATTATTAATAAATTTACGAATATAATAAACGTTTTATATGTAATTTTATTTTTCTTATCAAAACTTAATTTTTCTATAGAACCCAGCGACCATGACATTGCGGCAGGTAGTTTAATAGGTAATAAATAAATTGCGTACTAATTTTTCGAAAATGAATATTGTCAAAACAATTTATTATAAATAAATAAATACTTACCCTATTTATTTTTTTGTATATAATAAGATAATGCAGACGTGTCATCTCTAAACATTTTAAAGGAGGAAATCGATGTATCGAGTGATGAGGGGTCAAATACAAATGTACTAAAAAAACATGAACTTGGTAAATGTAATTTTAGAAATTGTTTTCTATAATGTAAAGGAGACCTAATTTCAATATTTTACTTTTTTTTATTAGAAAACGAAGAACTTGATTATTTCGAAACTGACCGAATGAATATCACATGGCCTTCCAAAAAAAAACACATTTATAGTGATTTAAAATATCGCTCTGAATCAGGTGCACGCACGACTATAATTTTGACAAATATGTATTTAAATAATTCTACAATCTTGAAATGATTTTTTTATAGGTAAAAATGATATTGTACTGAAGAACGCTAGGGTAGTTTTGGAGCGAATTCCTTCGTGCAAAATTTCGGCTTTTAAAAAAATGTTTAAAACCAGTAATACTCACCAAAATGGTAAATATTTTAAAATCAATAAAAATATAACACTATGTAATTGAGTATAAAACATAAATTTTACAAAATTCCAGATAGAAAGGGAAGATTAGGAGTAGTATTTATGATTAACCATTATTGTCCTGCATGTGACAAAGTAATCGATCGCGCTACAACCTTTTACAATACTGTCAATTGCAAAACTTGCAAAAAAAAGATGTCTTTGCAATGCAAAAAATGTAATAGACTCTACACCAGACCGAATGCCATGTATTACCATTTAATGAGTCAATGTTACCCCCAAAAAATGTATGAATGTACAGAATGCGACTTCAAAACGTCAATGTTGATAAGTATTCAAAGGCACACGAGACGTGTGCATAGTAAAAATGAGGAAAAATTCGAATGCTCGAAATGCCACAAAAAATTAAAAAATCAATACACGCTGGCGTTTCATACGAAACTTTGCAACAAAGAAGGTCGTTACTCTTGCACGATATGCCATTACAAATCACACTTTAAAGATCAATTTGACAATCATATGCAGAATCATGAAAAATTTAAAACACTTGTCGAAGAAGGTGAAAACACCGCAAAAATTACTGCAAATCGCATAGATGATGGTGATATTCCTGACCCGAATTCTAAAGATAAGAGCAAGATGGACTATAATAAATTAAAAATATTAAAATACTACAAACGTTTTTGTCCATTTTGCGATAAAACGTATGAGAACAACTCAATAACCAATTCAAGCCATTGCCATGTGTGCAAGAGTAAATTATTAATGCAGTGTCTTAAGTGCAACAGTAGATATACAGATAAGATAAAAATCAAAAACCATCTACTAAAGTGCATACTCAAAGTCTATTACAAATGTTCAATCTGCGATCATCGAACTTTGTGGGAGAGGAATTTGAGGACACATATCCAAAGATTCCACACCACGATCGATCCCGAAGATTACAAAAAATGTCCCAAATGCGACAAATTATTCAAAATAATCGACGATCTAAATAAACACGCGAAGACCTGCGGAGAAGATTGGTACCCTTACAACTGCGATCACTGCTTTTTCAGAACCAAATGTAAAAAGAGCATTGCTTTTCACGTTCAGGCACACATGAAGACTCATCGCAACAAAATTAAGAAGAATTCTCGACCAAGTAAGCTGCTCGTATCGATGCTATACGTATTGCAACGCAATTGAAATTAAATTTCGAAAATTTTTCTTTTTTTTAGGAAATTGTCAAAAAGCTTACTGCTCAAAATGTGACGCGTTGAGACAGATTGTGGAGCACAGCAACATGATGTGTCCGAAATGCAAACATTTGATGGTATTTAAATGCAGGGAGTGCGGCGTGGAAATGCCGACGAGAAAAGACATGCGTTATCATGAGAGTGAAAATCATGGCTACGTTTACCACGAATGCCGTAATTGCGACAAAGCCTTTTTGCGACTGTGGAACTGTAAGGCGCACAGAAAGATTTGCAAGGGTGGCAAATCTGCGGAAAAATAGTGCTTGCCATTTTTTGTGATATTTCAGTGATTAAAAATTTTTTCTTTTAACAATGCTGTATATTTTACGTTGGAAACAGATCAAATTTTATTTTAATACGCTTGGCTGAACATTTTTTGACGTTACCTTTAAAAGTTAAAATATATATTTGGCATTTAGGTTGTGCAATTTATTTGAACCCAAAATTAAAAAATTCGTATTTGCTTTTTTTTATTATTCTATCAAAATATAAAATTTAGTACTACGTTTTACTTGTGATGATGAAGGGGATGCCGACAAAAATTTAATGTTAATTTAAATATGCGTATTCTGACATTCTGAAATTCTAGAGAATTCTTGAGTACTTTTGTAAATAGAATTCGGCGTCTGCTTCTGATCTTTTAAGCAATGATGAGCACTCACGACTTAACATTAACAATTTGAACAGCTATACGATTTATTTTAGTGCAGACACTTCAAAACCGCTTCGAACTCAATTGATATATATATTCTCAATATATATATTATATAACATATATTCACGCACACTTTTACAAAAACGGTATATATGTTTATCAAATTATAATTGAATGTATGAAATCAAAACAATGAATAAACTGTGTCTTCCGTTGACGGCACCTTCGTGTCCAATCTATCAGTCATTCTTAAGACGTCACGCGAATTATTTGGAATAATTGTATGCGAAGGTATATAGCTTTGAATAAAAATAACATCAAAAACTAGAACATTTATACTTGTGCTCTTTTGTTTTACATTTAATTTATTTGAAGATTTAAAAGCTGTAGAATGAAGTAGTAAACAACAGATATACGAGTTAAAATTAAATTTTTAAAGAAAATTTGATAGATATCAACATTTCATTTATAAAATGCTGTCTACCATTATTAAAGAAGAGCCAGACTCCTGGGATCACATAGGTTTGTAAAATTAGTTCGAATATTAATTAGTTTTTTCATGTGAAGGGAATAACTTTAATATTTCATGCTTATTTTGCCCGTAGAAAACCAATGGAACAACATCGATTACATTTTAAATTCACAAAGTCCACAGATTCAAATTAAATTAGGTAAGAACAATGTATATAATTTACTTTTCTATACATATGTGTCATAAATGTTAGAAACATGTGCTTTATATGAAAACATATTTATAGTGATTTAAAATACCGATCTGAATCAGGTGCACACACGATTTTAATTTTGACAAATATGTATTTAAATAATTCTACAATATTGAAATGATGTTTGAATGATGTTTGAAAAATGATATTGTACTGAAAAACGCTAGGATAGTTTTAGAACGAATTCCTTCCTGCAAAATTTCAGATTTTAATAAAATTTCTGAAACTAATAATGCTCATGAAAATGGTAAATATTTCAAAATCCATAAAAGTATAACAATAATAATGTAATAAACGTTTTAAATATCATTTTATTCTTCTTATCAAAACCTAATTTTCCTGTAGAACCCAGCGGCTGTGAAATGGTGGCGGAAAGTTTAATAGGTAATTAATAAATTACGCAGACTAATTTTTCTAAAATGTACGTTGCCAAATCAATTCATTATAAATAAATAATCCTATTTATTTTTTTATATAATAAGATAATGCAGACAGGCCATCTCTAAACATCTTGAAAGAGGAAATTGATGTACCGAATGATGAGGAGTTAAGTACAAATATACTCAACAAATATGAACTTGGTAAATGTAATTTTAGAAATTCATTTTTATAATGCAAAGGCGACCTAATTTCAATATTTTACTTTTTTTATTAGAAAATGAAGAACACGATTTTTTCGAAACTAATCCAATTAATATCTCATGGCCTTCCAAAACCAAACATTTTCATAGTGATTACCACTATAAACCAGGTGAACACACAACTTTAATTAAAAAAAAATATGTATTTAAATAATTCTACAATCTTGAAGTAATTTTTTATAGGTAAAAATGATGTTGCATTAAAAAACGCTAGAATAGTTTTAGAACAAATTTCCGATTCGAAAAGAATTCTTAAAACCAACAACACTCATCAAAATGGTAAATATTTTTTAAAATGATCACTGCAAATATAATATTGTAAGCGAGTAAAAACCATAAACTTTACAAAATTGCAGTTAAAAAGATAAAACTAATATCTTACGTTAAATACTATTGTCCTGAATGCGACAAAGTAAACGATCACGCCACAGCCTTTTACAATCCGCTCAACTGCAGGACTTGTAAAAAAACAATGTCTTTACAATGTAGAAAATGTAATAAGGTGTATAGCAAACCCTATTCCATGTATAACCATTTAAAGAGTCAATGTTATTCCGAAAAAATGTATGAATGTACTAAATGCAATTACAAAACGCGAATGTTAAAATCAATTGGATTGCACACGAGACGTATGCATAGTAAAAATGAAGGAAACTTTGAATGCTCAAAATGCCACAAAAAACTAAAAAATCAATACGTACTGGCGAAGCACACAAAATATTGCAACAAGGCAGGTCGTTTTTCTTGTACGATATGTCCCTATAAGTCACACTACAAAGCAACACTTGCAAGACATATGAAGTGTCATGAAAAATTTAAAATACTTGTCAAACAAGGAGAAACCACTGCAAACATTAATGTAAATCGCACAGACGATGGTGATGTTCCTGACCCTAATTCCAAAGATAAGAGCAAGATGAACTTTAATAAGTACAGAGTATTAAATTATTTCAAACGTTTTTGTCCACTTTGCGTTAAAACGTATGAGAACAACTCAATCAGAAACTTGAGCCATTGCCAAGTGTGCAAGAGTAAACTGTTGATGCAGTGTCTTAAGTGCAACAGTAGCTACAAAGATCGACAACTAATCCAGAGGCATCTGAAGAGGTGTATACTCAAAACCTATTACAAATGTCCGATGTGCGATCATCAAACTTTGTGGGAGCAGAATTTAAAATCGCACATCCAAAGACTGCACACTACGATCGATCCCGAAGAATACAAAAAGTGTCCCAAATGCGACAAATTATTCAAAATAATCGACGATCTAAACAAACACGCGAAGACCTGCGGAGAAGATTGGTATCCTTACAACTGCGATCACTGCTTCTTCAGAACAAAATCTAAACAGAGAATTCGTGGCCACGTTCAGGGACACATGAAGAATCGTCCCATCAAAATTAAAAAGAAGACTCGCACAAGTAAGCTAATCGTTTAGCGATGCTGTGTGCGTGCAATGCATTTTAAATTAAGAGATAATTCTTTTTCAGGAAAATATCACAAAGCTTACTGCTCAAAATGTGACGCGTCGAGGCAGATTGTGCCGCACAGCAACATGATGTGTCAGAATTGCAAGAATTTGATGGTATTCAAATGCAGAGAGTGCGCCGAGGATTTTCCGACGAGAAAAGATATACGTTGTCACGAGAGCGAAAATCACGGCTACGTTTACCACGAATGCCGTAATTGCGATAAAGCCTTTTTGCGACTGTCGAACTTTAAGGAGCATAAGAAAGTTTGCAAGGGTGGCAAATCTGCGGGAAAATAATGCTTACCTTTTTTGTGATGTTTCGGTCGTTTCATATTTTTTTGAAGAATGCTGTATTATTTTACTCTGCAAATAAATCAATTTTTATTCCAATACGCTTGGCGAAAAATGTTTTGACGTTACCTTTCAATGTTGAAGTATTAAAGAATCCATATTTACTTTTTTTGTTATTCTATCAAAATATAAAATTTAGCATTACGTTTTACTTGGATAAATACGGTTATTATATCTGTGTTAATTGTAATAGAATCTTTTTTATGCTAACGTGAAAAATCTGAGAAAAATAGTTTCTTTTCGTTTTTAATATAACAGTTATGATATTGCTTGAAAAATAGTGTAGATAGTACGTGTTGTAATAACCAAGTAATTTTTGTATCTTTGCATAATGTGTTACGTAAAACGAATTGACAGATATTTTTTTCGACATTTTTTCAATATTATGTTGAATATAAAAGATACTTACCCTTGTATATCGAACATGTCAAATCAGATATTCTGAAAACGTTTTACAATCATGACGATCACAAATGTGAAGTCGATCGATTCGTGTGGGAAATTAAATAATAAATTTTTTTTTTCATCTTAAATAAATAATTCATAAATCATTTTAATTATTAAAAAAATAAAACAGCTAAAGGTTCAGCATAGGCATATGCGTCAGCTTCTTTTGTATTAGTTAGTATGCATCATTGGCATTATACTTTGAACTATAATTCGTTTTTCATAAACTATGAACTTCGATATCTCCTGTGTTGTCAATGCGTAGTACTGAAGTTAGTTTGAGCTGAACATACACAGTTCGACAATTAGTTAGATTTAGCGGTATATCACATTCGAAATCATAACAAATTATTAAATACTTCCGTTGACGAGGCTTTCTTGACGAATTTGTCAGTGGCTCCTGAAATTTTACACGAAATACTTGGTATTCGCTAGATACGTACATGTTGAACAAAATTAGTATTAAAGCCACAAGTGAAACATTTGTTTTATTTACTGCAAGTTTTTAGAAGCTGCAGTGCAAAGAAGTGGTATAAGCTCATCGATTTATCAAATTATTAAATAAAATTTATAGATTTTGGAAAGTGATAATTATTATTGGTAAAATGTTGTCCATTACTATTAAAGAAGAACCAGTTTTTAAAGAAGAATTTTGGGAAGACATTGGTTTGTAAAATTTGTTTAAATACTCCATTTATGTGCGGAAAGAATAGCTTCAAAATTGCATGTTTGTTTTGGTAATAGAATGGAGCAACATTGATTGTACTTTAACTTCGCAAAGTCAAATTGGTATATTATCGCAAATTAAATTAGGTAAGCTCATATTTATATAAGATGAATATTATCAATTCTATATCGGCGTAAGATACCATTAATACTTTTATGAATATAATAATTGTTTTATGTATGTATATATTTTTTTGTTAATAAAACTAAATTTCCCCTAGAGCCCAGTGACTATGAAATGACAACAGAAAGCTTAATAGGTAATTGATGAATCTCGTACTAGTTTTTTCAAAATTAACATTGCCGAATGAATTTTTTAAAATAAATACATACTTCTCCTTTATATTGATTTATTTTTTTTTTATAAGATAATTCAGACCTATCTTCTGTAAACATCTACTTAAAACAGGAATCGTATACACCAGATGATGAGGATTTAAATAGAAGCATACTGGACAAATATGAATCTGGTAATTTAAATCTAAAAAAATTATTTCTGTAATGCAAAGAAAATTTAATTTCAATAACTTTTTTTTTCTTTGTAATACGAAGAACATAGTTATTACGAAACTGACCGAATCAACATGACATGGCCTTCCGAAAAAAATCATATTTATAGTGATTTAAAATACTTCCCTGAATCAGGTGCACGCATGACTTTAATTTTGACGAATATGTATTTAAATAATTCTACAACCTTGAAATCATTTTTTTTACAGAGAAAAATGATATGGTACTGAAGAACGCTAGGGTAGTTTTAGAGCGAATTCCTTCGGGCGAAAATTCGCATTTTAATAACATTTTTGAAACCGATAATACTCATCGAAATGGTAAATATTTATAAATATGAATAAAAATATAATACTTCAAGTGAGGACAAACCACAAATTTTACAAAGTTACAGGTAGAAAGAAAGGACCAGACCTAACACCTTTTATCAAAAGCTATTGTCCTGTCTGTGACAAAGCAGCCGATCCTCCTACAAACTTTTACACTCCTGTCATTTGCGGAACTTGCAAAAATAAGACGTCCTTGCAATGCAAAAAATGTAACAGAGTATACAGCAAACCAAATTCCATGCATTACCATTTAAGGAGTAAATGTTACATCCAAAAAATTTACGAATGCAAGGAGTGCGATTACAAAACGCGAATGTGGGGTTTGCTTCGACAGCACATGGGACGCAAGCATACCAAAATTGACGAGAACGTCGAGTGCCCGAAATGCAGTAAAAAATTTACAAACCGATATTCACTGATGGATCATAAAAAATGTTGCAACAAGGCAGCTCGTTACTATTGCACGATATGTCCCTACAAGTCACCCTTTAAAACAATGCTGAAGAGACACGCGAAGTCTCACGAAAAACTTAAGACACTCGTCGAACAAGTTGCAACCACTGCAAATATTAGCGTAAATTACATTGACGACGGCGATGTTCGTCCTTGGATTTCTGACAATAACAACAGGATGAACTTCAACAACTACGAATATTTAAATCACTTCAAACGTTTCTGCCCAGTTTGCGACGAGACGTACGAGAACGACTCGATCGGCAAATCGAGCCATTGCCACGTGTGCAAGAGTAAATTATTGATGCAGTGTCTCAAGTGCAACAGCAGACTCAAGAATCGGAAATTAATGAACAACCATCTGAGAAAGTGCGTACTCAAAGCCTACTACAAGTGTCCGATATGCGATCAGCAAACTTTGTACGAGCACAATTTAAGAAGACACATCCGAAAAATGCACAAGAATTCGGACGACGATAATAAAGTCGCGACGAGCCGCGTCGACGATTCCTATCCCTACAACTGCGATCACTGCTCTTTCAGAACTAAACATAGAGATAGCATTATTGCTCACGTTCAGACACACTCGACGACTCGTCCGATCAAAAAGTTTATTGGATCAGGTAAGCTGCTCCTCAGTGGCGTTACACGTATGCAATACATTTGAAATTAAATTTAGAACATTTTTTTCAGGATATTATCATAAAGCTTACTGCTCGAAGTGCGACGCGTTTAAGCAGGTCGTGCAGCACAGTAACGCCATATGTAACATATGCAAAAATCTTGTGGTATTCAAATGTAAAGAATGCGGCGTGGAATTGCCGACGAGAAAAGACATGCGCGCACACGAGAGCGAAAATCACGGCTACGTTTACCACGAATGTCGTAGCTGCGACAAGGTTTTTCTGCGACTCCGGAGCTTCGAGAAGCACAGGGAAGTCTGCCAGGATGGTAAATAATGCTCGCCTTTGTTTTTGCATTATTTCGAAAAATGCTGGATATTTTTTCTAATACGCGCTTGGCGGAAAATTCATTGACGTTGTTATAAAAATTTTTAATGTACATTTAGTATTATATTTTACTTGTAAGACGAAAAACGTCGAGGAGAATTAAATAAGTAATTTTTTTTACAAAATAATTTATTGAAATTGAAGAAT
Source organism: Philotrypesis tridentata (assembly GCA_018906965.1). Lineage (NCBI taxonomy): Eukaryota > Metazoa > Arthropoda > Insecta > Hymenoptera > Pteromalidae > Philotrypesis > Philotrypesis tridentata. The sequence continues at coordinate 7,254,550 of JACCIB010000006.1, forward strand.
GCTGGATATTTCACGTTGGAAACTGCAGCGAATCGAATTTTATTCTGAAACGCTTGGCGGAAAATTTATTGACATTATTTTCTTAATTTGAAATGTATGTTTAGTATGTTACATTTTAAATATACAGGACAAAAAATGCCAACGAGAATTAAATGGTAATTTTTTTACAAAAAAATTCATTGAAATTGATTTCCCGCCATCGAGGTCCACATCGATTATCCCACATCAATCAAAATCAATTCTCCTAAGCCATTGTTATGGCCGTAGCGCTTGGCGAGCTGAGATCGGCCCTTTAATCGCCGCGCCGTCATTAATCGACTCGAACCGGAAATATCTGTGTCGCGCTCGGCCTTTAACCCAAATCCCATAGATGAGAATTAGAAATAAGGTCTGGGTTACAGACCTTATTTCTTCTATTATCAGTGGATCCACCTGCCGTGTACTCGATAAAATATTCTAAGAATGTGCATTTACACGTATGTGGTTATTTTAATTGTTTAGAAAATTATAAACATGAATTATTTGTTTTAATATACGCCGATGTTTCTAATCTTGTACATTGATCCTTAAATATTTAAAATACCTTTGTACATCCGATTATTTATTATCAGATACTAAATTAATTTATTCCTTTGTTTGTTTAAGAGCCTCGTGACAGCATAAATTTTAAATTAATAAATAATAAATAAAAATTAATAAACAAATTCTGTAAAATTTCTAAGAATCATAATAAACAAGTCCACATTTTTTTTACGCGACAATTTTCGTACACCCAATCCCCCTCCATCCGCGCGAAAGAAAAATCGATTACAAAAGTACAGAGCCGGTACGTTACAAAAAGTATTTCTCTCGTGTTTTAGGCGATCGGACGCAGCAACACGGGCTCTAGAAGCGAGATTTTGTTCAGCGCGCGGTTTTTAGCTCGGTTCAGTTGTGCAGAAGGAGGCCAATGGTTTTTTTTTTCGTGGCCCGGCCTATTCCTCCTCCCGACGTCCGTTTCGCGCGCGATCGCAATTCGGACATTCGAAAAGCAGCCTATAAACTCCTTCAGCAGCGTATACGTGCAAATCCGCAAAATTTCGGAAACAACTCGGACGGAAAAGTTGTAAAAAATTTTCTTGAAGGCACACCTACCAGACCTGTTTTTTCCAGTTCCTTGGGTCATTATGAAAGAGAAAAAGCTCGTGTACACGGCCGATCGTAGGGTATACTTTTTTACGGAGCAAAAACGACTCGAAAGAACAAGGAATAATTAACAAAAAATGAATTTATAGATTTTTTCCAGAAAACTATGGACTATTGTAAAATTTTCATTAGAACAAGAATATCTTAAAATTCATGAAAGAATGCTCTGAAAATTTTTCAGATTGATCTGATGCAATTTTTTATTTTTCGAAAATTCAAAAAAATCAAAATTTCGAAAAAGACATTTTTGTTCTAATGAAATATTTTTAAAAGCACATAGTTTTCGACAAAAAAATCTATAAATTCTTTTTTCAAATTTATTTATTTCTCGTTTTTCGAGTCGTTTTTGTCCGGATAAAAGTATACCCTAAGATTGACCATTGACCATGTACGCAAGTTTTTCGTCTTTGAGAATGACCTAAGTATAGGAGTGTCTTCAAGAAAATTTTTTGCAACTTTTTCGTCAGAGTTGTTTTTTCGAAATTTGATGGATTTACACATAGATACTATACATATAGCACGAGTCTTCGTAGATATAAGAGCTATGGCTTTGAATTTTTACCTCCAACCGACATAGCCATTACGCAGACGGATAAAAACGCGAAATGCATTAAAAGACAAAATACAATTGTAATATCAAAGAAATTGTCTCAGCTGACTTGCCGCGATTGTTGAAAAGGAAAAACTCGCTCATTTATACATATTGTTTATTTAGAACGTGCGCGCGCCTAAAAAAAAACCTGTACACAATGTACATATATACACACGGCACTGCATAATCACGGCTCGTCGATCGAAAAAAGTTGCATCTTTTTCCGCGCGATCCACATTGCAACGCCCTCGTTATGGACACTGTATACGTATCCACAATTCAAACAAAAAACAAAAAACACAGCATTAATCGACAGTTGTTACGGGGTCAAGTATCGGCTCGTCCTTACATTATTACCGCCGAGACGTGTAACGCGCCGAGTGCAGTCTCCTATCGATATCTATATCTATGTACAATATATCGCGATCGCGAGAAGAAGTAAGAAGTTAAAAAAAAAAAAAGGAAAAACGTGCGAGTACAGCGCGCAGTCGCGTGCGTCGAAGCATGAATTTTCATAGGCATTAAGCATGCTTTGTTACACCCGCGCGCTCGCCTTTTTCCCCCCGAAAAGAGCATATCAGCCGGCCGCGCATTGGAAATAATAGCGTCGGCAAAAAAGGCCTCTTGAAAATCTAACATAATGCGTCTAATAATAGCCGAGCGCGATAGACTCGTGGACGCTTGTGTGCGAAAAACTTCGTGGCTTTGACTTTTCTTTGCGCGCCGAGAGAGGTTCGATCGTTTTTCTACACGATGTATAAGTGCATGACGTCGATGCGACGTTAAAGTACACGAAAATTTTATTGGCAAACATAATCGACCCATCTATCGCAACGACAGAAAGTAGATCGGATTTATGGTGATGATATGCTGTATTTTATGTCGTTATAAAACCGGCTTCCATTTATAGTGCTATATAGCATAATATGATCAGTTATGACTATAATATGATCGTTGATTATGGAAACTTAATACGATATTTTGTTATAATATAACACCCGTCATTAATTACGATAATAATCCATCCATCCCCTGATAGAAAAAAGATCGTATTTATGTCGACAATAATATGCTATATTTTATGGTAAATCACCATAATATAGCCTATAATACAAATCCTGCTCTCATTAGTACAAAAATATCGTTAGTTATGTTACGATAACACAGTATGGTCAGTTAATTATCCTACAATAACACTCGCCATAAATTATGACGATATTATGGTAACCCCACCGCATTTCACTGCGAATTTTCCGCCGGGCTCTCTGACAAATCAATTATATAGAGCACACGCTGAAAGTGCAAGTATCTCTCGCGTCTCAATCGTCTTTTTCTCTCTCGGAACCCGTGCGACAAAACAAAAAACCAACAAACGATCCCGTTATACCCTCGCGCGGACCGAAAAGAAATCGGGCTTACACAGCCTTACTTACTTACTTACACCAAAAAGAAAAAAAACAGTCTCTCTCTCTTTTTCTCGCAGCTCGAATTTTCGTGTACCTATATACACACACATCCACACAGACCAGGACAAGTTCAGCGAGCATATAATAGTAGCCGCGCGAGAAAGAGCCTCCAACACAGCTGAGGTCCGGCCGCCGCCGCCGCCGCGAGGATGAAACGGCTTATTGCTCGCGGTGTCCGCGTTGTTGTTTTGCTTTTGCTTTCTCTTTCAGGCGAGTGCATAGGCATGCTCTAGTTCACCGGCTGCGCGCCGTGTGTAACGAGCCGCCCTGGACGACTATCTCTTTCCTTCTTTCTCGACGATCCCGAGAGCTTATCTGTCTCTCCGCATCTCTCGCTCGCACGAAGTATTATAGCGCCTTCCTCCAATTTTTTTTCTCTCTCTTTTTTTGCGGCCGAATCGCAGCGCGCGTATGCATTTATTGTAATTAATTCGCGAGTCGAGAGAGAGAGAGAAAAAGAAGCCTACGAGGAGAAAAGTGTCGGACGACGCGACTCGTGAAATTAGCGTTGGTATACACGAGATCTTCTGATTTTAAAGAATGCGATGTAGATATAACAATTAAAAATAGTCCGCGTACAATCGCTGTGACGTCTGATGCTTCCGATAAGAGAATAGTTGCGGAGATAATGGGTTGACAAAGCGTTGGAGTATAATAGTTTTGGCGTTGAATTGAAAAATATTTTTTAGTCGCTCTCCGCATGTAAAATAATACGCGAAGTGCTTTCTTTAACGACGCAGTCGAATTTAGGCACGGCATTGACAATCGCAAATGAGACGACCAGGCCTTTTTATGAAAAAAATATATTTCCGAATGTGGTATATATAAGTAAAGTATAAATAAAAATCTGTAAATGCATTAGCTCAACGACGACTAAGCAACATGGCACCTTCTCGTTGATTTACACCTATACGTTTTCCAGAGGTACTTTTGATATAAAGCTTCGACATAAAGCTCGCAGCAATAACGTGTAAACTTGTACGTGCTATCGGAGATTTGACGGGCCTTTCCGGGCCGTCGGTAAAAATTTGTACGATATTCATGCTCTATAGATCATATAGTCATGTAACAATGCGGATCGATGTACATCGTCGTTCCTCGATAATTGACGAAAACTGCTCGCGTTTCGTTCGCCGCGCGAATTACAGTCGAAACGCTATCAGACTTCTTAATATCAATTCCTCAAATATTCTCGTGTGCGCAGCAGTGCGTGACACACGCAATATACATTCGTAAAAAATTAATTCCTACACATCCAACGGCTCAAGAATAATACTTCTTGATCTCCTTGAGCAGGGGCGTCTCCGTGAGCTCGTTGATCTCGACGAAGCGCTTGTTCGCCCGGCTGAAGTAGTAAATGTCGCCGGTGTAGATGTCGAACCAGAGCGCGTGCACGTGGAGATTGTGCTTCTCGAGGCGGCGCTTGAGGAAACCGTAGGAGGCGATGTTCTGGAGCTGCTGCAGCGTGTTGATCTGCGACAGCTTGTCCTCGACGGCGAACTTGTCCTCCGGGTCGATGTAGGCGACGAATTTGCGCAGAGGCGTCTCGGCCTGAAACAGAATCGGCTCGTGGAAGCCGGTGATCTCGAGCTGCTGGAACTTGGCGAGGCTGCTGCTGGCGTGTGCGCATAGCCAGGCGCGTAGCGGCGATATTCGCCGATTCACCTGCAAATCGACGAGTTGGAATTTTAATATTTGCATTTAGTAAATGGGAGGAAGTTTCGTTCGAGTGGCTGACTCATATACGACTTCGGTAGGATCGTTAGTTAGAACGTTTTAGACGAAATAGCAATGCGTTGCTGACAGTGTGGAAATGCAAGTCAAAACACACATGATGCAATGTCTTATGTAAAACTGTCTGTTATTTCTTTGTTAGCAAGCGCGTTGCCAATTTTTTTGGAGATAAGAGAATCTTTGATGCTTACTTGAGATGCAAACTCCTCGTCTCTCAAGGCGTACAGCAAATTCATGGCTTTACAGTCACTGTGTCCGCAGACTATGATATGCCTGATGTCGTTGACAACACATCCCAATTCTAAAGCTGCGGGTTCGCACATTGTTAGCTCGTCGATGAAATGTTGGGAGTGCGGTACAATGTTGCCAGCATTTCTCACTGCAATTGAAAATCTTCGATGAGCGAACAGGCACAAAGTCAACGTACAGAAGTTCAGGGTGCATACGACATGAATGATCTTTGCTATTCGGACCTGCTGGATTCTACGGTGCAGGAATCAAGACTCTAAGAAATTAGCAATGTGCGTTCTGTTACTGATATGCTTGGAACGTTGATAAATGAGGTTAAAATAACGCGCGAACATGATAGTGTGTCCAGGTGAGTGTTACTCGTACCAACAAACATGTCTCCGACATTAGTCTCCGTAAACCTTGTTGGAATCATCCTCGAGTCCATGCAGGTGAAAAACACTGCCTTGGGCTGTAGCAGAAGAAAATACATCGTCACAATTTTCATTTAAAACGATACAACGCCGAAATGTCATGCAACGCAAGCTGTGTCAACGTAATCCTGACATTACCTCGGGATGATCCTTCACTTGCTGGAATTGCTTTACCATTCCCTCTCTGTGACAGTGCCGATATTTCATTATACCTTTCAATATTCGATCCATCTTTTTGACTGCTCTCTTCTGCTTTGCTATGACTACAGCATGATGCGTCGCTATTTACCCATCCAGTCCGGCTATTGGAAATGCAATATTTTGCAACCGCTTGGACAGGAGTAGGAGAATCACATGACTAATCATAAAAAGACGCCGAGCAAGCCAATCAGCTGTTGCGCCAAACGTCGACACTGCGCGGGCTGCTCAAACGGAATTCTAAGATTCGACGAAGTTCAACAACTTGTGCGCTTGCGACGCCGTGAACGATGAAAAAAATAAGAAAATCGTCGAAAATTCAATAACGTAATTTTTTTTATTCACTAACAGACATTTTCATCACTTCTAAAATGGAGCGCTATAATATAATATATATATATATCTCTCTATTGCATAGTCAAATAAAAATATTTCATGTAATACGCTTAAATACGTTTGGCTGTTAAACCGAGCTTCAAAGTCTTATTTGGTTCTTTTCTTTCCTTTACAAAAGTGTTAAAATACATTCGCAACAAAATAAAAAAAGGTGTCTGCACGAATTTCATGACTGTTAAAAAAAAAATCGTTGGCTCAATATTGCATTATTATCAGACAAAGAAAAATAAATGATTCATGATTTATTCAGTAGTCATGTACCACATATAATAATATATAACATTTGTTCTGGTGAGAGGGGGGGGGGGGAGATTACACGTGTATTGATCGATGTTCCGTTAATCAGTCGCGCATTACTCCACGCAGTCAATCGCTCAACGCGACGCATTTTTTTCTTCATTATGTTTAATTAGTAAAAAGACCATAAGCGAAGAACGCACCTCGCTCGCTCGCGTTTCTTTCATGCGATCCATCACAACAGTTCAACGTCGAGCGACTCGATCTCGCCTAGGCCGAGCCAATTTCTATCTGCTCAAGGATGAGCTTTGACTCGCTCGTTCAAGCTTCTCGAAGTGCTTGCGGGCATTGCGAATGTTGATTAACGTAGCGGCAGATGCTAGACACATTGAAATATAACATTTAGCTGCTGTGCGATTCATTAGGATTTTCCTTTTTGTCAGAATAAACAAATATAATTTGTTGAATTAACGCTGAGAATTGTTTTGTGTACTCTTAGCAAAAAGGATTGGTCCTCGTTAATATTGAGATTACATTTAATTCTGAAAATACTTACGAATAGCAGGGTCTGACACTACGACCATGACGTATGTGTTTGAGGTAAATACATCGATAAAAGCAGCAAAGTTAGTATTCCTAACTTCCATACTGGAAAATTGAGCTGCTAGTTTACTGTAATTAAGGACTGAATTAGCAACTGATTACTTTAAGATACTGAGTACGATAAAATTAGTGAACAATCGCTAACCTGCAGCTCAGTTTAAATTGTTTTATGATATTTGATACTTTTTCAAAGCGGTGTACATCTCTGTGGTATCGTCTCTGACAGTGGCTTATTACAAGGAATGTGGCACGTTCAAAAAGAAGAACTTCATCAGCATCAATAATATTGGCAAACTGATTTAAACTCTGTTCAAGCTCTTTGACATTTGGAATCAACATATACACAATAGAAGACCAAGCTCTGGAAACAAGAAAGTTTATTTCTCATTAATTACTGCTCGTATCGTTGGACTTGAATTATTATTTGAGTAATTGGGCATCTATATGAGTATAGGTATTCACAGCTCACCTGTACAAAGTTTCATCCCATATACTAGTCCTAAAGCACTTGCATTGAAGAGGTAAGCTCAGTCTTCTTAAATCCTCCTCGCGCTCCCTAAATATGGAATCCCTCTGGTCCTCCTGAACCAGGTCCATTTTGTGAATGAGACAAAATACTTTGGCATCTGGACTGTTTTGCAGTATCGCCTCCAGACAACTTTGGTAATAGTGCATGTCCTTGTCCAACTCTCTGGACTCAACGTCGAATACATAGATTAATACTTCCACGTTTCTGAAGATGTTGTCTCGCTGTGACGCAAAGTAGTTCTCCATAAAGGCTTCCTGTCCACCGCAATCCCACAGATTGAGGACCAAGTTTCCCAAGAAGCGCACATGACTGTGCTCCACGTCGACTGCAAACAAATACAATCTTACGGTCAAGTACAACAACGCAGCGAACAACCAAAAGTCAAGTCCTTACTTGTTGCTCCCAATCGACGCGTATCTCTCGCGATGTAATTGGCGAAAATAATGCTCCTCATACTGGTCTTCCCCGACCCGCTCTTCCCCATCAAGAGTACCTGAAATCCCACGAGTTAACATCGCAATCAAACAAATCCACAGCAGCTAACAGCACAGATCCAAGTGGGCGTTAAAGGCCCGAGAACAATAATGGACGCGTATACAAGTCTCACCTTTTTCTTCATCTTGCTGGCCGAAATTCTCGCGTTCACCTCAGTTCACCCCCCCAGACACCTCAGCGGCCAAGTCGAGGGCGAGTCCCTCCGGCGTTCCAGGAATATCGCGAAGCTCACCCTCTCGCAGAGTTGCACAACGCGTATTATAAACAAGAGAATAAATGCGCGGTGAGAGCCGAGTGTGTTATAGACCAGAGGAGGCGAAAAGTGAGGTTATGCAGCCACTGCGTCGCGCCTCTCGCTCGCCCCACACAAAGTTGTGTCAACGTCGAATACAATGTCGCGAGAGGAGAGAGAGAAAGACTGCACTATCCCAAAACAAGTCCGCGTGAATAGGATACTTTTGCAGAGCAGAATAGCAGACGTACTTACGCGCGACGTAAATAAAAGCGGGCGCGCGGACTGTTTTTCGGGTGGGAAAAGGGGCTGACCTCGCCGACGATTACTTTATTGCGCGGTGGAAATTAAACGCTCGCGTCGAGTAAGTATAACCGCGAAGATTATATTGTATATGCGTATGTGCGCGCGATGGTGTTATCGAAGGAAAAATACAGAGCGCGTGAAATATGGGATATTGTACGTGTGTGCGGCTTTCGATATCTGTTTTGCTCTTCTCCCCGGATATCTCGTCTCTCGCGAATTGTGTAAGCGTAATACCCTTTCCAGTTTTCTGATGTATACGGTAAGTGTCTTATATACTTATTGATACGATCGAAATTGAACGGACATCGAACGACGCTGCAGCGCCAAAAGCCATGTTAAACTGTCATACGGTATTAACGGTGGCAGTAGCTGAAAGCTAATGTTGCATCAGGTGCAGATACGCAGAATTTACGCGTCTATTGGCCTGTTTATGCGAGTATTGGAAAGTAGTTTTTGATAAATACGTATGTATGTTGTACACACACGTATGGGTATCGTAGGTAAAACGAATACGATGTGAGGCAATACGATGGATCTTCGTTGACGAAGGTGCAGACGTAAACGTCGATAAGAGCGAGGCTGATCATGTATTAAGTTGATGTAACGAGTCAATGAATGCTTGAATGAGGTGTACTTGTATATATAATGTATACATGTAATATGTAGGTATACATCGTCGATTCCAATTACGCAGACTAACACTGTTTAAAAATAAACCTGAATTCAATGTTAAAAAATAAACTTATCTAGACTTACATAAATATACATCACATTTGTCACGTTGTATAGTTGCTTGAATTTGTTGTAACACTTTAAAATTAACAATTGAAAGTCTACCTATTTGAGCTGTGCTAGTCTTCGTGGAAAGTGACGACACATACTTACAGGCGTTTAACAAGTATATGTTAAGAGAAACTTGGCTAAACATTGATATGTTAATTGTTGACATGATGGGGCCAATATGCCGAGAGTCACTTAACTTCATATTATCTCTATATCTTGCAAATCTTTTTAGACGATAGTACCTAATTATACCTAATTTTCTGATATTCGAGTATCGTTGACAATTGACAATTTTTTCGTCAACGGAAATAAACAGAATTGCGTTATATTTGCAGCTGCAATTCAATGAAAAATGAAAATTAACGTAAAACGAACTTATTAGAAATAATAATGCAGAGTTGTTCGATTTTCTTAGATTTTTTTTTTGTTCAAAAGAACAACTATTATACAGAATCTAAAGCTTGACAAACAAATGTGATCTTAAATATCTTCTCTTTTTATTTTATTGCGTCATAAAAAGCATTATACATAATAAATTGCAATAATTATCTCAAAAGTTATACAACCGTAGCAAAATACATGTAAAGTATATCTTCGATTCTCGTTTCATCGTCGCACGCAAAACGCATCGCGGACACAATTATTATACACGCGACCCTTTCCATCTGCTGCATGAAACCAAATTAGTCTAGTGTAAGATCTGTCACCGCCAAACACAAAACATTACTAAATACACAAATCATCGTGTGATCTTTTTTTTCGCAAGCTCCTACTCCTCCATCACCGCATTTACATCATATACATAAAAGTTTGCAAGTGTCGAACACGTTTCCGTCAAGCTCGAAAAAAGAAAAATACAACACGACACGTGATAATAATATACAGAACCGGCGATCCCAAAAGAAAAATATTTGGCTCCCGATTCGCTCCAATAAAGCGCAGTAGTATTCTGCATTATCCCCATAAAGGAATTTCTCATATTTTTTTCAATATAATATATAATCAGCTCTCAAAGATACCCCCTCTACCGAGGGTATCGACTTTTCTTTACCTCACATCCATCTCGGTGCGTAATAATATGCATATGAAATATTATATCATAGTTTCCTTATTAAAGTCATCTTAATAATAATATATATATACGCGCGTGGAAAAATTCTAGCAAGGCTTGCAGAAGTTCACAGTGAAATTCTCGCGGTCGACGATGCGGTAGACGTAGTTCTTGTAGCTCGAGAAGTCCTGACTGCGCACCTTGGCGCAGTGGTCGTAGATCTTGCGGACGACCGGTGGGAAGCCCGGGACACCGGCTGCCGCGGCGATTTCCTCGTAGTAGGCCCACTGGCGGTCGCCGAACTTGTTGATGTGCCTCAGCTGCGAAATCGATTGGAGGGATTTATTCGCGATGTAATGATTGTTTGGAGATTCAGGTGTTTTGCGGGTATGGATACTTCGAGACAATATTGTGACTTCGATGTGTTAATGGGAAAACTTTGAATAGTGCAGAGAATATGGAGCAATCGCGTTAATCGCAATTTTTTTCTTTTGCACACTTAAACATAAGGCTGAAAACTTTGTGGAACTATAAATTATTATGTGCGATTTGATTTTTATGGTATAGATTATAAAAACATTATTTTTTTTCAGAGTCAGAATTGTTAGACTGTTTTCAGAACCCCTTAAAACCTCATTCTCGACAAAAATTTGTGTATATTGTGGACGATGATCCAAAAGTCTATAAATACTGTAGACGATAAAACAACTGACTCTCTCGCAAGACAATTAGCAAAGATTACAAATTACGATAAAACACTATTACCACGAATTGATGACAGTTTAATTCCAGAGTAAATTGATTTCTACGTCAAACTAGTTATTTTGAATGTCACTATACGTCTCTCGTCTAACCTCAAAACGATTGTTCTTCAACCCTCCACTCGTACTAATAATTTATGAAAAATTCTCTCACCGCGATTCCTTGGTCGACTAAGCTCTGTTTCTCCTTCTCGTACTCCTCGTACATCTGCTTGGACGATGGAAGCTTCACTCGACCCTCGATAATCCCCAGGATGTACTGCGACTGGATGTGGAACATGGGAAACGGAATGACTATAGCGGGAATACCCATGAAGAAGAGATTTGGCCAGTCCATGTGGATCAGAGTCTTGTACAATGGCTCCACGTGATTGTCCGTAGTTTTCAGCTGGACTTTCGACGACAGGAAGGGATAGGTGAATTCGTAGCCTGATTTCGAGAAAAGAATGACGGCATTATTTCAGGCTATAATTTTCTACGTATACGTGACGGAAACCCTGGTAGAAAACAGATCGGGTTTACGATGATAGAATGCTATGTTCTATGTTGAATGATCAGAATATAGCCTATTGTGTCATCATAAATCCTGCTTCCATTAATAGAAAACATGATCATAGGGATATTATGGTAACATGATATGATCATGGTAACATAATATGATCAGTAATTAAGATGATATTACGACATTCCCACCATCTCTTAAAACAAAATTTCTGCCATGGAAGGAACAAAATATTGCCTCACCAGTACAGTAGATGAGCTCGTCCACCTGAGCGGAGTAACCGTCTCTGAAGGTGAAGGTCCCGTCGTTGATTTTCTCGATACTAGGTCTCTGCTCCACATTTTTCGGCAATGTATCCTGCGCGTGGGGCTCCGGCAGATTGTGGCTCAGATAGACCTGTCGTACAAATCAAACGTCCGAGCAGTGCATCCAACGTGGATCGGAAAGTCACACGAGAACACATCAGGCGCACCAACCTTCTTAGCGTATTTCGCGACTTCGAGGCAGATGTCGATCCCGGACCAGGAGGCGCCGAAGATGCAGACGGTTTTCTCGGCGTAGATCTCGGGCGTACGGTACTGATGGCTGTGTATGCAGGTGCCTTTGAAGGTGTCGATACCGGCGATCTCGGGCACGTGACCGACGGTGTAGTGGCCGTTGCACAGGACCACGGCGTCGTAGGTCTTGGCCGTCTGGACTTTGGTCGAGAGGTCCGTGTAGGTCACCGTCCAGATCACTTGGCCGTTGGCGAGTTTCTCCGGCTCCACGTGATCCACCAGTGTATTCAGCTGGAGTCGTTTGAAAAATTCGTTTTAGTGCGAGTAATAAAGAATTTTATGCGGTTCTATATAAAAATTAATTGATTTCTTGTGTAGCGTATATTTGCAATATATATATGTTTACACATTATTTTAAATTTACTGTACGATAAATAAACAATAAGCATCGGTTGTTCACCTTGATATGAGGATAAAGATTAAAGTGCTGCGCGTAATCCGAGAGGTACTGTCGGATAACGCTGTGGTGAACGAAGGAAGGACCTTCGGGATCGTCGAACGGAAAGTCCGGAATCTGCATGGTCTCCTTCGGTAAATTTGTCCTGTAATGAGAAAAGGTCTCTTTTTAAAGGTCTTTCTTTAAATGTATGCATGTGTGCATCAAAACGCGTTTTTCAGTATAGATTGAACTTGTAATTAACATGATTATTATATATTTGAAAGATTTAAAGTAGAGATTTGGAGTGACTTGGCGAATAGTCAAAACGTAAACAGAGACGTTAATCTCACAAACGAAGAATTGTTAAAAATTTGTCAGTTATTATCGGCTTTCGGAGCGTCAGTAATAGATAGTCGACAAATCAAATATTTTTCTTGGAGACATCATTCATTTAAAATGGATATTTTCCTATTTCATTCAAATAAACGATGCTTTAATAATATACATACTAATATTCCTCTAAAGTGTTTTATGATGTGAAATTTCTTACATTTTTATTATAAAGAATTGTTACAAAGAAAATCTTTCTAAAAATTGCTCTTGTTAATCATTAGCATACTTAGCAAGGTAAAGTGTTTTTAGAATACAGACAAAAAACAACTCTTTTTTTTAAATTAGATTATTAATAACTTCGATCCAAAGATTCCAAGATCATGATACCAAGATCATAATTTCAAGAACAAATGGACAGTAACTTAAATAACAAAAAAATCCTTTGCAAAGGAAGTACAAAATAAATTAATAAAAAGGATAAATAATCAATATTTCCTTTGTGAGGTGTGGATTTTCTTTGCAATAATTCATCGGAGAAGATCGATAGTTTTTCACAAAGAAAATACGAAAAGCCACCGAGTCGACAGGATCTCAAGGATTACGAAATTTACATTATTTCCAAGCGTAAAAGTTTTCATCGATAATTCTTTTCTATTAGCACTTCGAAGGTATTTCGCAGTCCTAGTACTGCATTCAATTCGTTAGACAAGGAAAAAATTTCGCAAAAATCAAGCGCTCCTTCTGGCGCTCGAAACCATTTTTTTTCTTCTTTGTCTCGCCAATTCCAGGAGAGAGAACGCGAGAAACGACCGAAACTAAATGGAAATCCTGTGTCCAACTCTCGCCAAAGAAAAAGTATTGCACAGCTTATCTACGCATTACAATTTCGACTCAAAAACACAGTAATAGGTATAAAAAAAAACAACTTTAAAAGTTTACCCACACGCGGAGACTCGCCCGAGACTCGAAGGTATAAGTGGAAAACAAGTTTTATCGCTCTCGAATTTACAAATTAATTAGGAAACTTTTTCAAAATCGCGCAGACGCGCGCGCTCTAAGATTGCGTATACAAACATACATATATGCATAATATAGTATAGATTTCGCCACCGCTCCACTCGAAATTTACAACCAACCGATTTTCGTTCTCTCCTCTTCCTTTTTTTCTCGAGCCCGACCGGCGCCAAAAAAAAAAAAAAAAAATCTCTTCCTCCTACCTGAGATTCTTGTACATGCTGCTGTGGACGAGGAGGCCGTTCCTGTCGGTGTCCGTCTCGTCGGTGTAGACCCAGGTGCCGCCGATCTGGTCGGTCTGCTCGAACAGGCTGACGCTGTAGATCTCGGGCCGCGAGACCACGTGTTTGGCGACGACGAGGCCGGCGACACCGCCGCCAATCACGGCCACGCGGGTCTTGCTGCTCGGCATTGCGGCGAGTCGTCGCGGGCGCCCTCGGCGAGGCTTTCAAACAGCGATACGTCGGACTGGCTTTTCCGGAGAGAATTTTCCGGTTTCGCGGCGGTGGTAGTCGGCGCCGCTGCTGCAGGTATATATACAGGGAGGCCGGAGATTTATGGTGTGTGTCCCCTCTTGAATTTTCCCGCCAACTTTCACCGCGTATATATATGTATATACTTGTGCGTTGTACACACAGGTGCAGCGGCTGCGGAATAATTTTCGATGTCGTTGCTCGTAGCGTTGGAAAATCGCGTGTGAAACAGTCGTGAGCGCGCGGGATTGGAAATTCGAAAAATAAGATTCGAAGAGATTCGATAGCTGTCCTTTGTGTATCGGTACTTGGTGGCTGGATGTCGAGACGGCCGAGCGGCACGAGGAGGAGAGAGAAGCTCTCGTCTGGCGCGTGTCCGCGGTGTGCTGCTGCACCACTCGCTGACCGAAGACTATATTGCGGCGCGCGTGCAACGGGCGGTGGCGGTAACAACGTTTCTTCTTCCCCTTCCTCGGCGGCGGCTGCGGCGGCGGGCACAGCTCTCTCGCGCGCGCGAGAGAGAGAGAAGCGAAAAAAAAGAAAGAACGTCCGAGACGAAAGACGGGAGAGAGAGAGGGCAGTAAATATGCTTACGAGTTGGAAAGAGAGGGACGTTTCTGGGGAGACTTTTTCTCGCGCAGCGATGAGAGGCTGAGCGCGCGAAGGGCTGCTGTTCTGGAGGAGGGAGGAGGGGGAGACACGCGAAGTGTGTTATATGATGAAATCGCGAAATTGCGTGAAGTCATGTGGGAAGATGGGCGAGAGAGAGAGAGAGATAAGTATGATAATTATATTGTGTTGTCAACTGGGCGAGGGAGAAAGAGAGAGAGGAGGTCGATAAGTGCAAGTTTGCCCCGCGCATTTTTGGATGTACGGTATGTGCTTGCGTATAGTCTCTAGATCTGAAACAGAGAAAATTCACTGTTTTTTTTTTTTGGTTCGTATTAAGAATTAGAAAAAGTTAATTGTGGCGCAACTGTGAACTAGTGAGTAATCACAGTTTAAACAGGTTAAAAAAATTGAACAATTGAAAAAGTGTAGAAGGACTGCCTAAAATTGTAAAGATGAACATGGCAAATGGTGAATAAAAATAATATTTTGGTAGCAAAATGCAGTAACTGAAATAGTGAAAATACACTACCTATACAATGTTGCAAATACATTACTCAAAATAGTTGTGGCCCTAGTATAACAGGAGGCTAAAGGGGATATAAATTTTCGCTTATTCTACAAGTTCATTGTTAGCTAATTAAATAGTAAATTTTTCTCATGTTGCAAAACGATTAAGTCCATAAAATTTCATTTTTTCTGGGTGGTGGATTCTCCACTTGAATAGTGAATTTCTCGGACGTTAAAAATGTATAAATACCGAAAATTTCACTTTTCTTAAAAGTCATTATGACTCACTGAAAAAATAGTAAATTTTCATAATTTTTCAAGTTCACCTTTTGCTAAAGTGATTATGTACTGGATAATCAGTGTTCCGGTGACAATTTAAAGCAAATACTTTCTAATAAGTGACAATTTAAAGCAAATACTTTCTACTGTTTGAATCAGTAAATATTTACTAATTCGATAGTAAACGCAATGAAATGAGCAAAATGATAACTCATTTCATAAACAGTGATTATTCACTACGTATACTATAGCGCATTATAATTTTTACAACAATGCACCAAATTAATTAGTGAATACTCACTAATTTATAAATCGATATTTTTTGTACTACGTGTAAATAGTGAAAAATTTCACTATTTGGGAGGTTAATATTATTTAACTATGAGAGATAGTAAATTTTTCGCTGTTTTAGATTTAGAGAGTATAGTGAAGAAATTTAATTTCATCATTTTTAAGACAGAGAGAGAGAGATTGATTGGCAAGGTCTTGCAAACGGACCAATCGCGCATCGGGGGTCAGGAGAAAAATCGGTTTGTCGATAAACTTTGGGAGGCGCGCAACGGTTTCATTCAAAAAGTCAGTTTACGATTTCGTCGATTGGAAAAAACTGTAATGTAATACGACACCAACATATAATCGCCTCATTCACGTTTCTCACGAAGCGTAATTACACATTCTCACGTGTGACGACAGCACTATTAATTACAGTTATATACATCTACTATACGTACAGAGACTGTAATCAGCGCAATTACAGAGAGATAAATGCGTAAGCGCGTGAACACGTACACACTTTTTGATACCGAAAATTTTGAAGTTCGTCGTAAGCGATTAAGGAGACGTTATATATATAGTATATATACATAGCGTGAAGCATAGATCGGCGCGATTCTCGTGTGTATAATGTAATACATGTGCGTAAAAGTTTCCACATCGTGATATTATAGTCGAAAATTAAAACTTTTCCATCGTCTTCCCAATGTAAACAACGAATCGAACGTTTCCGCGTCTGCTGTTCCCGAATTCCATTCCGAATTCTTCAAATTTATCTCTGAAAATTGCGCCGATCGACCCCACGTTTTCGATCGTTTATCCGCGTATAGAACGCATTGCGATGAATGAGAAGACGCGAAGAGTCGAATGCAGTCGAATAAGTGCAACCGGAGCGTATATATCGGCAAAAGTAAAGCCGTCTAGACGACAAAATAATCGGCGTTGCATTAATCTCATCGATTGCACGTATCCACACTTAACGCAATATTTAGACATTTGCGTATTTCGACTGAGATATATACTTCGCTCGTTCGTCTATATATGCGAAGATCCATCGAATCGATTCGGCATTTGGGGTGCAGTATGAAAAAAGAAAAATTTGTTGGGCAACCGCACCTTTCGAGAAACTTTTTTTCTAGTTCCAGAAAAAAAAGCGTCTCCGCGAAGTCGAAGCAATTCTAGTTTGTGTACTTACGTATTATATAAATATAATGACGTCAATTTTTTACAGGAATATAGAAAACTCGATTTTTTGGAAGAAAATTCTTGGAAGCGTATGCGGAACGAATTTTTTTTTAATTTCGCGGTATCGAAAGCTGAATTAATTTTATGGATTTTCCCATATAGATATGCAGATTGCACTGCAAGCGTAACTTCTTAAAGCAGGTTTTGCTGGTGGGCTGATGTAACAGCTGAATTTGGTTTCATATCGTATCAGAGGCACGTCAGTGCTTTCGTTGCGTATGGGTCAAGAAAGAAAGTAGACAATTTCGTGCACTCTAGACTTACAGTTTAGAAACATTTCGAAAGAGCCGATTGTTTTGAATTTTAGACCTCGTGATTTTCGCACCAAAACTCGTTCTGTCAATTGAATCACTTTGTACACGTTAATTGAATGAAAAAATTTGTACAGCGACTGTGAAGTACAAAAGCTGATTCGAAATATATATCCCTCACAACTCATAATTATTAAATTTTCATTATATAATTATAATTATAGTTCAATTTATTTTATAATACCCGAACAAAAGAAGTTTGATAAATAAATTTTATTGGACGTAAAATTATTATTATTTTTTATTTTTTGCAATTCAGTTCTCATCGCGCGCAAATTCTTTATCTCCTGCGCTACACATCGATTACGGCGCCAAATTTGAATTTTTAATTGCCCACCCACGCCCCCCCAGAACGCGACATTCTCAAGTACGAAATTTATCCTCAACGACTCTATATAAGCGCAAAATCGTTCTTTACAAATATTTTCCTTCTCGCTCTCTTGCGCTCGGCTCGCAATCACTCAAGAGACAAAAAAAAAAGAACACGGATTGCAGCAATTATCGGAACGCAAGACCTCCCCTGCGACGTGAATCCCACCTCTCGGGGCCCGCGGTGTCAACGAACCGTCGAAAAATACCCCACGCAACGACTCATCGAAAAATACAAAAGAGCCCAAACGCACGTGAATAGCACCTTCCCTCCCAGAGCTTTTTTCCTCTCGACGTCCCCGAAGCTCTCGTTTCTCCCATTGAAAGCTGTACAGAAGCGCAGCTTTTATATTCGCTATTACAGCGGCGCGTGTCTCGTCGACTGCAGCCGGACGTCTGTGTACTCGGTTGAAACTAGGCCAAACGGCGAGAGACGAGCCCTCGCGCATTTACGCTGTGCATCGTCGACGTTTCCTCTTTGGGAATTAATCATAGGGAGATAGCATTTGTTTACGATGTATTTCTCTGTTTCTTTTTTCTTCCCGTTGGGAATAGCGCACGTTACGGAGTGGTATTTTACGCTTGTGTGCAGCCGACGAAGCCAAACGCGCTATTGGCGCATAATAATACATTGGAACGTGGAATGTGTAACGATGAATGGGAAAAGAGTTGGGAAACGTGTTGTTGCGGATCGATTGTGATACAGAGCTCGTGAGAGAGAAAATCGTAGGGGGGTATTCGTGATCAACGACACGGCGATGAGACATTGTTTACGGGATATTCGGTGATGTTTGCTGTGATTTGGAGATCGTTTGCTATATAAGTAATAGAAAAACAAGATGTTTTGGTGACGAAAGGGAGAGGGACCGCCGACGATTGATGCGACCTTCCGATTGATACGCAGCGAGAGATTAGCATTGCAGTGTTTTTTTATTGTTTCCTCCTGGTTTTCCCACGTGCGTGGATCGCTCTTTTGAAAAACACCGGTTTTCGTTTATTTCAAACGTACAGCGTTGTACACCCAATATTTTTTACGTAAGTTGAGTACTCGGTTGAGTATGCGTTAGTGGGTGTAAGTGTATCTTGGGGAATAGATCGGGTTTATGATCAATAATATAGCCTATGATGTCGTTATAAACCCTACTCCATATTAGTAAAAAATATGAGCATATACGTTATGATTATATTATGTTATAATAATACTCATCATTAATTATGATGATATTATGATACCATGGCCCACCATATTTTGCACCAAAAGTTGTATAGTACAAAATATAATCATGTTATGGTTATATTATGTTATGATAATACTCGTCATAAATTATGATGATATTATGATATCATATCCCCACCATATTTTACAGCAGAAGTTCTCTTACTACAAAATATAGTCATACGTTATCATTATATTATGTTATAATAATATTCGTCATAAATAATGATGATATTATGATATCATGGCCCCGCCATATTTCACAGCAAAAGTCCCATCAGGGTATCCGCAATAATTTTGAATAGTTGGATATCACGTGCGTGCTTTAGGTCAAAGTGTCAAGTTTATTCATACATCTTTATGAAAAACCAAAGTTTTATCATCTTCGGTTCAGCTTCAATAAAGTCACGTTTTACCAGAATGTTGATAACAAAAAGTGTACTTCGCCTCAGAAGCATCTTCTTAAACATACAATATTTTTATTACTTTCACTTGCTTCTACGCTTTGCTGTATATTTACCTTTTTAAAACGCATATTATACAAGAGAACGATTACGAATCACATCGAGGATGTAGTCACACATTTTCGAAAATTGCGCGAGTTTGGGAAAAGCCGACAGTGGGAAAAAGCGTATCTCACAATCGATCCAGCGGAAAAATCCCGGAAACTTCCGATGTGGCACGTGTGTACAAACTAGACCACTACGTAATCGAGGTAAACATTGAAAAACACAAGCTAATCTGAAAACGAAAGCGTACACGCATAAATTTTGATACTTCTCGATCTGACTTTAACCCACATACTTATCTCTCTCGCTCTCCCTCTCGAGACGCTTTTTGCCTCTGAAATTTCGACTCTTCGTACATGTCAAAATCGTGTACGTCAAAATCATCGTTATCGTCCACCGCATAACCGATCCGCCGAAAAATCGAAAAATTACGTTCCAAAAATTCAGAAAAAAAGACACGACTCTCAACAAACTCGAAGTGAGCGATAAAACGCAGTTCACTTTCCCCTGCGCGCACGACTCCGTTTATCATCGCTATACACACACACCTATACATATACACGCGGAGCACTGAGCACAGCCTGTAAATAGGCTTCTCTTGCGTGTCGCGCGCGCGCGCGGTACCATCAAGCCGCCAATTAACGATCCGAAGTATATTGCCTTCGCTCCTCTCGTCCACGTTGCTGCGGCTCAAAGGTTCGCCTATACTGCGAGTGCGGCTTTAGAAAGCGCAAATTGCAGATGTATATGTATGTATGTAAACGCTGCACTGAAAACCACAGGAGTTTTAATGACTCTCTTTTTTTTCATTTCCCCGCAGCGTTTAGAGCTCACGTGAGATTCCGAAGTGGTGAACAAGTGCCTTTTTAGAATGTGTGCGCAATGTAATACACGTGTATGTATATCTATATGCGTGTATATATAGCGGAGATTGGAATATACAAGAATTCAAAAATTGGAAGTATTAACCGCGTGACTAACCAATAAAAGAATTATTTTTCGTCGATGCATACGACGGAGTACTAAGCTCTTCTCGTTTATTTCGTCGAGTGTGTGCAGTATCGTGCGCGCAGTGTACACCGCGCTAAAAGCGCAGTATAATCCGTAAAGCGGTCAAATTGTTGCGTCAACTTTGCGCCGTGTGGCGATTTCGCATCTTTTTTATTACGCCGTTTTACTCGCTACTTTCTATGTCAATGACGTCTCTCTCTCTCTCTCTCTATTTTCAATTTTTTCCCTGATGATATTCCTTAATTAACGGCCATCCTTTATTATTATTTAAATAATTAGATTGTAATTACACGGAATATTCGATAATCATAAAAAGCCTCTCTAT
Organism: Philotrypesis tridentata; assembly: GCA_018906965.1. Taxonomy (NCBI): domain Eukaryota; kingdom Metazoa; phylum Arthropoda; class Insecta; order Hymenoptera; family Pteromalidae; genus Philotrypesis; species Philotrypesis tridentata. The sequence continues at coordinate 7,275,695 of JACCIB010000006.1, forward strand.
ACCTATATATCTATATGGATTCGCGCGCGCGACGTTGCGGCGACGATTGAATTGAGAGAAAAAACACGTGATCTCCTCGAATGAATTTATAATCGAGCCTTCAACGATTTTCACGTGACGCGAAATACACACAATCGAGTGTGGCCGGTGTATACCTACATGATAATGCATTAATGCGCCGGCGCGCAATGTCCTCGCACTCGTCTGCGCGCGTTTTGCGCGAAAAGGTCGAATTGTCGATTCTGTATACGCGCATAATCGAGGACTCACGGCCTGTCGAGTTTTATTTTCATCAAGGATCTCTTGAAATTTCTTCTATTCTCGTCCGACGCGTCGTATGTGCGATGCTCGACGTTCTGATCCTCTCGGCGCGAGCCGCTGCCTTTTAAGGGAAGAACTGCGAGATGCTGAAAAATATTTAGATCGTCCGGGTAATGGGAGGATGTATTTTAATGTTTTACGGCATTGGAACGCGGTGGGGATTTGGAAAAATAGTTTTTGGCAAAAGTGGGGACTGTTATGCTTTTAGAAAATGACGTTTCGTAATTACAGAACTTTTTTGAAATAGTGCACTTTTCGTAGGTTCAGAAATCGAACATTTTTATTTATTTACTTTTTTTTTAACGGACATAACTTTTGATCAGAGCATTGAATCTTTTGAATTAAAGCTCTTTTGTTCTACTTTAATTACTGTAGTGCAATTCTAAATTTTATTTGTATTTTAGGAGCATTCACTAGAAAAATCAGATGCAGTCGTACTCCTTATAAAACCTAACATTTTAAATGCCTTTGAAATTACAAAATCAAGATGTTGAACAAAGGTTAAACGTGAATAAATATATTCCTAAATATATGTGCATGGTGTCCTCCAATTTTCGAAAACAACTCTCCTCAAAAATTGCAAAATTTTTTTGGAGGCACACCTATTCAGAGGCCTGTTTAAATTACAAAAAAATATCTTAAAATTCATCAAAGAATGCTCAAGAAACTCCAAAAAAATCGAAGTTTCGAAAAATGTTCAGGAAAAATCTAAAGCATTCTTTCACGAATTTTAAGACATTTTTGTTCTAATGAAATTTTTATAAAAGTCCATAGTCTTCGAGAAAAATAATCTATGAATTCTTGTTTTTTAATTATTTCTAGTTTTTTTGAGTTGTTTTTGCTCCAGAGAAAAGTATACTCTTCGATTGGTCGTGCATGCGAATTTTTCCTCGTTCAGAATGACCTAAGGAACGAGAAAAAGAAGGTCTAGTAGATGTGCTCAAAAAAAATTTGCAACTTTTGGGGAGAGTTGTTTCCGAAAATATATGTAGTAAATGAATTACTTCATTCCGTGAGCGTAGAAATAACGCTGATCAACTTTTTTCCATGGTAATATTTGTTTGATAACAAATAAATAACTTGTTACTTGGGCTGTTTCCATTATACAGTTTGTTATTTTAATTATTCGACAACTGGAACTTCTACATATAGTATAAATTTAAAAAAATAAATATATATATATATATATATCTACGAACAATAAGTGCAATAACTCCGTTTCCGAAAAATTATTGTCAATCAACATATCGCTATTATTTAATCGATTCTCTTCAACTCGATTCGATTCAATCTGTACGATTTCACTCATTCGTAGCCGTAAACGCACACTTCACCCGGCGAATAACAAGTGCAACGCGTACTTCGGGGCACTTCAAGCGCAGATCTTATCAGAGGCACTTAATTTATTAGCCCGAGAGAAATTACATCGTATAATGTGTAATACAATGTTCCAAATGCCCGTCCAAATGCGTCTTTTGTTACGCTGAATGTCAGTATACACTATACACAATTAATCTACAACATATAATCTTGCGGAATATTTGAAGTACGAAAAAAAAGACACTAATGTGTTATCGCCAAAAATGTTTACAAATCATTACCTTGACAAGTCTTCCGATTAAAAACTATAACGCATACATATCGCAACAGGCCTACGCCTTTTCGCGATTATGCATATATCTGTATATATGCGTGTGTATAAAACCGACGAAAGTGTGTATATTCCAGATAACGAACTGGAACCAACAACCTATCTCCGAATTTTCGTTTAATTTATATTCATACGAAAACAATAATTTCATTACCCCTAATCTACAATTACACTTCATTTTCTTCCAGAAGCCTATATTATTCCGCTATAACATATTAGCAAAATAATTAACGCTCGCAACAATCTGCTCGTCCATCATATACGTATATACAATAAACTTATACACATATATATATATTTTAGTAAAATCATCTCATGTAATAGTCGACTCACGTCCAAAGCGATAATTTTTTTTTTTAATATTTTCTTTTTCAACATCTCGAATGATTTAAGCGCCCGAATAGCCGCTTGTGTACACATAATGACCACCGCGAGAGCTCGTGATCCGCTCCGTTCCAGATAAAACTCGATATACTGCGAAACTGGGCGATCCGCCTCTGTTCGTCTTCGCAGCATCACTATCTCGTTGTACACACTTGTATAACGCGCCGATGATAATTGTGGTGTGTGCGCAAGTCGCATACAAATATGGGAAACAAAATTAATTGACCGTTCGGCCGATAAAGAACGACGAAAAACCGGAGCGGGGCGAAACGAGTCGGCCGATAAGAACGAGGAATAGCGCGCGCGCGTGCCTATACAGCGGAATGGATTTAATATTTCCTAATTTCGTAAACACGGCGGTGAACGACTTCGATTTTTTTTTGTGAGAGGGTTTTTTTTTGTTGCCTGTAGGTGATTTTTTTTCGATTTGGCGAAATGGATGGATGAGTTGTTGTTTATTTTTTTTTTGTTTCATTAGTTTTGTTGTATTTGAATTATTGTTTGGACAGAGTGGAATGTCTACGTGTCGAACATGTGTATATAAGTAACGAGGAAAGTCCGCAACCTTTGGGTTACGAGGGAATCAGCTAAATGCTCGGCTAAATATCTGAAAAACGAATTTCTTGGCATGTACGTATATGTCGAATTTTTAAAAAAAATTCACTTTTCTTTGGTCTAGAATTCGAAAAAAATTTACTGGCAACCATATTTCTGAGCTATCTTACGATTTTTTTACAAGAAATTAATACGTCAAAATACTGGAATAATAACTACGGTTGCTTACAATTACACTACAATAAAGTACAACAAAAGATCTTTGATTTAAAAAATATGCTCAGATTCGATGCTCTGATCAGAAGTTATGCTAGTTTAAAAAAAAAAATAATAAAAATCTGAACAGCCAATTTCCTTTTTCTGTTATTTATTGTATGTTCCATATTGTATGAACATTGTATGTTCTATATTTTCCATGTTCCTCGACATTTTTTATCAACTTTTGATGTTCAGAAGAAAGTCCCATCGGTTCGGAAGTTGTACCTTAAACATTTTTTTTTCGAGACCAAAGAAAAGTGCATTTTTGGATGAAATTCGACACATAGACTTCGTTGGTTCTTTACGTGGAAGCGTAGGTGTATACCTTTGTTTTACTCTTAAACAGAGATTATCAGACAGAATCATGGCACGCGTGCTCCATTTGATTTTTTTTCGACTTAAAAATCGATTCCAAGAACTTCGGACTATTACACGTTCCGAAGGCCGCAGACTCCCCTGGCGAATAATTAATTTTATTGCATTATTATTTTTGCATCATTCTCGCGTACATGCATTATTTAAGTAGCAATAAAATGCTTTCAATTGTATTTTACATTTTTTTTTAGATTAATTACTGAATAATGCTTTCCGATGCTTTACGCCGTTTCGTCAAGATTTCACAAGTTTATTGCTGTATATTCCACTATATTCGAATTTTTTGCAGAATGATTAGACACTGTTCGATATTTACGTGTACCCCACGTGCGATATAATTTTGCTACGTGTAATTGTGACGTCAATTATAACATTGAAGTATATCCGTGTATATTAAAAATGCTAAGGCTCAAAATGCCCATACGTAATTTTTGAAATACTTTGTTTATAATTAAAAATAAAATACGACCCAATTATTTTTTGTTATCCTGCGAAGACAGTCGAATAGAATTTTTTTACGCCAAATGCGCAAATTACCGTCAATCAGGTTATTCCCACCGATTTATGCTCACTATGATTCTTGTAAAAAATATGCATAATATTGATTATATTTTCATAAACACTGTCATAACCAGATGCAGGATAAGTTCAATATTATAATCAATCGCAATTATCCCTGATGATTGAAAAAAAAATTATATCTTATTGAGTTCATCATTATTTATCATTACTTTTATTGCTACTTTCGTACAGTATATCGATAGATGCTTTTGAAATTAATAAAAATGCAAGAAGCAGTACCTAAATAATTGCTATCAGCAAATGTAACCAGTCGTGTAATAATAGTAAACATAAATATGAGAAAAATTAAGTATTATTTTTACGGTTTCCAATAGTAACTCTCCAGTACATATGCTGCAAGATAAGCATTTATATTACTTTAATTTAAAAGTTCTGAGTCTAGAAAAATTCTAATCGTAAAACAGTAGACTGTATAGTAGACTGAAACACGAATGGAATCTTTTTCCAAAGGATTTATTAATAGAATGTATGGATAGAAAGCACAACAGTTTAATTTACTCGACGGCATAAAAATTGAAATTATGATAACACACATGTAAGTTTAAAAATTATATTTTTTCGTATATTACTCACTAGAGAAATAGTCGTTTGTTTTTAATATAATAGCTATCAAGTATAAACAGCTTTCAAAGACAATATACTCATAAAGATTACAATAAAGTACAAAAGAAGATTTCAAAATTCAAATAAACAGCGTTAAAAGTAACCTGATCTGTTTGCAAGATATTTCGAAAACATTCTATATACATCTACCTATAGTAGTGTAGCACCAAATTATGTATTCTGCATCAATAATCTCACTGCGCTATTGTCCCCAAAATCCGCGTAATATTACATACGCACAATGTGCAAAAAAGAAGAAAAAAAATTCTCACAAAATCGACGAGCACAGGCGAAACGCTTGGATGCCCTGCATTTTAAAATACGCGAAAAATTTTTTTCTCCAACACTTAGCTTATTTTAAATCACTGCCATACCGTATGTGCGTCACGGCCCATCTATTTTCGTAAAGAGCAGAGACGAGCACGTTTAACTACCCGATAACAATCTCGAGAGAAAACTACCTCCTACGTGTCGGGGGTATCCATTACAACCCGACCCGGCAACCTTTTCCAAATTGACGGTGTATAAATTACAAATTCGGAAGTCGCGCAATTAACGCCGACCGTCACAAGCACCGAGAGGCCCCCGCAGTAACGAAAAAAAAGGAAGAAAAATATAATAGGCATTTAACGAGGGCCAATGCGATTCTCCCTTAATTGGACGTATCGGTTGTCGAAATTTACGAGCCGTTAAGAAGTGAAATTGATATCAATTACATAATGGGCAGTTTAATAAGATAACTATCGCGAACTGCCTCGCGTCGGATTCGAAAGTGTCGCGAGCCGAATTTGGACGAATTTACTTCTATAGGTGTTTTATCATTCGGTAATGCAATCGATGGGTCATCGATCCTCGTTGCTTTAGCTTCGCGGCTGTATATCGGAGCAGCGAATGATTTTTTCCTGTCGCATTATATTAGTTTGCGAAAAAGCGGATCTGAAAAAAATGTTGTCGTGTATATACGTAATGGTACTTATAACTCTTCTTTTATTGCGTAAAACACATTATCTTTGCAAGATTTCCTGTTTGATACACATATACTATGCGGGATAAACGTATTAGTTTTTTATCGATTTTTTTTTTCGAGTCGGCACGCGCGATTGTCGCGAATAAATATACTTTTGTAATCGCTTCTTGTTGCGCTTATAAGATGCTAAAAAGATTGTAAAATGTTTTTTTTTCGTCTGTTAACAATTTCGTAATGCAATTAGCCGATAACTTGGACATTGTGTCGTTATCGATTTCACGGCTTTTGTTTTCAGTTTTTTTCATAACAACGGTCGTTTGTAATTAAACTAAGTATAGCTACAGTTTTCAATTCCGTTGCTTCAATTACTTTATTATCGTTTAATAATTAGCCATACATGTTATATTTTTTAAATAAAATTGAACTAAAGAATACTAAGATATTATACCTACGCATTTCTTTCTTTTTTGATATCCCATCTTTTCTCTTTCATCTTTTTTATACGAAATGGCGCGAAAAAATAGACAAGCAAACTATTAAATATTTATTCTCGCAATTTCACGTTCTTTAAATTCTGATTTTATTTCCTTCCATTTGAAATCTCTCTCCGGTTCAACTTGCTACAATTTTATTCTCCCGTTTTTAAAAATGAAATAAAAAGATTTAGCGTTCGTTTGAAATATTAAGCTTCTTAATTGAATCTGTTCCATTTGATTGAGTTACTATATACATTGATTTTGGAATTTTATGTTCTTATAAATATCTTTTTAAAAATTATTCCACAAAAATACAAAAATACATAATTTCATAACAATTTACCAACAATTTGTTATAGTAATTCGAAATGGTGTTTATAATTAGTCTTGACAGTGAAATCCACCGATTAAAATTTAAAACCTCGGCGCGGAGTCTCATAGCCTTTATTTTACGTCCACAAAGAACGCGACAAACAGAGCACATCGGCGCAAAGATCCAGAAAAATAGACGCGCGCTTACTTATAGAAAAGAAACTCAATGATGCTCGGATGAGCGGCAGCGCAGGAAATAAATAAAAAAAAAAACGGCCATCAGAACCATACTCCTACGTAACCTGGACTTGGGCATTGTGACGACTTTTTCTAGATTAGTTTTACTCGAGGCAATAAAGACTTGAAGTATAGTATTATTTCGTACTGCAATGCTCTCTTGGAGAAGCGAACTTCTAGTTTTTTTAACCGAAAGTTAGGTTTATACAGCTTTTCTTTTTCTGTTAAATATAAATTTACGGCTTTGTAACTCGCGCCGTGTTTATTTTTACAACTAATAGCTCAACATTAAATCACAGTAGTTTTGCAAACTTTTCGTTTTAAACACTTTTATTTTTACATCTGTTATTTTGTACTCGAGTAGTACAATTAATGTAACGAGTGTAGTGCTGTAACTTATATTATAGTTACAAACTTTTCGTTTCAAATACTTTTATTTTTATATTTGTTATTTCGCATTGTATTCAGTCTAAAAATGACAATCCGACAATTCCTGCTCTTCGAACAATCGAATCTAGAATCGAACGTTACAATCTATCGCGCAAAAACTACTTTTTGCACGCTGCAACGAACGTCGAAATTATTATTATTCAACCGCATCGAGACAATACACACTATATACCCTCCTTCAATAATAATCCTCAGCTCAAACTTCCCCAAAAAAAAAACGCGCTAATAACTTATTGCGCCTTGTATACATTCTACGAAAGTATATTTCAATCCAACATAACTCGTCGTTGTGTATAAAGCACGCGCTACAATTTTGCAAAATTTTTATGCGCACCGAAGCACAAAAAGTACAAAACGCGACGATTACATAGTTTGAAGTTATAACACTATATACATGTATAACTTCGAATATCCAGACGACGATAATTACGTTGGAGATATAAGTTACTTTACGACTCCTCGCGAACATTTGATTTTTATTGTTTTTGACACGCTATATAGGCTCTTACGACAAATAATTGCATATTCCGTGGAACTAAGCGTAACCGAGCCTCTACACTTTTGTCTCTAAAATCCAACGGATGAGCCAGTTTCAATTACTCAACCGAGTATTACAAAGTGTTCTCTCTACGCCGGAGGCGAAAAATATTCATATCATTTCGTAACGCTCGAGTTTTCCATAGAACGACGACGATATATACGCATAGAGCGTTACTATACACTCTTTGTTGAAGTATTAACGATAAAAACGAGAAATAGCCATTAGTCGTTTGTGGGTGACTAACGCCGACGACGAATAATGCACTGCAACACAGCACCGCGAAAAAAAAAGATCCTCTCTCTCTCTCTCGCTATTTTTACAGATGGAATCACACGCGAGTGTGTATATAGCGCGGAGCATCCGAGAGTGCGTTCACGTGAAAATATATATGGGTGATTCTTTCGAAAGTGGTGTTTTTCATGTCCGCAGTCTAAAAACGGACTTTTTGGAAGCTTTTTGATTCGGGAAGCGGATAAAATAATTGTAATAAATGTACTTAACAAATGAGGATACATGTATAAGCAGTTCCTTTAAGCCTAAAATGTCATTACCGTAACATGTCTCCTAAGAGAGTTACGTTAATAGCAATGCTGCTAGACTTTGGATATGCAAATAAACACTCGCCAAGCCATCGGGTTTTCAAGAGGAACATATTATTAAAAAGTTTCTCTAGTTTAGCTCCTTATGTATATGATTTTATGCATCCCTGTAGTCGTACAAACTTGAAAACTTAATTTTGCGTTTTTGAACTACGCGCCTATATTCCATCAGCCTTTTCGTCCTTCATCGCAAAACCGATTTAGGCCAATACATTTCAACTTGAGCCAACTCAAGGCATATTTCGCCCAACTACTTTTTTTCGCAGTGTTGTACGAACAATTTTTATGTAGACTTATTTGTTGAGGTAGAAAAAAATGGTCATTACCGTAACGCAGGCTAGCGCGTGGTAATAAAATATATTATATATAACGAAAATGAGCGAAAAATCTTAATAACCCTTAAAAAAACAAAATTTACGTAATGAAATTTGATTATTTATTAATCGCTCTCGACAGCGTAACTTTTACTGGTCAAATGTCATTACCGTAACAACCCGTTCGCCCATCACAGCTCTAGTATTTTCCAAGTAAATTATGTTTCCTTACACCTTAAACAACAAAGAGCCACCATCGTTTATCCTAAAATCGGTCTTTTCGATGTGCTCCATTTTTTAAGATAAAAAACACGACTTTTGGAAGAATCACCCATATATATATATACAAGTGTAGCGCGGGCATAGCAACGAATTGATTGCCGTTTATCGACTACGTCAGCGTTGCCTCGATAATGAATAATAAGTTTTTCTTCATCTCCAGTCTCCAGCGCTAATACACACTCCAACATCACGAAACGCCTCCGGCACACTAAGTATAACTATACACACAAAACGCACGCATTCAACATCGCAGATGTCGCTGCCGTCGCGATTCGCTCTCTCACCGAATCCATTAATCCATACGATACAGATATACCGCGCCCGCGGCGATAACAGAGCGACATGCGCGCGCGAAACGAAGCGCGCGAAGACGGCACATGTGTGCATGTGTGTTTTCTGCTCCGTTTGGCAGTAGTAGGAGCGCAGTAGCGCCAGTCCCATAGTCTCTCCGTAAGGCTGCAGTATAGACCGCGGCTATACAGGCATCGCACGCGAGAGTTTTCCCTCGCCGCGGTGTTATATACATTGGATTTTCACGGGCGGCAGCTGCGCGCCGAGACAGAAGAAAGAACGGGAGGCGGAAAAAAAGTCGGCTACTGCAACTAAGGGCCTTTCGTCGGCTGGCGCGTCGTCTGTTTTCTATACTATACGCGGGGCGGACGACCCCCTTGCACACCTTTAACTGCGCACACAAGGGGAGAGACGAGGCTGCACACAATATCGACGACGAGTTGGGACTTGCACCGCTGCAGCAACGGTCGCTTTGTGCATACGGAATTTAACGTGTAATCGCAGGCAACGTGATCAACATGGGTGAGTCAGAGGCTTGTGCACAGATTGTATAAATTCGTTTTCCTCCTTATCGCGCGGCACTTTATATACCTGTTATCGGGACGTAACATTGACAGTGAGAGCGAGCGAGGGTCGCGCGCGCGGGGAGTATTTGTACATGCGAGAGCGTTGTAATGGCTTTTTCTGACAGAAAAAAGCGCGGGGCGCAGCCTTGGATTCGCAATTGCGCTCGATTCGATTGCTGGGATACTCGCGGTTTAGTCATACGGTGACAATGCGATTACTTAGGCCACTGCGGCGGAGAGTCGTGTCCTTGGGGGGGATATGTAGATTTCTGGGTCTCTCACTTGTGTGAGATAAGTGTGTGTGCATGGAATGAGAGTACGTGCGATTACGCTGAATTAATGGCTTTTCTTTGTGGGTTCGTGGGTTCCGCAGCGGAGCAAATTGTCATGACACCAAAGTGCAAGACTGCAAATTCAACGACGCTGATCATCGAGAGGAAGAAGCAGGCTGTCGAGCCAGTTGCCAATGGATGCGAGAATAACATTCACGTGGCCGGTGGAGATCACAAGGGGATTGTTATTAACAAGCAGATGACAGGTGAGAGAGAGAGAGAGCTTTATCTGTGCCTTGGCGAATCTTCAATTTTCACCGTTTATCCTATGGTTTTTTCAGCCAGCAACGATGTTGCTAAGCCAGCAGAATTATCTTTGCAATTCAAAGTGTTCTTAGTCAGCGCACAAAGTGGAAAGCACACTCAGGAGCAGAGGACTTTGAACTTCTGGTTCAATGAGAACTTATTAATTGAAACCCAGCCAACTGTGGCTCAAGAGTTTTTCAGGGAACTTGTTAGTCCTCAAGAATTTCCAAGAGGTGAGCTATTTTTATGCACGATCTTTCGTTCAAATATTAATGCACTATTCTTTTCTGCAGATTACGTTGGATTTATTAAGAAAATAATGAAGTTGGTGCAACACAAGTATCCTACTATTGATCGCGTGGAAGTGGAGATGAAACAAATTGAAGAACCTATTGAATTGCCAGTTAGACCATGTAAGTATGCTTTAAGCTATTTTTAGTCAATTGTTTGAGAATTTTTTTGGTCAGAATAAAATGGTGATTAACTTAAAAATAGAGTGGAAGGGTCTAAACTGCGACCCTAACAATATTGATCAAACAATCGTCTGAAGAAATTCAATTAATCTATATAGGTCATATGCAAATGCATATAAGAATAGCTACTCAGTATTTTTGTCTATCAATTCATAATCAATACTTTCAATGGTCACAGAATAAATTATTCACATGTATAAAGCAAATGTTATTTTTTTTATTTTTCAGTATCCACAGATGAAACGATTTTAGGAGGTGCTCAGATAACTGAATTAACACCAGAAAAAATTTTGGAATTGATTGAATCTGCTTATCCTAATCCGCTGACTATTTACAACTTGGCAGAGTATGTTTACAAAATAAATGAACTTTTTTATCTTTATCAATCTTCAATGAGATAGACAAACTCCAAAGTCAGTATTTATTACAAGTCATTCTTTCATAATAATTGAATTTATTGCAAATTAGGGATCATGGCTGGGATGCTGATGCTGTAGCAGAGAAATTAGCTGAATTACAGAAAAAAGGCCTCGTTGTGGCAATGGACAATGGAGCTTTTACAAGAGTTGCTCATCAAGATGTTCAAATTCAAGTAATTAGCTTAAAAATTATTTGCACTTCTATGCTGAAAATTGAATGTATTGTTCATATAACTATTACTTCATTAGGTTGTCAAACAAATGCCCACAATGGCAAGTGCAAAGCAGCCAACCATAGCTATAATTACAGCGCAATACTGTGAAAAACTCGCCGTGGATTCGATGATTGAAAACAAAGAGACGTTTGTTCGATACACTACCGTTGGTGAGTAAACAATCTACATAGGAAAGATAACAAATTAACCTTGACTGCAGAATTTAACGTATTTTAGGTAATGCAATAACGGCTTTTTTTCAACTTGTAGTTATAAAAATGTTTATTATTTTACCTTCTTAATAGCTAATAAAATCTATATTCTTTCGCGTGAATCTCTAGGGTGCGACAAAGAAGGAGAACTTACACTGACTAACACTCTCAGTAATGATACTTCCAAACACCCACGTGTGACTCGACGTACCCGTTTCGGTAAAGTTAGCGTTGAAATGATGCGAGGCGTAATTTTCGTCGCTCATCGCTTACGTGCAGTCCACTCTTATGATTATTATTTGTTGCTTCAGCTATTTACAAAGAAATTACATAAACAAGAAAATTGGCTTTAACACTTATTTTTTGAAAAGTTTTAAACTGGAACAAATTTATATTGATTACGCGTATGTTTTTACAGAACAAAATTGCTATAGCTAGATAAAAAGCTAGACAGATTTATTTACTTATGAAACGACGAGTTATCGGTTTTGTTTTTTAATATTTTGAAAAAAATGACTAATTTGTTTGTATAAATTAAAAAAAAAAGATCTGTCATTCAGAAAAAGCCATTCAGTGTGTCGCTTGTGGAATTGTGAATAATACAGGAAGCTATAGTGGTGATGGGAACACATCAGCGCGACCCTTTCCTTCATATAATTGCGTTCATTGTATGTTTGCGCTCTCCTATACACAAACAACCTCTCCTTTTCTACGCGATTTCCTTTCTATTACATAATGCAATTATCACGCATTACGTCCATAAAAAGATGACTATCAGAAAGTCGCCGCCGTTCATAAGCATTGGCTTTTTTATTGCTCCGAAATTTCTCCGAACGTTGGCGACATATATATTGCTTTAATAGAGTAAAGTCATTCCGAGAAATCAAGCCCTCTCCTTCTCTCTCATCACTGCGGAAATTGTGCGTAGATATAGGACTCTCTTTAAATTGAACTAATACTGTCTCTCGTTGCTTCCGCAGGCGAATCCAACGTGTACACCTTGGGCGATATCGGAGCGCACCGCATCGTTTGCACGAAATTACCGACGGTGGGACACACCCGTGAGGCCATGACCGCAGCCGGAAACACAACCACCAGGTTGTTAGGTACCTTCCAGAAGGTCGACTATGTCTTCTTGGTAGGCGTTGGCGGTGGAGTGCCGCACTATACTGATTACAAGAAGCACGTTCGACTCGGCGACGTCGTCGTCTCATATCCGTCGAGGCTCAACAACAAGTACGTCTACATGTATTGCGAGAGTGCCAAAATACACGATGACGAAAGCTATCAATTCGAGACCAAGGAGTACTGCCCGACGAACCTTGGCCTCCAGGATATCGCTGCCAATCTCAAGAAGCAGGTGCGCAAATACGTCTTGTGATTCTCTAGTCGAATTCTAATCGTGTCGTCGAGCGGTATTGCCGACTCGTTAATTGAGTCAAGACACGCATCGACGACTTGAATATTAAAGAGCGATTACGTCACGCTGCCGATCGATTCGATAATAAAACTGATGGCATCGTTATATACGTTCTGTTGATACAGTAGAATCGAACAAACTTCCCAGTATGTAAATTATATTTTTATTTAAGAAAGCAAGTGACGCATAAGCAAATATTTTTCAGGTAAATGAAAGTGAAGGTTTTAATCCGCCGTGGCAAAATCACATGCGGGATGGCTCTAAAAATTTGGCCTCGCAATCGGAGCACAACTTTGCATCTCCTCCAGCCGAGTCCGACAAACTTTACATGAATATCGGAGAAAGGGACGTAATCGAAGTTGCTCATCCAAGTGCTCCAAAAGGAGATGCTACTTACGCAAGGTAAACAATGCGTTACTCCCACGTACTTCATTCGCTTAATGCATTATTCATTCGTAAATGCTTTCAATTCTTGAGTGCATTAACCGTAAACTTGACAATGGATTCATACAATTACTTTTTTTCTCCTTAACAGAAACGACGGATGTCCTCAAATTCACTTGGCTCCGGTAGCCTCTGGCCGACGAGTCGCCCGAGACGATCAGTTGCGTCAAAAGTTCGCCAGCCGCTTCGGAATTCTCGCTTACGACGCCGAGATGGACGCTGTAGTCGACAGTATCCTCGGCAACTGTCGCGATAGCTTCGCCGTCGTTCGTGGAATCGCTGATTATAAGGATGGCTCACGCGGTAAGGAGTGGCAGCCGTATGCCTCACTAGCCGCGGCAAGCGTCGTTAAGGCTATGATCTGCGCCATGGATCCGCCCTCGCCGTACAAAAAGTAATTTTAGACGACGAATTGAAGAAAAATATTCTCGCTAGTGAAAAGTCATAGTCAGGAGGTTTTGGTCTAAATATTCAAGGGAAGTCGAGTTTTTCGCTCATTTGTTGAATACTGCACAAAAGGTTTTATAAAAAAAATATTCGAAAGTAAGAATTTGGCACAAAAACAATCAAAGTTATTATTAAGGAAAACATTCAAAATCAAATTCTTATTTCGATATGCGATTCATAAAGATTCAATCGTCTTTCATGGCAAATTACATCTAATATTATCAAGATACATAAAATTATTATATCGTATTAGTTAAACAAGAGCGAAGTAACGATTTCTGGACGAAATTTAGACTGAAACGCCGGTAAGAAATTTAGCAGCTGTGCTGCTAACAATTAGATAGGTAGCATAAGATTTCATTCTTCTTGTTGTATTCATGATAAGTGTAAATACGATTTTATCTTCTACAAAGAAAAGAGACCCGTTGATCTATGAATCAGTCATAGGTTTGTCTTCTTAACTTTTTATCTGGTAAAGAATAGTTTAATGGCGTTTTGACATTTTTCATTTTGTACTTTTGTAATAAGATTGTGACATTTGTTGTTTGTACTGACTTATGAATAATCGAATTTCATATTTTGTATTAATATTAGTATAACTATAATTGATGTTCCCATTCAGTGTAGGGTCATTCTATGCTTCGTCAAATTAATATATCGAAATGTGTGCTTCATTCCATGCATTGCTACATTATAAAACACTTTTTAAAAAATACGTCCTTCAGTATTTCAACTGGTGCCGAATATTATATAAAATCTTTTTATAGAACGTTTTTAGTATTTATGATAACTTTCCGAATATATACAGAAAAATTGAAGCAAACAATATCAAAACAGCATAATTCAACGTACACGTATTACATGAGTACGAATCACCGGATAAAGAGTTAAGCGCAGGTGTTTTAGGAAAATATACTTCGCAACATTCGTCGATCCTCGCTTGTTACTCGTTATTTAACCGGGTCGTAGAATGTGATAAACATTTAGCATTGACTTGCTATTTCCAATATATTTAAATTAATTTATTTAATATGTAGGTATAAGTAACAATCTGAAAAGGTAAAGCATAGGCATACGTGCCAATGTAATTCGAACTGAAGATTTATGTAAAACTATTGCAACTGATTTTTTTAATGTATTTATTTTAGCAAAGCTTGTGTAGTATTAATTGCTTATTGCAAAAATTGTAACTCAGTTCAGCGTACAAATTTTAAAACTTTTTTATATTGTAATTATATGTATGTTGCTTCATAGCTTCTTTTAAAAAATGATTAATTCTTAAATCTTATGCTTATAGCCTTTATTATCAAAATAATCAGATATTGATATTTACTAAGGGGCGTCGACGCTTCCATAAATCAATCGTACAAGTTATACGATGTAGAACGCACACAAGTTCCAAAGATCCTGTGCTCAAATAGAGCATCTATAGATGTAAGCCAAATGTCGATGACTTTTAAAATTATATAGACAGAAAACATATAATTATAAAAGATATCTGTAACGCACTGAACTTCGGATCTTGTCATTGCGCAAATCTAGTCGCCCTGCCACTTATCGTCGGTTTCAAGGACTGACTTTACTATTTATTTGTATGGATGTTTCTTGTTTTCGTCTGTCATTTTTTAAAATCAATTCAATAAAATGTTGAATTTTACACAAACAACTTATAATTTAAAAAAAAAAGATTTCTCCTTAAGCACAACTCTAATTTTCCATAAATCGATAACTAAAGCAATAATAGTAAACACGACTGACAGCCCGTTCAAAATTCAAATTCGCTACCTTCAGTTCTTGTTACCTACGGTCCTGGCATATACTCGGTCCATTTGCCGACATGTACCTTAATCGAAAGAATAGCGAACTTAGAAGAGTGGATCAAAAATGCGAGGCCATACGTTGAATGGCTAAGAGAGAGCTTAACTGCGGGTATAGCGCGCTTAAAAGCGATTCTACGAGCTATTTTGTAGAGAGTACAGTCGAGACAAACATATATATGATATATGACACATAATATATTGCTGTTACGTATTCCAAAAAAATACATTTTATCTTATATATTAATTTATTGTAGTCGATTGAGAGCGTCGACTTGCGCGCGCTCATGAGACAGAGATGTGTATGAAATGGTTGATCTATAATTCATTCTCAAAATAAACATTCGATGAGAGTATAGTCTAAAATAGCGTTGCATTAATTTGCGTACCTCTTATCGCGTTCACAATTTTATTTTCACCGCCGCTATCTCGTCTGCTAGTCGGAAAATGCATAGTCCACGAACTGGAATAAACGTTGCGCCAATGCAGACAGTTTTCAACAATGATTATAACGCCAGATTTTTGAGATAAAGAATCGAGCTTACGTTCGCCTTCTTCGATTCGATTTTAGCTCGCACATTGAAGGCTTGCTGTATGGATTTCACGTTAAGGCCGTACAAGATTTTATTTTTCTCGTACTCTTCGCTCTGCGCTTTGCGAACACAAGCGATACGATCGACTTCTTCCTTGTACTCCGCGGACAACTTGACGAACTGCGCCATCAAGCTGTCGTAAGCTCCTTCCAGATCGTCGTTCTCTTGTTTGTGGATTTTCTTGGCGTTACACGCTGCTTCTTTTCGCAGATTGGTTATCGCGGCGGACACGCATTTCACCTGGCTGAGAACGCCTTCGATCTGCAAATGAAAAACTGCTGGCGAAAATGGCAAATAAATTATTTTAAATTCGACTTGCCTTCTCCAATTGTTGCCTACGGGCGAGTTGCAGATTCTCGTGCCTCTGCACGAGATTACCGAAAGCGCCCAACAAACGCTTGACTTCGGCTCTGTGCAATTTCAACTCTTCCATGAATAAGAAGCTTTCGCGCGAGTTGGCCTTGGCCGAGTCGAAAATTTGTCTTTTCTCGTCTTTCGAGAGCTTGTGAAAATTGGGTTCGCTATTTTTGCCGGAATTTTTGAGAAAGCGATTTACCTGAGTGTAAAAACGTTTTTTCACTCTGTTTCGTAAAGATATTTATTTCTAGTAAAAATTATTTACAACAATTCGGATCATACTTTTATACCTTATCGATTTCTTTTTGCACTTTTGCCATGAGTTTCTCGAGGCGTCGGTTGCAGACTTTGTGATTCCGACAATCCATTATTAAACTCGTAAATAATGTACAACGAAATAGTATTTCGTAAAATATAAAATAAAAAAATTTACATTGACTTTCATTTGTTAATCGATATCTTGATAAACAAAAATACATCGTCTTAGATATGTCGTTTAAAAAAAAAACTAAACAGAATCCAACAATCGTCCTTTTGAAACAATAGATTAAAAACGTTTGACTAGCGAATTCTTAATTTTCTATAACATTAAAATATACGCAAATGTTTTTTCAAGGAATATTTTTCAAGGATGTTCGTCATTACTATCGTTATACTCTGATTTCTCTTTTTCCCTGGCTATCGCTACTTTTTCCGTCTCTTTGGTTTTCATCGTCACAAGCTCCTCGCCCTCCGGTACATCTTGAGCTTTTTTCGCGCTTCTTTCTCTCCCATAGTTGTTCCAGGGTTGCTCCACCGAAGTGCCCCATATCAGATGCACGAGACAACTGATGCCAAGATTTGCCGCTGATATGAGGAAGACTAAACGCCATTGGCCAATCGTTTGCTGAAAAAAAGCCGTATCATTAGAATTGAACTTTTGAAGGGGTGGAAAAGTTTATAAAATTTCAAATGTGATCAATATTCTGCTAGAAAAATGCTCTTTTTAGGGGTCCAGAAATAAAAAATTTTTTCAAAGCTAGAGGTTTCGGAGCGATGAGATAGTCGAAAATGCAGAGGCACATAGGAAAAGTTACTAGTAACCATATTTTTGAGCCATTTTACGTTTATTTTCCAAAAAATTAATGCGTCAAAATACTGGAATAATGACAACTACGAATATTTCAGAGGCATACAAATAAAATTTCAAATTGCACTATAATAAAGTAGAACAAAAGAGCTTTAATTTAAAAAAAGATATGGCCGAATTCTATGCTCTCGTAAAAAATTATGTCCGTTAAAAAAAAATAAATAAAAATCCAAATAGCCGATTTTCTTTATTTCTCCATATATACCTCCTCATGTTAAATTCTCATGTTTCATGTTTCTCATGTTCCTCTGCATTTTTTACGATCTTTCAACTTACAGAAGAAAGTCTGATCGATTCGAAATCTCTAGCTTTAAAACAAAATTTTCTATTTCTGGACCCCTGAAAAATGCATTTTTCTGGGAGAATTGGTCATATACGTTCGTAATTAATAATGGAAAACTATAGAATTAAAACAGACCACAAGATGTACTACTCTTTATGATGTAATAATTAATTATAGTTTTACAAAAATTTTAAGTTCGTATTTGATTGTTTACAAAAAAAAACTTGTGACTTTCTGTACGTAGTACACCATTCAAATTTTCTAAGTTTTTTAACTCAGATGTCAAACCGTAAGCTTCAAGCTTTGCAAAAAAATGTAATTTAATGCAAATTCTTAGCTTCATCAAACACAAAAGTCGTTTTTTTTTTATACTTTCATAAATTTAATATGGCGCGAAATTTGAAATTCCGAATTGTAAATTTCATCATTGTGCCAATTTTTCGACAGTACATAATTTTTGCTTCGAATTCTTTGCAGCGGCATATGACCAATTCTCATAGAAAAATGCACTTTTCGGGGGTTCAGAAATCGAAATTTTATTTTTAAAGCTAAAGGTTTCGGACCGATGAAACTTTCTTCTGTAAGTCAAAAGATAGTCAAAAGTGCAGAGGAACATGGAAAAAGTTACTAGTAACCATATTTCTGAGCCATTTTACGTTTATTTTACAAAAAATTAATTCGTTGAAATACTGGAATAATTACAACTACGAATGTTTCCAAGGCACAAAAAAAATTTCATATTACACCACAATAAAGTACAACGAAAGAGCTTTAATTTAAAA
This sequence comes from Philotrypesis tridentata, assembly GCA_018906965.1. Taxonomy (NCBI): domain Eukaryota; kingdom Metazoa; phylum Arthropoda; class Insecta; order Hymenoptera; family Pteromalidae; genus Philotrypesis; species Philotrypesis tridentata. Next base: position 7,294,628 of record JACCIB010000006.1, read on the forward strand.
AAATATATGCCCAGGTTCGATGCTCCGATCAAAGGTTATGTCCGTTTGACAAAAAAAAAGTAAATAAAAATTTGAATAGCCGATCTTTTTTTTTCCATATATACCTCCCCGTGTTAAATTCTAATGTTCCATGTTTCCCATGTTCCTCTGCATTTTTGACTACCAATATCAGCTAACAGAAGAAAGTTCGATCGGTCCGAAACCTTTACAGTAAAAAAAAATTTTCGATTTCTGGACCCCCGAAAAGTGCATTTTTCCATGAGAATTGGTCACATATATACGATTACTACTCAAGTCATTCGAACGAAATTCAAAGTTCATTCGCTCACGTTATTGTTGGTGAGCATTCCGACGAGCATCGGCGACAGGAATCCCGAGGGCGAGGTCACGAGATTGTTGATGCCGAAGAGGACGCTCGCGTAATTCGGACTGAGGTCGACGAAAGCGGGTATCGTGCCGGACGACACGGCCCCGTTGATCGCCGTGCCGGCGATCATGAAAAACGCCGCCAGGTAGGGCTCGCAGCCGCTGAGGCTCAGGCCGATCGTCAGGACGCACTGGCCGCCGGCGCACACCAGGTTCGCCAGCTTCCGCACCCCCGTCAGGCTCATCCGCTTCGTTCGCAATAGCCAGTCGGCCAAGACGGAGAAGCCGTAGGAGAAGGCCATCCGCGCGACGTGCGGCGAGCCTGAGAGCATACCGGTCTGTTAACCATTCTTTTGTTATTCGTTTTCATAGGGGGGGGGGGGGAGGAGATTTGCGAATGGGCGATAAATAGTACATTACGATACTAGTAGCATAAGTCGTACTTTACGGCACGACGTGTATAACCGCCGTACGAGCGTAGCGAGTGAGGTTAGAGTCGTGCCATGAAGAACGGCTTATGACACGCGTGTCGTACGATTTTTTATAGCACAGATTAGCACAAATCCGCGGCCACGGGTATCCGTGGCATAAATGCGGATTTATGCCACCCTGTGCTATAAATGTGACTTTTAGCTTTGGTGGATATTTTTGGGAATATCGCTGGAGGATTTTATACAGATAATATTTTTCTGAAGTATGTCTGGTAGGAGTTTCTGGCAAATTAGATTGCAAAAATGTTTCATAAATAATTAGACTTTGGAAGTATTTGTGAATCCTTTCGTGAGAGATTTCAATTAATATTTTAGAAATATTTCATAAATATTTCACGTGATGACACGATCATTCTTTCATATCGAGAGACATTTTGAAATATTTCTAAGACACATTTGGTAAGATTTTCAATTATATAACAAAAGGGCTTGATAAATATTTCATGTGCGATAATATATTAATATCTTAATTCTTGATTTTGTACATATTTGTGAAACATTTCATGAAAGATTTTGATTAATATTTTAGAAATATTTTTAAAATATTTCATGTATAATGACACGATCGTTATTTTTGAATCGATGAGAGACGTCTCTGAAATATTTCTAAAATATACCTGATAAGACTTTCAGTTATATTACAAAAATGCTTCGTAAATATGTAATATAATAATACACTAATATTTCAATTATTTTAATATTTTGTAAATATTACTGGAAAATTTCACGAAAAATTTCGATTAATATTTTAGATATAATTATGAAATGTTTCTGAAATACATTTGGTAAAACTTTCAATTACATTAAAAAAATATTTCACGAGTATTGCATGTAATAATATCATTTCCGGATTCTTGTAATATTCTCTAAATATTTCTAGAATATTTCATGAAATATTATGAAACAATAATTGATCAATAAAATCTTTTATGAAATATTATAGAAATATACTTGTATTTCCAAAAGTATTTCATTTAATATTTCAGTAATACTCAACAAGCGAACACGTGAATATTTCTCCAAATATTTAGGAAATATTTCATGCTGTCTGCGGAAAATCGTTCATCTCTCATCCATTAAAAGTGATTTCACTACTCAAAGTCACTCAAAATTAATTCTACAGCCAATTACGATTCATCCCGTGATTTATCGCGTGAAAAATCCCACCAGTTCAGTGCTTCGTTTATCTCCCCGCGAAATCACGGTAAACGATCGCTTAAAAATTACGTGACTATTTTTCCATAAAATGAAAAGTGCAAACGAACCGCCTTTATGTTCCAGCCCTGGACGTAGTTGAAGTACGAGGGCGCCTGGGTCATCAGCGTCATGAAGCCCCAGACGCCGCCCCAGTGAGCCACGGCCGTCACCCAGAACGGCCCGGAGGTCAGGATGGCTTTCCACGGCACTTTCTTGCTCTCCTTCTCGGGGCAGGTGTCGATCACGCGACGCTCCTCGGCCCCCGGCTCCGACAGATTCGCCAGAATGTAGCTCTTCTCCTTCTCGGAGATCCGTGGGTGCTGGCCGGGCGAGTCGTAGACCAGGAAGAGCCAGAAGACGTACCTTTTAATTGTAATTGTTTTTTAAATATATGGGTGATTCTTTCAAAAGTGGTGTTTTTCGTGTCCGTAGTCTAAAAACGGACTAATTGGAAGCTTTTTGATTCGGGAAACGGATAAAATACTTGTAGTAAATGTACTTAACAAATGAGGATATATATATAAGCAGTTCCTTTAAGCGGCTATCGATGGTTCCAGTTTGTAAGGCTAAAATGTCATTACCGTAACGTGTCTCCTAAGAGAGTTACGTTAATAGCAATGCTGCTAGACTTTGGATATGCAAATAAATACTCGCCAAGCCGCCGGGTTTTCAAAAGGAACATATTATTAAAAAGTTTCTCTAGTTTAGCTTCTTATGTGTATGATTTTATGCATCCCCGTACAAACTTAAAAACTTAATTTTGCGTTTTTGAACTACGCGCCTATATTCCATCAGCCTTGTCGTCCTTTATCGCAAAACCGATTTAGGCCAACGCATTTCAACTTGGGCCAACTCAAGGCATATTTCGCCCAACTACTTTTTTCGCAGTGTTGTACGAACAATTTTTATGTAGACTTATTTGTTGAGGTAGAAAAAAATGGTCATTACCGTAACGCAGGCTAGCGCCTGGTAATAAAATATATATATAACGAAAATGAGCGAAAAATGTTAATAACCCTTAAAAAACAAAATTTACGTAAGGAAATTTGATTATTTATTAATCGCTCTCGACAGCGTAACTTTTAGTGGCCAAATGTAATTACCGTCACATGTCATTACCGTGCCAAACCCTCTGTTTGCCCTTGTTAATCTTATGGACAAAACTTAATCACAGCTGTGGTATTTTCCAAATAAACTGTTTTCTTATACCTTAAATAACAAAAAGCCACCATCGGCTATCCTGAAATCGGTCTTATAAATGTGGTCCATTTTTTAAGATAAAAAACACCACTTTTGGAAGAATCACCCATATACGTGATATATCGATATTTAATATACATAATTGCGCTTGTTAATTTTGCGCGTCACTATACATAATTGTATACACGCGTTTTGAAAATCTGTGTAATAACGTCTGTTTTATCTCTGGTATGGCTATTGCGATAAGAAGTAATTGGAAAATTTCTCGTACTTCGCTGTTCTCGGTAAAAAAAAACGAAGGTGTGATTTATACGATGGTATTCGGTTCATCGCGCACTTCGCGCCTGTGTGCAAGTGGCAGATTTACGATTCCGTCAATTACGTAGACTAAGTATGCACTTTGCACGTAGCGCGTCAACAATGTCTGACAGTTTCCCTGCTGCTTCTCTTGGTTTACTTAGCAATAGATGATAATTATCGTAGATTTATCGTGCATTAAAAAATTCGAGGTATATTTATTATATGTGGGAAAATCCGCGAAAATAATTAAAATAATTGTTTTTTTTTTGTCTTGTAGAAGAATGGAAGGAGTATCTTCTGCAATTTTGATAGTTGCGTAAAAATAAACGGAATAATCGATTATTTACACGTTCAATAGTTCTCAAGTACATAAAAATATTTTACACGTACGATCGCTATTTATTATACGGAAACAGTAAAGCTTCGATTTCAGCTGAATAACTTCACAATCGGATACTCAGATTCAAAGTTTTTAGGAAAAAAAATCTATTTGTATAGCACAATGTTTATTTGCATTAATTGACGAAGAGACGTTTTTAACGCCTTTTTTCATTTTTTTTTCTTGCACAAGTATATCAAAGTAACAAAAAATACTCCTACGATTTCGTGGAAACACTATGTTTTTCGTGTTCTATAGGCCTCTAAATTCATTTTTCCCCATTTTTGACTTCAATACTGAATTATTTTCATGGATCTTGCAACAGGTATGACGTACCAGACGATACCGATCATGGACGTGACGTAGAAAACGGCTTCCCAGCCGTAGGCGTCGATGATACCAGCGCACAACGGATAAGTAATAGCCGCCCCAACGGAACTACCTGCGAACCAAAGCCGGCCAGGCTGATAAAAATCCGAATTCGATCGAGTGATCGAGCGATCGTTAAGCTCGCCGAGTCTCACCAAGGTAGGAGCTGACGAATCGGCTCCGCTCGTTCGCCGGTATCCACTTGGCTGTCATGTCGTGCATCGACGGCCACACTACCCCCTGCGTAACGAATACGATCGATGAGCGATAATCAATATATGCTATATGTATAATGTATATATGACCAATTCTCCTAGAAAAATGCACTTTTCGGGGGTCCAAAAATTAAAAAACTTTTTTGAAAGCTATAGAGGTTTCGGAGCGATGAGATTTTCTTCTGTACGCCGAATGATAGTCAAAAGTGCAGAGGAACATGGAAAAAGTTACTTGTAACCATATTTCTGAGACATTTTACATTTTCTTTTTACAAAAAATTAATGCGTCAAAATACTGGAATAATCACAACTACGAATTGTTTCCGAGGCCCAAATAAAATTTCAAATTACACTAAAATAAAGTACAACAACAGAGCTTTAATTTTAAAAAATATGCCCAGATTCGATGCTTGGATCAAAAGTTATATCCGTTAAAAAAAAAAAAATAATATATATCCGAATAGCCGATCTTCTTTATTTCTCCATATACCTCCCCATGTTAAATTCTTGTGTTCAATATTTCCCATGTTCCTCTGCAGTTTTGACTATCTTTTAGCTTATAGAAGAAAGTCTGATCGGTCTGAAACCTCTAGTTTTAAAATAAAAATTTTTATTTTTGGATCCCCGAAAAGTGCAATTTTCTAGGAGAATTAGTCATCAAACAACTCGGAAAGAAAAGTTGAAAAAAATGTTCTTGAAGACACACCTACCAGACCTGTCTTTTCTCGTTCCTTAGGTAATTCTGAAGGAAAAAAAAACTCACGTAGATGGCCGATCGTAGGTTATACTTTTTTCCGGAGCAAAAATGACTCAGAAAATCGAGAAATAATAAACAAAAAAAGAATTCATAGATTTTTTCCTCTAAAAGTATGGACTTTTATAAAAATTTCATTAGAACAAAAATCTCTTGAAGCTCATCAAAGAGTGCTCTCAAATTTTTCCAAATCGATCCGATACAATTTTTGATTTTTCTAAAATTCAAAAAAGATAATTTCGAAAAATGTCCTTAAAAAATCTGAGAAAAAATTTGAGAGTATTCTCTGATGAATTTTGAGACATTTTTGTACTAATGAAATATTTTTAAAAGTCCATAGTTTTTTCGAGAAAAAAATCTATAAATTCTTTTTTTTCAATTATTTCTCATTTTTTCAAGTCCCTTTTGCTCCGGAAAATGTATATCCTGCAATTAGTCGTGTAGGTGCGCCTTCAAGAAAATTTTTCGCAACTTTTCCGTCCGACTTGTTCCCAAAATTTCCTGGATTCACGCATATACCATTAGATTCGATCGTTATACGCATTAGTTTTGCAGATTTTTACCGATATGAAGCCCTGCACGGCCCGGAGGAAAATCAAGGCGTCGAGGCTGTAGTGCGTGGCGAAGGGTATGAGGAATCCGACGAGGGCGACGAGGACGTTGCCCATGCCGAAGACGATTTTCGTGCCGTACTTGCGGGCGAGGAGGCCGCCGGGCAGCTGGGAGATCCAGTGGAGCCAGTAGTAAGCGCCGAGCGCCAGACCCTGCTGGTACTCGTTCCACTGGTACCGATCGGTCGGCTTTTCCTGTTTTGATTTCGATGGATTTGTTATTTCTGGTCTTTTGTAGGATTTTTTTTTGTTAAATAGTGAGTTACGATTAAAAGTAAAATGAGGGGCGAATGAAAAAAATGTAATTCAAGCGGATGTGAGAATCAATGGAAAAAAATTCAAATTTCGCGCGCCACGACGAAACAAATGAAAAAGCAGTTACTTGTGACAAATAGAATACGCATAGAAACTTCATGAAATAGTGGGTAATCATATATACAGAAATTTCATTCTTACCATTCGTATAACAAGCGAATTATCTGTTTGTTATTTTGTGGCGCGAAATTTGAATTTTTATACTTCGAATTCGAATGTTTCATTACGGATTCGCTTGCGTTGATCTCATGATTGCAGAAAGTGTACGCAAAAGTAATTTTTTACTACCGTGATGACGCTCACGACCGTAGTAGCATTAGATTCGATCTGCAGTCCAGAGCCGACGACGTTACTAGTAACCGACGAATTTTGATAACCGTGAAGACATTCGGAAGCCGCGGCGGACGATTCGCGAGGGACGACCATAGCAACGATCGCCAGGTTCAAGTTGTTCCTCAGCATGTAGTTGACTCCGAAGCCCCAGAATACCAGGATCCATAATACCCATCGGGAGGAGATGAATTCTTTGTCTGTAAAGTTGTTTTGTCAATTATTGCTGTAAACTATATGGTACTACGTAATCTAAAAATTATCTTCACTCGTTTAAAATGAGCAGATTATACATTTTATAGCGAAAGTTTTTTTTAGGCTTTAAGAAACGTAATGGAAGTCTAGAAGCAATATTGATGTTTGATTGCATTCATTTTGATTGTATTGAGGGACGCGGTAGCGCCCCGATGGCAAGTACAAGTGTACGCAGTACATATACATTATACATTATGTCTATATGACTGATCACTTAAAGATTTTTTTTCTTTCTATCTGACTGTATTTTAAATGTTTCATTGTGCGAATTCATAAATATTAAATTTATGTTAAAAGAAATTCCATAATGTCAATACTGCGTATTTTTCCATTTAAGTGGAGAAATTTTTTCAATTAAAGATAATGTATGAGCAAACTAAAAGACAGTTGAACGTTTTTCAATGATTCAGCGACCAGGTTAAAATTATTTTCAATGTATTCCATGTATATGTCAAATTCTAAAGAAAATGAACTTTTCTTTGGTCAAGAATTCGAAATTTTTTTTTAACTAGAGCTTTTGAACGGGTCTGACTTTCTTTTGTAACTCAAAAAATAATAAAAAATGCTGAAACCATGGGAAAAGTTACTAGCAACCATATTTCTGAGCCATTTTACGTTTTTTTACATAAAATTTAATACGATATTAAACTGGAATAGTAAGAACCGAGAATTTTTTATTAACTTTTGGATTACAAAAGGAAGTCTAACTGGTCCAAAAGCTCGAGCTTAAAAGAAAATTTTCTCGAATTCTAAACCAAAGAAAAGTGTTGTACACTGTATTAGTCCAGACAACGCTTTATCTTGAAGAATGCGAATTCCCAGGAATAAATAAATAACATTTAATAACAGCATTACAAACTTTATTTATCGTGATATATTTATAGTCGATTATTCACAATGTGCTTATAAAGCATGAACTATATCGGATCATTTTCATATAATTGCCTAAAAACACAGAAATGAAAGTATGTCCTGAATACCTCATCAATGACGGGTAAAACATAGTTCTATTAGAAAACTTGCAAATGAAGTAATATACCCGCTAAACAATATCAAAAATAAAATATTAATAAAAAAAATCGAAGATAAGCCAGTGGGATCATTCATTCTACGAATTGCGGTTAAATTCCGATCTGACTCAACGTTATAAAATTCCTCGCGTAATTTTTTCCAGATTCCATTTTCTTCGAACAGCCTTTGAATGTACGCGAACCTTTCGGTGTAAGGCGAAGATCGTTCAAATAGATACATAATTTTTTCGCATAATAAAGGTGGTTTTGCCAGTTTTATCACCGACGAACCGTAGAGCCGACTCAACTTTAAAAGATTCGTTTTTGCAATAATCTCAGTTGAAATACAAATTCTCCTTTCGTTTGCTCTGTCTAGAATGTAATCCAACATACAATTATAGCGAAGATCTGAATATCGGGTCACTTGGGATTTTAATTTTTTGAGAGATCGATCATCAGTTCCCTCGAAAAGTGGACCATAGTTTAATTCATGAATGAATACAGGTAATTGCGAATTAACTAGATCTTCATAACTATCGAATTTGATTTCGACGTTCTTTAAATTTACATCCAGTACAATAGAATATAAGTAATTATTGTATATTACTGGCATTATCATAATAAATAGATAGATAATCGCATTTGAGCTTTTCTTCGACTTAATACTTATGTGGATACCTAAAAACATCTGCACTATGTCAAACACATGCCACTGCCGATCTATTACATTCAAGACACTCAAGATGTACATCGAAACAAGAATGAAACCAGGAACACTTATGGCATAAAATAATTTCTCTTTACTCATCGTGAATTTAGTTTCAGCGGGCATGACTGGGACTAAGGCCAATAGTTCTTCACAATTCGTCGGACTGACGATGTCAACAGGTCTTTGTGAAATCCAGCTCATAGGTACCATACTTATCCACATGTTTATATTGCTGCAGTTCAAGTCTTGGAAAATTTTAATTACTGACGCAGCAAAAGTAGCCTCTTTTACTTCATAGACATAGTTGATTGTAAAATTCATTGGTTCTATTATTTTTTTAACAAAGTAATGGGAGGGCCCCCCTTGCTCTAGAGAGCCGTTTTCGTGTTTGATATATGATAATATTGGTGGAATAGCGTATGCAGGCATTTTCATTTCGTATCCATTAATATCGCTCAATTTATATGGGAAAATGTCTATTATGTCCGAACTCAATAGCTCCATATTCATACGGTTGTGAAAAGGATTAAAATTATAAATCGTTGGTATGGCATTCAAAATGCTGTCGCTTAAGTTCAATGCAAGTACCGACAAATCTAAAAAATTTTTTCTCCAACCGTGAGTAAGAATGGAGGCAATACTTTCATTGGGAATTGTTTTCTCGTAAAACGTAATTATCAAACACTGTGCATGCTTAAGTCGTGTTAATTTACTGAAGTAGTTTAGCAAAAATCGCGTAGTATTGTAGTCGTCAGAGTCAAAAATAATGTTTAGCGTTTTATGTCTAGGACTCTCAAAAATTGGCATTTCTGAATCTGGGTATCGTTTAGCGAAGTCCAGTAGATTCTTACTGATGATAACACGTGGAAATTCAGTTTTATACAGTTGTAGACTCCATTTATTCATTGTTAATGATTTCAAAGTTATGTTTGTATTAAAAAATGTTATTCGATGAGGTCGCAATCTCTGCCTAATTTGCATAGACAAGATATTCCAAGAACTACAGTTGTTGTTCGAATTCTTGCATAATGTACAACAAAATCCATAAAGAAAAAATAATAGAGTTTGAATTAATGTTATCATTTTCATTCTTTAATTTTTGTTGGCTTGTTAATCCTTTTTACTTGAATGGAAAACTAAAACTAGAACTCTACACAACTGATCATTTAAACATAATTTTACTGGTCTAACTATATTTTAAATATTTTATTATTCGAATTCATAAATATTAAAATTATGTTAAAAGAAATTTAACATAATTTGAATATGAACCAACTAAAAGACAGTTTAAGGTTTTTCAACGATCCGGACAAAGTTAAAATTATTTTGTATGCATTGTATCTACATAGGTGCATATACTTCTTTTAATATAAACTAAATATTAAAATAATTTCAAATTCGTTTATTTTATCATTTATTTTAACATTTTTTTAATGTATTACATTATATATTTATAGGTTATACTATATTTTACTATTTGTACGCTTCCAGTAACAGAACCCCGTAACTCGTGCTTGGCTCAAAGAGCCGCATGCATCTCGTAACAGCTAGCATTAACTTTTATCGACTAAATCATTTATTCAGTTCTGTGCGATAACGCTTAAAAAGCATAAACTATTGTACCATTTCCATTTAACGGCCTGGCGATAGAAATACTTGTACCTTAAATGTATCATATTTTCTCCAACCGTAAGTAATAATGTAGGCAATTCTCTCTTTGGGAATTGTTTTTTCATAATACGTAATAATTAAACAGTGTGTGTGCATACGTGATGTTAATTTACTACGGTAGTTAAGCAGGAATCTTGTAGCATTGTAGTCGTCAGAGTCAAAAATAATGTTTAGCGTTTTGTACCTAGGACTCGCGAAAATTGGCATTTCCGAATCTGGGTATTGTTTGGTGAATTCCAGTAGATTCGTACTGATGATAACACGTGGGGTTTTAGTTTTATACAATTGTAGACTCCATTTATAAGTGGTCGATGATTTTAGAGTTATGTTTGTGTTAAAAAATGTTATTCGATGAGGTCGCATACTCTGCGATATTTGCTTCGACAAGATAATCAAGGAACTGCAGTTGTTTGTATTCTTATATAACATGCAATAAGTGCCATAATTAACAAATAATGAAATTTGAGTCGAAGATTTCATTTTTTAAATCTTTTTTCTGTTGGCTTGTTAATTCCTTTTATTTTCGTGAAATACTAAACAAAAAACAAAACTATAGTGTACATGAATTATAATTTGAACATTTTCTTATTAATTTTAACTAAATTTTAAAATTTTATTATTTGTATTCAAAAATATTAAAATAATGTTAGAAGAAATTTCATACTTTTTACATTATACATGGTTTTTCATACAAATAGAAAATTTTTTTTAATGTAAAGAAAATAATATAGGAACTATCTAAAAAACAGTGTAAAGTTTTTGACGATTCGAACAAGGTTAAAATTATTTTACATGCATTATATCTGTATGAGTTATATATACCTTTTCTAATAATATTAAGTAAATATTACCCTCTGCTAGAAGATAGCCTAAAAGTTATAATATTGAAAACTAGCAACACGGTTATTTTGTCGCGATACAATCTAACGTTGAACTGTCGATAATAATGTCTAGGTCGTATCCCTGGTAGAATTGTTCCCGATAAGTTACCGATAATTTCCTATGCTTTATTCACTTGTAGAAATAATATAATATTTCCTATAACAATAATTAATCATAAATTAGTTTAAATTAGTTATTAATATTTTAACCTTTACATGTATCGTTGACGATAAATTCAGCATAGCATGCCCAGAAAACGGTTCTAGGTTACGGGGTTACTAGCGATATTTTTCTCGATAACCTGCCAACAGACAATAAAATAAGGCATTCTCCGGTAGTTTATCGGGAACGGTTCTTGCAGAGTAAAATCCCTTCAAATTCACTTATTTTATTAACATTATTGTAATGAATTCCATTATATTTATAGGTTACACTATATTTTACTGTTTTGAAGCTTCAATGGCAGAACCCCGAAACTCGGGCTTGGCTTAAAGAACCACATGTATCTCGTGACACGTATTTGTTTTTATTGATTAAATCAATTATTCGTTATGTGCGATAAGGCTTGCAAAGCATAAACTTTTATACCGTTTCCATTTAACGGCCTGGAGATAGAAATAATTTTGTCTTAAATGTACTATCAATGTAGCGGATAAAGAATAATTCGGAAAGAAAACTTGCAAGCGAAACCATATACCCGCTGAATAATATGAAAAATAATACTTTGACAAAGAAAATTACAGATAAACTAGGGTCATCATTTCTCTCATTAATCGTAGTTATATTATGATCCAACATAGCGTTATAAGACTCTTCGCGTGACTTTTTCCAGATTCCGTTTTCTTCAAAGATTCTATGAATATACTCGAACCGTTCAATATAAGGTGAAGATCGTTCAAAAAGGTACGTGGTTTTTCGACACAATAAAGGTGGTTTTGCTAGTTTTACCACCGACGAACCATAGACCCGACTCAACTTTAAAAGACTCGTTTTTACAATAAGATCAGTTGAAACACAAATTCTCTTTTTGTTTGCTCTGTCTAGAATGTATTCCAACATACAATTATAACCAACATCTGAAACTAGCGTCACTTGGGATTCTAATTCTCTGATAGATGGATCGACATATCCTTTGAAAATTTGATGATAATTTAATTCACTAACAAATACAGGTAATTGGGATTTAACTAGGTCTTCATAGCTATCGAATTTGATTTCTGTGTTTTCTAAATTTGCATCTAGTATACTGGAATACAAATAATTATTGTATATTAGTGGTATTAACATGATAAACAGGTAAATAATTGTATTTGAACTTCTCTTCGACTTGATACTTATGTGGATGCCTAACAAAATCTGCATTATATCAAACACATACCATTGACGATCTATTACATTCAAGATACTTAATATATACAGCAAAACCAGAATGAAAACAGGAACACTTATCGCATAAAATAATTTCTCTTTACTCATGGTAAATTTAGTTTCAGCGGGCATGACTGGGACTAAGGCCAATAGTTCTTCACAGTTCGGTGGAGTGACAATATTAACAGGTCTTTGTGTAATCCATCCTATAGGTATCGTAGTTATCCACATTTTTATATTGTTACGGTTCAAGTCGTCAAGTATTGAGATAAATGTAAGATTATGCTTGTCCCTTCCATGAATATAATTAACTTTAAATTTCATTACTTTTATTACTTTTTTAATAAAGTCATAGGAGATCCCTCCTTGCTCTATAGAACCGTCTTCATGTTCAATCAATGTTAATATTGGTGGAAGACTATATACAGGCATCTTTATTTCATATCCATTGATATCCTTTAATTTATAGGGGAAAAGGTTTATTAAATCTGAATTCAATGATTTGTTAATTATGCGGTCATAAAAAGGGTTAAAATTATAAATCGTTGGTATTGCATTCCAAATGTTCTCACTTAAGTTTAATGTAAGTACGGATAGATCTAAAATTTGTTTTCTCCAACCGTAAGTAAGAATGGAGGCAATCCTCTCTTTGGGAATTGTTTCTTCATAAAACGTAATAATTAAACAGTGTGCGTGCATAAGTCGTGTTAATTTACTAAAGTAGTTAAGCAGAAATCTCGTAGCATTGTAATCGTCAGAGTCAAAAATGATGTTTAGCGTTTTGTACCTAGGACTCGAGAAAATTGGCATTTCCGAATCTGGGTATTGCTTGGTGAATTCCAGTAGATTCGTACTGATGATAATACGTGGGGTTTTAGTTTTATACAATTGTAGACTCCATTTATACATGGTCGATGATTTTAGAGTTATGTTCGTGTTAAAAAATGTTATTCGATGAGGTCGCATACTCTGCGTTATTTGCTCTGACAAGATAATCAAGGAACTGCAGTTGTTTGTAATCTGTTGAAACATACAATAAGTTCCATAAAGAAAAAATAATGAAATTGGTCTAGAAGATTTCATTTTTTTATCTTTTTTTCTGTAGGCTGGTTAATTCTTTTTACTTTCGTGAAACACTAAACAAAAGCCAAAAACTAAAGTCTACATCAATGATTCTGGCACATTTTTTTATTAATCTTAGCTATGATTTAAAATTTTATTATTCGTATTCATAAATATTAAAATTATGTTAGAAGAAATATCATACTTTTTACATTATGCATGGTTTTTCACACAAATAGAAAATTTTTTTTAATGTAAAGAAAATAATGTAGGAACGATCTAAAAGACAGTGTAAAGTTTTTGACGATTCAGACAAGGTTAAAATTATTTTACATGCATTATATCTGTATGAGTCCGTATACCTTTTCTAATAATATTAACTAAATATTACCCTCTGCTAGAAAATTGCCTATAAGTTACAGAATTGAAAACTAGCAATACGGTTATTTTGTTGCGATATAATCTAACAATGAACTGTCGATAATAATGTCTAGGTCGTATCCCTGGTAGAATTGTTCCCAATAAGTTACCGATATTATCATATGTTTTGTTTACTTGTAGAAATAATATAATATTTCCTATAACAATAATTATTCATAAATTAGTTTAAATTAGTTATTAATATTTTAACCTTTACATGTATCGTTGACGATAAATTCGGCATAACATACCCACAAAACGCTGCCAGGTGACGGGATTACTAGCGATATTTTTCTCGATAATCTGCTGACAGACGATTAAAAAAAAGGCATTCTGTCGGTAGTTTATCGGACAGGATTCTTGCAGGGTAAAATAGCTTTAAGAACCATATGTATCTCATGACAGGTATTTGTTTTTATTGACTAAATCAATTATTCGTTATGTGCGATAAGGCTTGCAAAGCATAAACTATTATACCGTTTCCATTTAACGGCCTGGAGATAGAAATAATTTTGCCTTAAATGTACCATCAATGCGGCGGATAAAGAATAATTCTGTAAGAAAACTTGCAAGCGAAACAATATACCCACTGAACAATATGAAAAATAATACTTTGACAACGAATATTACAGTTAAACTAGGGTCATCATTTCTCTCATTGATCGTAGTTATATTATGATCCAACATAGCGTTATAAGAATCTTTGCGTGACTTTTTCCAGATTCCGTTTTCTTCAAGCATTCTATGAATACACTTAAACCGTTCAATATAAGGTGAAGATCGTTCAAAAAGGTACGTGGTTTGTCGACACAATAAAGGTGGTTTTCCTAGTTTTACCACCGACGTACCATAGACCCGACTCAACTTTAAAAAACTCAATTTTACCATAAACTCAGTTGAAACACAAATTCTCTTTTTGTTTGCTCTGTCTAGAATGTATTCCAACATACAATTATAATCAACATTTGAAACTACCGTCACTTGGGATTCTAATTCTTTGATAAATGGATCGACATTTCCTTTGAAAATATAATTATAATTAAATTCAGTAACGAATACGGGTAATTGGGATTTAACTAGGTCTTCATAGGAATCGAATTTGATTTCTGTATTTTCTAAATTTGCATCTAGTATACTGGAATACCAATAGTTATTGTATATTAGTGGTATTAACATGATAAACAGGTAAATAATTGTATTTGAACTTCTCTTCGACTTGATACTTATATGGATGCCCAACAACATCTGCATTATATCAAACACATACCATTGACGATCTATTAAATTCAAGATACTTAATATATATAACGACACAAGAATGAAAACAGGAACACTTATCGCATAAAATAATTTCTCTTTACTTATGGTGAATTTAGTTACAACGGGCATGACTGGGACTAAGGCCAATAGTTCTTCACATTCTGGTGGAACGACAATATTAACAGGTCTTTGTTTAATTAATCCTATTGGTACCGCAGCTATCCACATTTTTATATTGTTATGGTTCAAGTCGTCAAGTACTGAGATAAATGTAAGATTATGCTTGTCCCTTGCATGAATATAATTAACTGTAAATTTCATTACTTTTATTACTTTTTTAATAAAGTCATAGGCGATCCCTCCTTGCTCTATAGAACCGTCTTCATGTTCAATCAAAGTTAATACTGGTGGAAGACTATATACAGGCATCTTTATTTCATATCCATTGATATCCTTTAATTTATAGGGGAAAATGTCTATTAAATCTGAATTCAATGATTTGTCAATTATGCGGTCATAAAAAGGGTTAAAATTGTAAATCGTTGGTATTGCATTCCAAATGTTTTCACTTAAGTTCAATGTAAGTACGGATAGGTCTAAAAATTGTTTTCTCCAACCGTAAGTCAGAATGGAGGCAATCCTCTCATTGGAAATTGTTTTTTCATAAAACGTAATAATTAAACAGTGTGTGTGCATAAGTCTCGTTAATTTACTAAAACTGTTAAGCAGAAATCTCGTAGCACTGTAGTCGTCAGAGTCAAAAATAATGTTTAGTGTTTTGTACCTAGGACTGGTGAAAATTGGCATTTCCGAATCTGGGTATTGTTTGGTGAATTTCAGTAGATTCGTACTGATGATAACACGTGGGATTTTAGTTTTATACAATTGTAAACTCCATTTGTACGTGGTCAATGATTTCAGAGTTATGTTTGTGTTAAAAAATGTTATTCTGTGAGGTCGCATACTCTGCGTTATTTGATTCGACAAGATAATCAAGGAACTACAGTTGTTTGTATTCTGATGAAACATACAATAAGTTCCATAAAGAAAAAATAATAAAATTTGTGTAGAAGATTTCATTTTTTTATTCCTTTTTCTGTAGGCTTGTTAATTCTTTTTACTTTCGTGAAATACTAAACAAAACGACAAAAACTAAAGTCTAGATCAATGATTATTGGAACATTTTTTTATTGCTCTTAACTATGATTCAAATTTTATAATTTGTATTCATAAATATCAAAATTATGTTCGAAGAAATTTCATACTTTTTACATTAAAAATGGTTTTTTATACAAATAAAACATTTTTTTTAAGTAAAGAAAATAATATGGGAACGGTCTAAAAGACAGTGTACAGTTTTTCACGATACGGACAAGGTTAAAATTATTTTGTATGCATTACATCTTTATGAGTCCATATACCTTTTCTAAAATGAACTAAATATTACCCTGCTAGAAAAAAGCCTATAAATAACAGAATTGAAAACTAGCAACACGATTATTATGTCGCGATACTATGTAACGATGAACTGTTGATAATAATGTCTAGGTCGTATCCCTGGTAGAATTGTTGCCGATAAGTTACCGATAATATTCTATGCTATATTTACTTGTAGAAATAATATAATGTTTCCTATAACAATAATTAATTATAAATTAGTTATTAATATTTTAACCTTTATATGAATCGTTGACGATAAATTCGGCGTAGTGTACCCAGAAAACGTTGCCAGGTTACGGGGTTACTATAGCGATATTTTTCTCGATAATCTGCTAATAGACGATAAAAAAAGGCATTCTGTCGGTAGTTTATCGGAAACGATAATTGCAGGGTACAATCACTTTAAATTCATTTATTTTATTAAAATTTTTTTAATAAATTCCATTATATTTATTGGTTACACTATATTTTACTATTTTGATGCTTGAATGGCAGAACCCCAAAACTCGTACTTGGCTTAAAGAAGCACATGTATCTCGTGACAGGTATTTACTTTTAGTGACTAAATCAATTGTACGTTATGTGCGATAAGGCTTGCAAAGCATAAACTATTGTACCGTTTCGATTTAACGGCCTAGAGATAGAAATAATTTTGCCTTAAATGCACCATCAATGCGGCGGATAAAGAATAATTCTGTAAGAAAACTTGCAAGCGAAACAATATACCCGCTGAACAATATGAAAAATAATTCTTTAACAAAGAAGGTAACAGATAAATTAAGGTCATCATTTTTCTCACTAATTGTAGTTAAATTCTGATCCAAAATAACGTTATAAGACTCTTCGCGTGACTTTTTCCAGATTCCGTTTTCTTCAAGGATTCTATGAATATACTTGAACCTTTCAATATAAGGCGCAGATCGTTCAAAGAGGTACATGGTTTTTTCACATAATAAAGGTGGTTTTGCTAGTTTTACCACCGACGAACCATAAACCCGACTCAACTTTAAAACACTCGTTTTTGCAATAAGCTCAGTTGAAATACAAATTCTCTGTTTGTTTGCTCTGTCTAAAATGTATTCCAACATACAATTATAATCAACAGCTGAAACTACCATCACTTGGGAATTTAATTCTTTGATAGACGGATCGAGATTTTCTTTGAAAATTTGATAATAATTTAATTGATTAACGAATACGGGTAATTGGGATTTAACTAGGTCTTCATAGGAATCGAATTTGATTTCTGTGTTTTCTAAATTTGCATGTAGTATACTGGAATATAAATAATTATTATAAATTAGTGATATGAACATGATAAATAAATAAATAATTGTATTTGAACTTCTCTTCGACTTAATACTTATGTGGCTGCCTAAAAACATTTGCATTATATCAATCACATGCCATTGCCGATCTATTACATTCAAGACACTTAAGATGTATAGCGAAACAAGAGTAAAAATTGGAACACTTATCACATAAAGTAACTTTTCTTTATTCGTACTTAATTTAGTTTCAGCGGGCATTACTGGAACTATGGCTAGTAGTTCTTCGCAGTTCGGCACAAGAACTTGTTCAATAGGTCTTTGCTTAACCCATCCAATAGGTATCAAAGATATCCACATGCTTATACTGTTACGGTTCAATTCATTAAGAATATTTTCGAATGTTATGTTCGATCCATAAACATAATTAACTGTAAAATTCATTTCTTTTATTACTTTTTTAATAAAGTCATAGGCGACCCCTCCTTGTTCTACAGAACCGTCTTCATGTTCGATCAAAGTTAATACTGGTGGAAGACTATACAAAGGCATCTTAATTTCATATCCATTAATATCCTTTAATTTATAGGGGAAAATGTCTATTACGTCTAAATTCCATGATTTGTTAATAATAAGGTCGTAAAAAGGGTTAAAATTGTAAATCGTTGGTATTGCATTCCAAATGTTCTCGCTTAAGTTTAATGTAAGTACGGATAGGTCTAAAATTTGTTTTCTCCAACCGTAAGTAAGAATGGAGGCAATCCTCTCTTTGGGAATGGTTTTTTCATAAAACGTAATAATTAAGCAGTGTGCGTGCATAAGTTGTGTTAATTTACTAAAACTGTTAAGCAGAAATCTCGTAGCATTGTAGTCGTCAGAGTCAAAAATAATGTTTAGCGTTTTGTACCTAGGACTCGTGAAAATGGGCATTTCCGAATCTGGGTATTGTTTGGTAAATTCCAATAAATTCGTACTGATGATAACACGTGGGGTTTTAGTTTTATACAATTGTAGACTCCATTTATACATGGTCATTGATTTCAGAGTTATGTTTGTGTTAAAAAATGTTATTCGATGAGGTCGCATACTCTGCGTTATTTGCTTCGACAAGATAATCAAGGAACTACAGTTGTTTGTATTCTGTTGAAACATACAATAAGTGCCATAAAGAAAAAATAATGAAATTTGAGTCGATGATTTCATTTTTTTGTTTCTGTAGGGTTGTTAATCCTTTTTACTTTTGTAAAATACTAAAGTTAACCCAAAAACTATAGTCTACATCATTGATCACTTGAACATTTGTTTATTGATCTTAACTTAAATATTTTATTTAAAATAAAGTTAATGTTAAAAGAAATGTCATAATTTCATTGCAACATTTTTTTGTTTTCATTGAAGTGCAAAATTTTTTTAAAATTCTATAGATAATATATAAGCACACGAAAAATCAGTTAAATATTTTTAAAAGCAGAAAAAAGACTCATAAAAGAGACACATAAAAAACATTTTGTACAATTCCATCTTACAAGAATTGTTTTCTCTTTAAATGTACGCAATTTTTTGTTAGTCTTCATTTGTGTTTGTTTGTTGTTGTCTTAATTTTTAATTTACGGTAATAGAAAACTAAAGAAGGACACTAAATCTCTACTCCACGTAACTGATCACATCATGCCAAAAAAGTAGTTAGAATTTTAATATTCACTTCTTTTAAAACCGAGAGTACTATATAAATGATTCGATAATTTAGGGATTAAAGGGATTGTCCTGAATTCATTTATTAATTTATAAAGGCTTGATTAACTAATAGATCACAAAGTAGTGACGTAGCGTTCTCTTAACAAACTTTACGACACTGAGAAAGACACTAACGTTACAATGTTTTTTTGTATTGAGCAAAAATGGATCGTCTGTACTGTGAAAACCCGCGCGAAAAGTAAGTACAAAAAAAAATTTTAAGTACAAAACGCATCGATGATTACAATGTGCCCAGTGATATTCAACGGAAATCGATGGCGACTTTTAATTGCATTCTTATATACTCACGTGCAAAAACCGATCGTTCTGTAACCGCAAAATATATTTATTTTATACTTTATGTAATTGTATTTAATTTCCCACGTATAATATACGGTCGAGGAGAATGGAATGAATTTATGAAGTTTTATTTACTATTACCTCCCGAAGTGAGAGTAAGAAGAATTTTGTACTATACATAATAGTTTTTATAAAATAATGTATTATTTTTTCCAGATACGATTATTGATCGACGTATATTGTACAACTATACGATAGGCGTTAAACCTTAAATAAATTTTTGCACAAGAATTTAACTATTGGAAATTTAGATCACACCACATCCCTTAATTACACGCCGACCCCAAAAAACGATGACAAAACTTCTTGCACCTTCGACAACAAATTTCAATGACCGCGCGAAAAAATATAAACTTCCATATCTTATCTTATCTTATCGCGTTATACATTTAACACTAGACTACCAGATTGTGCATAAATTTTTTCCCATCAATGACATCGTTCGCCTCGAGCCGGCGCAAACGCTCCAGTCAAAAATAGAAATTTTCAACAAAAAAAAAAGAAAGTCGCACCTCTTTTTTATCTCAATAACACAACCTGTATACAAGACACACGTACAATGTAATTACACCTCCAATAACGATTTTAGCCTCCGAAGCAATTTCGCGGCGCGCTTTCGCGTGACGATTATGTGCAGCGAGAACCGTGAAATCGTGCACCTAATTATTCGCCCTATTCGCTCTGTATATATAGCTTTAAAAATTTCCTGTCTCTCGTCGTCCAAGGTCACGCTCGCGATCCATCAATGATATCATTGTTTCAATTAAGCTCGCGATTATAATTTACTCTGCCTAATACACACCCGGTGCACGATCGTCGCACTGCGCCGCGTTCAATTTATAAATCGCAAAGCGCCCACTTAATTCCCGATGATCCCCGCACCCCTCTCCCTCCCCCTCTTTACGCGATCGTGATGCAAAACGATCGAGTGACAAAATCTTTCTTCCTGAATGTGAATAGGTAATTAGTAATGATATAATTATATAATTAATGAGTAATAATAATGTTAATAATAATAATAATAATAATAATAATAATAATAATAATAATATTCATAATATTAATAGTAATGATAATATATAATAATAATAATATTCATAATATTATTAGTAATTATACTTATAATAATAGTATCGTTAATACTTCATATATATTTGTAAATATTATCGATGATTTTGATTTTCCTTAAAAAATTCATTTATATGCACTATGCATTTAAGAGACGATATTAAAAAAGCATTAAACTTCATAGGAATCTCTGAATCGTTAAGCAAAGCAACGAGGAAAATTTTTCTTTAAGCGTACACACGCACATCTCTACTCCGATTTACATAATCGCGCGCGCGCGTGCGAATCGATCGAAATCAAAACAGTGTTATAAAAAAAAAAATCGAGCAAATAAACAAAATTCGAAACTTTGAAAATTTTCAAGACCAAACGACTCACCTTTTCTCATAGCTATATAGCGCAATATCGGCGATCGAGGCAACTTCGCGAAATCGTCTCCTTCTCAGCCCACTAGCGTCTATATATATATATATACTTATATGTATCGTGCGCGTCGAGAGAAGCAGTCGCGTTGTGGATCGGTCGCGCGCTCGTCTCTCCCCGTCGCGCGTCTCTCTTTCTCTCTCGCTGTCTCTCGGCGAAACGCGAGACGAGCGGAGAGGCGTTTATCTCTGCAAAAGTGTCCTTTCCTCCCAATGCACGACGACGATAACTCGCTCGCACACGCGAATCGCTGTTCATACGTGCGGAGAGATAGAGAGAGAGAGAGAAAAGCTCGCGAGAGGGAAGGAGAGCGCGAAGAATCGGCGCTTTGTGTATAATGACGATTTCGAGTCAGGCTGCGGTGCTCATACGCGCATTTTTGCGATCGATGATTTACGGAAAATTTTTTCTTTTTTTTGGGGAGGGGGGGAAAGGGGTGTGCATGCACAGTTAATTGTGGGGAAAATCGCGGGAAAAGGTATTTGAGAAAAAAGAAATGAAAATTTCGAGAGGAGACACCGCGCGCGGATAGAGATGCCGATGATGCGAGCGACGAAAAAATCGACGCGGAACTGAGCGCAAGCGGCGCTGCGCGGCTGCGGTCGACGCTGCGAGAGTGAGAGAGCTTGCGTTCGGTTTTGGACCCCGCGGAAGCGTTTACGCGCACGAGTGCGTGCCTCTTGCGGCTATATATCCCCGCGCGCGCGTATAGGAGGAGGTCCGCGGAGAAAATGCGCTATATACTGTATTTTCTATATACGATCGTTTTTTTTTTAGAGGTGGGGGTGTCGTTGAGACACAAGAGTTGATAAGCAAACTTTTTCTAATTGCGGACATTTGGTAGGAAAAAGTCGTTAAATATTAATTGTCGATTTGTCGATTGTATAGAGATTGTCGATTGTGTGAACGAATCAAATTTTTCGAGGATAGATTGCAGCGAGACAGAGGTTTGTTATATGTCGAATTTCAAAAAGAAAAAAAAACTGCACTTTTCTTTGGTCTGGAAATCGAAAAATTTCTCGATTTCCAGACCGAAAGATAGTCAAAAGTGCAGAGAAACATGGTAAAAGTTACTAGTGACCATGAGTATTTTTAGGCTTTTTTTACAAAAAATTAATGCGTCAAAATACTGGAATAATAACAACTACGAATGTTTACAAGGCACAAATAAAATTTCAAATTACATCACAATAAAATACAACAAAAGAGCTTGAATTTAAAAAATATATGCCCAGGTTCGATGCTCTGATCAAAAGTTATGCCCGTTAAAAAAAAAAAATAATAAAAATCCGAATAGCCAGTTTTTTCTTATTCCTCCATATGCCTCCCAATGTTTTCATATTCTATGTTTCCCATGTTTGTCGGCATTTTTCACCATCTTTTGGCTTACAGAAGAAAGTCCCATTGGTCCGAAAGCTCTCATCAACCTTAAAAAATTTTTTCGGATTCTGGACCAAAGAAAAGTGCATTTATTTTTTTAAATTCGACATATAAGTATGTATACCTTCGAGTATTACAGTGTTTTATAGAAATAATCAATTTTCTCCACACTGCGCCGAAAGTACCATTTTCGCTCCCGGGCGCCAGGAGCGAGATTGGTAATTTCGGCGCTAGTGTGAAGAAAAATAGTATACGCACCACGGGAGTAAATTCGGACAGCCCATATCTCGTGTTTGTCACCCTCGCCTTCGGCTCGGGTGTCAATATACACGAGATATGGACTCTCCAAGTTTTTTCCTCCCTAGGCACGTAATATACTATTTCTTCACTTTGTCATAATTAAAGCTCTATAATAGTCTCTTCTGGTAGAAATTATCTATAGATAATGCAAAAGTATGTATAAAAGTTATTTCATACTTTGTCTCGTGACGGTTGCATTTGGACAATTATATTTTTTGATAATTAATCATCTGCACGTTAAGTATTCACTGCTTCATTAAACACTATAAGAAACCCGTAGTAGGAAAAATTATTATGTTGGATATACTCAAAAGCAATTTCAAATAGCAATGTTTACTATATAAAATAGTAAAATATACGATTAATCAAATATATCCAATCGTCACTATCTTAAATAGCAATTTTCCTACACCCGGTTTCTCAGTTGTAATCGACCTGCAACTAAAAGAAGATCATCAGCTAACAAATTATTATTCAAAATTTTGTTTTACCACATCTTAATTTAACAGAAAAATACACCTTCTCGAAATCGCATTCTCCACTATACTTAATATCAAGACGGAAGGAAATCACATTTTTTTTCACGGATTTCGTCGTATGCAATTTTCTCCCGACCCCCCTCTCGGAGAACGTATAAGTATATGAGGTGGATGAGCCCGCGCGCGCGCGAACTCGAATCGAGAGTTTATATCCGAAAGGAGCATCGGCCTTGGCTGATGTAATAAGCTTCATCAGCCCGATCGTACAATGCAATTCACACGTGTTACATTATAGAGCGTAAGAATAACAATAATGTTGATTTTGCACCTTAATGGGCGAATGTAACTATATTTGCGGCAAAAGAAAAGGGGTAATTATAGCGCGGACGCACCGAGTGAAATGCTCCTTGCGAAGCGAGAGACATTTTTGTGAAAGAAATTGTTAAAAGTGAAGGATGTCAGGTGTGTGGAGGAGTTGGTTAAGTTATTCGTTTTTCATTCGAGTCCATTTCTGGAGACCGGAAGACCGCGATTGATGAATGAAAGAAAAACTACTTTGTGCAGTATTATATTATACCTATATGCCTGTGTTTGTCATGGAAAAAGTATAGTGCGAATCTTTTAACGTAAAATGTATGAATTTCGTTCTGATGACAAGCTGTTTCAAGATTCATTTGTTTATATTTATTTAAAAAACAAAAAGTTACCGTATATGCCATTCGTGAAATTGTGCAAAATAAAAGAACAGCTTATGAATAGATACTTAACTTAAACTCAACTTGAATCCATGAGAGATTAAGTATTTTGTGATGATCTCTGATAATCTGATGTGCGTTTATATTTTTGTTTCATTGAAAGATACATTTTTAACCTTCGATGACTGCAAACTGATATACATAATTACGCCGCACGAATGCAATATTAACGCGTAAGCAAATCTCTATGATCGAGTCAAAGGTCTGAATTTTTTATTCCATTTTGTGCGAGATTCGACTTTAGATTCTAACTTTTTTGACTCCGCACTTCTCGCATTTTTGCCGGGTGCAAAGTGACCACTTTCCACCCGGTTGGAAAGCGCGCATGAAACATTTTGCCCGAATTAATTAGAAACGTCCAATTCCAGCAAGTACGATATATTTTTAGAATAGTAAATATAATGTATTTCTTCGTAGTCAAGTAATATAAAAGGTCGATTACAAAAGAAAAAAATGTACTATTCATTTTGGTTGATAACAAAATTGATTACGCGAAAATTTTATACGGTATGCGCAAAGTACCAAATTCATCGTCTCATACGTCCGAACGAAGCATTCGAAATTTCGAATATCCCGCGACACTGTCGCCAACCGAAATCAACATGGCGGCTCGTGTCCCGAATCGTTGGTATCCCTCGCGCCACCTTAGACTTCCTCTGTTTTGCCGTTGGCTCTTTCGGTACGTTCCTCGTGCGATTCTGCTCCCAAAAATCCGTAATTATCACCTAGAATTAGCTGACATCCACGTAAAACAATGTCCCGGGACGAGAGCCCGTTCGCTCCTTCACCCGAAAATCCGAATATTTTCGAAATTCCACGACGTTGATTTTGTCGATCAGCGGGACGCTTTTCGCGAGGTTATGTCGGCTCTACTTGTCGACCGCTAACCTGGACCCCATCCCACTCGCTCGCGTTGTATCCCTACATGTGTTCTTGTTGTGGTCGTTTGTCGTTAATCGTCAACGTCGTTATTTTGCAGGAATCGAGCCATGGGACGTGTAATTCGCGCTCAACGTAAGGGAGCTGGATCTGTGTTCCGCTCCCACACCAAGAGGAGGAAGGGAGCACCGAAACTTCGTTCCCTCGACTTCTCCGAGAGGCATGGGTACATCAAGGGTGTCGTCAAGGTATGATTCGATTGTTTTTGTGATTTCTATAAGATTTGCGATGTTCTTAACACTCGGTTGGATTTTTGGTGACTGTTTGAGATTCTGTAGTGAGTTTGTTTTGGAAGGACGAAATTGGTTAACGTACACAAGTTAGCTTGTTGAGCACAGGAGACCACGTTATTTTTTCACTTGCTAAGAGTTTGAGTAGTGTTAGAAAGTCTATGAAGCTGAAAAAGCATCGTAAAATTTTGCACGAAAAAAAGTAATACTTTGTTGAAATAGTATAATTGAATTATCATGCAAATTTGAGTAATCGATAAAGTTGCATTACAAAGATAATCTTAAATTGTAACTCAAATTTAAAAAGCAGTTATTGAAAAACTAACTTTGTTTATTTATTTGTCAGGAAATCATCCAC
The DNA here is from genome assembly GCA_018906965.1 of Philotrypesis tridentata. Lineage (NCBI taxonomy): Eukaryota > Metazoa > Arthropoda > Insecta > Hymenoptera > Pteromalidae > Philotrypesis > Philotrypesis tridentata. The sequence goes on from JACCIB010000006.1 coordinate 7,320,526, forward strand.
GACCCAGGTAGAGGTGCTCCTCTGGCTGTAGTACACTTCCGTGACCCGTATAAATTCAAGACCCGCAAGGAATTGTTCATTGCCCCAGAAGGCATGTACACTGGACAGTTCTTGTACTGTGGAAAGAAAGGTAAAGGGACATAAAAATTTTATATTCTCTGTATTTAAATAGTGTTCATTGAATTATTATCAAAATTACACTGTGTAACATGATAGTTTTTGTAAAAGAGTAACGTTTATTAATAACTGTTTTACAGCCAACCTCCACATTGGAAATGTCATGCCAGTTGGACAAATGCCTGAAGGTACAATCGTTTGTAACCTTGAGGAGAAGACTGGTGACAGAGGCCGATTGGCTAGGGCATCTGGACTCTACGCTACCGTCATCGCTCACAACCCTGACACAAAGAAGACCAGAGTCAAGCTTCCATCTGGAGCCAAGAAAGTTATTCCATCCGCCAACAGAGGTATGGTTGGAATCGTCGCCGGAGGTGGAAGAATTGACAAGCCCATCCTGAAGGCTGGACGTGCATACCACAAATTCAAGGTCAAGAGGAACTGCTGGCCTAAGGTAATTACTCTTTTTTGTAACTGTCATTTTACTACGAAAATTAATCGCACTACTGGAATTCCAATGATGGTATAAGACATTTGAAAACCGAATTTACTTTGGAGGAAAATTTTTTTCACTGAGAACACAACGATTGACACTTAAATTTTTTAGCAAAATAAAATCATGTTTACTAAAAAGAAAATTATTAATTTCAGGTTCGTGGTGTTGCTATGAACCCCGTGGAGCATCCTCACGGAGGAGGTAACCATCAACACATTGGTAAGGCTTCGACCGTGAAGCGAGGCACCAGCGCTGGTCGCAAGATCGGTCTCATCGCCGCCAGGAGAACTGGTAGGATTAGGGGAGGAAAGACCGACGCCAAGAAGGAAGATTAGACTAATCGCTAATTGTTTCTGGGCGTTTATTATAATAAAAAATTGGAAAACTCGAAAAAAAAAATTTAAAACTACCCGCTTTTTATTTGCAAAAGCCCATGCGTATTTTCACCTCCAAAATCTTTTTCTTTCTTTTTTTACAAAATTATCTCATTATTACACTTTAATTTTTTTTCTCCAAAATGAATTCTCGTAAATCAACCTTTCCCGCGAAAGTAAGCCACGGACTCGGCGAAATTCCACCGTAGCAACTATAATAAGAGTATGTGCACAAGCGCATAATAAACCAGAGCGCAAACGTGCATTTCCGGACGAGATTGCAATCAGCATCCGGTTTGTCTTGCAAAACGCTCTAAAAGTATTATACATACCTCGTCTACGACTATATCTGTATATATTAATCCGCGCGTTCGAACCATCGGAAAGCATGGAACCCCCCGAACCGGTCCGCATTCCCCGTTCCCACATCCGCAATCCACCGCCGTTCCCGCAGTAGTGCAGTGCATTCCAGCGCGGCGGTCTGACCTGACACTGGCACTTGGCAGTGAGCCTGCGAGGCGGTACGCGTGTAGGCGAGTGATCAAGAATAGTTTTTGTGCGCGTTGTCAGAAGGTACGCATCCCAAGAGAAAAAAAACCCGCACCGGTGCGTCCTCCGAACCGTGAGCAAGTGCGCGACCGACGAGTCGACAGGTCGAGAGAGACGATCCGGTTGCTCCGGGAGGGCACAAAAAACGCCTCCACGCGTTGAAGGGGGGCCCCCGTGTGTATATGTGTGTGCGTGCGGAGAGGACAAAGCAACGCCATCGATCGCGTCGGACGTGCGCGGCTCGCAGTAGTCGGCGTGGCCCTTGCGGCGCGACTCGGATTGCCCCGGTTCCCGGTGCCCGTACGATTTCGCGAGAAAAAATTCGGCGGCGCTCGGCTCTGACGCGGAGCATCTCGCGAGAGAGGGAGAGAGAGAGAGAAAAGTCGAGCGCAGCATTACGGCGAGACGAAGCGGAAGTCTCCTAGCGGCCATTTTGCAGCGCGCTGTCTCTCTCTTTGCCGTGTGCCTCGCTTGATTTGTGTGTATATGTGGCGTTCGTGTGAGGGGGGAAGGGGGGGTTTCCACCGAGCGACCGCCGCCATTCTTTTTCTCTCCCGCACACTTCGTCAGCGCGACGTCCCGGAGCAGCGTCGCTCCGAAGCATCGCGACCGTAGAGAGCCGTACGTTACTTATATTCCTAATAAATATTCTCGCCCGGGAGCGTCCGTTAACCATCCGAGAGCGCGTTCGATCGTCCGGGGGCTCGATTGCACATACGCGCGGGGATCCTCGTCGGCGCGCGCGTGTGGCTATCCTCGCCCCCTATCTCGCGCATCGCCGCGGCGGAGAGCAGACAGAGACGGGTTCGCCCCTTTAACGCTGCCCCTCTTGCCTGCGGTGGCGAATACCTCTGCTCCGATTGTCCTCGCGATCGTCTCGCGCGATTCGAGCTGTCGGCGTCGCGGCGAAATTTCGGGGAGAGCCGAGTGTCTCGTTCGACGGCTCGTCGAATCCTCGCGTACGCGGTGTATTGCGGGGGAAGTGTAAAAGGGTCGAGCGCGCGTGCGAAAAGCTCCGATATCTCTCCTTTGTGCGTGAACCGCGGAGCCGCGATAGACGAGACACGCATATACCTATAGCGCTTTTCCACAGTGGCATATATACCTATAGAGAAGTTAGATAGAGAGAGAGAGAGAGAGACACACAGGGCTTAGAGAGGAGGCCGACGACGCGTCGCTCGTTCGCGGAAGCGTGACCTTTCGACTTGGAATTTTTCCCCCTACCTCGCGGCGAGCTCTCGTTCTCTCTCTCTGTCTTTCTCGCTCGCGCGCTTGCTCCCTCTCTCGCGCGGGTTTGGAGAACCGTCGATCATCGTGTGGGCTCTCTCTCTCTCTATCTCGCGTACTTTGCATTCTCTGGCATTTTTTAATTTCGCTCCTTTTGCAGTTTGCATCGAGAGGAAGCTCCACAGCAGCAGTTACAGCAGCCGAAGCAGACGCTCGTGATAGGATCGTCCTGTTCGTCCGTATTCAACGCACCTTTACGTTCGACGCTGCTCTACTTTGCGTATATACTCCAGCCGAGTCGTCCGATTCGATCTCGGGGGGCCCAGAGAGAAATCATACGTGAGCCGCGAAGGAGTTCTCTGTGCGAGTCACGCCGAGCGTATACGTAAAACAAGGCGCAATCCCCCGTAATATATACTCTTGTGGTGCTAGTGCGCGTCTGTTGAGCAGAGGATAAGGTTCCACGAGTGGCCAGGAGTGTCGAAGAGTTCGAGGAATTTAGTGTGTCCGAGATAGCAGCCCACCCCCCCGAAGTCTAGAGCAGCGAGTTCCTATCGACACAGCGCTACGAAATCTACGCACCGAGGCGGAGTAATATGAGTAATGCAGCCAACCAGAATGGATCAGGTCTAGAGCAGCAAGTGAGTATATACGTGCAATGCGGCACCCATTTTATTTCGCGCTGTATTCTCTCATTGCGCGCGCGGCCGATGCATCACAAGTGTGGTCTGCAGGCGCAGCGCTTTCAATTTCTCTTTGTTTCCTTTTTCCTTTTTTTTTGTGCAGAGGGCGATAAGACAATCTTGCGAGTAACGCGACATTGCACGGAGAGGTTCTATCGTCGGATGCGCAACCGATGAAAATTGCGTTGTCGCGCTATAAGTGCATAATCGAAGAGTTTCATTGACAATGCCTCTCTGTCTTTCTCTGTCGGCAGTTGCAGCGCATTGCGAGAGTCTCTCGATACTTATAGCCATGTTTGGCTCGCGAGACACTGCGTTTCGAACAAGCGTCTAACAGAATAGAACGATTTCTCATGCAAAGGCAAATGGATCGGTGCCGATATGGGGCGAACATAGCCTCTGGCTTAACGCTCGCGAGATGGTATTGCAAATATTTTGAAATCAGCGCGGGTTCGAATCAGCTGCGTTCGCGGAAGCGTCGGGCAAAGTACAAAGTACCAAAACATCCTCGTTCCAATCGAGATAACGCCGATCGTATGCCTCCGCAAAAAAGTGTCTTTAGTAATTTTAGTTGACACACTTTGCGCGCGGACTTCTTTCACTATGTCTAAGCGCTCTCTTTCTCTCTCTCCTTTAAGCATCGGATCGAGGTTAAAGTATATCTCGCAGGCGAATGTATAAATAAGATCCGTAAAGCCGTTGTTTTTTCTCTCTCTCTCTCTCGTTCGCGGAAAGAAACCGTCGCTCGAATTTTCCCATTTCAAGCGCATTGCAGGTACACTGTAACACGAGTTGTAAGTATACGAGCCGATGACTCAACCTGCCTATTTCGCGATATAACGTTCCGCAATGGCCGCCCCCTCGTGCATATAGCCGCCGCGCGCTGTGCCTTTTCATTGTCGAGGAAAGCCGCGAGAGATGTTGTACAGCTGTGCGCGCGCGCGGCAACGGGTTTTCTCCGCTCTTTCATTTCGAGGTTATCTACCTCGCCTTGACGCATTGCACAGGCCGTCGAGCTCCGAGAACTGCTAATGAGTGTGTATCACCATACGTATAATATACGTTGTATGCGCGAACGACGAGGTATTGCGAAATTCGCGTATTACAGTCGCGCGCGCGCGACGTCAATGCGGAGAGGCGAGAGAGAAGATGAGGAGCGATTTTCGCGGACGCGCGAGAGGTGAAAGTCTTGGACTTTTGCATCACACGCCTCAGCGACGGCGGGGGAGAGCTTTCCCGGCGCGCACTAATTGAAACGTCAACGAACGCTATATACGCCGGAGTAATTATTCGTGCAATTGTATACTAATGGCAGTTTGTTCATTTTTACAGTTAGCTGGTCTGGACTTGCAGGACACCCGCCAACCGAGTGGGGGTCGCTACGTTCCGCCGCACCTTCGAAACAAGCCTGCAAGTAAGTGTATACAAAGAGAAGCGTTAATTTTCCAATCGGCGCTGCACACGGTCATCGTGGAGCATTGCTTAAATTATATAAGAATGTACTGTGCATACAAGATTAAACTAACTTGAAATTATCATTGTTGTCCCCGAAGCAGACTCGTTTGCAGACAGCCCGCAGGGCGGCGATCGTCCACCTCTTTCATCACAGGGTGGCCGTTACGGGGATCGTGACCGAGGTGGCGATCGCGATCGGGACCGTGGCCGCGGCTTAGGTGGCGGCAGTGGCGGTGGCTACGGCGGCGGCCGGCGCAACGATACCGACTTCGGCAACTTCGGCGGGCGTAGGCGCCAGGAGAATGGCCGTGACTATCGCTACGAGCGCGATAGCCGGGGCGGCGGTAACGACAGGTGGCCGGAGCAGCCGCGCGGCAACGACCGCTGGCAGGAGAACAGGAACGACCGCATGGGAGGTGAGTTAGTTGGCCCAGCGCTGATATTCCCGAGAAACTCGGCGAGAGTTCGATCCACGGAGTCTCGTCCAATTTGGGAGCGTCTCGACGTCACGGTGGAATAAGGACGTTTTCTGCGATTTAGAAATTCAGTTGCTTTCCGGAGCCGTTGTTCTCGGCGCACGGGCGTGACGAGATTCGACAATTGCGACGCTTATTGATTTTGAGTAACTAGAGTATTTTTGTAATCGCAGGCGGAGGCGGTGGACGTTGGAACGACGATGATAGACGAGGCGGCGGCGGCGGTAAACAGATTGACTGGACCATACCGACTGCACGAGACGAAAGAGCCGAGCTCGAGTTGTTCGGTGAGCGAAGCACGGGCATCAACTTCAGCAAATATGAGGATATCCCGGTTGAGGCATCCGGTGACAATATTCCACCGCACATCTCGTCCGTAAGTATACTTACTTGGAACGACTACTGAATGCAATTCCATGGGCAGAACGTCATTTCAAAGACGATATCAATTCGCTTTGGAACAATCGCTACCGTGGTATATTAAGAGACGTTTTTTGATTTGGGGAAATGTCGATGATGTCTATCCTTTTTCTCAGTGTACAGACGTGACAATTAACAATTTACCAAATACACCTATGCACAGTCTTCACACTTTGTCCTCGTTATAAACCGTGTTTTCCATTTCGCAGTTTGAGGAGGTTAAGCTGACGGAGATAATCAGGAATAGCATTAACCTTGCTGGGTACGATAAGCCGACACCTGTGCAGAAGTATGCTATTCCCATCATCATCAATCGTCGCGACGTGATGGCTTGTGCCCAGACTGGATCGGGCAAGACAGCTGCTTTCCTCGTGCCGATTCTTAATCAAATTTACGAGAGCGGACCGCCGCCCGTGCCCCCAACTGCCAGTGGTCGGCGCAAGCTGTATCCGCTGGGTCTGGTGCTGGCGCCCACCCGCGAGCTTGCTACGCAGATCTACGATGAGGCGCGCAAATTCGCCTACAGATCACGTATGCGTCCAGCCGTCGTCTACGGTGGCTCCAATATAATCGATCAGATGCGCGAACTCGATCGCGGATGCCACTTGCTCGTTGCCACGCCTGGTCGTCTCGTAGACATGCTGAGCAGAGGCAAGATTGGTCTGCATAATTGCCGGTGAGTACTTAGTTTCATCGCCTCGAACAATTTGATCTCAAAGTTTTAGTATTGATTGTTGAAGTTTCACATTTTTCTCCTTGCAGGTATTTAGTACTAGATGAAGCTGATCGGATGCTTGACATGGGTTTCGAGCCTCAAATTCGACGCATCGTCGAGCAAGACAACATGCCTCCTACTGGGGAGAGACAAACTCTTATGTTCTCTGCTACCTTCCCCAAAGAGATTCAAATGCTTGCTAGAGATTTCCTGAACAACTATATTTTCTTGGCTGTTGGCAGAGTAGGTTCAACCTCGGAGAATATTACCCAGAAAATTGTCTGGGTAGAGGATCATGAGAAGCGATCGTACCTCCTTGATTTGCTTCAAGCAAGTAACTTCAAAGAACCAAGTAAGCCAAATACATTTATACTCCTGAACTACTTGATCTTACTATCAGATTGTACATTAATTTGTACTTTTTATTAATAGCTGCTGAATCATTGACATTGGTGTTTGTCGAGACCAAAAAGGGAGCTGACATGCTTGAAGAGTACTTGCATAATTTGCAATTCCCAGTAACAAGTATCCACGGTGATCGGTCTCAGCATGAACGTGAGGATGCGCTTCGCCGTTTCCGTTCTGGACATACACCGATTTTAGTGGCCACTGCTGTCGCCGCTCGTGGTCTTGATATTCCGCATGTCAAGCATGTTATTAACTTTGATCTCCCTGGCGACGTAGAAGAATACGTCCATCGTATTGGTCGTACTGGCCGTATGGGAAATCTCGGTAAGAATTCAAAGCGTTGTTCGTTATTATTTTATGTTACGAGAAACTGAGCACTAATTCCTCCAATTTTTTGAACCAATTTAGGTCTTGCAACTTCATTCTTTAATTTAAGGAATCAGAACTTGGCTCGCGATCTAGTATCGCTGCTTGTGGAGGCAAATCAAGAATTGCCTAAGTGGTTAGAAGAAATGTACTCTGATGCTAGGCACGGTGGAGGTGGCAGGCGACCTGCTTCCAAGGGCCGCTTTAGTGGTGGATTTGGAGCCAGAGATTACCGTCAGTCTGGTGGTGCCGGTGGACCACCTAGTCGCAACAGTGGACCTCCTGGTAGACCCGGTGGTTATGGAGGTATATTTTTTTATATCAACAGTACCTGAAATAAATTGATTTGTTTAAGAAAGACTAATATCTTATTTTCACTTTTTTAAACTCTAGGATCATATGGTGGCGGTGGCTACGGTGGGAACTACAATTCTTCATACAATTCCAGTAACAATAGTGGTGGTAATGATCATGACTGGTGGCAATGATCATAACCACTATTACTACTACTCTACATGCAAATTCAACTATATGTAAGAAAGTCACGCGAGGAAACACGTACAATGACACTAATACAAGACTTTTAAGCAGACGTGCAGCAGCGCGCTCAAGCAACACAACAGAGAAATTATGGATTGTCCGAGATTACATATAAACTCTTACATAAACAAGCACACTCAAGTAAACACGTACACGCAAAAAGGTAAAAGACGCGCGCGAAAAACAGTAGCAAACATTACGAGACCTTTGCAAGTAGTATATCACTCTGTCATGACTGCCCACACGCACCTTTGATGGGCCATTGCAGCAATGAAAAAGTAACATGGTTACAATCGCTTAGGATTTCATTTACAATGAAGTGACGAAGAACAATGATACAAAACATAGATGAAATTGAAGAAGCGATTTTTTTCTTTTTTCGTTAATAAGGGTCTCATTCTTATCGAGAAAAAGACTCGTCGCGCTGACTAGCGCACGTGTTAGTAGAATCATTACTTATCAATCAAATAAAAGAAATGAGCGTCGAGACTGTATGTTCTAAATACAAAAAATGAAAATGGAATGAGATAAACGAGTATTAAACGATATGAGAGTGGAAATGCGCGCATAAAACAGAATTTGCGGTCGTTGGATACTCGTTTCGTCACGATCATTAACAATTAGTGCGGCTCGTTGTGACTTTTTGCTAACAAGGAGATACTACGACTTGCGGATCATGGATCTGGTTCAAATTATGGTAAATGATTTTTTTGCCAAAATAAAATTGAATGCATGTTTTGGAGTTTTGTTCAATAAACTCTTATAAAAGAGATATACACATGTTCTCGTTGATTCCATACAGTCGGTATATATCTAATTTATGTTTTAAAAACAATGTGTACAGATACAGACTACTCATGGCATTAGATTAATCTTAGCTATCAAGGCCTATTGAACAAAAAACTGAAACTCCATTTACATTTTCTTGACCAACGAATCATTTCCAAGAGTTCTGAACAAATCCATGACCCCGAGGTCTTGGACTTTCCTTGTAAGTTACATTTTTTTTGCTCGGGATTGAGCACTCGTATGTTTTAAGAATACAAAATATGATTATTTCTTGAATTTATATAATTCAGAATCGACGAATGGTACTTTTGTCCTTTGCCGTCCCTAAAAATAATAAACGAGACAAGAGAAGAAAAAAAGCATAACTAAACAAGTAACGCGACGAATATCGTCGAAATCTTTCAAAGTCGAAACATGATACAAGCGACAAATAGTAAAATGAATGATACAAAATCGCGCGCCTTCGTTAAAAGGAAAGCCGAATGGGAATCCTAGACTTTTGGGAGGCTACAGATGAGGCATTCACTTGCTTCATTCTCGTCCTCCATTCTCTACTACTATTATTATAATTATTACTATTATTATTATTATTCTTTCCTCTTCGCAAACAACGAGCGGCCGGTACATCCGTATCGAGCTCGACATCGATTTTTAACGCGAGACGCGAGTCGGATCTCAGATAAGTGAAGTGTACCCAAGAGAAAAGAGGAAACAAAAGTGAGTGGCAATTCGATGATTGTATCAACGAATTTGATCCATACGAATAATTTTTCTCTTGGTCGTACGCGTGTATTCGTCGTTCGCGATTAGGGATACATACATACACACAAGCTAGAAAGAGAAGTGTGTCCCATATCGAGCGTATTATATATATTTTTTGTTCATTTATTCTAAGAAATGAAGAGCGCGGTTTAATGAAGCTGGCATTAAAAAAAATGAGAGATAGATGAAAAAAAAAACAAAGGTTGCAGTTACAGGAGCAGCTTATATATGGAGAGGGGGTGATGCGGGAAAAAGTGAAATGAGAGAAAAAGCGAGTGAAAATGTGAATTCTGCGAGAGAGAATCCAGTGAAAAAGTGAGCGCGTGAGTGATTAATAAACTTTTTTTGCGGCTCGTCGCAAGCGAAAAAAATAATATGATAACCCCGTGTGAAGCCGTCGAGCATTCGCATTACAATTTTTGTAACTGTATTTAAAAAAAAGAAACGGTATGACGTGCACTATACATATTATAAATAACGTTAAATATAATAATCATAAAGTTAACGTACCGTATAAGTAATTAAAGAACAACAAAATAATTAAACAAATGAAAATAAAAGACGACTGTGATATTGAACGATCTTGTGACATTCGATTAGACGCGTTTCGAATCGTTTATTTTTCTTTCTTCCTTTTTTATTTCAAAGAGAAAGAGAGAGAGAGAAAAGGAGAGACACGATAAAGTCGAAAAGTTCTGAGAACAAATTTACCGAAGATGATGACGGAATCGAATGTCTCTCTCTGTGTTATTCGAAAGGCACGCGTACAAAAAGAAAGAAAAACGAAGTAAACAATTTTTCGAGTCGTTCTCTGTTTAATGAAAATAACGGTAAAGTTCGGGATCTAAAAAATAATTAACGGAAAAAACGGGATGCGCTAGGTCAAATATAGTGAAGAATACAAATAACGAAGCTAAACTGCGCTGTGTTGTCCGATATCTCGTAAGGGAGGGCCGAACGTTTATTATATACACTAGGCGACGTTTGAGAGGATAGACACTTTGGGGGTATAAAGAGAGAGAGAGAGAGAGAAAGAAAGAAGAGCGAGGGACCGCTGATAACGAAGGCGAGTAATTGCTTGCAATCATTTTTGAGTGAATCACCCAGTCGATCTGTAGTTTTAATGTAAATAACAATGAGAATTTTTCGCGAAAAACGATTAATTTCTTCTTCTTTTTTTTGAGGGGGATTTTCTTTGCTCCCCTCGACGACAGTGAGCGCGGCAACGACGAGCAAACGAAAAATGACTTTCCGATTCGAGCCTCGCCAATGGGAATCCGATCTACGAGCCAATATGTAGAAATTTAAATTTAGTTCGAAAATTTTGCGCGCACATAGGAAAGTCGTGATTTGTATACAAAGGAAATTCGTTGTGTCTTTATAGTGTAAATCGAAGTGAACGAAAATGAATTGACAAAGAAAAAACGCAACTTAGCTCTGTAAAAGCCTGTAACATTGTGAGTGATACGTACTAGTCTTCGCGGAGTCACGAGAAAATTTTGTTATTCAGGGTCAGTGCAAGTTATATATGTACTCTTATACAAAAGCGCGTCCATTGCCAAGCATTGCACACTCGCTATATATATGTACGTGGCGCTCGACTAAGTCTTACGGTGCATACTTCCAAGAGTCAAGCGCGAGTTTTGTCGGAACTGAACAAAATATATTAACGTAAAGTATATAACGAGAAAAAATAAATAAGTGACGAATAAAAACAAAGACTGATCCCTCTCTCTGTCTTTCTCTCTCGCGAGCATTACTGTGCGCAAAAAAAGAAACGAGCAAACCGCGTCGACGAAATCTCCAATTCTTTCATCGCAAGGATGAACCCGTGTAAAGAGTACAAACAATACAAAAAAAAAAAATGTTGCGAATCGCGCGTCGGGGGAGGGTAAACTGTTTCGTAGGCAGCAGGTGTAAAATCTCGGAGAGTCGATAGGGCGAAAATAAATAGAAGCGCAGAGCGGAGAGAAGAAAGTTTTGAGCGCAGGTCGCGGCGCGTTCGTGGACCAAGTCGGCGTTGCGTGCGATTAAATAATTGTTAACGTCCTCGTCGACGAGGAGTGAACTGTTCCCCGTTTTTTTATTATTTATTTAATTTTTTTTTTTTCTGTTTGTCGCCGAATTTCTTCTCCCACACTCGAAGGAAAGCTGGTTTCGCGCGTAGAACGGCGTTCATCGAGTTGAACGTCTCTCGAAATTTCTCGGAGTAAAATTCGCGCGTTATTGGTTGCTTTTACACGTGTGCGCGTCGCTCTGGTATATATACGCAGATTTTATTCTCGTAACGCGCGCTTCACTGCTCACGAGCTGAAACATGTAGGAAAAGTATTGAACTAGAGGTTCGCTATTCGATTTTAATTAAATATTATTTATTCACACACTGCGAAGATGGAAAAAAGACAAAATTGTGGTTTCGCGTTTTACAACCAGTTTGTCGTGCGCGGAAAGGACAGTATTTTCGTTCCTGCACAAGGACGAGCTTTTCTCAACGGAATAACCCGTCATTCGGAACGAACGTTGCACTGCGAACTTTAGACGGATAATTATCGCGGACTATTGAATGTTGAGACGTGTAACTCCAAGAAATTTAGAGAGCTCATCGGTCTACGGACTCTCTCTTTCGCTATATGGCGATTCAGAACTTGAACGTTTTTGCATTTTGCCTCTTGGTTTTCGCTTGCAAAGCTTTTGTTCGATTTTTATTTGTACATTGTTTTTTGTCGTTGTCAAACACGTTTTACGAGCTTACAATTCAAATCGAATGGTTCATTTTTTTTTCTCACATCTAACATTGCGTAACAGCATCTCTGACAGACACTTCGCGAAAGATAGGAGCACTTTTCTGCCAAATTTGTGTTGTACCATAGAAAAATTTCCAATTCAAACATCAATTTTAACGTATATATGATTCTGAAAACTCATCGGCAGAAGTATCGAATAACTGCCTCGACTTTTCTTCGCTGCTTTTGCCCCCCGGAAAATTCGGAAAATCAAATCAATGCATGAGAGCTTCTTTTGCCACAAGTAACGAAAAGTGCTCGTATCCGCATTTCGCATTTTAGCGAAAGAAAATAAACGAATACCGGGAAAGGGATGTATACGCGTCCCGCAAAATAACGTCGCTTTTGTACAAAATTCCAGGATTATATTCCAGTAGGAGTAAATGATAAGGAGAGAAAGCGAGAGGGAGGATGTATAGCGTTGCGTGACTAGTTGCAAATTTCGCAGCGACGGGGAGCAAAAGAAAAAACGGACGGGAAAATTCGCAAAGGGGGGCACGAGCCCTTTCACGCTCCTCGATAACGCGCGACGTATTTCCATTCTCGATACTTTGAATTTTTTTCTCCTTTTTGTTTTTATTTTTATTTTTTTTTTCGTCTCAAGCGCTCCTCGGCCGAATTCTTTTTTCCTCGGCCGGCGGGGCGCGTCGTTTATTAACTAAATAAATAAATAAATAACGGAAAGGCTCGAGCGCGCATATAACGACGCCGCCATGTGTACATATGTAGGACCATTCATTTTCCGCGAGTCAATAGTCGAATTTATTAAAAAAAAAATAAAATAAAATAAAAGAAAGGCGTAAAGAGAGTCGTGCGAGACGACGAAGGGAGAGAAAAGTGTTTAATGAGGATGAACGAGAGGAAAAAACCCTTTGCGATCGATCTAGTTTTTTCTATACCCACAGATACGTTTGGGATGCGCGTATTTTTTTATAGTTAATGGAGAAGTACAGGAGATTACAAAAAATAAAATAAAATAAAAATAGAAGTTTGTCGAGCAAACGAATTAATGAAATGAAAAAAAATAGTAAAATCGGGGCGCCGTGTCGTCGGTGTCCTTTCTCCGCGGGTATTCGAAACTTGTAAATCCAGAGCCGCGCGCAAAGTCTCTCGTCTCTCGTCGAGACGGAAAAGAAAAAGAAAATAACTGTAGCGCGTTTAAACAAATTGACGATTATGTGAGTCTCATTTCTTTTAATCCCCGATGATTTTTACATATACACGTGAATGTTCCTAATAGACGAAAAGTGTAATAACTAATGTCGTTTCCCATTACGTTCGTTGTCCTTGTTAATTTCTCCCCTTAAGCATTATATAGGAGATTTATTGTAATATTTAAACACGCGTCTCTCGCGGTAATCGTGACTTATTGTGCGAACATTTTTTTCCTTTTTTTCTTCGTGGCGTTTAGTCCTCCGAGAGTGTAAAATCGGACACGAGCAGTCTCACGTTATATTGCGATAATAAAATGTCGACGGTCTCATATTGTAAAGTAAAACAAAAAAAAATGATAATGATGAGAGAGAGAAGTGGACGCGTCGAAGGTAACTTCGTCCTTCGGCGCGTGCACGCGAAGCAACATTTAAAAAAATGATACATAGAAGAAAGAAAAAAACGTCGCCTCGACGCTGGGGGCGACGCGCGTAAAAACAGTACCGCAGGAACAGCAGATTTTTCGGGCGCCGGTCGAAAAAATTACGCGAGCCTTCTTCTCGCTTCAAGTGTATATGTATTTAGGAGGAGTCGAAGCCGACGATTCTGTATACTTTGGCGGCGACGAGGAGGCGTTAAACAAAACAAAACAAAAAACAACAAAAAACAAAATAAAAAAGACGATTTAGAGAGAATTTAAAACGAAGAAACAAACAAGCGCGAATGTTGTAAACAATTATGTGTGAATGTGAATTGGTGACTCATGTGCGCGAGTGCGAGGTTTTGGGTGAGAGAAAGGAGAACAACAATCCGGGGGGCTATGAATATCACAACCTATTATACTATAAATAAGCGTAGGAGATGACGGTGGGAATAAATAAAAAAAAAACGTTGACTGTGACTGCAATCATATAATAATACTGGAGAAAAACATAAAGGGATATGTGCATCGAGGCATTTTCATGGGGATGTGCGGAGGCAAGGGAGAAAATTGAGTATCATTTTTTGCATGACAAACGAATGCGACGTGCGAGATAATAATAAGATAAAGGAGGTTGAGAAAAAAATATTGTTGTAAAATAAGAAAAAAAACAGGAAAAAAAAAGTAAATAAATAGTAACAACCGCTTGCTTCGCCGAGCCGATCGACGGCCGTCTGCCAAAGACACGCGGCTTTGTGGAAATTGACTCCCGAGACAACTCGAATTCGTTGCACGAATTTTCGTTTTGCCGACGGCCGTCGTGAGGCTCGCGGTACAGTTTGAAAACTATCGGCGAGAGTTTGTCCATCGGAATTTTGTTCACACGTTTGCCTCGAATTAGAAGCGAAGAATAAGCGAAAGAATGTAAAAGAGCAAAGTTAGCGTGTTGTAAGCGAGAACGAGTGAGTGGAAGATGAAACTGAGGAGCGAACGAGAGGAGAGGAAGGAGATAAAAATAGTCGCATTGGCGCGAGAACGATATGATAAAATTTATTTATTTAATTTCTGATATCAGTGTATTCACACACACACACACACATGAAATGCGGAAATTCTGTGGTGTTTTAGCTCTTATTGATCATACGCATATATTTGTCACACACACATACACACACTCATCCTTCGTTTATTGTATTAACGTAACCATTATAGGGTATAAATCGACCGAGTCGATTTGGTTCGCGCTTTGCGATCGATGAGTTTGATTTGCTGTGGTCGAGTTCAATCTGTGTTTGATTTTTTTTTCCTTTTTTTTTATTAAAAACTCTAAGCTCTGTCGTTACACCTGAGCCGTAGAAATCATATTTTTGCCGAACTACACACGTACGATTCAACGCCCAATTTATTGTCGAATTTGTTCTGTAATTTCTTATCGTTAATTTTTTCTGTTTTAATTCACGACCACAACATTTTATAGTACGTAAAAAAAACACACACACACACACACACAAACAATCGACGTTTACCACAGAAAAATTACAATGTAACCGCAGCGAATGAATGTCTTTTCTTTTTTTACGATGTTAAAAGCGAAAAAAAAACTCCAAAAAAAAATTAAGGAAAAATTGTACAATCCGCCGCATATATACACCGGTTTTCTTTGTCATTTTCGCGTCGAGCATCAGCGACTTGCACACGAACTCTCGCACGTTCGCCGATTATATATTCACGAAATAAGTGGAGAGAAACGAAAATGTGAAGTGGAAAAAAAGTTTAATGAATAAAATAACAGGAGAGAAAAAAGTTTACAAAGCAGCTCGCGAGAAGCTCTACAATACACGAAGATGATCCATCGACTCTCGCGTATATGCGGAGAGAGCGCTGATTAAAAAAAAAAGTAGGAGTGTTATAACAGGGGTGTTTAGGGGGGCGGGGAAAGAAGTGCGTTTTAAAGCGGAACGGTGACGTACCATTCTGTCGGTCTTTTACTAGTAATTAAATATTTACACTCTACGTTAGTTGGCAGGATGTGAAATGAAATACAAGAAGTAAAATGAAAAAACAAAGTACTAAGAGAAAATCGGCAGATTTAACAAATTAGATGAATCTACAATGAATTACAAAAGAATCGCTGTACAACGTACGCGTGTATTGAACATGAAAGAAAAAAAATAAAGAGAGTGGTATCTCGACAAATAATGCCGATTATGGCTTTCACGAAAAAAAAAAAACAAAAATGCGTAACGTTTGTTTATGTCTCTTTCCGTTCCAATTCCTATATACGCATGCCTCCGATTCCGAACTTCTTGTGACACGCGTATTATAAGTTTATCGTTGTACACAGCGGTCTATTTATAGTTGCGAAATTCGCGCTGGAATTCGTGATCGAAAGGACGCTTGCTTTTCTCTGCAACTTTACAATTGCATCGGTACACTTTCAAGTAAAATTCGAGTCAATCTTCACTTTCATTTTTACCCTTAAATGTTACTTTAATTTAAGTAAATGTACGTTGCGAAACAAAGTTTATCGTTTATACAGTATTCGCAAAACAAAGCTGCGGTCATTAACTCAACTACGTGCGCTATAAGTATCGCTCGGAAACTTGTTTAACATTGTCTCACGTTTCTGCCCGCTCCAGCATTATTCTATGCATACCTTTAAAGGTATATATCGTATAAACAGTATATATACACATAAAAACGCGTTTACTGAACTATACTCATAATTATATGGAATTCAAACCTTTCCCCTCTACATTCAACGTAAATAACGCTTAATTGCGAAACGCCAAAATCCGCGTAATCATCGGGAGGCTCTAATGTCATCGCCGCTATATAATACGCCATCGGACTATACGCAATGCGACGGTTACGTTATCGGGGGCGGTGACGCGACGTGTCGATTACGAAATCATGCCTGTGCGCCGCAGCAGTGTCCATGTACACGCGGAAGACGAGCAAAATATGTAACGCAACCGAACGTGACCAGAGAAGGTAAGGCTGGATAAGTCGACTGGATATATATTATATACTGTATACATATAGCGTCGCTCATAACGTTCGTTCGACTTCAAAGGAGGCGGATGGTTGGGTGCGAGAACAGTATATGCTTATTGCTCTCGTTTGAATTTGAAAGGACGAAGCTGCGGATCGACACGATGGCAGTAAATGTTGGGATATTACTTTTTCCAGCGGCTGTCTTCGACACTTTTGGTTATCGGTGAAGCGATAGGAATAAAAAAAATTGCTCCAAATTGCTTGTTTATCAAGTGCAAACGCGATGCAGCATTGCTAGCATGTGTATATAATATAGTTTTTAAAAATTTGTTTAAAGTATACCCAACACTTGTTGAATGTAGGTATATAGGTATGTTTCTGTAAATTTTATTTCTCCCGTCACAACAATCGTCGATTCCTTTTAAATTCATACGCACACCCGAAACACGCGATTAAACGAGCATATTGCCAAAGCGATCGACCGAATCATACGTCTCGTGGAAAGTTTCGCGAAGTTTTTTCATTAATTCATCAAAATCCTTATCGACTCCCAAATTCCACACGTCGCGCCTTTCAGCTCCATTATCCAGCCTCTCAACTCAATGCATAACTCTCAAACTCCCCGCATCGCTGTTATATACCATCGTCAGCAGTCGCGATTGCGCATTGTTGACAGTTACGTCAGCGCGCAGCAGCAGAAGACACTCGGCTCCCGCGCATATCATCATCCGCGCCGTCGTCATCGCCGCCGTCGCGGCTGCAGAGACGAACGAACCCACGTAGCGCCAGCTGGTTTGACTGGACTCGCCGCCGAGCGATATGCGTTGGACCAATCGCGTGGGACCACGAACGCGATGGCGCGGCGCGCTCCCGTCGCGACGGCTCGCGTTTTCTTCTCTCGCTCCTATGTGCCCCCGCCGCGCTGCCCCGCAGCGATCGCGACTCCGCCGTCGACGAGACGCACGACATCGAGGCCAGCGCTGCTGGATGCTCCCAAAGAGTCACGCGACGACGCGGCTGTCGCTCAGTGTTTTCGTGAGAGAGATCCGGAAACCGACCGAGCGACAACGCTCGTAGGGAGAGTCTCGGTATTCTGTGTGCTCATGTGCATCAACGAGTGAGAGAGAAAGACACTCGGCAGTGTCGAGGACCAAGTAGTCGATTTTTTTTCCCCCCCAGCAATACTTAGTCATGTATCGTTGCGGATTGTTGCTGGTTCTGCTGAATTTCAGTCACGACGGTAAGCTGGCCACCTCGTCTTTTCCTCCCGCTATTTTCTGCGGTTACTTACTTGTACTCGCTGTTGTCGCTACGTGTTTACGTGTATATACTTACTTACTCCGGATTGCTCTAACCTCTTTTGCAGTGACGGCCAACACGTCCAAGGGACTGGACAGGCTTCTGGAGCTGGGCACGGATTTCCTGTCGACCGGACGATATCAGGACGCCTTATCGTATTTCCACGAAGCCGTTGGTGAGTGCTAACTCGCGCGTTGTAGCTATATAGCTCACCTGCGATTCTGACAGATCTGATGGCAGTTCCTGTTTTTTTTTCTTCTGCAGAGGCCGATCCCAACAGCTACTTGACCTACTACAAGCGGGGAACCGTTTATTTAGCCTTGGGTAAGGCGAAGCAAGCCTTGCTAGATTTTGATAAAGTTTTGGAACTGAAGCCTGATTTCACCGCTGCCAGGATCCAGCGAGGTAGCGTGCACCTGAAGCACGGTGATCTGGAGGATGCCGAAGTTGACTTTAACAACGCTGTAATTTCCACTTTGACCTTGTTCAATGCTTACGACGATAAGGAGTAAAGGCTGACTTGGAAACTTTTGTGTTTTCTAGCTGATGATATATCCTGACAACGAGGAGGCCATCAACGGTATTCATAGATTAAGGATAGCTAAGGAACAAATAGAATCTGCAGAAAACTTGTACCTGCAGGGAGAATACTTTATTGCTGCCGAAACATTAACGCAAGTTATAGAGACCTGTTCCTGGTCGTCTTATCTTAGAAAATTAAGGGCTAAAAAGTCGCATGCAAGTAGGGGACTATGCTGGCGCAGTTTCAGACATCAGATCCACGACCAAACTGACATCCGACAATACCGAAGGATACTACGAGCTCGCAACCTTATTGTACGAGCTTGGTCAAGTGCAAGATTCTTTGAAGTAAGTTTTGGAGAGTAATTTCAATTCTTGTAAATTTAGTTGCTTGCAAGACATTAACGAGAATTAAAATTTTTAGGGAAATTAGAGAATGCTTGAAATTAGATCCAGAACATCATGATTGTTTTCCATTTTATAAGAAAATCAAGAAAATAGCGAAATTCTTGGATGATGCCGAAACTGCTTCAGAATCAAACGATTTAGATAGTTGCATTGATAAGGCAAATAAAGTACTTAAGAATGAGCCAACAATAGAAAACGTTAAAGTAGGTGCACTAAGATTACTCTGTAAGTGCCACACCGCCAATTCAGAAGCTGAATTAGCTATTAAAAACTGTCAAGCAGTAGTAGAAATACAACGAGACCCTGAAACTTTGTGCGACAGTGCAGAAGCATATCTTTTAGCTGAACAGTATGATGATGGTAAGTGCCTATTTTCAATTATACACATAGTGCTAACGGTGATGCATATGCTAATTCAATAAATCTTTAAAAGTAGAACAGAGCCAGATAAAACCAAAACATACATGATTTATTTTATCAGAATATTATTTGCTTCTTATTTAAAATAAGAAATATTAAACAGTTTAATAAAATCAATATTGACCTTCTTACGTGTTGTCACGCGCAACATTCATTTTTTGATGTTTGTTTTCAGCCATACGAGATTATAAGGACGCATTGGAAATTGACTCGAATAATCAGCGTGCCAAGCAAGGTCAGCAAAAGGCGCAACAACGGCAAAAACTGTCGGAGAGCAGGGACTACTATAAAATCTTGGGCGTGCCGCGAACAGCGAAAAAGCAGCAAATTATCAAAGCTTACAGAAAAGCTGCGCAAAAGTGGCACCCCGACAACTTCCCCGACGAGGAGCAAAAAAAGCGCGCTCAGAAGAAGTTCATCGACATCGCGGCTGCCAAAGAAGTTCTCACGGACGAAGAGAAGCGTGCTAAATTCGATCGGGGTGAGGATCCTCTCGACCCCGAATCCGGAAAGCACCAGGGCCACGGCTTCAATCCCTTCCAAGAGTTCCACCACTTCCAGGGTTCACCCTTCCAGTTCAAGTTCCACTTCAATTAGAGATTCTGGTGCTTTAACCCTTTTCGAAAATTTTGGAAAGCCCCACAAATTTTGAAGACTTGTGGGACAAACTAAAACAGTGATGCATATGCTAATCAATGCAAAAGTCAATGCTCAGTGATCATGTTATCGAAACATTGATTTTCACTAATTAATCTTTTCTGAAATTGAATTTTTTTCAATTCAATCCTTAATCTCGATGATAGGAAAGAGCTTTCTTCAACGAAGAATTTTAATTTTGTTAATTCTAATGATTTCATTTAATGTTAATTTTTATAAAGACGGAATAGAAGCTGATAAAATTAAAATTTTTCCGATAGATACGAAACTTTTTCCTAAAAATGATAAAAATTATTGATACATGTTTGATCATTGCACATTTTGTTGGGAAAAAAAATCAATGTTTTGATATCTCCATTACAATTGGAATCGTTCGTGAATCCATACGGTAATGAGGTCTTAATGATTAGTCGAGGTAACAAAGAAGACTCTAAAATTATAAAGCAAATTTAGATCAGGAGCGCATCTCAGTGAGGCGAACTATTTTGGATTTCGATGCTTTATAAATAACGACGAGCTTCAGGAAGGAAATTTTTTTTTCTGCTTTTGCACGACTGACTAAAATACGGCTCGTCTCCTCAAGTTCCAAAGACAGTGGTGTGAAGATTTTCTGTTATTTTCGGTCCCGTACGCAACGGAATAAGGACACGGAAAGACTATACATTCTTCCACGTGATTATAGAGTGACAGGACGAAGGCGTATATCTCTATTGAATTATATAGTGAAACAGTGTGAATTCGGACATCGAGCGCGGGTAGAACGTTTGATTTTATTTTTGTGTGTGTTTTTTTTCTGCAGAAGCTATTTTTTTTTCCTCGTTCTCTACACGAACCGTTTTACCGACACCCGATGTCCTTCGAATAAACAAGACTTTCGAGGCAGTGCTGTGCGCATGTCGCGTGTGAGCAGTGATCGTGCGAGCTGATACGAGCTGTTTGTAAATATTACTTGTAATCAAATTATCCCGACAATTGTTTAAGAATATATATTTCAATTATTTATATGAAAACGAAGCATTGCGTTTGCTTTTCAAAAATGTACACAACTCTCCTATTTGTCTTCCTTCTTCTTCTTCTTCTTCTTCCTCTTGGACTTCTTCTTCTTTTTAGGCTTCTTTCTGTAAGGACCCAACTGGTGCCTCATCATGTAGCCTCTCCACAGCGCCTGGATCATCGTCGCAGATTTGTGCACGACTTCCCAGTAATGAGCCTCGGCCCGTATCTTCGCCTGTTCGTCCAAGTACTGGTTTATGTAAGCCTGTCTGTCGTTTTGCAGGTCGCGCTGCGCCTCCAGAAGTTCCTTTAACTCCTCGATGTTTTCCTGCAACGAAATTTTCGATCCGTCGTCGGCTCTCTTGCGCTTGAACGAGAAAAATCGGCGCGAAGAATCGAACGGAAGCGGCGAACCTCGAGCTCGGTGGTCTCTTGAATTCTCCTCTCGACTTCGCTGTTGTAGCGATTGGTCCAGAGCTCGATTTTTTCCTCGCATTCGCTTATAACCGATGCGCCGTAGCTTTGCAAAGACTCCGACACTCTGATGTCGACCTTTTTGTCCTTCTCCACTTCCTTCAGCTCGTCGAGCAGCTCTTGCTCGAGTATCGACAGTCGGAGCTTCTCCTGATCGATCTTCGACGCTTCCACTCTGCCCATGTAAACTGCGAGGCGGAGATAGTATTTTCGAAAATAATCCATCGGTTAATTAATGAAATTACGATGCGTTGAGGGAGTGGGCCTGAGTTAAACGTTGAAAATAACGGAAATTAAATATGACTTTGTACTTGAAAATATATATATATCATAATTCATTTTGGTACTTTAAAGTTGACTGTATAGTGCTTCTGGGCCTGGATAAGACCCATTGTATTAAGTCTTAAATTTCTGTATTTTAAGTCACTTGGTACGCGTTTTTCATCAGACTAGGCTTAAAATTTTCCTTATGAATAGCGCTATAGAAATTACGGACTACTTTTTTTAAATAATTATTTTTTTACAAATTTGACACGCTTATATGAGATATATTACTATTATATTATTGGTATAACTCGTATAAATTACCAAATAAATAAAAATATAAGGATTATTTTAAAAAAGTAATCCGTAATGTCTATAGTACTATTTATAAAGAAAATTTTAAGCCTAGTCTGATGAAAAACGGTTGGTTGACTAAGAAACCCGTGGCAAACACTTAGAATGCACAAATTTAAGGCTTAAAATAATGGGCCTTAACGAGAATATATAGACAATTTTATTGCGCCAAAATAAAGTATGATATGTATATATGGGCGATTCTCTATGAAATAGACCGATCAAAATTAAAATTTTTTACCAATCGCATTAAATCACTTCAACTTGATGAAATACACTTCCCTGAATTTTTTCAGATTTTTTGCATCGATTATCTCTGAGTTACGGGAGGTCAAAATTGGTAAAATCAGTTTTTTTTACATTATTTGCTAATTTTCAAAAATTTATAGTTTCTCAAGGAAACATTTTTCACTATAGATATGGACAGGAGTTTTTCAAGAAAATTTTGTCTAGTTTAAAAAAAAAATACTTTAAAAGTCATATATTATACATCTTGCAACTTATGTTATAATACATTTATGCCTTAATATTAGCAAAAGTGAAAGTTCGCTCCGGACTATGACTACCAAAAATTCCTGAAGATACCTTTTTCGGTACAAAAGTGTCTGCGAAACTCCTAGCACAAGATGGAGCTACTCTGATAAGCTAAAAACAAAAAAATCACTTGTTAAAACCAAAAATTGGATTTCTTATCTGAAAAAAATATATTTAAATAGCAAAAAAATTCAAAGACAAAAAATATTCTTGATATTTTTCTTAATTTCGCTTCGTTTCCAAGCTAAAAATCGTTGAAAATGTCGAATTTTTATAAGAAATATTTTTATGCTAAAATTCTACATTTTCATCGATTTTATACTTGAATATATATAATATGCAATATTTTAGAGTATTACAAAATTTTACTGTATTAACAATTCGAGTTTAAAGGCCGATGCTGCAGAAATAGACAGAGTATAATATATTATACTCTCTATCAATATGCTTCAAGTGCTTCAATTGAAAAATCACTCTTTTCGTGACAATATTGAGTCACTCTCACAGTCGAGTGCCTCAATTTTCACTCGAAGAAATTTAGAGAGATATTTTACAATTAAACAACAATGTGTCTTTTTAACGGCGTTATAATACACTCTGTAAATGTACGAAGCGAATATACGATTTTTCGCCGCGCGCCCGCGTTCGCGCGTTGTAAACAAGCGAGAAATCGTAATTTTAAAACCGTTAAAAAGACACATTGAGAATAAAGTACTTGTCCACAACAGCTTTACACTATATATTATCATTTTTATTTTCATTAGATGGTTCTAAAATCAATTTTACTCGAGTAGAGCGATAGAGTCATTTTATTCTATTTATTTTCATTACTTACGATCCTCGTTTTCTGCGGATCCTCGCAACGCCGCAGTGTCGACGGCAGTTCTCAGATCTCCGCTTCTATCCGCTCTTTGACCAGCCAAAAATTCGAGCGCTTCCTTATCCTCGAGCTTGCTGATCTCCAACGAATGCGCGATATCAAACAGGCCGTCGAGTTTACCCACAAAGTTGCCCTGCTTCGTCGTTTGCGCGACCGAACCTGCCCGACTACGCATGTGCCGAATCACCGACCTGTGCTCCATCCAAAGTCTATCCAATTTCGATATCGAGTGATGCTCCGCAATCGTCGGAATGCCCGCACTTTTCCAAAAAGGAACCGCTTTTCTTATCGTTGCAGTCGCGGCTTCGCGACGCGTTTGGCCGCAGCTCCGCATGTGGTGAAACATGCACTGCAGCACTTGGCGGATAGACGGTAGTTTCGTACCGGAAAGCTCCGCTCGAGTATGGCCGACGAGGACGATTTCCGCGTTCGATCTTGACTCCGGCATCTTGGAGAGTAATGGATAAAAACTCGGATTCGCCGCGTTGAAAATGGACTGATTTGGTCGAAGGTTAGAAGCGAAGTGACGTTTCGAGGTTTACTCGAGAATTTTCGCCGGTCCGCTTAATACCTGGGCCGAAATTACGAGTTTTGAGGAGGAAAGCTGCGTTTAGAACGAATACGAATACGAATGATGCCCTTATAGGTTTCTGTTCTAGGATTATTTCCTTCCTTTCGCTCAAGGTCAATTGTAAATCTTAGCGCAGTTCCATTCGGAGGTCTAGTCGAAGACGTTATATACGCACTAAAATTATCGCTATTATCTTCAGTTTCTTATACCTGTGCGAGAAACTGCAGAGCCTTGAGTTTACCTGCATTTGCAAGCAAAGAGAAATGGTGTATAAAGTAAGGAGACGATACACAGAGAGAGATAGTTTAGTACTTAGTTTAACTGCAATATTGCAGATTCCACTGTATACCGTACAATTTTGTTATTTTGCTTAAATTTCAATGGGAGAGCATTGCTAACATTGAAAAAAAAAGCAAATCCCAAATTTTTACTCAAACGTTGATTTAATACAAATAAATGCAAATTTCATTGAAATCTGCGTATTCATTTATAAAATACTAATTTTGCAATATTTAGAATATTGCAGCGGAACATTTCTCATGAAGTATTCGGGTTTAAAATTTTGGCGGGAGAGGCCCTTTCTCTGGGGATTATTCTATATGGGGGTATAGGAAAAGTTATATAAAAATCTCGAGATACTTCCGAAGGAAATGCCGAGGTTCAGCCTTCGAGGTTGAGAGAGAGAGAGCTGACCCTGCCATAAATGCTACAATACCGACATAATCTGGAAAAGCTGTATATTGTTTTGTTTGACTGCTCGTTAATTTTTTCAGTCATATCGCTACACACTAGGTGACAAAATTTAAGAAATCTTTTTAGTCGATGGAACATGCTAAGAAATAGAGTAATCAGAAAAAGAAAAGCTAGCGAACACCATAGGACCTTTAGAGAAACCATTTTCAAGGTAGCTTATATATATATATTTCAAATACAGAAAATCATATTTGACGAATTTCAATGTAACAAGGCATTTTTCTTTGGTCTAGAAATTAAAAAAATTATTTAAAGCTAGAGGTTTTGAACCGATTAGACTTTATTCTGTGAGCCGAAAGATAGTCAAAAGTGCGGAGGAACATGAGAAAAGTTACTAGTGACCATATTTCTGAGCCATTTTACGCTTTTTTTACAAAAAATTAATGCGTCAAAATACTGGAATAATAACAATTACGAATGTTTCCGAGGCACCAATACAATTTCAAATTACACTATTAAAGTAATACAAAAGAGCTTGAATTAAAAAAAAATATGCCGAGTTTCGATGCTCTGTTCAAAAGTTATTAAAAAAAAAATAATAAAAATCCGAATACCCAATTTTTTCTTATCCCTCCATATGACTCTCCATGTTAAATTTTCATATTCAATATTTCCCATGTTCCTCGGCATTTTTCATCATCTTTTGTCTTACAGAAGAAAGTTCCATTGCTCCGAAAGCTCTAGCTTAAAAAATTTTTTTGCGAATTCTAGACCAAAGAAAAGTGCATTTATTTTTTTAAATTCGACATTTACATAGATTAAATAGTTTTATTTATTGTAGATGAACGAATTCAGCTCTGTTGTTTTCAACGTTTAACTCAGGCCCACCCCCTCCAATAATATTTGTCAATTAATTCATCGATTACCTAACTTGTCGACGTTGTCGCAGTAGGAGACTTCAATTTTAGACTCCAGTACGTCTATTTCTTCCGTGTACTTGGCCTTCTCGACCTCGAACTCCTCCTCGAGCACCACCAGCGCGTCGCGCAAGCTTTTCGCCAGATCGTTCCAAATTTTCAAATTCACCTCGAGATTGCATATCTTCTCCTTCGACTCGACGATTGCGCTGATTTCGCCTCTCAGCCAATCGTAATTGTTCTCGAGCTCGAGTTCACAGGCGATTTTCATAAAAACGTTATAGGCCAATTCTCTGCTCGATCGATAATTTTGCAATAGTTTTTGTGCATTTATACATTTTTATTTATGTGGCTCGCAGGAAGAACCACTTAAGTGACCTTTTGTGAAAATTTTTTTTGTGTCGAATTTGAGGCGCTCTTAGCACCATTTTTCATTATACGATAATAAAATTTTCGATATACACAATTACACATCATTAAAGTTGTATAACATGTATCTAATTACCTATACCGATATATTCATCGGTTTTTAAAAATTTTAAAAAATATTTAAAATTTTTTTTTATTTTTCAAAAAATGTCTCTGATAAAATTCGTATGTATTCCTTAGTTGTTTCTAAGAACTTATTACTCTTGACAATTTTTTTCCAAAAATTAGTGAATAAAAAATTCATAAAAGCCTTCGTAAAAAATTTTCAATTATAATATGCGCCAATTTGACCACACCGAGGTTTAAAATCAACCCCCAATTCACCGTATCTTTTAGGTTTGGACATTTATTCCATTGGTTAGAGGGGTTTCAGATACATTGTGAATGAAAATGTTCTTGAAATCTTGAATTAAAAAAAAAATTGTAGAAAAACCATGCTTTATTTCATTTAAATCGCGGTTTTTGTCATTGTTAATAACAATTTTCGAAATTTTCAATCACACCATTGGAAAGGGCACGAGTTAAACTTTAAAAATATGTCCCACCCGAATTGTTTCTATTCAATTGTTTACATTGCGCGTCGAGAAAGAAACTACTTACACATTTAATACTACGGTTGTATTCGTGTATTAAATACCTAATCAAATGAGGCAATACTCATAGATCTTTTCTCTGACATTTCCATCTGACGTATTACTTATTGAAACATTATTGAAATCGCTTTTTACGAAAAAGTCACTTAAGTGGTTCTTCCTGTAAGCCACAGATTTATTTATTTATTTATCTATTTATTTATTTATTTATCTATTTATTTATTTATTTATTTATTCATTTATTTGTGTATCTATTTATTTATCTATTTTTTTATTTATTTATTTATTTATCCGCTTATTCATTTATTCCAACCCAAGCAAGACGCCCACCTGTCTCTCAGCAATTTCTCGGGGACGGTGAGTACAGCGGGCAGAAATCCGGCGTCCCTGCCGTAGATCATCTTTCTCTCGTCCTCGGCGTCGTAGCAGTCCTTCATCCTCACGACTTTGCGCTCCTTCACGCACTCGGCTTTTCGCAGCGCGACATCGTCGACCTTCACGGTGCGGCGCAGCACCTGGAGGGCGTCCGCGGCCTCGTGCAGAATCGCAACGAAGGCCGCGGACTCGAGTAGGCCGAGACGCTCGCCGGTCCCGTAGTCGATCGCCAGACTGTGGACCCCGACGTTGACCGAGTAACAGCGCGGCAGGCCATAGTCGTCGATTTTCGGATTTTGAAGTAAGGGCGCCACCACCGAGTTGCCCAAGTGCTGGTAATCGTTTGTCGCTGTGTTTCGGGGCTGGTTCGCTGTCGATGGGAAATTCGAATTTCGCGGTAGTGCGCGTAGTGGACGAAGAGAGATTGACTCTGTTTACGACGGATACGTATAAAATAATTCGTTTTCTTTGTTACGACGAGGTACATGCGAATGATATTTGCTCTTTCGTCTGCTACGCCGTGGCGCGAAATTTGAATTTTCCATTTTTTTTTACGGTGATAATGCACAAATCGCTCACACATTGATAGGTCTGAACTTTCGAAGACGTTCTGCCCGTCGAGGTGCTTCGCCTTCGCTGGGGCTCGAAACTCAGAAGAGTCGACCTCTTGTGAAGCAGCTCGTTGACTTCAAATATACTTATTTTCTTCCTGCTCGAGGCCCGCGCTGCTTTCTGCGAGGCTCTCCCGTCTGCTGTTTGCGGAGCATTCTGTGCGGGACGCAACGCATGGAATTAAGAATCGATCGGAAATGATGGTCTAAGGCGCGTCTCGTGCTTGATTTCTTTATTTACGTTATTCATCAGTTATCAATTTGGACAGTGTACTCAGCTTAGAGCTCGATTTGCCACATGAGGTTACGAAGAATCACGTTTCTTGACGATAGTCTTTTTTTTATACATTTATAGTATAGCATGACAATCAACATTTTCTATCGCACGTACATCTATTTTTTGCATATAATTCGATTATTTAACAGTCGTAGACTCTTAACTTTTATTGACTTTCGTTATAACCGTGAAATTAAAATCTGCTGTCGCTATAAATATAACTATCTACATGAGTTACGGCGGAACACTTGGTTCCACTCTGCAACTCAACATTAATGTACAATTTTAATTCTTTTTTTTTAATACCAAGCGTACTCTCTCATTTTTTTTCTACTATACCTACACACATTTTTTGTCGAAACGTACACAATTATTTTCCCGTCAAATACTGCCGCAGAATCGAATTATGCTTATCAACATTTTCTTTCTATTATGTAAAACATATAAAAAAACTTATTTTAAAATTAATTGAAGTCTGCGTGATCTTGACAGTATTTGCGAAGAAAAAACGACAGTTTATCAGTTTTGCTAATCAATTTTTTTAAACTTCTATCTATATTGTCTTTGAGATATGGCACTCATGAAACATGAGCAAACGTTTCGCCGCTAACCCTTTCATTTCTCGCAAGCTCGCGGTGTCTGTATATAGTTTACTTTAAAAACGCAATGTACATAAAAAATCTAAAAATAGACAAATAAACTGTCTCGAAAAAAGCTTTATACAAAACAACAACGAGATTCGAAACGAAGTACAAATCACCCACGTGAGAGATACGAAATTCGAATGAAAGGGCTAACGAAAAGGCAAGCGTAGCAGCAAAATATAATTTACATCTCGCATATACATATATCACCTATAACAGGGGATTCGAATTTCATTTGAGTATATATCGATGCGTTGCATAATAATAAGGCGGTACATACTCTATAATTAATCATATGCGATTCGCAGTGCCTTATACGTTGCGCATTTCGCATTAGGAGCACGCGCGAATCGTTAATCTCTTTTTGCTCGGTTTGATGAAAAATTATAGATTCTCTGTGGCTCGAAAATATATATTGGTCTTCCGTCTTCGTTTTCTGTACAGGACGATCTCGTTTACTCGACGAAATGACTTGATATTGCACTGATCAAATACTTTCTCTACTCGGCATTTTCGTGTTTTGTGGTTTGTCGGATAGAGTTACATTTTTTCGCTTATTAAGGATCTACGTTTTTCAACATGATTTTACTGTATTATACATGGAGTACTTTCATCGTCTGCGTTTGAAAAAATCTCGAGGTCGATTCAGCTATGTAACATATCTAGTCCGCGTAGCGAGGAGAAATATTTCTTAACTTCAAATTTCCCCCTCGCCGCAATCTATCCCTAAACACATCGCGTCGAACAACCGAATCGCGACAGCACAGAACGCAACAGTGCGTCCGAAACGCGGGTCGACGCAAAAAAAAAACAAAAAAAAGAGGGTCTCTACATAAAATAGCTGGTGTATTCGTGCGGCATGACGCCACGGCGCGGATAGAAGGTGTGGCTGGTCGAGTAGCAGAGGAGATTCGTGATGGAGCTCATGTAGATGTCGGCGAAGCGGAAGAGCCGCCGCGAGAAGTAGGTCGGATTGTGGTAGGTGCGGAAGACCGAGCCGAACTGCTGGTTGAAGACGCGCTTGATCTCGTTGCGCAGCCGGTCGCGCTCCCTGATCCAGTCGGCCAGCTCGGCCTCGGCCTCGGGGCCGTCGACGTTCTGGTGGTCCTCGATCAGCGCCGTGAGCATCTGCAGCCAGTTGGCGTTCTCCTTGAACTTCGGCCCGTTCAGCGTCTCGATCTCGTGCTGCAATGTTTAGGGAGTCGTACAATTTCTTAGGCGGAAATAGTTTTGTTGACAAAAAGCTAATGGAAGCTGAGCTAAGAACTTTTGTAATCAATTTTGTTGAGTGTGGATTTTGGACACTAGAAAATAATTGGTAATTGTTTGTTAAAGCATCTAAGCTTTTATTAGTTTCTATTATGTCTTCAATATTCGGCAATTAGGGTAAACAGATTAATAGATGGATACTTGAGGAAATGTTCGTTCATAAACTCGTCCACTGAATACAAAATTAGTTGTTTTGTGCAAGTAAAGTTTTAATGTACTTAAAAAACTATCGAGTCTTTAATAATAATATTAATCACTTTAAATTATAAAAAACGAGAAAAAACGTAATATAACCAGGAGATGGACATTGGACACACAGACTTCTTATAGAACACGCGAACGAAGCGTCGAAAGGTGATTTCACACAAAAAATTATTATTACTGAAAATAAATGTTGAAACTTTATTTTTATACCATTGTGAAAAACATTTGGTCGTTTTTTGCACTTTTAAATTTATAATAACTGATTAAGCGCAAAAGTGTCCATCTACTGGGCTGTTTACCCTACAAACTTTTGAAAAAGCTAATAATTAATAAGCCTTCATAAAAGTTAATAATTATTTTGAGACATTATTAACTTTTATTGAGATTTCGATGTTCAACAGCCAGAAAACGCTAACAACTCAGAAAGCTAATAACTTCTAATAATTTTTTGTACATTTTCTACACACAAAAATTTCAAAATCTTAAAAACATTTATGAAATCTAAAAAAGCTAATAAACATCTATAAATATTATCAAATATTATCAAATATTAAATACTGTCCAAAATCTACACTATTTAAACTGTTATGAAAATATAATAAAACCTAATAAGTTTTATTAACAATCATATTCTGTTTACAACTTTTAAATACATGAGATTATTAGTAATCAAAAATTTCGTGACAAGCGAATTACTAATCTTATAATTATGTGTAATTTTAAAAAGGGATTACAAAACTTTTATGATTTTGACAATCGCGCAATTTAAAACAAATTAAGCTTGAAACTTTTTGTAATACAACAGCAGGCAACTGAACTACGCCATATTTCGAGTGAATCATTCAGCTAAATATGCAGAGTATAACTTTTTTTCAAAAAACCGATCCGACCAAGGAAAAAAAGGCAGTATTCACAGAAAATCTGTCCGGGACCTCACCGCCAATTCCTTGATAATCGCGCCGGTCCTCCAGCCGTGCTCGAGGGTCACGTCGGCCAAATCGCTGTAGGGATGGTCGCCGAAGTACAGGACCTGGTGTCCCCGCCAGCCCGTCGTGTCCTGCAACTGCTTGACGGTGCCCTCGAGGTAGATCACGCCTTTTTCCAGCTTCGTCACTCGGTCCCAGAGCTGCGTCTCGTTCTTCTCGTCGTAGATGCGCAGAGGCCTCGATTCCTCGGTGAAGAAGCGGGGCTTGCGAGCCTGGACGATCACCACGTCGAAGTAGTCCTTCCACCGGTCGCCCACGAGGAACCTCATGCCTCGGTCACTGGGTGGGGAAAAAAAATTTTTTTTCCTCTCGTGATTTTTTAAGGGGGTCCGATACTCATTAATGACGTGTCACTAACCATACGATATAAA
Organism: Philotrypesis tridentata; assembly: GCA_018906965.1. Lineage (NCBI taxonomy): Eukaryota > Metazoa > Arthropoda > Insecta > Hymenoptera > Pteromalidae > Philotrypesis > Philotrypesis tridentata. The sequence continues at coordinate 7,352,001 of JACCIB010000006.1, forward strand.
AGTGCTTAAATAAAATAAATATAACGAATTACGCAAATTCAAAAGATAGTTGCCCTCCGTCTTGGTATCATCTGTCAATATGCAAAGTTTGAAATCGAAATATTTAGGTGTTGATGAGAAAAATGCGAACGAAAATCAGTAGCTGTCAGCAGAAGCATTTACGTCAGGTTACCGCTACTGAATTTCGTTTGCATTTTTCTCCCCAATCCCTGAATATTTTGATTCCAAACTTTGTATGCCGATAGGTAATATCGAGACGAAGGGCAACTACCTCTTGGATTTGTGTAATTGATTATATTTATTAGATCTAAGCACTTTTTTTATAGTACGTTTAGTGACGGGTCATTAGTGGCTATCGGATCCCCTTAAATGGTTCTGCTTGTATACTACACTTACACAAAGTGAAACGGGCTGTTCGTGACGAGGAACATCTTCTTGTTGGCCTCCTTCAGTCGGTCGAAGAATCGGTTGAAATCCTTGTTGGGCTCGAGGTAATCCGCCACGTTTTGAACGACGAGCTTGTGCATTATCGGGTGGCAGCTTTGCACCGAATTCTGAAATATGCGAGAATTTCATGAATATAATGGAGATGATCGGAGACGCGAGGTCGATTAGAAATTTTAATGCTGCCGCGCCGTATATAGGCGGTGGGACGAAAAAGCAGCTTTGCTTGCGTAATAAAATGGTAAAAAGAAAATTTCGAAAAATGAAGACATTTATCTGATCTCTGTTGTATTATTAATTAATGATTTCACGGCATTGAAAGTTGATATTTCAGTTTATCTTTCCGAATAGCATTTGAATTATACATGATTTTGCAATACTATTTCAATGTCATTCCCCGAGATCCATTTACATATAGTTATAGCTTCAAACTTCGTGAAATAGTGTAAGCAAGTATACGCAATGCAACAATATCTCGGTTTTTCGAAAATTTACTTTTACTACAGTTATACATTGCAATAAATAAGTTAATTATTTTTTCGTCTGCTACACACTCTATGGCGCGAAATTTGAATATATTTGGAGAATATGAAAGATCGAAGTGTCAGAGAAAAGATAATAAAATTCGGGCGGGGCATATTTTTAAAGTTTAACTCATGCCCTTTCCAATGGTGTAATTGAAATTTTCGAAAATTGTTATTAACAATGACGAAAAACGGTTTAAAGGAAAAAAAGCATGGTTTTTCTACAATTTTTGTTTTAATTAAATATTTCAAGAACGTTTTCGTTTGCAGTGTATCTGGAACCCTTCTAAACAGTGGAACAAATGCCCAAACCTAAAAGATACGTGATTTGGGGGTTGATTTTGAACCTCGGTGTGGTCAAACTGACGCATATTGTAATTGAAAATTTTTTACGAAGACTTTTACGAATTTTTTATTCAGTAACCACCCACTTTTGGAAAAAATTGTCAGGACTAATAAGTTCTTAGAAGCAGTTAAGGAATACATACGAATTTTATCAGAGCGATCCCAGCAATTTTTTTGTTTTTGCAAATTGACAATTTTTGAAAAATTAAAGAAAATTAAAAAAATTTTTTTAAATTTAATAAAACCCGACGAATATATTGGTACAGGTATTAGATAGGTATTATACCGCTTTAATGTACTTCAAACGATATATCGCGCACAATAATAAAAAAAACGAGTGCACTTAAGGTAGTTCTACACGGGGTGGGGGTAACTTTTCGGAAAATCTATTTCCACTGCAGTTTATTGAAAAATATAATATAATCTAAAAGGAGCTAGTTACTAAGAACCAAAAACATTTTAATTGAAACCGATTGAATGTTCGTGTGCCCTAATAATGCATCATTAAACAAAAAATTTACAAAAATACTGCAATCTTTTTTGTTTTTCATCCGATTTTAACGAACTAGAGCTTATGTTGTTCCTTGGAAAATTTCAGGATAAGTTACCGCAGGAGCTTTGGTGATAGCATTTATAGGCGAAGCACAGAATGCAATTGTTTACCTGATTCTATACGATTTTTGCCTGAATTTGTGATTTTTACGCGAACAATTGCATTCCGTGCTTCGCCTATAAATGTTATCACCAAAGCTCCTGCGGTGACTTATCCTGAAATTTTCCAAGGAACAACATAAGCTCTAGTTCGTTAAAATCGGATGAAAAACAAAAAAGATTGCAGTATTTTTGTAAATTGTTTGTTTGATGAGCATTATTAGGGCGCACGAACATTCAATCGGTTTCATTTAAAATGTTTTTGGTTCTTAGTAACTAGCTCCTTTTAGATTATATTATATCTTTCAATAAACTGCAGTGGAAATAGACTTTCCAAAAGGTTACCCCCACTCCGTGTAGAACTACCTTAAGTGGTTTTGCGGTAACATTTTTATAAATTAAGTGTTAAGTATTAAGTGATTATAAAATCGGCTAACATTTAAAAAATATGTGTATATCGAAAATGTTATTATTGTATAATGAAAAAAGGGTACTAAGAGCACCTCGAATTGGACATAAAAAAAATTTTCACAAACAGTCACTTAAGTGGTTCTTCCTGTAAGCCACAGACATTTACCTTGACGTCTCTGAACAGAATTTCCGGATGATAGTCGATGTGATTCTGGAGGAAGAATTCGGTGACGTTGCACAGGAGAGCCATCTCCGGCACAGAGAAGAGATCGGCCAGTTGAACCATTTTCGTGCGTCGAACGCCATCCTATACATTTGGAAGAGCAAAATATGGATATTAGACCGATTCGGGGTGTACACTGGTGTAATATACACAATTACACAACTACTGCAGGCTTCAAAATCATATTAAAGCGCAACAGCTACAGAGGCAAACCATAAATACTCGAGGTAAAAATGAGCTTTAGTAAAAATCAAAGTCAACAGTGGAAAATCAACGATTAGGATATGGATCACAGAATACCAAAAGCTCGCTGTTTTTCTATAGCTTGTAATACGTTTACGGGCGCAAAGCTACATTTTTTCAGGCGGGAATGTCCCTTATACGGGATCGGTAAACGATTTTGGCTCTCAAATAAAAGAAAAAAATTCGCATTTGCGTATGGAAATGTACAGGGGGTCTCTGCAACGTTTCGTGGGACTCATATCACAATTTCGCAAACGGCTGCGATCTCAATTGGTCGCCGCTTAAGCCTTTTATTGATCGTATAAACCGCACATTCGATCGCGGTCTCACTTGATTTCTTACTCGCCATACACACATGTAATGCATATCGTTATACGACAAGTTGAAACTCGTATATTATTTTTTTCTCGTGCCGATAATTGAGTGTGTATAAATGAGCAAATTGACTCCAAACGAACGCAAAATGTGTTTTGAAGGGGATAGGGGGCCGATCGAGTTGGCAGGCGATTCGTGTCTATATACATACTAAAATATTTAGGCGATATATCCACAAAAAGAAAAAAATTATTAACGGCGACTTTTGCTGAACGACAACGACAACAAGCGATTGATAATGAGAACGAAATATGTATATGCGACAACACAATAACAACAACAATCGATGCGAAAAAAATGCGACACGATCACTGGCTACATTTTACTGTTTCGCTCACTTGGCGGACACACTTACCTTCTAACTCCTCAAACAAACGTCCGCACAATCGCCGTGTGTTATAAGGGTAGGAGAGAGAAAGAGACAGATCGCACATCGGTACAGAGAGCGATAGAGAGGCCAAGACATGCAAAAATATACAGTCACAGAGGATTGCCACGATAAACCAAATTTAGTTTAGTCGATTATTATCGTCCGCACATTATTATACTTTTGTTTACAATTATTTATAGTCGATGTTGCGCGCTATACCGGGGAATACTCTGACATTGACGTATACGTCTATATAGCATACACGTGTGCGTCTGCGGTATATGCGCAAGTAAAACCTAACGATACACAATACGTCCTATATTACGCAATGCAATTAGGAAGAGATCGTATTATTAATGCATCGGAAAAAGTTTCCTTCTATCGACAGATTATTTATGGGCGATTCTCTGTGAAATCGACCGATCAAAATTAAAATTATTTTCCAACCGTATTAAATCAGTTCAACTTGATGAAATACACTTCCCTGAATTTTTTCAGATTTTGTTGCATCGATTATCTCTGAGCTACAAGAGGCCAAAGTTGGTAAAATCAGGTTTTTTTGCATTTTTGGATGATTTTCAAAGATTCGTAGCTTCTCAGGAAAGCATTTTTCACTATAGACATGAATAGGAGTTTTTTAAGAAAATTTTGTCTAGTTTTAAAAAAAATACTTTAACAGTCATATATACAATATACATGTTGCAACGACGTTATAATACATTTGTTCTTTAATAGCAGCAAAAGTGAAAGTTCGTTCTGTCAAAACCAAAAAATTGGATTTCCTATCTCAAAAAAATATATTTAAATAATAAAAAAAATTCTAAGACAAAAAGTATTCTTGAGATATTTCTTAATTTTGCTTCGAATAATCGATGCGAAAAATCTGAAAAAATTCAGGGAAGTGTATTTCATCAAGTCGAAGTGATTCAATACACGTTGGTAAAAAAATTTCAAACTTGATCGTTCGATTTCACACAGAATCACCCTTACACATTAGCATATTTATTTTCAAATTTTTTCGAATGTCCAAACAGTCGAATAGATTCGTCCGCACGTATAAATTAGCAAAACTCACATGCGAATGCTTGTAGGGCGCCTCGACGTAGGCGATCGGTATGATGCGGTTCTTGTAGAGCCTGAGAACCTCGTCGTCGGGCACGGGGTGCAGTCCGCGATAGACGGCGCCGAGCTGGATCTGCAGGAAGCTGTCGAGCTTCAAGAGTAGGCCCTTCTCGATGTCGTAGTGAAGCCCCCGGACGGCGAAGTCCTCCCTGTACTCCAGGTCTGCTATGCCCTCGGGATACTATATGAGGAGGGAAGAAAAAATAAGTACGATTTTGGCGATGACGAAAATTTTATTTTCGGATATGCTTCGTTGGCTCGGAAGCTGGACGTTGGGGATTGATGCAGAAATATTTGGGGAAGTATAGGTGTGAAGCTGTTGAATCGAGAGCGGGAAAATCGCGCGGAATTTTGATGATCCCGAGGATTTTGTTTCATCGATGTTAAACAATGAATGCGTGGAGTTAGATGCAGTGTAATAGAAGATTATTTTTTAAAGAAAGAATTAAAAAGGTAAACTATTTTATTCTCAATTTTCCCTCGAACGTGATAAATAATTATTTTTTCATAAAAGATAAAACTGAAAGAATTCGGTGCGAGAATAAATTTTTAAACATTGTTTCTTTGCGACTTTGGGACTGAGGCAGAAACAGTCACTAATAAAAATCAATTAGTAATCGTCCGTTTAATGAGGGGAGAATTTCTAAAGGAAAAGAAAATCAAAATAAGCGCTCCTGAACCTCGAAAAATTTCTCGTTGATTACCGTTAATTGACTTATTCAATTGCCATAAATCGAGTTTCGCCACGCGCTTTTGCATATTACGCATTAAAAAATATTTTCAAGACTTTTTCGCGTATAAAATTTAAGAGCCTAAAATAAAAATTTTCTTTTCTGTACTTTATATTACAAAATAATTTTTATTGTTATTCTTGGATACAACTACACGACGGCACAGCTGGCGAAACTCAGTCAGACCCATTTTTCCTTTGTCGACTTTGCTGCGAAATCGTGATCGGGGACGCCGCGCTAAATCAGTCTCGTGACACTCGGAGAATAAAATGCGAGTAGGTATATTTAATTAAAAAAAAAAATTTTTTTTCTGTACGCTCACCTTGTATTTTTTAATGAGCATATCACGGCCCAAATTGTAGAGCAAATAGTCCATGCTGGGTTTGTAGCAGGCGAGCGTGTAATCGTAATCGAAGCCGTAAACTTGAACTTCCCTCAGGTCCAGCTCGTTGCAGGCGAAGACGCCCCGAGGATTGACGTCCTGAGGCAGCTTCTTCGCTGTACACGAGGAACGGAAGTGTAAAGTAACGGCGATTATACGGGGGATTTACACTGTGGTGAAATTCGTTAAATTGATTCAGCTTTTGGATTTGAAAATAAAAAAACGTCAGGCTGTAGACGTAGGGAGAATTTTTTTGCCTACACGAAGGATCGACATCGGTTTGTTGAATTTACATATGATCCCCGATATAGAAACGATGAGGATGTGTAATTACCTAACGATTGCTCAGTTTTGAAAATAAAAATTACATTATTTCGGATCGAGATTATCGTATTGACTTGTTGATAACTGAAAATGTTGTTGTTGTTGTAGTATACATGCAGATTCTTTAAATTCATTACGTTTCATCATTAGTCTTGACCAAGAATCCTTTTACTTAAATTAGTCGTACGCAAAAAATACAAAAAATCTCTTTCCAGTTCTATAAGTAACTCCTACAATACAGAAGAATAAAAAAAATCGATCCGGTACATCAATTAATTATATTTTCAGAATCCCAAAAACTGCAATAATACCCCTCCTCCCCCTCCCCGAACACGCGTTCATTCAAAAATACACAAACAAAAATAAATCACGCTCCCTCTGCGTTCAACCTAAACCATTAAAAAAAAAGTCCTCGTCCCTTATAAACATCACCCGTCACTCATCTTCCCCCGTCATAGTCATTACGTTAAATTCCGACCAACCGCAATCTCGCTCTCTCTTTCTCTCGCGCACGTGCGCTCGCGATGCACTTTACAGCAGCGCATCGAGATTCATGACATTGACCATCAGCGGCAGCGATCAGCGTCGCGCGCCTATTTAAAGCGCCGCTCTTTTCCATTACATATAGGTATATACATATATCTGTACAGCAGAGCAGAAGGCTACTGTTCATCGGCAGTCGTCGTCCGCTGCAGATATATATATATATATATATATATATATATATATATATATATATATATTGTCCCGTGACTCGATCGCCACTATACGTGTGGCCCAATTGCCGCGAGGGACATGCGCTTGCGGCCCGTCGATGTATGACAATCCAATATAAACGCACTGATATGCCCTCCGCGCTCGTAAATGGGCTTTATTATCCTACTCTCGGGCGTTATCGCCGAGATTTTCATACATATATGCTCTCCGATCGCTATGTACACAGTGATGAGTGATATATAGGTATAGCACGCCTTGTACACACACTCCGCTCCCCCACTGGCATCGGCGGCACTCTACTCGATTCGTCTATTTCCGTCGAGAGCAATACACACGCGCGCACACACACACTGCACTCAACGACTCGTGTCGCGATCGCGAAATAAGTATATAAGTGTATAAGTATAGTATCAAGTGCGAAAATATCGTCGCGTCGAAAATCCAGCAGCCGACGCTCATCCTTCGCGCACCAAAACACGTTACACGGGGAGAGTCAGAGAGAAAGAGAGAATCACAAGTGCACAAGTATATCTTATACAGGCGTTTACACACGTATACATACTCACACTTGCACTTCTCGAGCATCTTGGCGTAGCTGCGGCGCATCCTGTCCCTGGACACCTGGGGCGCCTCGAGGCTGCAGAGTCCGCGGCGGCGCGCATGGCCGACGAGGCCCGGCCCGCGGGTCTCGCCGAAGAGGAGCACCGCCTCGGCGGAGGCCTTGGCCGAGGAGGAGCAGCAGCGCTTGGCCCGCGCAAACAACATGACGGTCACGCGGCGGATGGCGCCGCCGCCGCGCGGGAGTAGCGCTCGCGCGCCGAGAGAGCGAGAGAGAGAGCCGCGATCACGGCGCACGCGCCACGCTTATAAACACGCTTTATATGCGCGCGAGACGAATATATTATAACTATATACTATTGGATCGAGAGGCTCGAGAGAGTCGAGAGAGCCCTGCCGTCCTTGCTCAGATCGTCCGTCGAGTGGCTGAGCGCGACAGATACTGTACTTATATACATTATATGTTATTATAGGTTCGAAACGTATACGGCGTGTCGAAGTATATAACGACTCTTCTAAATGGGGGGAAAGTATAGTGGTGGCGAGTTTTCGAGAACGTCGGGGGCGATTCTACTTAGCGTTTGAGTTTTTGAATTTTCGCGCGATATTCGAGCGGAGCTTATGCGCGTTCTATATATATGCGTGATGCGCAGTTGCGAATTGCGACCGGAGCGCTTCCGAAAAACCAATTAGATTTGGAAAATTCGATAACGTTGTCATTTTTGGAGTTGCGGGATAAGAGCTCGTAAAAAGCGAATTCTTCGAACTCCAATCAAATCGACGACTCCGAAATAGTTGAATAGACGAAACTGGAGTCGAAACACTGGATACGTGCGCAGGACATGAAGAAACTCGAGCGCTGTAGTAATACAAATATTGTGCTCTTCTATGAGCTGAAAAGGAAATGGAAAATTTTATAAGTTGGAGAGGTCGTTTACTGGATATCACAGTCGTCGCAATTTTTGCCAAAGTATTTCCAATGCAAAACGAGAAAATAACGGGGAAAAAAGGTTTAATCCAAAAATCCCTCGAAACGGCCACACAAACGAATCGAATGTTATTAACATTCGAAAAAGGCGAAAATCGTCGATCTAGTTATAATACTGGCGAGAGCAATTTTTTCTTACTGCTAATCAGTTACTTTGTCAGCTTATTGTAACAGTTAACAGCTAAAATAAATTGAAATCGAACTTTATTGCGAATCCAGTCGTTCTCCACGATCGAACACTACATACACCTACAAAATGCATAACTTACATTCACGAACGAACTACATTACGAACTTTCACGTGTTCTAAACTTTCACGTTGGTATATATACAGCGCTGCCGCATATTGTCTCGCATAATTCCAACGTCAGAGCTGTTACGCGAGTCTCAATGCTATAATGCACTTCGAGCGCTTTTCGAATATCGCGCGCTATTGCGTTTTTCGGTGTGCTTGCGCGCCGCGCCACTTGCGCAATATCGATATCGTGCATATATATAGGTATATCATACACACTATAGCTATAGCCACTGTAATGCGTATATATTTATTGTATACGCACTCGCTGCGGTCACCCGGTTCGGAGCACACACTTCTTCTCTCGACAGTAGCACAATAAAAGTACTAACAGCGGCTGACTCGGTCGTTTGTTTACTTCGCCGAGTGCCCAGTCGTTGCAGTTTTCGAGCCTAAATCAACCGGAACTGTACTTATACGTAAACAACAACATGCAGCACCGCAAAAACGATACGGAATAGATTGGCTCTCCAGTGTCCGCACCGCGCAGTGATCGAATTTTCGCCCCCTTTTTTTCTACGCGGCTGATCCGGGAGGGAAGAAAAAACCGGTTCAATATGTAAGCGCGAGACGCCAAAGTGAGAGTTGCAGCAAGCGTATAGTACTTATACATGTAACCGGTAACGGCGTCCGTAAGGTAACAGGTATTACACTGATAAAGTGCAGTCTGCGCAGCGGCGGAGGAGGTGTGCATTATACGCAAGTGCTCCTGCCGTACGAGCCGCTGCGCGCGAGAAGCGACAATTTTGCGGAGGACGAGAGTCCTTGAAAGCGGATCCTGTCGCATATTCGTCCCTGGTTTGCTTCTCGGCGAGGGCGAGAGTCGTCAGGATGAGCGATAATTATCTGAGGTTAGGTAAGCGAGTTATCCTATAACACACCTTTTCTGTATTGGGTGTATACCTATATATTACCCAGTATGTTATTCTATAGCGCATAATATACTTATGCATGCGCGTGTGGGAGGTGCGCGGGGCGAAGGCGTGTTGTTGTGTGGTCGTATGTGTCTCTCGTTGCGACCTTACGGCCGAGCGTTACGTAAAAATAATAAACTCGTTTAAATGTCAATCAGTCGGATGCTCAGCTACAGTGCAACACTTCATTGCAGCGAATCATTATGTCGGGAGCTGCAGGTGTTGCAAAGAGTAGAAAGAGTAATGATTCTCGTTGAAACTGGTGCAATATGTTGCAGGATTTTAATGCCGAACCTTTCGCTCTCTTTGCAGAAAATTATGAAATGCTCAAGGCCCTCTACGACTTCAACGCCACCTTCGCCAAAACACTGAGCTTTCAGGAGAACGAGCACTTTGTACTTTACCAGAGCCACACGAAGCAGAGAAACTGGTGGCAGATAGTGAACAGCAAGGGCCAGGTGGGCTACGTACCATCCAACTATGTCACCACGATAAAGGTCCATCCGCAGTTTTTGATCGACTTTTTGGACCAAGCTATCGAAACATTAAGGGCTAATGGCTCCAAGCCAAGCGTTTCGCCTAATATTGACAAGCAGGATTTACTGCTGCGCCTAGTGGAGAAGAAGCGTCAGGCTGAATTTGGCAGGAAAACCAAGAAGCAAGCTCCGTTGCCGCCTGACTTTGGAAACACAACACCAGTTAAGGATCCACCCATTAATTTTAATAACATAGCTCAAGTGAAATCGTTGCCTGCTAATAATAATGTAGATAAAGAAGAATCAACCAGTGATCCGCAGCCTCAAATTCAGGTAACTGTAGAGTACATGGTAGATATAGCCTTATTATATATTTTTTTAATCACTGGTTTTTTATTGTTTTAGTCAGAAGATGTTCAAACCCCACTTTCCGAATCTAGTCAGAATAAAGAAATTAAGAGGAGCACTTCTCAAAGTAGTATAAAAAAAGTACTGAATGAATCACCAGTGAAAAGTAGATCAGCCAGTACAGCTGAAATAAATCCAACAACGGCTTACTTACTTCTGGACCAAGTACGACACAGTACACAACTTAGTTACGAAATGTCAAAAGTTGCTGTAACTGTAGTACTTGGTGGTCTACAAGAAATGTTACCAGCTAATGTTAGTCATTACTTTGATGCAATTTTATCTCAATTGACTGTGCCATTAAATTTAACAAAATTGAATATTGAAGAAACTTATGATGCCAATAGATTAAAAATTATTTTTACTCAACTAACCTCGTGTAAACAAGATTCGCAACAAAGAAGTTGGATGCTTTATGAAGATGAATTAATTATTTGTGAATATATCAAGGAACTTACATCAATTTTGGTAATTTAAAAGATTTTTTTAATTTCTTGACCAATCCCAACAGCTCAATTGAATATAAATTTTTATTTTTATCAGACTAATGCAGATGCTAATGTTTCAAGACACGTTTTAACACAAGATCGGTATGAAGGAGTTTCTACACTTGTACAGTATTATCAAATGGAAACGCGATGGACCATCAGACAACTTTTACTGCAATCGTTTGGTGTCATGTGTAGCTTGGATCCAGTTGTTGTTTCAATAATGTTGGAGAGCATTTTACCCATGGAACTTGCAAGGGATATGAAAAGCAATTCTCGAAATGTTGCAAAATTAAATTATTCTTCACTACTATTGACTATGATTTTCTCAATGGGTGAACCAATGCCAATAACGCATTTCGGTAAGTTAATATCTATTTAATGCAAGCATTTATCATACAGATGACTTATGAATGATCCTGATATTGTTACAGAGCAATTGGGTTCTGAATTTATATCTTTCCTTTTGGACCTCATTGAAAATCCGCCGGATACTGATCTTGATGACCAGATCCCTGACCTATTTGTAAATTTAATACTTTCATATAATTTGCAATTTCACGTACCAGCTGATAATGTCGTCCTGGCGGCGCTGAAAGAACGAACAGTGGCAAAAACATTTACTGAAAAGATTTTACTCCTTTTAAATAGAGAAAGTAAGTTTGTAAAAGATAATGTCAAATCTAGACTTAACAATGTACACTATTTAACAATTAAATTTTATTGTTACACAGTCGATCCTGTAAGAATATTTGACCACGAACCTGCACCACCCGACTCAATATTAAAACTGTTTGTCGATTTATTTATTAGCGATGAAACTGCATCTTTATTTTATACGAACGACATCAAGGTTTTGATTGATATAATTTTACGTCAACTTTTTGACATACCGTCGGGAGAGAAGAGAAGGCAGTATCTGGAACTTTGCCGAAGAGTATTAAAAACATCGATTTATGAGGAACATAAACACCGATGTGATGATGTCTTAAAATGTTTTACCAGGTACGTAAAGATTCTTCTTTGTTAACCTAATGAAATTATAATTACAAAATAACTCAGAATAAAAACTATCACAATGTTCTCAGAATCTTCTGTGAAGAATCGCCTGATAGTCAAGAAGATCAAAATCTTGTGCGTGAAATAAGTAATGAGTTTCCACACATGTTCAAAATGTGACCTCTGTCTTCAATTTCGAACCATGATACACAGTATCAGGTTTAAAAAAAATAATCGCCATTAATTTAATATGCATTTTGTCCTGCTGGGACATTTCAATGAAATCACGTCTCTCGATAGAATCACATCTACCATTGATTAAAATTTTTGTAAATATATTCAAATTAAGTAGAGAGCAAGAAAAATTTATAAATCTGTTAAATTTTAAATTTAATTCTTTATAAATGAATTCCTCTTACTCAGACATTTTAAAGTTTAGAAAAACAAATTTCTGTGATATGATAAGCGCACGTTATAGCTTCAACTCTGAATTTTATTCTATACGATAAATACGCTCATTTTTTTTAATTAATTGCTTATTGAATGTTTTGCTCTAAGCACGTTATATACAAATAAATTTACTCAAGTCTTATTATCAGCCTGTATGTTGTACAGAATCTTTATATATGTATTGATGATTGCGTATGTTGTTAAAGTTTTAAAAGTTACTCATTTTCATATATTTAGCGACCACTGTTAATTGTAATGCCAATCCTCATTGTGATCTTTAATTAAAAAACTCTAAGCAAGTAAGGAGTTCAGCTCATTATTCAAGCCAAAACTGTACCTGATCGTCGAATCACGTCCATTAATGTACAATGAAAAACATCGCTCGATTTTTACAGACTTTTATTAACAACAATAAATACTGTCGATGAAAAAAAAAGAATCAGCAGATATACCGCGTGATAAATTACGGTAATGTAAAAACTTTATATATGTATGTGTCATATTTGTTTTGGTTTGCTCGTCGACAATAGCACAGAGAACAGACTTATCTACCCAGCGGCCAAATAATTAGAAACTTTGGCCATTGTTTTTCATGCGTCGACTCTCTGTAGAAGCGCTTATGCTGGAGGCACGACGTCCCTCCGTTACGTATATATTTTTTTTTTGTATTTTCTTTCTTTTTATACATGTGAATTATTTTTTTATCAATTACGTGTGGTTCATTCTGTGGAAAAATACGAATTGTGTGCCAATAGCATCATTTATTCTCCAGTCATCATCTCCATGAATTCTGAAACAAAAATTCACAATGCGAATTTGTACTCGAGCCACACAACGACACCGCAGCGCAACAACATGCCCACATATATTTGTTAAAAAAAAAGAAAAAGAACACAGCGATGCGTCTCCGCAAAATTTTGCGCCTCGGCCAAGATTTATCAAAGAAAGCGCTGTGCCCGTAAACTATTAATTACATATATTTCACCCGCAAAAATGTAAATAAAGCGCGCGAGCGGCGTAAACACAAATCTTGCGAAACTGCGCTCCCGTTTGTTTTTCTCTCTGCGCATCGGAGTCAACGGCGCCGCATCGTTATCCTCGCCAAAAAGTGCCGTCCACCTCCGATATCGCGCAAAGCGCTTATACACTTATTATATACTTCAAAACGGAATAAGCTCGCTCTACGAATATTATATTTACGTAACTGCGGCCTACAACTCACACGTGCGCGCGCCTACTCGGGGGGGGGGGGGGGGCACGTATTTGAGGTGCCCCCAAGAAATTTAACGTTACATTAATATAGCGACTCATAACGATGTACACAGACGCGATAATGTGCTCTCTAGCGGCGGCGGCGGCGGCTGCGGCGGCACGAAAATAGCCGAAAATCTCTTCCGCGCGCTGCGGCCCGAAGTATATTTTCGTATACTCTCGGGCACGACGCGGCAATAAAACCTGCGCTCAGCCTGAAAATCGCAAGCTCGACGAGCTGTATTTCGAGCTTGCAAGCTCGCTTTCGCGCGCGCAAAAGAGGGAGATCCGGCGAGATAAGCCGCGCGAAGGCAGTGAGACGTTTGATTGTGAAACGCGATGATCAGGAGAGATGGATGTGCTTGTGTATTTTATAGGGCTTACCGTCGAAGTCGACGGTGCCAGAGCCGTCCGAGTCGATCTCCTCGATCATGATGTCGAGCTCCTCGTCCGTGAGCTGGTCGTCGAGCTCCCGGAGGATCTCGCGCAGGCACGTCGTTGGGATGTAGCCGTTGCCTGTGCGATAGAAGACGCGTTCAATTGTTTATCAATTAAATTAATTGTTATAATTAATAAGCATTTTGTTTTTGGAGGGTTCGACGAGCGCACCTTCCTTATCGTAGAGCCTGAAGGCCTCGCGGAGCTCCTTCTCGAGGGCCTCGGCGTCCTCCTCGACGATGAATTTCGCGGCGAGCGTCACGAATTCCTCGAATTCCAGACGGCCGGATTCTGCGGAAAATTGAGATTGACGATTTGAAAATATAGGATTATTTTGTAAAGGGAAGCGAGGAAACGAGGGACTCACTGTCGGCGTCGACCTCCTCGATGAGCTCGTCGAGGATCTTCTTGTTGAAGGGCTGACCCATGAGTCTGAGGATATCGGCGACCATGTCGCAGGGGATGCTGCCGCTCTTTTCCCTGTCGAAGCTGTCGAAGGCCTTGCGCAGCACTGCAACATTTTTTTTATTATTTATTGTTATTTTATTGCTATTATTGTTTATTATTTTTTATTCGATAAAGCGCTTGTCGAGTCTCTATATGTGAGAAATTTTCCGAAAATTATCTTCTACTTGTGATTTTGTTTAAGGTGGAATTCTATCGAATTTTGTAACTTCTTTAGTTGGCAGTGTTATTTTCTGAAACTTTGCACTCGGATTTGGTGTACAAAAAAAGAGGAAAAAATTGTAAGTTTCCAAGCATTTTTGACGGATAGTGTTCAAAGTATTACAAATAAGTTGTTGAAAACTGGATTTTTTTGCATTTTTTGAATTTCAACAAAAAATTTGTAAAAAAGTTACGATACTCTACTTAAGAAAAATCAAAATTGGTAAAAGTTTAGTGCCAAAATAGAATTTTTTTTTCAAAAACTATTAAATTTTTTGGAATGCTGGAGTATCATGACTTTTTTAGTTTGATAAAATAAGATACCATTTTTCTGTTGGCCTAGTCTACTGCACAAGACTTTTTCTAGAAAGTTTAATTTTTAACAACTTATTTGCAATATTTCGAATGCTGTACGATAAAATTGGCATACAATTGACAATTAATATTCCTCTTTTTTCTGAACCAAATATATAACTACAAAATATTTCAACAAATACATTGCTATTTAATAAAAAAGTTAGAAAAGCTAGAAATGTTGACACGTCTAGCGAAAAACGCAACGATGTAGCATTCGAGAATAAATCCACAAAATAAACAATAAAACATATAACAAGAATATCTATGTGTATATATATATACACACACACATTCGAAGGAGAGAAAAGTTGCTTTTTTTTCCTCTCGAGAGAAACGGCGCGCGGAAGACACAAGAAACGTGTTCTGGGGCTGTCGAATTTAGATCCAATGTTAATGCCCTGCCCTCGTGGCGCACCTAAATCGAAATGGAAACATCGGCGGAGCTTCTGGCGCGAAGCTTTTTTGGCTCGAGAGCAACAGTTCGGGTATATACGCTCGCTGGCGCTTCTCTCGTTTTTTTCTTTTTCTTTTTTTTTTATCGCTCCATACACAAAATACCGACACGAGCTCACTCGATTTTCTCCCCGAGTCAGTGAGTTCCCCGTCAAAACGATTGATTTCTGACATAAAGCGTCGAACGGTACATATATATACGCGTGTGTGGCCCGAAGGCACTATATATATATATGCGACTGGACATGTGAGGTTTTCGTGGAAATTGCGATAGTCGTGTCGAACGCATCGCCGAGCGATCGTTTTTTTATGCGTGTGAAAATTTACGGAAAAGCAGGAATTGATATATATAATATAAAATTTACGAGTATAATTGGTATGAAGACTGCGTGTGCGTAAATAATTGAATAGCACAATTTTCAATAAATCATCGACGTTTTATTGGACTAGGCTCTCGACAATCTTATTTTATATTTACGAGCGGAATCGATGTATTTTCGGTTTCTAAATATATCGAATACAGCTCACGTTATAATCTTATAATAAATAGCGTATTATTTATACCGCGCGTACTTCGATCCGGAAAATTACATGAAAACAGTTTATTTCTGATTTGTAAGATGTGTTTGCGGCAAAAGCTCGAGTCGAAACTTATCCTTAAATTCGTCTTATACATATGTACGTCAATGATTTACGAAAATTTTCCAGCGGAAAGCGCGGCTAATCGCTCCATTTCCTCGCGCGACTATTCACCTTTACAAAATAAAGTTTTGAGAACCAAAGCATTTCCGAAGCGCTAAAGAAACATTTGGAAATCGACCGCACCTTCACTTTTGTATTATGACATTTAAAAACTTATAATTTATTTATAGAAACTATATACTCTCGCTATTCGCGTACACATGTTTGTGTGTTCGGCTTCTCGTTTCATCGAAAGTAACCGCCACACGTATATTCGTTATTATTCTCTCGAATTATTTATTCGCTATAGACACGGCCACTTTATGCGCAGCGCAGAATTCAAGTGAATGAGACGCCAAGTAGTAAAATTCGAGTCGTCTTTTCAAAGAGCTCTCATTCATCTTTATGAGCGTGTTTATCAGGGCGCATATCGTTACTTTCTTCAGCGTCAAAAGCTTTTCTCGCCGGCGAAACATTTCCGAAGCCGCCTTTTTGCGTGTAAACCCAATAATTCTCGCGAGCAAGTCGAACATCGCATTTTCGCCGAGCGCGCGACGACGTTTTCGTTGAAAGGCTGTCCGCCTACGCTCAGGGGGCGCAGAAATACAATTCGAATTTCGCGCCGCAACGTATTGTCGAGCGTTTAGCGAAATTTCGAGTATTTTAAATTGCAGTGGAAAACGTGATTCTTTATTACGTTATAAACTTTTAGACTCGTATACATCGCTAAACGAAAAAACAATTTCGTTTCTGTATATTACCCAGCCGCTCGATATTTTGGCGCGAAATTTGAATTCGCCGTAAAAGATACTCCCCAATCGAGCAGCTCCGCCCAACGAATAAAAAGCTTCTTCGCTCGTACAACCGATGCCAGAACGACGTACACGCAGAATCTCGCCGATCTACCGTGTATATTCGCTAGATCGTTCTGTCATTTGATATCCAGTAGTTTCCGAGAGAGGCTTTGAGGAAAGCATCTCTCTCTTTCTCTCTTTCGCGGCTCTCGCTATAATTAGTCGCAACGCAGAGAAAGAGAGAGAGAGAGACGCTCACGCACCGGCGCAGAGGCTGCTTCGGGCGCCGATCAAATCAAACATAAATAAACTCCTTCCTTTTGCTTCTCCCTTTTCTTATAATACTGCAGCAGCGGCGGCCGCCGCGGCATCGGCATCGCCGAAAGGGGGGCTCACGGATCGCGACGACGGGGAGTCAAACAAAACCGCGTGGGTGTGTGCGTTTGTGTGCCGCGAGCTCTCTTTCGCGCTCTCCTTTCTCTCTCCCTCTCTCTCTCTTTCTCTCTATACTTAAATCGGAGAATAGATATAAGTATAGATATCCGTGGAAAGCGGCTGTATTCAAGGGATGTATATAGGAGCGAGAGAGAGCGAGTTGATCAATGGAAATAGTTGCCCTTGGAATCGCCACGACAACGAGCAATATTCCAACGTGAACTGATTTAACGGCTGTGCGTAGAGAGAGAGAGAAAACGAGCGACTTTTTGGATGAATCTGAAATTTCGCGTGTGCAAAGGCGGATTTTGCGCACGACGTGCAGGAAATATGCGAGTGTAGATATTCAGTCGACTTGGATTAATGGGTCGAAAGCATGACGCGAGAAACTTTAGGCGCGAAAGCGAACGTTGCACAAAAGTAGCGTGCGGGAAATCCCATTTCCCGCACGCAGTGTATCTCAGAAGTAGTACGTTGCCGTTAGTACGTGCGCGGGAATATTACTTCGGCCTTCGGAGCAACGGAATCGTTACCCAACCGCAAGCGCATACTGCACGCTTGCGTGCGAGAAACGGGACTTTGCGCACGGAGCTGAAGAAAAACGGATCTGGATCGGCCAGAAACGCGTCGCTGTACTTTTTAGAACGCGAGTTTTCTTCGTCTTCTCGCGTGTGCTCTCTGCCGGCGTTGCGATGCTGAAAAGCAAAAGGGACTAAAGATAGTACGGAGCGAGCGCAGACGCGCGCGTTCTCTCCGCCGCGCTCTTCCGGAACGCGTAAATGGGCTTCGAAAGATGAGAGTGAGTGAGAAGCCGAGGCGCGAGAAGAGCCCGAAGCCGGCGCGCGGAACGAGGGAGAGATTCGCTAAATTTAGTGCAGCCCGCAAGTATAGTATCGTAAGGGCGCAGCGGAGCTGACCCGCTTCGTATATCCTATAGTCGTATATAGGCCTGGTGTATATGGTCTCTCGCGCGCGCGGCTTTTTCATTATATGGGCCTGTCACGCGCGCGCGCGGGCTCTATTCGACGCTATATATATACGTTGTTAATCTCACCCTCCCACGTAAACGCGTGATATATATTTCTATTGCGAAATATGCGCGCGAATCACAATGTTATATTATACGACTGTATAGCGTTGCGTATTTCGGTATAACTGTGTAAAATTTTGATGTTATCTGTATATAGGCAGAATTGAACGAGCTGTATTTGTAAAAAAAGTAGTATTTGTAAAAAAAGTCGAATTTTATTGGCACTTATCGAAAAACCTACGCGTAGCATAGCTATATATGTATATAGTTTATGCATAGTTAACAAAAAATAAATGTCAACTCACCGGCAATCTGTTCTGGCGGCAGCTCGTCGGCCTGTGGAAAACAAAGCACAATGGGATAACGATTAGAAAGTATCGTTCACTGCGAGCCTCGAGTGCGCACTATATACAACCCCAGTATACACGACATAAATAGTTTATTCTGTTTTCTCGCATATCGATCGTGAAAATTTTCAAAAAAATTCACTTGTACAGTCGTGATTTCTCGCGATGTACGTACACGATATTCGACATAATTCAAGTTGAAAGTACAATATTGTTTATTTATTTATTTATTTTTTGTTTACTTTATAAAAACAATTATATCTTGTATACGGTGTGTACAATCAATCCGCCAAATGCGAAAACACACCGCGCGTACGCGAGTGCGCAAAATGGCCTTATATTAATCATAGTAGACTATATATAGTATATTATATACATATTGTTAATCAACCAGAATAGTTCAGCTGGAATTTCGAAATTTAATGTTGCGATAGAGCGTAGTAGGAGCCACTGCGACACTGTTATAGTATATAGTAGTACGCGATATTCGCGCGTATATGATTATTCGATTCACTGCGCGGCCGAGAGTTGGAAAATGAAAATTATTCAAAATAAAGTACTACGTGCACGTGTGCGTGTATTAGAAATTAGGTGTGCGTAAAAGTACAGAGAGAAAAGGTAATAGGCGTAAAGTTCGAGCATGTGTGCGAAGAGAAAAGAAATATAGGTATAACAGACGTACAGACGAGACGTAAAAGTGATAGTATTATTATTACGGCACAGAAGATTGCGAGAGGAGGTGTGAGCAGAAAAAAATAGAAAAAGAATAAACGACTGTATAATTGTTTTTCTTTACCAGGGCGGCGACTTACAATATCATCAATAGAACATACCATCTTGCGGCGGGGGAGGGTTGCTTTGTTGTTTAACGAACTCTATCAAGGATCCAACGCGCTCGTGCGAATTCGTATATCACAGTGCGTAACGCGAGGTACAGAGAAAAGGGGGCGCAAGAGGGTGGGATGGTCGAACCGTGCGAGAAAGCCTACTTTCCCGCCCCGACTCTCAGCAGCACTGGGCGCACTGCGGGCGAAAAACCGGTTTTAACACACTGAGGCGCTTTCGCTCCCTCTGACGGCGGGGTAAAAGTGCTCGAGAAAGTTTCACCCACGACTGCGTGTGTCTAGGAGCGGCCGCGCGTAGTCTTTGACTGAAGCCTAAAGCCCGACCAGACGCTCGTAATATCCGCGCCGCGGCGATATAGCCGGTTGCGTTCTTCGCGCGCGAGACGAGTATCTTTCTGTCTCTCTCTCTCTCTCTCTCTCTCTCTCTCTCTCTCACTTTTGCTCTCTCCAGCGGTGCGCACGTACCGATTCCGCCCCACCCCCCCCCCTTTCTCGAGGAACACCCCCCCCCCTCATCCCCCTCTGGAACACCTATAGCCTACTCTTGGCTATTCTTGTCCCTGTTGTATATACTCGTATGTGTATGTGTTGTGTATATATGCGGTCTTTAGAGTCTTGCGAGCGCGCGCGAAATCCCGCGCTCAAACCGAATTATAAAACGAGAGATCTCGCGCGTATACTTATATCTCATACTTATACATCGATTCGCGCGCGGCTCTTCGATTTTACGCGCGGCGCGGGCCGACGCCCCGTGCGGTAATCGCTTTTCTCGCTATACACGGGACTTCGGCGGTTTGTGCGATTTTATTTTGTTTATGCCGGGGCTGATATTGTATAGACGCGGGGGTTTCCGTTGATAATTCAATTTTGCGCGAATAATAGATGAAAAATAAATAAATAAACAAATTTTATACAAGGGGAGATGCTGGATTACAGAATGTAAGTTTTGGAGGGAATTTTGAAATAAAAGACTAAGTCATTCTGAGCTTTGGTTATTCGCATCGATTGTTTACACTTAATGTGTGCACAATTCGTATATCATATCGTCGCTTCCGACGAAGACTAGCACAGTTCGAAAAAGTCGATTTTCATTGCTTGCATAATAAATTTAAGCTACTATATACAAAAATAGTAGATTTTCTTACAAGGGGGGAAAATGTAATTTCCGCACGCACGTGGTATGACGGCCGAGGCGAAGCCGAGGCCGTCATAAACGTGCGTGCAGGAATTACATTTTACCCCCATGTAAGAAATAGTATTTTTTTCTATCCCCGGTCGAAAGTACATTGATTCATTTAAAAAACGAAATCTATCAGATTGCTTGTAGGTTATGCGCGTTTAAGGACTGTCGATGCCCGCCCGACATTTGCAGCACGAGCGAAGCGAGTGCTGCTGGTCGGGGCGGGCATCGAAAATACATAAACAAGCAGATTATTGTAAATTGCTTAAATAAAAAGCAATATAAAAGAAGAGAAAGACAATATTGATAAATTGATGATTAGAAGATTCAAAGTAGCAAATTTTTTTCAGATAAAAATAATAATCTATTTATTGCAATTTTCACATGAATAAAAATTATTTACAATGTTACCATGAAAAGTACAATTTTCATATTACTATCGTCATCAGATGTTATATTTGTGTTAGCCATACTGTACTTTTTTGATTACTCGTAGCAAGTTTTTAAGACTTAACCTCGTGCTGCATAAGCTCTCAGCTTTGATACGATGTGATTTGACTCGCTTGTTTTGATGTGACTCGACCATAGAGCGAAAATATAGTACGACGCTTTGAAATTGGCGCTACTTTCACAGCGCGATCGTCATCGATTTATCAATAGGTAAAAGTACTCCTTTTTCTTGTCTAAGCAGACGGCGAAACAATGTACTTTCGCCCAGGGGATAGAAAAAAAAATATTACGTATGTGTTAAAAGTACAATTTTATGTACCTATACGTTTAGATAAGTTTATCATTTGCAGACTTTTGATATACTTATATAGCATTGAATTCTAGGCATATTTCGAAGTGCGCTAGTCTTCGTTGGAAGCGACGATATCGCCCCAAAACTTGTACAACTTTGAGGGTAAATTTTGTAAATCGATAAGCGAATCGTCCAGTGGTTTCGCGAAAGTTTTATTTATGCTCTTGATATAGTACAATAAAATTCCGTCTGCTATACGCTGTTTTGCAGCTTATTTTGCTTTCGTGGGAAAAAAACGCTAACGATTGCGCGATAACCCATGAAGTATATATACAACGTTGAATCAGAGACGTTATATATATTTATAGACCAAAGCGAATCAAAAAAATATATTAATACTCCCACGGCGTCGTTTGCATTGACGCGCGGAAAAGAAATGATACACAAAATATATATATATATATACACGACAATTTTTGACATTTTCGCAATCCGAAATTCTCCGTCGCCCAAACATTTGTCTATAGACTCGAAGGAGAGAAAAAAAATCGATGGATCACCTCAAAATAAATCTTTTTGTTGTGCGCGCATAAACTATGTCGACTGCGTTTCGGAGACGTCATCGTCGCTCTTCATTAGAAGCCCAAGTTTATTAACCACGTGTTTATTTTAAAGGTACAATTTTTAGTTTAACGCTTTGCATTCTTAGTTTGATGGCCAGCAATGACCCAATTCAAACGCTCGGCGTCGTAAAACTGCCAAATATGCATATCACATTTTTTAATGCGTTCTTAAGTCGGTGCATCATGATATATTTTGATTAGCAGCGTAATTTATGGGTAGTTATAGGAGGCCCGTGTAACTTTCATTTTGAGATGAAAGATGCGTTCGAGAATGATTTTCTTGTTACTCAACTATTTCGGAGATATTATTGTCAATCAATACCATATTTTATTTTGAAATCTTGTCTCTGGTTCGTTTATCCTGTAATTAGGTCAGAGAATGCAATTTAATATTTTTTATTCGACAATCGCTGTAAATTTTTTTACGAGAGATAGAACATGAGAATTTAACATGAGAAATTACTATATGAAAAGAAAAACGCGGTTATTCGGATTTTCATTTTTATATATATTATATATATTTTTTAACGGACATACTTAAAAAATATTGGATGTCTATATTAAATTTTAAATAAATTACACTATTAATATTAAATTTGTTTTTATATTCAATTTTAGAGAAACTGATTTTAGAAAAAATAATTTTAGAAAGAACGATACGCTAGAAAAATTAGCTTTAGAAAAAAAATGGCTTTTAGACAAATCGGTCCTTAGACACTTCGTATTAGAAAACGCGACCCCCCACCGCGGAGAAAGAATGATAAATTTTCATTTGAACTCTATTTTACACTTTTGGAAGTTCAGCCAGGAATAATTCCGAATAAGCGGAACTATAAAGCATTTTTATTTTTTGCCGTCGAAAATTCAGACTTCCCGCGGAGCGTACGCAGAATGACAATTTAAACGGCTCTGCTAAGTAGCTTGACCTCAAAATTAAAAGTTTGAGTTGCTTTAAAAAAATACCGAGACGTGACAGTTCTGTAACGTTAATAAACCGATCCTCGCGAAATTTGAATTTATTCGAAAAAAAGTATATTTATATACGTGCTCAATATTTCAACCGAATTTGAATGTTTAGAAACATTTTAATTGTTAAAAAAAACTAAATTTTTTCATTTTTAAAATTTTGAATACCACATTTTGAACACAAAATTTTTCATACCACAAACTACGCTAATACGCAATACTGACAAAATTTGAGCTGAATTGAAGCATATGGTCATTTCTAATCTTACGCACTGTGAAAAACAGTCTACAGAGTGCAATGGATTTTAAAGTTTTCAATTGAAGGATAAGTATATCTATTATAAGTATAACTATAAAATGTTTTTCTAACTTAGCATGTAATTTAATATTAATTTTTTATAATTTTATTTATCAAGTTTTAAAGGTGTTTGGTCCCCTTAAACGATCGATCAGGTTTTTTTTTAACGGGCATAACTTTCGATCAGAACATCGAATCTTGGTATATGGTATTTTTTTAATTAAAGCTCTATAAAAATATATTATTGCAGTGCAATTTCAAATATTAGTAGTGCCTGAGAAACACTCGTAATTGTTATTATTCCAGTATTTTCACGCATTCGCTTTTTGTAAAAAAAGAATTAAAAATGGCTGAGAAATATGGTTACTAGTAACTTTTCCCATGTTCCTCTACACTTTCGACTATCTTTCGGCATACAGAAGAAAGTCTCATCGGTCCGAAACCTCTAGCTTTAAAAAAAATTTTTCGATTTCCAGACCAAAGAAAATTGCATATTTTTTTAAAATTCGACATATATATAAGTATATTCATCTCTTGTATAGTCTCCCCTACTATATAAGTCCATATACACATGTGCATCGGCGCAGCGGCGCGCGGTTGACGCAATCTGTCTAGCGACGAGCGCCACCCGCGCGCGTTTTAATGGCTTTTCCTCGAAAATCAGCCGCAGAGTCCACGCGCAAATATATACATACACACCATGTGTATACCTATATATATAATATATATATACACGTAGACGCGTCTGCAGAAAGCAAAATAATCGTACAATCCCGTCGCCGGCTGGGGGTGTCGGAGCGATATACTCTCTCTTTCTCATTCTCTCTCTCTCTCTCTCAGCTGCTTGTGTACGGAAATAGAAAAATAAGCGTTTGCGCGAGCTTTCGAGACCCCATGGTGTGCGTGTGCGCGACTACGTGTGCGTATATAGTGGGAGAGAAGAGAGAGAGAGCGGTTATATAGAAAGCAGCAAGCGACAGTAAAGTCCGCTGGATTTACGGATATGTTTACGTTATTTTTCATAAAACTCGTCGGCCGACTATCTTTTCTACAATTCTCTCCTTTTTTTCTTGATTCTCCCTCTCTCGGCGCTCCGCCTCTCTGTTATAACTCTATATAAATTCCTAGAGCTTTCGTATGTATTATATATTGCATGTATAAAATACACTCCCGCCCACGCTTTCCTTCGATTCGAATATTGTACGAGAATTTACGGCGCCGTTTACACACGATGAGCATAATACTAAATAAAAAATAATAGATATGTATATAATATATATATAACAAAGAAAAAAGCTCGGCAGAAGCTTTCGTCGGGATGACGCGTCAGCGAATACTCATCGATAAATGTGCACATTGTACAAGGAAAGAAACGAGAAGAGGCTTTCGCGTAGGAGTGCGCGTAAATTTTTCCCCTCGAATTCCAGTTCTCTCAGCCTCTCGAGAGCTTTTAATCGAGCTATACAGTATAGCGCCTCTCGCTCTCTCTCTCTTCCAGCCGATTTCGTTGCGGGATCGTGTTACTTACTCTCCGCGGCGCGCGCGGCCCGTTGCTACATATGTTTCCGCGGCTCGAGCGAAAATATGACGTATACACTTATACCCGTTGTATATAGCTATACATGTATATATAGGACATGTAGGTATGGTGCGTATACGAGTGTATCCAGGAAATTTCGGAAACAACTCGGACGGAAAAGTTGCGAAAAATTTTCTTGAAGGCACATACCAGACCTGTTTTCTCTCGTTTCTTAGGTCGTTCTGAAAGAGAAAAAGCTCGCGTGCACGGAAAATCTTAGGGGTATATTTTTTTCCGGAGCAGAAACGACTCGAAAAAAAGAGAAATAATTAACAGAAAGAGAATTCATATAGATTTTTTTCTCGAAAACTAAAGGACTCTTATGAAAATTTCATTGGATCGAAAATGTCTTGAAATTCATGAGAGAATGCTCTGAAATTTTTTCAGATTGATCTGGTGGAATTTTTGATTTTTGAAAAATCCAAAAAAAAAATCGAAATTTTGGAAAAATCTAAAAAAATCTCAGAGCATTCTCTCATGAATTTTAAGACATTTTCGTTCTAATGAAATTTTCATAAGAGTCCATTAGTTTTCGAGAAAAAAAATCTATGAATTCTCTTTCTGTTAATATTTCTCGTTTTTTCGAGTCGTTTTTGCTCCGGAAAAAAAGCACACCCTAAGATTTTCCGTGCACGCGAGCTTTTTCTCTTTCAGAACGACCTAAAGGAACAAGAAAAAAGAGATCTGGCAGGCGTGCCTTCGAGAAAATTTCTTGCAACTATTCCGTCCGAGTTGTTTCCGAAATTTCCTGGACGTACTCGTATATACAATATACCTATATATAACGGGGAGAGACGACTGGCGGCCGGCCAGCTGGAAAAGCACGGCTCGAATCGGTGGTAAATCGCTTCGAGCTTTCTCTCTCTCTCTCTCGAAAGCCGCCGCGCGCTCGGCTCTCATCCCTCTCGCGCTCATCACACTTGTTAATACTTATAAATACCGCTCGCGAGAGCCCCGCCGCTGCGCCGCGCAATATTTATTGCGAGGCTATTAATCGTTGCGGAGTACATATGCGCCGCGGCCTATGGATGTTAATAATGTTGTGTCTGTGAGTGTGTGTGTGCGTGTGAGTCTGTGGATTGTTGGTTGAGCACTTGGAGAGTTGGGGAGAGAGAGAAAGAGCAGGTGTGACATTAGGGCGAAAGAAGAGCGCGGAGACGTGTGAATTATTGTGTTTAGCTAGTGGGATGGGGCTTTAGAAGATTTCTGGCGCGTAGGCGTAAACATGCGCGCGAGCGGCGGGTTTTCTTGCGGATTTGTACTTTGTTTCTTGTATATTAAGTTATTTAGCGTGTATAATAAAAGATTATTGCAATAGTGTGTAAAAGATAAATGTCTTTGTCGCTTTGTATTTTAAGGTTATATCTTGTGCGCGCAGCTCCGATGGGGTTCATTCGTAATTTTACAAATTTAATAAACAACATAGTTATAATAAAATTGGTATAATGAATCTTTAAAATTTAATATTCATTGAATAATGAATATGAATTTTTATAGTTTTTACAGTTTTACAATGTAACAGGCAATTATACTACAGTGGCTTCTGCGACTGAAAGAGTTGTAACGTATATGGGCCATTCGTCCAAAACTGGTTTTTTTATCTTAAAAAATGGACCACCTAAAAAAGATCGATTTGAGGGTAAATATTTGATGGTAGATATTTAAGGTATAAGAAAACAGTTTGTTTGGAAAATACTACAGCTGTGATTAAGTTTCGTCCATAAGATTAACATAGGCAAACGGAGAGGTTGTTACATTAATGACATGTACATTACTGACATGTGACCACTAAATGTTACGCTGTAAGGAGCGATTAATAAATACTCAAATTTCCTTGCGAATTTTTTCTTTTAAGAAGGTTTTTAACATTTTTCG
This sequence comes from Philotrypesis tridentata, assembly GCA_018906965.1. Lineage (NCBI taxonomy): Eukaryota > Metazoa > Arthropoda > Insecta > Hymenoptera > Pteromalidae > Philotrypesis > Philotrypesis tridentata. The sequence goes on from JACCIB010000006.1 coordinate 7,378,999, forward strand.
CTCACTTATCGCTCACTATTCGCTCGCTAACGGCAATTTTTTTTCTACCTCAACAAATAAGTCTGCATAAAAACTGACAACAGTGCAAAAAAAAAGTAGTTATGCAAAATATGCCTTAAGTCGGCTCAATTTGAAATGTATCGGTTTCGCAATGAAGGATGGCAACACTGATGGAAAATAGACGCGAAATTCAAAAATGCAAAATTCAGTTTTTAAGTTTCTATGGCTATAGGAATGCATAAAATCATATGTATAAGGGGCTAAACTAGAGAAACTTTTAAAGAATATGTTCCTTTTGAAAATCCCATGACTATTGGTGGGTGTTTATCTGTACAGTCTTGCATTTATACTTCATTTTATCATTACATCGTTTTTACACAAGCCTTATATGTCGAATTTAAAAAAAATGCACTTCTGTGGTCTGGAAATCGAAAAAAATTTTTTAAAGCTTGAGGTTTCTGACCGATCGTAACAAATTTTTTTTACAAAAAATTAATACATTAAAATGCTGAAATAATAATAACTACGAATGTTTCCAAGGCACCAATAAAATTTCGAATTACATTACAATAAAGTATTACAAACGACCTTTAATTTAAAAAAAAAATATGCCCAGAGTCGATGATCTGATCAAAAGTCATACTCGAATAAAAAAAAAATAATAAAAATACGAATAACCGATTTTTTTTCCTCAATACGCCTCCCCATTTTAAATTTTCATATTCTATATTTTCTACATTCCTCAGCATTTTTTATCACCTTTTGGCTTAGCAGAAGAAAGTCCCATCGGTTCGAGAGCTGCAGCTTAAAAAATTTTTTTTTCAAATTCTAGACCAAAGAAAAGTGCATTTATTTTTTGCAATTCGACATATTATACGCAGATGAAATTACGCGCTAACAGTTCTCGATTTTGCGATGTACACGATTCGGATCGACTATACAAAATCTGCGACGACACTCGCGCGAATAGCGAAACTCGCTTGAACAAAACAAAAAATACATATATACACTTCACTCCGAAATCCGAGAAGAAGAAGAAGAAGAAGCTACAGACGCTGCGGCCCGGCTTTTAATATCACAATAATCCGTCAATCATCTCTCCTTCTGGCGCAATAATCCTCGCTCTCCCTCGTGCTTTACAGCCCGCATAAGCGACACGGAGCGTTTGCGCGACACTGCCGTTGGTTTTCTGCCAAATTTCGCATTGTTCGCCGTGTGGTATATAAACGTTTTTACCGCGCACTCGTATAACGAACGCACCGCGCGCGAGCATTTATCATCGCGCCAAATTATTCGCCAAAATAATCGAGGCTTCTTCATTAAGCGAAAAATCGTGACGCGCTGGCTTATTGCGTGAATTTTGGATGGCAGTCGACTGCCTTTGTAGCTTGAAAATTGGAGTGTTCGTATTTTTGGGATTTGGTGTGCGTCCCGTAGGCCCCATTCCTCTCGAGGCATATCGCCGTTCGAATTCGCAATTAATGCGGACAGCGAGCGATTGTGCGGCGATCGAGCAACCAATTATTTCGACTTCGTCAACAAATATTTTTGCAATTCGGAAGTTTTTCCATAGACATTTTATTTCCCTCGAGTATAGTTTAAGTCAAAGAATATTTTTAGAACATTTTTTGAGGGGGTCAAAAAATTGACCGCTCGATAGCGTGTGGATGATTACACATGTGGGAAATGATACATGTAATGAATTAGTTTCTCGAAACATACTCTGACAGAAATTTTGAGGCGTAAGGGATCTTCCACTGTTATTTTTTTGAAAATTTTCGAACCAAAAATAATACTAACTTGCATAAACCCTGAAAACACGACTCTCATTAGTTAGACAAACAAATCGTTTTTCAAAGCTTCCGTATAATTTCAACCCAAAGGGTACAGGTGTATCTGGAAATAGTTTGCTTTGTTACAAAGATTTTTCGCAATGATGAAGTGCATAATACCGCATTTCCTTTATAATTTCCGAAGAGCCAAGTTGCTGCTATTTTCCTCGAATTTACCCACTTTACTTCTTATAGGTGTTACTGTCTAATCTTATTAATCTACTGTCTACCAATAAAATTTTTATTTTTATACGAAATTTCATGCACGTATTATAATTCGTACTTTTTCATTAGTGTTGATTGACGAAACGTATAGTTTTAACTACGACGGTCAAACATTAAAAATACATTTTTTTTTCGAACGAGTAGGAGAAGAATAAGAAACAACAATAATTTACAATATTACGTAATTTATTGAAATATAAATAAATTTGTGTTTTGTCATCCTTTTATTCTCTCTCTCTCTCTTTCGCTCTCGTATCAAAAAGTTACTCGGTAATAAAAAATCCGTAACAAATTTCTTACAATAAAGATTAAGTAGGAAACATTGAGGACTACAATTATTGCGATCCTGTGGAGAGAAGGGCGAGTAAGGCACTCGCTGTGCCAACGGAAAATACGTAATTTACCGCTGGCGTCATTGTTTTCAGAATGTAAAACGAGGAAATAATGACGATAGCCAAGAATAGAGCGTTGTTGTAGAAGATTGAGAAAGTGGTAGCTTCGTAGTCGGCAACCTCGTTTTTCTTCCACAAAATTCTGAAATTCATTCAATATCAGAATTAATGCGATATAGTAGATTGCGCGTCGTGTTGAAAATTTATTTTGAGAAAAGATAAATGTATGATTTGTAGCGATTCTGTGTATTGAATGCACCAACACAAGTGTACAGCAAATAATGAAGAAAAACTCGAATGTTTCTTTTGTTGAAAACAAATATGTACTTTGCAACAATTAACAATTTTGGTACAGATCTTTGTAAACAAGTTCTAATGTCAACAAAATTCAATATGAAGCACAAATATTTGTTTTGAAATAAAATTACTGAAAAAGAAAAGTTATTCAGCTTCATGCTCCTGTTTCATTGTTCTTGACTACCCGATGACCATATGATTATTGAAAATAATGACCACAACAGATACAAAAAATTTTGGCTCAGACTGCTATTTACAAAATTTTTTTTGCAAGTACTAAAGTTTTATACACAAAGTACTTTTGTCAACAAAAAATTACATACATTAAAATTATTTTTGTCAACACCATACATACCTCTCATCCTTTTCTTTGCGGCTCATTTTCTTGTCCTCCGCTAGTTTGCGGCTCATCTCTCTCGTAACAGCATCCTCCCTTTTGACAGCAATCTGTATCAAAATAAGAGAGCAAAATTAAAATTTTTTATTCAATGTAAATGAAATAATACACCAAACATTAAAAAAATACTATACCTTATGCTTCAAAACATATTTTGTGTTTTTGTAAGCAAATGCCAATGCATATGTGCTGATAAGTGTCACCAAGATGAAGGAAATGAGATTGGAGTAGACATCGATCAAGTGAATCCTCCAGAACAGCCCTGGAAACACAATATTATTAATAATTTACTAAAAAATCGACGAAAGTTCTAAAATTTAACTTCAACAGCATTCAACTCTTCAGCAATTTTGAGCCGTACAGTGCAGCTGTACGTAGAGAAACCTAACCCTATAACCTCAAAAAGTTCACCTTAAACCCAAATAGTTGACTGAAACTCGGCTTGCCGATAATTAAAAATCGTCGCTCGATCGTTTCCACGCCAGCATTTCCAAAAATTAGCACGAAATTTCACGAACCAACAGGTGAACTCGACTTACATATGGGAATCGCCGAGACGATGAGAGCGTTGCCGTAGAACAGGGCGGACGACTTCGTCGACACGTTCCTCGAGAAGTCCTGGAGCAGGAGCTCCTCCTCCTTCGTGAACGCCTTCGATTTCCCGGACATTTTGCGCCTGTAACGATTTAAGGTCACCGAAAAAACAGATCTATCAAGTGGAACGGAAGACGTATATAGTTATAGAGGCGCGTGAACGGCGAATCGGTCCCCCCTGAGTCCCCTGACAAGTGGCAGAGTCGCTGGCTGGCCGTAGAGGTACAAGGCGGCAATCAGAATGACTTTCGGAGCATGCGCGAGTGGATTATTTTCCGAATTTCCATGAGCCGCACGCGACCATAGGACCAGCGACTCGACGACGACACAGTAGATGGTATAGCGGTGAATGGAAGACTATTATACGTACGGTATAGATATACGGTGCAGCGGTGCAGCCTGTCGACGTGTCCCTTCGTCGAAACGCGTGGTCACGTCACACGAGATGCAAAACGCTCTCGTGTCGTATGTCGTTCCGCGATGGATGTGGAATTGTACGGAGTGGCCATCTCGTGGAAGATGAGCGAATCAGCTGCGTGTTTGAAATTCGGAAAAAATTCTCGTTCTGTATTTTTAACGTTATCCTGCAAAATAAAATGTTTTTTTTTCTTCCCCTGGATGTGGATTTGAGAAAAAAAGTTAAAACACCGTGAAATTCAAGGCAATCAATTTATTCTCAGACAAATTAGGACATACTTCACGAATACACATAAATTTTATAAACATTGCGCCTTGTGGATATACATTTTTTCACCGTATTTTCTCACTCGTTTTGGTCAGTAATTGTAAACAGCAAAAGCATGTAGTACTTCTATATTTTCGTATTCATCGATCTCTTACTGCGGTTTTCTTTTTTTCTCAGGGATATGCTTCCAACGCGTGTTAGCCGGTGTGCGCGCGATACACAATCATATGTATTTTATTTGTATAAATACACCTAAGAATTAATTTAATAAAATAAATTTCGCAGCGGTACGGATACAAAGTATATACACAACGTGGAATAAATTAAAAAATGCGCTAGCGTTAATCTCGCATTGGATCGCAGTCATTTTTAGTCGATGTAAAGGAACGTCAATGAACTTCAATCATCCCGTCTTTCAGTGCACTTAAAATGTATACTTTAGATTGTTCAAAATAAAATCGCGACCGATCGTTTGTAATCAACCTTCCATCAATACCTATAGATAATATGTATAGCTGTATATAATTTTCTACTGGAATTGTAACATCACAAAAACAACAAGTGCTGAGAATTCTTTCTCATTTGATATGTGACTGGAGATGTAAACTGAAAAAAGGCTCATTATACACGATCGCTCTGGCGCTACTTAATTTTATTTTCAAACTAAATAATTTAATGATTACAATTATCTTTTCCTGATACTTCAGTAACTTATTCAGCTATTAGTAACATTCATCTACTATATGAACAGAAGTAGTCGAGACTTCTTTCATGTGATGAGTCAAATAAATAAAGCACCTCGATTAAAAAAACAGTATAAAAATGTTTTCACCTTAGAATATCAGCTGCGTTCAAATTTCAAATAAATTATTATTATATGTACAAGAATTTTAACTGGAGATTTTTGTACTTAAGTCTATTCAATTCATCAGCTGTTTTTTTTCTTTGGAATCATTTTCTTACAAAGTAATAAAATGCGCACTTGAATGCAGACAAAAATATATTACTAATAAATAAAATACAATTGAGTAAAGTCGCTATCATTCATTAAAAAATTTCTTAGCAATGAAGTAAATAATCTTAGCAGTTGACGTAGCTATATAATCAGTTATGAGTGTTGTGACCCAACTTCGAGTCGTAGTTCTCGAATCGTTTGCTTAAAATAGATAATATACGTACTTTATACATTGTCAAAAATCAAATGAATAATTTTGTATAATTGTGTAGGTTACCTCGGAACACGGAATTCTGTTAATTCATTGCAAATTTCATTTAAAGCTAAAAATCGCAAGTTTGACATGATTTCTAGGCTTTCGTAAAACGTACGGTTCGAAATTGGTGCGTTAGACTTGTAGCTAATATCTACATATATATTTATGACTTTTCTCACTCGCTTTGCTTCTCCAGCTTCCAACACCCGTATCCAAATGTACTATTATGCATCGTTAAATATCATTAGTGAAAGTAATGGACATCTTGGAGATTCGGACTTTCATCGTCAAGTTTACACCGCGTTGCGGTTCTCATTATTTGCAAAAATTATGCATAATTATACAAACATCAGACTTAGCTAATATAAATCATTATCGCATGACAACCTCGAAATTTTGCATTTTATTAAAATAAGTAAGTATATATGTTTGCGTTATTAATCACATAGGCATACTTATTTAATAAAATATCTGAGTTCATTTATTATTTATTCTTTTATTTTTCTTTTATCTAGCTACGATAAAATATTTGAACAAATCGGCGTAATTCCGATCTCACCTACATAAAATGGAATCATCACGACCATCGTTATAATCTTTTAAGCTAATAACGAACTATCGAGGTACAGTAGAATCAATAAATATCTTGAAATTATTCAATATCGCGATAGCAGAAGAACCGATTGCTATTGGAATATCATAATTTGCATAGGTGTAAGTATATAAAACGTTATGTATAACTTCGAATTTAATTTTCTATTTTATGTACATACAACATTTAAAAACGTTTTTATTGTTTAGCTACATTATCCTACCTCAGCATTGTCATCTCTATATTCTAGATATTTAACTCTCATCAAATCTGCACGTGAGATTTCAACTAGGAAGTGGCAATATTTCGAAATCAATAGTGCTAATAACGATCCTGCAGTGAGTTTGTAGCGAATATTCATCTGAGCGGGATGTATAACGGCATTTATCGTTGCTATGCAGTTTAATACTATATAATTTCGTTCGAAATTTTTTCCGTTAGCTTTCCTAGTTCTTCCAAACGTTTCTGTACATAGAGAACGGCTTAGCAAACATAGCTCTGTGTATGCATATGTACATATATTTTGACAACAGTTTATCGAAGACTAATATACAATGTAACTCCGTCATCGCATTATTTACGCTGCTCAGCGCTACCGTTTGAAGCTTTTCGTGAGTTTAAAATCATAGTCTAAGCCACGTCTCCGTCATAGTGAAGATTACGAGTCTGCAATAGTATAATCTTTGGACTACGGTAAAAGATCGAGCGATTCAAAATTAGATTGCACTCAACAACAACAACGTTACTCTTTACAAATAGTCAGCATGCTTTTATATATATCGAATCCAACTATTTTCCTTATGTTTCTTCACGAAAATAATTTATCTCTTATTTTCATAGAGGTCTCCTCGCGCACGTCTTTCGGGAATGCTTGGCGATTGATATACATCACTCTTGCGAGTCTTGTAATATTATAGAATAGAATTTTAGTAGTAGTACTAGTAAATAGTAGTAGTATAATAGTAGTAGTAACAGTAGCGGTATAGTGACAATAGTAGTAGCAATAGTTAGAAGTAGTAGTAGCAGTAATTAGTAGTAGCGATAGCAGCAACATCATCAACAGTATAGATAGCGGTATTTACGTATAGTATACTCTTAGGTCTAAATCCGTCTCGATTCACACTAAAATCGCGCCTTCCAGCATTGCAATGGCAGGTATATCGTAGCCGAATAGTCACTGCACGTCCGCAAAAGCTCCCTTGAAAATCGCGCTTGTACAATCTCGCCGACGAGGCGCGCGTCCGAGTTTCCCCCCTGGAAAATTGACTAGCGTACAACGGACACGACGCCGGCGACGTCGGCCGTCGCCCGGGAGAGATTTACAAGCTCGTCTCCTTGCCTCAAATGATCCGATCCTTGATCTTGGAGTACTTGGGCGGGGTACCGGCGGTGGCGGCCGGTACCGGCGGATCCTGCTTCGTGGACGGCGGCCAGGACTCCTCGGCGAGGCTGCCGTACCTCTGGACGCCGGGGAACGACCTGTCGGAGCTCTGGGGCGAGTAGTAGCCCGAGTGCAGCTGGTAGTAGCTGCTGAGGGGCGACTGGTACTGGTAGTAGTCGGAGCCGGGCTGCAGGGCGCCGACGTTGCTGTAGCCCGAGTACGAGCCGTACTGGGAGTAGTAGGTCGACGAGGAGGAGGAGTAGCCGCGCTCGCTGAGGCTGCGGTAAGGCCCCGGGTGCTGGGCAGGCTGGGGCCGGGCCTCCTGTCAGACGGGCGTGCTCACCGCGACGCTCGACATGTACTCGATGTCGCCGATGCTCTTGACGCGCCGGTGACGCTTCGTGCTGCCGGAGACGGTGGAGGGTCGTGGCGGCAGCTGGGGAGGCGGTGGCGAGTTGCTGCGCAGGCTGTTGACGTACTGGCCCTGGCTGGCGAGGCTGCCCGTATCCGAGGACGAGGACGGCGAGGCTTTCTCGCTGCGGGGCCGCAAGCCCAGCGCTCGGCTCAGCGATCCCTGGAAAAATTGAAAATTTTTTTTCTCGTTAGGGGAGGGTTTTTGGAGAGAAGGTTTGGAGAGTCAACTTACTTTTCGGTCGTGGAATACGTGCGCGGTGTACCTTTTTTTTTTATTTTCGTTTGCGCCATCGTTACGTGCTTGGCATATAGCGAAAGCGGATCGAAAATTTTTGGAAACCATTGCCGATCGATGATTGTTAATATTGTTTTTATTTGAAATTAAAATTATTATTGAATTTTTCAAGCTACGTAGGCTATTGACGTACCACTGATTCAATTGTATTGTCTCTTGTATAGTTTTGGTACAACAAAGCGTTGATATCATCAGAATTAAAGAAGAGAATGAATAATTAACTCACAATACATACAGCTACGCTCTGCGGATCATTCGCAAACTAATTTTGATAACTATAAAATGAAAATTATGCAGAACTATGTAAATACCAAATCAATATTACATTTCTGCGCGATCATGATTAAACATTGACATGTAAGTGGGGATGTATAATGAAAACGTCAATCTTGAATTATATGCGGAATGTAACAATAAAGGATTATTTTATTATGACAGTAATGTTAGAGATCTCGTAATAAGGTATGTTAAACAACTCAATCGATGAATATGGCTTTTCATGAAAAGAGTCAATTATAACAATGAAATAATGTTATCATGATGATCAGGATAATACACTGTATTTTGTAATATAAGCGCACGATTTTCATGTTATTCGTTATATCTAATAGTATTAAAAAAATAAAGTGACTATTTTTTGTAAAAGTAAAATTGTTCTTTCAAAATCTTGTTAAAGTAATCGTGTACATCAGGATTATCAAGAAATATTTTAGAATATACGTAAATTACGTGACGTTAATCAAAATCGGATGTAATTGCTATAACACAAAATGCTCACTCAAAAAGTTCCAAGTTAATTAAAAAAAAATTGGATTAAATTTGGAACTTAGAAGGAATTTCTGAGCGTTATGGACTGATGCGTCCATAAAGAGAATCACAAAGTGTTTGCGAGAAAATGAGAGAGTAGAGAAAGAGAGATAGAGAATGTAAGGCTCTTTGCCAATGTACATCCATTCATACATACGTAGCTCTAGATACATACATATGTATAACAAAAATTAAAACAAATATTTCAAAAATATTTCATTGATAAGAAATTAAAAAATAAGAAAATCTATAGAATATAAAATATAGAAAAGGACGAGAACAAAAATGAATTAAATAATACAAGATCATTTTAGTTATCAAAAAAAAAATTCTAATAAAGAGTTAATATATGTACGCAAAGTAAAAAATAAAAAGAGAGTGAAAGAGGGGCGAAGGCATTTACGACATTTTCCCGTAGACATTTCACGATTCTTATTAGCAAACTTCTTTATTAAACAGGGCCACTTTTACTCAACAGTAGTTAAATTAAACTTAAATTTATATTTGTACCTATTATGAATATATTTATATATATTTATTTACGCTATGCACATTGCACATGCCTGAAACGTTAGCTGCTGGTTTTTTTTTGCGTTAATGATAATTGCATAAATGCAGAGTCACATGTTAGTATTATTCGTTTTCTTGATCTGTAATTTCATCGTTAGATTTTACTTGAGATGTTCGACTTGTTATCCGTCAATATCTATTATAGATTCAAATATTTTAGGTGTAATTAATTCCCTCTTTAAGGCAGTAAGCATAATTTATTTTTCAAGCGTGCTATTCTTGCAAAGAAGGCGGATAATTGATATCTTATGTTTTTTCTCATTCGTGTCTTATCAGTCTTCATTGGCGGCATTTATCTGAAGCTCGTTACTCGTCGAAAATTTAACAAAAATGACATTTTCTTCGCTTTATGCATTGTAATGCATGCACATATATGCAAAGCTTTTTATAACATCTCTTTTAACTCTTCTATCGTACGAGCAAATAAATTATTAACATAAATATAATTATCTGTACGCAGAAATGCATTATAAAGTGTGAAGAGTCTTGAGTAGTAGCCAACGACTTGCACTACAAAGTCATGTACTAAATTTTTTATAATCATTATTAAAGAAAATTAAAATATATGACGCCAGCTACTATTTTTTTCTTTTATTGTTAATAAATTATTCTTTTTATTTGACTCGAGACAACTTCCACGCAGAGGAAAATACTTTTTTTATAAACGATACTCCTTTTCTTTAAATATATTTTGCAATACATACGAATATCAAGAAAAAAAATCTCAATCGCATGATAATCAACAGTTAATTCCATCCCATGTTTTGTGAATAATAATTTTGATCATCCGCTTCTTCATAGAGTATGCATTATATGTACACAATATAGTCTCGTAATATAAATGTAAATTTCGAACGCCGTGTCGCGCTTGAAAGACGATGTGTCGTACGATATTTGCCTTTCTGGCATTGTACGAGCTTAGTGCCCAAGTGCAACGAGGCCAATCAACATTAAATGACATAATTGACTATTTATGCCCCAGATAAGTAAATCCGAATTTACGCACACGATATACACTATGAATATATTAACGAAAAATAAAGGAAACAGCAAAGGGTGTGTATCGAAAACGCATTAGTGATATGTTCGAGAACGATATGATTAATGGCGTTGGAGCTTTGTTGCTGGTCGTGTTATTCTAGTAAAAAAAAATCGAACGTCTTTGGAATGTGAAACTACTGGTATATGGAAGCATTTTCGAATCGCGTTTCTCGTCAAATTGAAAAAAAATCTTATTATAAAAAAAATGTGTACACGCCGTTTTTTTTTACTAGAATAAACGCTGTAATAGTACAATAACACGTATCTTTGTATATCTACGACGTCGATATGTTCTCTGACGGGGATCCGCGGGTGCGATTGGTAATTTACTGCGGCCGTTGCACGCACAATGTTTTTATTGGCAAGAGCGAAGATGAAGTGCCACATAAAGTTAGATTTCGCGCGTAGGTTATACAATGGCGCAAAGAGCTCGTGTGTACAGACTGTAAAACGGCTCTGTTTAGAGGCGTTACGTGCTGTTATCTTTCATAATCCGCAACGCGCGTTTGCTTGTCATTCATCCAACTCGTATATATAAAGCCATTGCGTTTTGCGGGCGTCATTTGGAGAGCGAGTTCCGAATTAAAAAATACAGTGATATTGTAATGGTGAAGACATTTGCACGCAGACACACATACGTACTCTCGAAATCTAAAAAAGCGAAAAAATTACTATTTCTCGTAGTTAAATAATATTATAACCTCCCAAGTAGTGAAAATTTTCACTATTTACACGTAGTGCGAAATAAATCAGTTTGCAAATTAGTGAATATTTATTAATTTACTGCGGTGCATTGTCGGGAAAATTATAATTCGCTATAATTCGTGGTGAACAGTCACTGTTTATGAAATGAGTTATCATTTTGCTCATTTCATTGCGTTTACTATCGAATTAGTAAATATTTACTGATTCAAACAGTAGAATAAGTGATTGCTTTAAATTGTCACTGGAACACTGATTATCCGGTGCATGATCACTTTAGCAAAAGGTTAACTTGAAAAATTATGAAAATTTACTATTTTTTCAATGAGTCATAATGACTTTTATGAGAAGTGAAATTTTCGGTACTTGTACATTTTTAACATCCGAGAAATTATTCAAATGAACAATCCACCACCCAGAAAAAGGGTAATTTCATGGACTTAATCGTTTTGCAACTAACACGAAAAAAATTTACTATTTAATTAGCTAACGATGAGCTTGTAGCGAAAATTTATGTCCCCTTTAGCCTCCTGTTTCTAGGGTCACACACTATTTTGAGTAATATTTTCCAACACTATAGGTAGTGTATTTTCACTATTTCAGCTATATTGCTACCCAACTATTATTTTTATTCACTATTTGCAATGTTTATATTCACCATTTGCAATGTTCGTATTTACTTTTTTAGGCAGTCCTTCTACCCTTTTTTCAATTGGTTCATTCTTTTAACCTGTTTAAACTGTGATTATTCACTAGTTCACAATTGCACCATTATAACTTTTACAAATTGTTAATCTGGACTAAAAAACAGAGAATTTTCACTGTTTTAGATTTAGAGAGTACCTTTCAGTATTTTCTTTATAGTAATTTTGTCAATTTATTATCGTATTCAAATTTTTAATGCGTGTTCTCGAAGTTGAGAGATAATCGCACTGATGTAAAGCTTCGATGTAAAGTTTTAGGTAAAACAATGACTGAGTACGATGTGAATCGATAATGGGCTGGAGGTTTAAACTGCAACTTTTTCACCAATTCACCGGTCTGTGATTCTTGTTAGTTTGTAAATGTGTAATGTATGTTGTGTGTGCTACTTCACGTCAATCTATTAATCAATATTCTTTCAAATCTTTGGTCAATATTTGCTTTCGAGTTTTTGTCACAAATAAATACAGAAGAATTGAATCCGAAATTAATATTGTACAATTTTTTTAAAAAAAATCTCAAATGATATAGCCTGCAGTCATAACTTTTTACAGTATCCAATATGAAATTTTTTTCAATTCTTCTGAGGTCATACTGATCTTAGAAATAAATTTTGGCTAAGATTTGAAAACTTTTTCGGCATCACGGTGAAATTGCACGTACACATTTGTATCTGTATACGTGTGCGTGTATATGTATATATGCCTGTGCGAGCGGAAGGAAAGTCTCTGCGATATCGATTGGTCCAAATTTTTCTCCTCTTAAAGGGATAGACAGATATACAGTTAAACTTCTAAAACACGGAGTTTTATTAAAATCTTTCTAGAGATTTTGCATTGAAAATACAACATAAACGTTATTATTCTTTTAATACGCCAAGTACAATGAGAGGTTTGCAAAAGTAGACCGCGCGATTTGACAGAGAACTACTCCTGTGTAAAACTTGTATGAACGACCATAAAGTGTAGTACGGTGAAATTTCTTCGTTTTTTTTTTATGAATCGTATTTATTCGAATTTTTTTATGGATCATCGACGAAAAATAAATAAAAATAAACGCAAGAGTCGTAGAGCGTAATTTAATTTTGCAATAAGCTGCGTATACCAATGCCATGCGAAATCGAAAATGCATTCATGCAACAGATATATAGATGTGGCGCAGGATCATGAGATGTATCCGTATTGTACGAAAGTAAATGGCACGACATATGGACACAAACACAAAACATTTATTAAAAAAAATAATAATAGTAATAATAAACGAGTAAATTCATTCTCGTATCCCTATACACTTAGCGTATACAAGCGATTATGGATTATATGTATTATAAATTAATGTATCCAGGCAAACGCGAAAACTTCAAACAGCAATAATTTACAATTATACATTTTTATAGCTAGACTTCTTTAGCCGGAAATTCTAGCAAATCATCAAAGCCTCTGCTTTCCTTTCACTATATTTCTTTCTTTCTCTCTTCCTCTTTTTTTGTAAAAAAAAATAATAATATTTCTTTCAGTTCCCCTTTCAGTTAGCCAAAATTATTTTAACTATTAGAAAACTCAAAACTCTCTTTTTCTGTCATTCTTTTATCTCATTCTCGTCGTACTCTATACTATTTCCATTGCTATATATATGTATTGCGAAAATTTTTAAAAGAAAAGAATTTTAAACAATCTATCCCTCAAATCTATTCTCGAATATTTGTATAAGAAAAATGTATAAAATATTGATCACAGCTTTTTCATCATTCACACGCATTGTCGCTGATTCTCGAGAATTTAAATAGGCCCCAGTGCAGTCTTTGCGAAGTCAAAGCATTGCTGACAGGCCTTCGCGGTAATAACTGTTAAAAACTGAAATCATTAGAAAAAAAATCGAATATTAAGTAATCCATTGTAAAAATTGATCTAATCTCCAATTCAGTTAAGGAAGGTATGGCACCAACTAGGCAAGTCAAAACTCGCGTAGTGATTATATACGTATATCTATATCGTCTAGAAACTTACTGCATTAAGTGTAGCTTTTTGAATATTTTTTAATCAATTAATAGTTGACCAATCAACTTATTTAGAGCAACAAAATAAAGTTCAGATATTTTGCTTGATATTATAAAAACGTCAACGATCAGATCTCATCGTCACAGCCTGAGATACGAGTAAAAATGTCAAATCTCCATAAGGGACTGTGTTAAAAGTAAAAAAATAATATCTTTAACAACTCGTTTCAAAACCAACCCCAAGTCCTCAAATTTTAACCAAATCTTTTTTTTACGTATATACCTAACGATACACCGAGTTTCATGATTTTTTCACCGTTAATTCTATTCACTGCCATACCTCCTCAAGTATATAATTTCTCTTAACACTATTTTTTAAACCGTATATATATATACGTGCGGCTCGCTGTACGGGAGGGCTCGTTGCTATTGATCAGCGCCGCGAGAATGATGCGAATCTAACAACTAGTCTCCGAGTCGAGTAGTTCTTCAAGTATCGAGCGACTATCCGGTACGTGATACGCTTTCGCGCCCTCGTTCGATGGTGTAATTGCCCGCGTTATTACCCGAAGTATTGGCGAAGTGTATACATATATGTGTATACTGTATAGCCGCTGAATCGAACGAGTAATATTAAGAGTTATTGGCTTGCAGCAATAATGCACCCCCTCTGTGTAGTGGACGAAAATTAATTAACTGTGTACTTTACAGTTTTTTTTTGTATATATATATATATTTTTTTTTTCAGTGACATTTACTCAGGGGGGGGGACGAGCGGTAATTATGTTCTTCGCTCCAGGGCACGGAAAATAAGAGTCCTAGAACGGAAAGTAATTACAATTACACGCTTGGAATTAGCTTACATTCGAGGGGGGTTTTTTTTTAATTTTCCACTCAAAAGGTAGAGATGCTTTTTCCCTTTTACCTTCCGTCCAGTGTCTAATAATACTTTTGCTATTTATCCTATTTTTTTATAATAAAAATTTATAATGCAAACAAATGTATAAAAAAATAAGATAAAGGGGTAAAACAGTAGTCACTTTAGTTTTTTCCATTATTAGGTACGAGTGTGTCGCTCAAAATGTCTATTATTATTAACATGCCGAATGTTAACTTGTTAAAGTTTCCAAAATTAAGAAAACAATCGACTAGAATATCACTGTCATTTCTGCATAGCAAAGATATATTTAATGTAAAATACCCAAAAAATGAGACGTCTGAGAGAGATAATGAGGATAAAGAGAGAGAGAGATGAGAGAGAGAAAGAGCGAAGAAAAATATGTAAGTAGTTGTACAAAATCAAACATCATTAAAAATGAGTTAATGAAAAACCAACAAAATCTACAGGCACACGTACACAAAATGAAGAATAATAAAAAGCGAGAGAATGTCGGTCCATCGTCGTGAAGTGATATAAATAACGTGTGGCTGATCTCCAACTAAGAGTATATCTACATTACCCTGAGGCTGGAACGTCGACGGTCGATCGTGTTCGCGGCTCCGCTGGTCTGGCCGGGCGACTGCGCGACGGGCCCGCCGAGGCCGGACTGCAGCTGGTGATGCTGGAGATGGGCCGAGGCCCTGTGCCCGCGGCCCAGACTGCCCACGCTGCTCATCGGGCGGGCGACTCCGCCGCCGTTCCGCGGGACCACCTCCAGGTGGCCTCTACTCGTTCACCCAGACAGAGAGACCGATTTTTTTGTCGTTGCTGTGCTCTTTCGTGCGAACATGCGGACGCACGTGTATACACGCGTACACGTTCTCTCGCTTGTCTCGTTTCGTATATGGGAAAATCCGCGAAAAAATAATTCAGATGCAGCGGAAATCGAGCGAAAAAAATCTCGCGTGAATCGTGTGGGGCAGCGTTTTTTTTTTGCTCTACAGGATCCCCAGAACATGAAAAAAAATAGTGTTCCCACGAAATCGAATGAGTGTTTTTGGGTACTTAGATGTTTGTGTGAAAAATTCGTTTTTTTTCAATCCGAATTTAGAGGGAGAAGAAATTTTATTTTTACGGTCGCAAATAGGCACAAAAGTTCACAACTTTTCTGGGCTTTTCAAATTAGTCAAGCTTTTTTGTCTATGATTCTTTTTAACAAAATGATAGCGGTTTTTCATACGTATTCTTTGAGTAAGTTTAAGCATTTTTTATTCTTTAAATTTTTTTCGTTAAGGTCAAATTTCTGGAAAAAAAAATCATGTTTAACATCATGTTCGCAACAAAGTTTAACATCACGCTGTTTCACAAAAACCGCTGTTATTTTGTTAAAAAAAAACCATAGACAAAAAAGCTCGACTAATTTGAAAAGCTCAGAAAATTTGTGAACTTTTGTGACCGTAAAAAAAATTCCTTCTCCCTCTAAATTTGGATTGAAAAAAAATGCTTAACAAAACGAATTTTTTTGTAAATTTTTGCACAAACGTCTAAACAATATTTTTTTCGTGTTCTGGGGATCCTGTAGACCAAAAAAAAAAAACTAGACGAAACCAGACGAGTCTCACGCGATTTTTTTTTCGGTCGATTTTCGCTGCAATTATCTGAATTATTTTGGCGGATTTTCCCATACATATATATTGTATCGTCGGCGACGCTCGAAATAGGCCTTTTCCCTCCGATCGCACATTGATCATTGTTGTTCTTGTTTTTCTTTTTTCGGGAAAAGTCCGTGCGAGCGTGTTGTATTATATAGTATATTGAAAAATGCGTGTATATAAATACTTCGTCATGGCAATACAAAAATAGGAGATAAAATACATCGATATTAATATAGATATATATAACCATGTCAATATATAATAATGAAAGCGAGCGCTGCAGCGAATCGATTTTTATGCGAGTATTATATATTGTATAAATATATTTACACGGGTGAATAGTCATGAAAAGTATATTTACATGAAAAAGATAAAAAAAAAAAAATGAAATAAAATTGACTCTCGCGAACTGCTATGTGTCCACGTGAAAGTATATATATCGGTATAAAAAGTGTCGCGAATCGCTGCAGTTGCCTATATTTATGTAGCGTATATAGAGAAGAAAGAGAGGGTTATAGGAGAAGATAGAAAGAGATAGAGAGACGGGAGGAGAATCAGGAATTCTTACAAATTTGTACACGGAGCTTTACATCGAAAAGATTGTTTGCAACACATATCTCGATCAACAGGCATACATGTAAAGTAAACATGCAGATATTATATTATGCGTCTAATACAGCGATGGGAAAATAAAAAAAAAGTCACCGTAGCCGCATTTTTCTTGGCTTTTCATGCAGCTTCTCGAGCTTCCTTATTTTCCTTTTTTATACGGATATAGCAATCAAAAGAAGAGGCAGTACATCGAAGCCCAATATAATGCAATCTCGAATGCTTTGATGCAAAACACCACATCGAACAGTTAAAAAGTTAATGCATAAACGAATTCCATGTACATTATACGCATTACGCACATATATGTATGTGTATTATATGCATGCCTATATTAGGTATAATAAACAGGAAGACACAGATCAATGGAAAATGCAAAGAAATGTAATACTCTTTTGAAACTGCGTCTTGTGCGTTGCAGTCGCAATCTTTTTTCGCGTTTACACATGACGCAAGAATATTTGCAGCGCCACATTATGCAGACAAAACGTTTATATGAAAAAAAAACGATAAAAGAACAATGTGATTCTCATACTACAATTTAAAAAAAGAAAACGCCTTCGTAACATGCTTTTAATAAACAAGGTGTATATTCGACACGACGTAAAAAAAGAAATAAATAAATCAATAGGAAGAGGGAGTGTGCGTATTTTTGTGAAAGATAGAAAGAGAGAGAGAGAGAGAGAGAGAGAGAGAAAAAGTGAGTAAGGGAGAGAGAGTAAGAGAGAGACAGAGAGAAATCGATAACAAAAATAAATAAAAAAACTATAAAAGTGGATACTGCACAGTATATAGCGCAAGTGCAGTGTAGATAGCGAGTGGCGATAGCAATTGTGCTGAGCTTTGGCTCGACTTTAAAATTAAATAAAATAAAGATTTACAGCCGAGATCATTCTCGAGAGACAAAATAGAGATGTGTCTCTTTGTTACGTATGGTCGAAAATTGATCTTTTAAATAATTTAAATAAAATAAAAATTACTCTAAGAATTATAAGTTTTATAGCCGTCGAAGCCCGGTTGCTGTACTGCGAAAAATACGTCGTAATGCAATCATTGCTTTCATTATAATTTAAAAATTTCAAAAGCGCAGCTGCAAATTCAACGTATGGTCTCCTGAACGAATAATACATTTTATGCTGTATAACAAACGTAGGAATCACGATCTGATTCAATTTTTTAGCTTACGAGACAACCGAAACTCCTTCTAATCGCGAAAGTATGGCCATTCACCCGAATAACCGCGTCTTAATAACGTCGTGTGCGAATATTGAATTTGTATGAGCGTTTGTCAGTGTGTCCGGTATACGTGTGTGTACTTTACATAGCCTTGAGTTTTGCCTCAACAGCTTTACACAATTTTTTTTTTTTTTTTTGTTAGGCCTATGCATATACGTGTAGACCAGTTCCCATTATTTGCACAATTTTCGAAGTATTTATATACATTCATATAAACATAACGGAGCGAGTATTAGAACGTGTACAATCGTGATAATATCAAAAATATTTAAATCAGTCGTTAAAGCTCGTCGTATCGAATGACGAAAGTTCGCACATGATCCGAAAGAAATGCAATGCGAATGCACGAAAATTCTGACGTTATAGAATCGTCCGCAAAAATCTACTATGAATTTATTGAATATCTATAGTAACTTTTAGTAAAACGCAACCTCGCTGCGGTTAAATAAATCGTTAAACCGTCCATTATCTTTCGTGGAAAACCCCTTCTTCACATATTTTAATGCGAGCCCGGCTAAACGCGAAAGCTGCTTATCTCATCGTCACGACACACAAATAGAATACCGGCGAGTGAATTCATTTCTTTCTTTTTTTTCGTTTTACCTTGCGCGAAAGTCTCGTCAGCGCCGACCGCGAGCGCGCGGTGAAGTTTCTTTTAATTATATTCGCCGAGTCGCTGTACGCATTCGAGCGAACGCGAAAACGTATACACTGCAACGGCAGTTACGGTCTTTGCGCGGAGAAAGAAAGAAGGAATAACACAGGGAAATAGCATTGCTTACTGTATCTACCTTATTCTTCGTATATACATAGAGCAACTCGTGCTGTTCTTTCTTCTTTTTTTCTGTATGCAAAGACCATTGGAAACGTTCTAGCGGTGGATTCGATACGAGCTGCCGAGCAAGTTTTCAAAATCTATGAGAAAAAGGCGCTGCGAGACTGATTTGCGAGAAACGACCCGGCAATCTTTACATTTCTTCGACAGGATGATTGCTTCTTGTCTTGGTAAAATTACGGTCATAATCTCTGATAACGCGTGAACAAAACACCTTTTTTTTAATGGAGTATTGTATAATAACGATAAAACGAGTGTAATTTGAATAAGTATGCGGATGGGAAATTTGGAAGAACGATAAAGATGCCGCGTCTGCTATTTGGATCGTTAGAATAATTGAACTAAATGCAAAGCACATTGGCCATTAGTCCACCGGAATCGCAAAGTAGAAATGGAGAAAAAAAGGAGAAACTCCTAGAAGTAAATTTACATAATAAAACGATAAGCGTAGATGCGCGGAAGTATTAGGTACATCCAAGTGTTTGTTATTTCCACCAGAGACGATGACCGTCGTTTTACAAAGACAAACAGAAATGCTTAATATATCAACGTACACCGAAAACGTTTACAGCTAAACATCGTTGGATATGCTATTGTCGCCTAGCAATGACAAATTTAATTCTTGCAGGCTTAATTACACGGACACGAGGCGTTAATGTCGTGTACGTAATTGACTTGGCAACAGGACATAGTTTATAGAAAGCGCTCTATAATGTCTATAAGTATGATATGGACAATTAATACACGTAACATGTACACAGAAAAATATTTTCAGCTCATTCTCCGTTCAACGCGATTGAAAAGAGTCTCTATCCGTGACGACAGAACAACGAGCATGTCGAGCGAAGGAAGAATTCGATAAAAGAGCAAGAGACCGAACGTCGAGCATCGGGGACAAATCGACTACAAGTTAACAGTTTACGCGCACACGACGTGCACAGTCAGAGAGAGGAGAGCGCGAGTGCTTTGGAAGATTGGAAACTCGGTCGCTCGTCGGAATAACGTAAACGGAAGAAGTTTGTGAGATTTTGGCATGTGTGTGGGCCGAGCGAGTCCGTCCTCTCAGTGCGCAGACGAGCAGTCCAGTACGAGCTCGGGATGTCAGTAGACTGAGTACCTGGCTGGCAATACAATTGCCTCGAGTTCCGCTGCGAGGTGTCTGCGTATCATGTGCTTGGCCGGTGGTATGCCCAGCGCCGTGGCCATCGTGTCGCCCGTGAACGACGGCTCCAGAACTACGAGGGCACCGTGAACTCCGGAGTCTGCGTCGTCGGCGAACAAAATAGCATGTACACACCCGTAAGTTCTGCATGTGGAACATGTGAAAGCGAACGAGAGCAGCCGGCCTCGAGAGCGAGCTTACCTTTCAAATTGTCGGCGTACTCGGCGAGATCGATGTTCCTCGCCCACCTGATGAACCTCTGATTCGTCCAGACGAGGGGATCGGCGTCGACCTGCTCGCAATTGTGTCTCCTTACCGCGAGTGCCTGTAAATGGAGCAGAGCCAATGTACCCACAGTTTTTCTTTCTTAGCAAACGCGTTCAGATTTGTTTTACACTTGTGTTTCAGAATAAAGATTAAAAATTCGTTTCAATAAATCGATACGATCGCGTCGAAACGTCGTTTCATTGCAGTACAGATCTCTGAAGAAGATCGTAGCCTCAGTCTCAGTAGCATCGCGATTAGAAACGAAAAGCCGATTGAGTTGCAATTTTTATCGATGCACCAGCTGCACACCTGTCGGTCGTAATTGAGCATCCGGAGAAGATTGATGCCGTGAACGATGCTGGCCTGGTGGAACTTCCTCGTGACGCCGAGGAGCTTCTCCAGCTCCTTCTTGCTGAGATGGTCGAGCATCCGGGCGTCGACCATGTTGGTGGCGAAGCTCTCGGCGTACTGGGACAGTCCGAGGTCGGGCAGCCACTCCGAGCTGACCCAGGTGTGGCCCAACTGGGCGATGCAGGGGTAGCGCACGAGGTTCGGATGCCGGTGCTCCTCGATGGCGAGGCGCAGCTTCTTGCGATGCAGGGGATGACTCACGCCCAGGCCGGCCTCCAGCTCGGCGTCGCTCAGCTCCAGCAGGACCTGCAAGCAAAGAGTCCAGCGTTTGCAGTTGTAGAAACGGCGAAAAGATCGCGACGACGATAGTGTACTCTCTACATTTGTTCGAGTGATTTTCTTTTCCCTCGAAGCTCGAGTGACGTACTGACTAGATTTTTAACTCGAAAGACTCGAGTCATTTAGACACACAATAATTTTAGTTCTATAATAAATTTATGTAAATACAATACGTGCTTTTGCATTTTATGCATGGCGCCCGAGTTACTTAACATGCCGAATATATATACAGTATACACACACATACATACACTTACATACATACTTTCAAGATCGGCCGCTAGGTGGCTACCATTTTTCCTTGCTCGCAAGCGCATAGATTCTACCTTGGTTAGTATATAAGATCGCCTCGACTATGTAATACGAATACGAACAAGCAAAAATCTATACCCATTACCCATACACTACTTTCTCCTGTATTTTTTTTTAATTTATAAATCATTAAATAATGTATTCAGCAATTTTTAGTTCTTTGTGTCATTTTCTTTATTTATCAGTTATTTAAGAACAAAAAAATGACTCTTCCTTAGAGGGAAAATTCACCCTCTGTCAAATAGTGAAAATTCCACTCGAAGCCTTTTCACTCTATTTCGCCACGAAGCATAGAGTGAAATTTCTTTCCAAGAAATTTAGAGAGTACGAAGAAACAGGAAGCTGTCGTACCTTGCCGGACTTGATGTTCTCGGCGCACCTGGGCCCGTACTGCGGCATTCCAAGGGCGACCTCGAGCCAAGCGAGGACGGTAGGGGCCCTCCAGCGTTCCATCGGCACGGAGGCGGCCTCCCTCAGCAGGCGCAGCTTCTCGGCGTAGCCCTCCTCGGTGAGGGGCGACCAGGAGCGATAGGGGTCGAAGCCCTCGGGAGCGCCCTCGACGCCGGCGCCGCTGCCCAGCACCCCGGAACTGTTGCTCGCCTTCCGATGCCGCGAGCGAGCGAATACCCTGCGCACCGACGAATCGCGTATGCTCAGACATAATTTTTGGCCAAGCAACGAAGCAAAGGAAGGTGCAGTTTTCGATGAGCAAAACGTATGGGTATAGGGACCAATGCCATTCGGTTATAAATGTTGTGTACTTTAATTAAACGCATCATGCTCAAATTAGTTTTGCGCCGTGCATTTGTTATAAACATGTTTGGTTTTTCGCTTATAAGTCGAAAAATACGGGAGCAAGTATAAAATGACAAGAGAGGAAACTTGTGCAGTATTAAACTACAAAGAAAATGTGCTATTCAAAGGCTCGGCACAATCAACAGAAGCTGAGATAATTAGAAAGAAAGGGTTAAAATAGGCCTTTTTCTTTGAAAAATTATTTCTCAGACATTTTTTGAGCTAAGAACTTGAAATTTCGGAAATAAGAAAGTATACGCAGGTACTTTATACCAGAGAAAAAATGAACATTGAAAAACAAATATTTTTCGTATTATTACGATTTGAATATTTGGATGACCTAACTTTGATACGCTCCGATTTTGACAATTGTGGTCCGATTTCAATTTTAAACAGCGTTTTGAAAAGTTCACAATTCGCGCAATAAGCTGCAATTTACCGATTTACTTTAAGACGTGTGTAAGTATATCAAAAAAGCGGTCAAATATGATGAGTGGGGGAAGCGCTGGAGATAGGAGCTATATGCATACGCTTCCCCAGCCTCTTCTTTCTTCATTTTCAGCATTTTCTTTGTAATTTAATACTGCACGAGTTTCCTCTCTTGTCATTTTATACTTGCTCCCGTATTTTTCGACTTATAATGACTTTCTTGCGTCTTTTTTGTTTAAAACAAAATGCACGGCGCAAAACTAATTTGAGCACGATACGTTCCAATTAAAGTACACAACATTTACAACCGAATGGCACTGGTCCCTACCTATGCGTTTTACTTCGAAGGAAAAATTTTCTACAACCATCGATTTCCAGCGAAACGAACCTCGATATGGAGCCCCAGGTGCCGCCGCGCGTCGCCGAGGATCTCGAGTGCACCGTCTGCGGCGCCAAGCAGGGAAGCGCCTGGTGCTGGAGTTTGCTGCCGCTGCTGCTGCTGCTGCTGCGCTGCTTCGGCTCGGCGTCCAGGGGACTCGACAGCTGTTCCACCGAGCGCGACAGCGACGCGTTGTCCATGGATCTCGAGAACGCGTTGAGGGGCGAGAGGCTCGGGCTGCAGTCCTTGGGCGTCGTCGCTGCGTCGCGAGAACACACGCGCACACCCTCGTTATGGCTTGCCCCACGTCTTTCTCGAGACGTCCCGGACGGAAATAATCTCGTGTACGTTTCAAAGTTACAAACGGAATACGTTGCGTTTCAAAAAAATAAATGCACTCTACTTTCGTGTGGAATTCGAAAGAAAACTTTGTTCTGCAAGCCGAAAGATGACAAAAAATGCTGAGGAACATGTGCATAACTTTTGATCAGAACATGGAATCTTGGTATATATGTATTTTTTTAATTAAAGCTCTAGAAAAATATTTTATTGTAGTGTAATTTGACATTTTATTGGTGCATCGGAAACATTCGTAATTGTTATTATTCCAGTATTATATATATGGAATATGGTTACTAGTAACTTTTTCCATGTTTCTCTGCATTTTTCACTATCTTTCGGGTTACAGAAGAAAGTCTGATCGGTCCGAGATCTCTATCTTTAAATAATTTTTTCGTTTTCTAGACCAAAGAAAAGCGCATTTATTTTTTGAAATTCGACACATAATTGTTAATAAAACTTACTAGCTTTTATAAGGTTTTCATAAAAGTTAATAGAGTGTAGATTTCGGACAGTATTTAATCGATATAGCATTTGAGAATATTTAATTTATTTAATAAATTATTAGAAGTTATCAGTTTTTTTAATTGTTAGCGTTTTCTGGCTGTTGTATATCGAAATCTGAATGAAAGCTAACAAAAGCTTTGAAAAGTTAATAAGTATTATTAGTAGTTATTAGTTTTTTCAAAAGTTCGTAACTGTCGAATATTGAAAACGTAATAAAAACTCATAAAAGATACAAACAATTACCAACTACTAACTACTTTTAATTTTTTTAAATTACTAATTATCCTCAATCTATTTCTTGGCTAGTACTAGCTATAAACAGACTATTAAATCGTTTCAATGCCATTTGTTAGTCTTTAAATGGCTAAGAATGTCTAGAAATTAGATTGATTTCTACCAGGGATATACTAACTACTTTAATTAATAAAATTATTTAATTAATTTAAAAATTTTTTTAAATTACTAATTACTAGCTACTTTCCAGTGTCCAAAATCCACACTTTAGATTTTTACAAATCGATCGACACAAAATTATTTCCGCCCGGGCTGCACCGGGACTCCCCCAGAAATTAAAAGACCCACCATCGGTCGTCGAGTCCGAGAGATTCCCACCTATGCTCGTGGCGCCTCCGCTCTCGCGATCGCTGGATCCGCGGACGCCGCTGTCGGCGCTGCAGCTTCCTCGATCGCCCGGTTGTCCAGCCCCGGCGCCGCCGCTCGTCCCCGACTGCGCTCCGGTCCCCAGTGGCACTGCGCTGCCGAGGACCACGAGCTCGCTGGCCGAGCCGTGGATCGTCGGCTGATGGGAGCCGACGCCGCTGGTGCTGCCGGCGCCGGGAGTAGCCGCGCCGCCGTTGACGCTGCCCCGTGGAAACGAGGCCAGGGACTCCTGGTCGCTCAGGCAGACGCTCCCGCCGCGATCGCCGACGGCCAACTGTCGCTGAAGCTGCGGAGCAGACGAGAGAAAATTTATTGGGGAGGACACGTGGTAGTGGGGTAGTCGTGCGCGATCTTAATTATGGAAGCTTATACCGACCAACAATGCCCCACGGAATGGTCTTATGATACGGGTGATTCTTCCAAAAGTGGTGTTTTTTATCTTAAAAAATGGACAACATGAGAAAGACCGATTTGAGGGTAGTTTATTTGGCAAATATTACAGCTGTGACAAGTTTTGTCCATAAGACTAACATAGGCAAACCGGAGGGGTTGTTACGTTAATGACATGTTACGTTATTGACATTTGACCACTAAATTATGTTACGCTGCAAAGAGCGATTAATAAATAATTAAATTCCCTTGCGAATTTTTTCTTTTAAGAAGGTTTTTAACATTTTTCGCTCACTTAGGATATACACACACACACATTTACTTACGACGCGTTACGTTAATGATAATTTTTTCTACCTCGACGAATAAGTCTGCATAAAAACTGTTGAAACAACGGTGCGGAAAAAAGTAGTTATGCAAAATATGCCTTAAGTTAGCTCAATTTGAAATATTGGTTTCACGATGAAGGATGACAACGCTGATGGAAAATAGGCGCGAAATTCAAAAATGCAAAATTAAGTTTTTAAGTTTGTACGGCTACAGGAATGCATAAAATCATATGTATAAGGGGCTAAACTAGAGAAACTTTTTAATAATATGTGCCTTATGAAAACCCTATGGCTTGGCAGGTGTTTATTTGCATATTATCCGAAGTTTAACAGCATTGTTATTAACGTAACTCTCTTAGGAGACATGTTACGGTAATGACATTTTAGCCTTATATATAAACTGCAACCAACGACACACGCTTAAAGGAAATGTTTATGTACGTATCCTCATCCGTTAAGTACATTTAGTACAAGTATTTTATCCGTTCCCCGAATCAAAAAACTTCCCAAAAAGTCCGTTTTCAGACTGCGGACACGAAGAACGCCACTTTTCGAAGAATGACCCGTACACGTAATAAAATTTATACAAGGCAGTATCATTATCGCACTTTTTACACCGAGCGCCACTCGTTTCACGCTTCCCGCGGCGCGGCCTGCGGACTCGTAAAATTCCCTACGAGCTTCTGATCATTTTATCATCTTACGATTTTATCGTCAGATTTTAGCAAGACGTCCCCATAAAGCGACTTTTCTTCGCGACTTTCAAATCGGCGCGCCGATAAAAATCACAGATATAGCTATACCGCGCGAATTCAAAAAGAAATTTCCAGACGTTCGCGCGCTTACCTCCTTGATGGTGGCGTGGGCGTGGGACAGGGCGGCCTCCTTCTCGGCGAGGCTCGCCGCCAGGGTGAGGCTGCGATCGGCCTCGTCGCGCGCCGCCCTCAGGAGGCTCCAGCGCTCGCGCTCCCTCTCCATCTCGCGCTCCTCCGGATTCATGCCCGGCTGCTGCAGCGGACCCAGGCTCGCCTCGCTCTCGCGCATTCGCTGAAGCGGAGGGAAGGGGGGGAGGTGTAACGATTGGCAAATTTTTTAGTTACAATAATTATTATTTTAATAATATATGTGGCTTGCAGGAAGAACCACGTAAGTGACATTTTGTGAAAAAATTTTTTATGTCGAATTCGAGGTGCTCTTAGTACCCCTTTTTCATTGTGCAATAGTAGGATTTCGGAAATGCGCAAATATTTTAAATGCCAGCCGATTGCATAATCACTTAACTGAGTCTCTCGTAAAAATGTTACCGCAGAACCACTTAAGTGCACTAGTTTTTTTTTTGTTTTTGTGCGAGATACATCGTGTGGAATACATTAAAGTTGTATAATATATATCTAATTATACCTATACCGATACATTCGTCGGTTTTTTTAAATTTAAAAAAATTTTTTTAACGTTTTTAGATTTTTCTAAAATTGTCAATTTGCAAAAACAAAAAAATTACTAGAATCGCTCTGATAAAATTCGTAAAAGTCTTCGAAAAAAATTTTCAATTTAATATGAGCCAGTTTGACCACACCGAGGTTCAAAATAAACCCCCAAATCACGTATCTTTTAGGTTTGGACATTTATTCCATTATACGTATTACTCCAAACATTGAAATCGCTTTTTCTCAAAAACACGAAAAAGTCACTTAAGTGGTTCTTCCTGTAAGCCACAGATATATACTAATAATATTTTTAATAATAATTATATCTTATTTTTTAGCTCGGCTGAAAAGGCTCGTGGTGGTTATCAAAACTGAGATATAATGATGTACACATTTATCTAAAAGAAACTCCTCGTTAACTTCCGGTTACAGGAATTCGATGAGACTTCCGTCGCTCCGTATACGAAGACTAGCGCCGATTAGATTTCCATCGAAAATTAACTCGTTTCATTTTATTAACGAAGACTAGAATGGTTAGATTATTCCCTGCGTAGAGTAGCGCACGTTTCAAAAGTTCCGACGAGAACAAATTCGAGAAACAATTAAAAGGAAGGAGTTCATAGATTTTTTTTTCTCTAAAACTGCGGACTTTATATAAATTTCATAACGTAAAAAGTGGCTTGGAATTCATCAAAGAATGCTCTCTATTTTTTTTCAGAGTCATTTAGAACGTATTACGAAATTTTGATTTTACGACTTTTCGAAAAATCAAAAATTGTACCGATGTATTCTGAAAAAGATTTGAGTGTTTTTTGAATAATTATGAAATTTTTATGAAATTCCAGTTTTCGAGATGAACCGTGTTCATTTTCGATGGAAATCCGAACAGTGCTGGTCTTCGTACAGAGCGACGTTATACAGCAGCTCTTTCGAACGCTTATAACTTTATTCTCCACTTCCAACTGAAACTCATTTCGCATACTTTTTTTCTATTTCAATGACAATTTTGCATGCCATGCTTATAAATTGAAACTTTTTTTTCTTCTTTTTAATACGAATGAATTTTTAATATTCAAGCCCGAGTATAGGCTCGTCGAGTGAGAAAATAACTTTTCGGCCAAATCGTCGTCTACAGCGTGGAAATGGAAACTCTTTTATTTTTTTTATACTTCAATTATGCCTTTTACTGTGTAAGTCCAATGTATCCAGTAAACGGAAGTATACTGCGAAAGTATATTTTGAAATCTAAATGTGGGATTACGGACGGATGCCGCGCATTTCATGCGCTGTGCGCATCGGCGCGAAAATTCAAATGCGATTTTCTCGAAATCGCGCATGATACATCCGATTATTCCTCCTCGAAAAGCCTCGGGCGTAAAAATACACGTATACAAGAAATGCCAGCGCGTAAAAAGCACACAAGATTTACATAATCGAAGAAGGCGTACGTTATTCCTTTACTTCAAGAATTATTTCGTTAGTCTCCGACCCTATTATCGTCAACCGTCTCGCGCAGTACACTTTTACTCTATTAAAAAATTCAAAGCGCAAGCGAATGAAAATCGCGCGACGAGTTGAGCAAAGTATAATTACGTAGTCGTCGGCTCGAGAGCAACAGCGTCAAGCGCGAATGTATAGAACCGAGTGAATTCGAGGCGACGGGAAATTGACGGCGAGAGCCTTATCGCCCGGAAAAATCGCTCCTCCCTGGGATATCAGTCGTAGACTCGTCCCGGAGCCTCGTGTCCCTGCCCCTCGAAAGTTACCGCAGCGCCGAGAATTGACAAGACCTTTCAGAGCCCATCAGCGTACGTTTTGTTTCGACCCAGCTACAGCCGATGCGCCGCGCACAAAACGCCGAGTCGCAATCGCCCAGACGTTCTCTCGTCCCCCGTCTCGCCTTGCGTTTATGCAATATACATATAGATGCATTTATATGTATCGCATGTATGCCTGTATAGAGACTTACAATTTTGAGTGTACGCAGGGAGTCGGACAGGCCCGCGTAGCTTCGGGGTATTTTTACAGTATTTTTTTTTTTTTACAACAATAATAACGATATTGGAAAGTATAGTTCGATTCACGCCTCAATCAAAATAGCCAGTTTAAAAACAAAAAACAACAAAAAAGCTTATATGCTCGTATATCACGTGAATGCGTATGGTTTCGCTTTTCAGAAAAAAAAATGTGACTATTCATATATCAGACGTGAATAAAGTACTGTGTGCAACACACGGGAGCAAACGCAAAGTCAATTATTATTCTGTTGGGTGATCACTGCGCTTCATTCGGACGGCGAAACTTCGTCAGCGGCGATAATCAATGATTTTACTCCCTTGTTGCGGACTAAACCACCATGAAGTTGTAAATTAGTTAATAAAGTTTTTCATTAATGATCTCGTTGTTTTTGGTTCTAGAATTGAAAGTATCCGTTTGTTTTGATAATGCACTATGAAAATGACGTTTCTTGCAGGTATACTGCAGGATTCACTTTGTTTTATTCATTGATCTCTAATTTAAGTGATGTTCTTAAAATTTCGGCCTTCGAACTATAACATTGCATTATAATTATTCAAAATAATTTCCTACGCTGTATTAATTCAATCAATCCAATGCTCTGTCGAGTCTGAATCCTACGGCACTTGAAAAAAAAACATCTATTTTGTTACTAGCCGTTTCAGTCACGGTACATTATATTAAGGGGTCAAGACCTGGATTAACTGCTAAAAAAGAATTTTTATTTAAAAAGCTGTAGATAATTTTCTATGCCAGCAATCGTAACAAAACTTTTTTATTTCAAAGTGCTCAGTCAAATCACTAATTCAAGTTATATTGAAAACTTACTATATCGATTTGTCGTGACGCAAATCTATAACCATTTTGGGACATATTTTTTACTGAAGTTTTTTGTGGTGTGTACGATTCTAAGCAGTTGAGTAGACGAAATTAAATGCTTAATGCCTCATTTTACTCCTTAAAACCTTCGCTACAAAATAAGCGACGCACATTTTTAATATAAATTTGTCTTTCATCTTTTCAAACAAGTTTATACAATTTTTTTTTTAATTCATTAAAACGAAATCGAAAAGCATTAAAAAACATGTCACAACAGTATTAGATTTGTGAGAAGAAAAATCGATATTTTTAAGTTTTCAATAGCTTGTATTAAAAATTTCAATGATCACTTTCAAATAAAAAAAGTTTTGTTATAATTTCTTGCATAGAAAAATATCTTTCAGTTATTCAGCAGTCAACCCAAGGCCTTACCCCCTCAGCAATTACACAACATTATCGAAACAACCGGCTATTTCAAATTCTAGAACAAAGCGCAACAAAGTTATCGACGAAAAACATATTCTACAAATTTTAAGACAGTCGGAAACAGGCTTCGGAACAGAAAAGTCGCACCTGCTCGTAGTTGCGAATGAAGTCCCGCAGCTCCCTCTCCTTGTCCTCGAGCGTCCCGTACAGCGCCTTCATCTGGTTCAGCAGGTCGAACTTCTCGGCGCGCAGCCGCTTCCGATCGGCCTTGAGGGTGTGTAGCGCCTCCCTCGTGTGCTGCAGCTCCATCTCCAGGGCGACGTAGCGCTCCTCGTCCTCGACGAGGGTCGTGTCCTCGCTGCTGGTGGCCCCGCGGGCCGCGCCGCTCAGCAGGAGCCGCCTGAGCCGGGCGACCTCGGCGACGAGGCGCTCGTTCTCCAGCCGCAGCCGACGGCCCGAGGCCAGGGGCTCCAGGGCCCCGGCGTGCGAGTGGTTCGACAGGCGAGAAGCTACAACTGGGTCGCCGATAAGACCTGTTTTATATGTCGTTTTTTTTTTGGCCAAACACACCACATCAATCGAAACAACAGCAGTGAGAACAGAGGACAAACGAAGGGGTATAATATAAGCCCGTTAAATTGTGTGTACCTATCGCGGCGGAGGGGGAGCAGGGCCTGCTGCTTGGCGCCGGTCCCGGCGGCTCGTTGTCCTCGTCCGTGCGGCCGGGCTCGTCCTTGTCGAACGTCTCCTTCAGGAGGTGCGGCCTGAGGAGGCCGCTGCTGATGCTGTTGCTGCTGCTGCCGGCGCTGCTCGGCCTCTGGAACAGGCAGGAACCGCCGGCCGCCTGGAGCCGGGCGTTACCACCCACGGGACTGGCGCTGCCCGAGCGAGAGTTGAGGAACGCGCCTGTGCTCGTCTTTTCCAGTTTGCCTGCAACGATATACGTATACGATACGACTGTCAGTCTGTGGGGTTTTGTATGGTTTTCGTTGGGGAAGAGTTGAAAATTGTTTCTTTTCTTCGTTTTGAAAAAAAAGAGAATTGAAAACGTCACCGCGAAAATGAATTGAAAGGGGAAATTTTTTAGTGCTGAGAAAGCTGCTTGAACTTTTTGTGTCATAAAAAAATGTGTTTAAAAAATAGCCATCGTTTAAAAAATGGTATTTTTATGTGCACGAATTATTGTTTTAAACTTTGATTTACAGTCGGCGTTTAAAATAACGATAAAGATCGTCAACATCTCGCATTTTTGAATTTTTTAAATTTGTAAATCACAACTCGTTGCTTTAACGTGTTCTACTTTAAATCACGACTCGAATGAACCAACAGTTGTTTGTCACTCATTACTCGATGTAAATCATACTTGTTTCAAATTTCCGTATGTATCTGAATAACGTTGCGTTCGCAGATTGTTTAAAAAATTCGTAAATTAAGAAAAAAACTGATCTCTTCATCGAAGCTCAAATTTTTAGGTTTATATCATCCGTTAATTCTATAAAAGTGTATAATTTGGTTCAGAAAATACAGAAACTACATTTTAAAGCAATAAGAAAATTTTCGAATTTTCGGTCGAATTGTTACGCCTCACTAGCAGGATTACTACAAGCCAAAAAAAAAGAAATACTGCTGAGTAGCACAATTCTTTCTCAAAAGAACTGTGTTTTTTATTTTTATTATTATAAATGATTGTACTTCGAACTGAAAATTCTCTCGTTATGTTCTAGATATACTTTTTAAATGCTACTGATTTCAAATCCAGCAGTAATGATAAAGTGGTGATCAGTAGACATATTTTGGAATGAAATTCAATGAACTTTCAGAATTCGGCATTACATTTTGTACATCTCCGGTAAAAATGGACGAAAAATGTAGTTTATTGAAAAAATCGCTTTTAAAATTTCATTTAAATTCCAAAAAAATGTGACAAGTAGTAACCGATTGTCACCAAATTCTAATAGGATCAAAGTTAAAGCTCAATCGGTCTACACTCAAAATTTGAGCTTGCTGTATGGATTCGTTCCAGAAATATTTTAAAAGCACATTTTTCTGTCTAGGTAACACGTAAACCATCGAATTCGATTTGGACATTTGCACCGTCGCAAAGCTGTCTCTTCGAGCAAGCGAAAATCACAACAATCATAATCACCACACGGACTGGTCCTCGGCACGGGACTGCCGTCCTTCCTGTCCACAGGACTGACGGAGCTCTTGTCGCTGTACGAGCTTCTCTTGTCCACAGGACTGCCGGCAGTGCTGCGTCTCTTGATCCCAAGCGCGTCCTCCTGCTGCGGCAGCAGCATGATGGGCTGTTGCTGATGATGCTGCGGCTGAATCTGATCCCTGGGACTGGCCGCTGGACTGGTGACATCAGGACCACTGGACGAGTTCGGCTCCTGGGCAGCGCAGCTGCTGCTCGAGGGGGTCGAGACGCTGGTGGCACTGCTGTTGCTGCTGGTGCTGCTGGTGCTGCTGGCGCTGGAATTGGAATTGAGGCTGCTGCTGTTGTTGTGATTGTTGTGCTGCTGCTGCTGCTGGTGGTGCTGGTGGTGGTGTAAGCTGGCGCTGTTGTGGTTGAGGCCGACCCGCAGCTCGGTGCCACCCTTGTCGAGGTCGGCGTCGCTGAGCCGCAGGCCCGTCGCTGTGTTTTCCTCCACCATCACGCGCAGTTTTGCCTGGAATCGAGAGGATCGAGAGAAGGATGTAGTGGGGTAAAATTAGTCGAGCTAATTTGGATCTCGCGCTGTTAATTTTGCTGGTCGCGTATACAATGTATATGGGTAAAGTGGCCGTATATAGCGTTAAATTTAATCAATCGTATTATCGAAGCGACATGTCCTGTATCTCTCGGTGTCGTTTGTGCGATACCCTAATTTTAGTGCCGTAATTTTTGGTTGTCTTAATTTAAAATACACTATTGAATTATTTGGGTATATTCTTGGGGCAAAATTGGTACTCGTGTGTTAAGGGAGTTATAAGAGCGAATAAAGTATTTACTTAGATAAAGATATATATAGTTTTAATGGTATTGTAACGATTCTGTAAAAGCTAACAATAAAGGTGGCGTTGACATGTCTACAATTAGAAATATGGATTATCCACGTGGCATCGCTAACTATTTTTTAAAATGGAATAATAATTAGTAGCATTTCCAAAAATTCTTTCCTTTCGAAAGTAATTCAACAACTCCTTACAATTGGAGCATTGCACACATATAGTTGTATAATGTGTACGTAAGTTAAGTGTCCTTTTACTACCCACTGCGTTGTTACCCAACAAACTCGTTCGAACCTAGACTGATCAATTTACGTCATGCGATGGATCTCGACTGTATGTCTGTTTACGACTATCGTAATTATACTGTTTTACAGCACGGACTGTCTAAATACTCGATACACTTATAAGTATTCGTTTTACGTTCGCGCGACAATTATGGCGGCAATAATACGACTGCTATAAACATTAGCGATGCAGAAGCGCGTGTATAATGATGCCGTTTCTTCTTCGTTTTGCTATAAAGCTATAGGTTTATTTTAGAATCGTCGCAAAACAAATTTTATTCAGCAAGACATATGTATATATAGAATCACAGAAACGCGCAAGTTTTTTATCAAGTTGCGCTAAATTCGACGTGCGCACAGAAAGCGATCGCAACAGAAACGATAAGTCGCTTCTTATACGAACTGCTGCTTTGACTCTGCTGTTCTGCTATTCGCTCGAATTTACATTAAACTTCTACCCTTATCTGTACAGGAGCCTGTCGACAATCCTTTCGCGTGTACCAGGGGCGTTTTCATTTCCAACCGCAATTAGCCTCTTGTTCGTCACTCGCGGTAAGCTTTCTCGACTTTTGCGATGCACTTTACTCTCGGCCTCCGGTATTATTGTTTGTTTATTTACTGTAATGAAAGGGGGCAATCGTGTCCTTTAACGAATTACAAAGGAAAATCCAGTAATACCGAAGGATTATACAACGCAAAAAGTGGACCGGGTTATACAGACGCAAACGAGGTCGAAGTTCGTTTATTGCCGATGTGTAATGCAAACACCTGATTTTCGCGAGGCAGAAATACGTTCCAATCACAATGTGTATTACCAAATTTACGCGAAGTTGCTGCTCGCCTCTTCGTCGTGCCTCCTCCATCTGGCATATTTCACCTCGTCGCGCGATGAAAATATTACAGCGGATATATCGGATAAGTATCTTGTTGAAATTCCAGGGCCTCTCGACGGTATTCCAGAGAGTCTTTGGCCCGTTTGACGCTGATGCTCACGGGGCGAAATTACATTTGGCGGATGCGAACGTCGAGCGTAAAATTACTTGAAACTCGCGAATGGGAAATGCTGTATATATATATAACTACGGCCTTATATCCTTGCGTACACATATACATACAGGAATTTCTTCAGTTACCGAGAGTAATTATCACGCATCAGGCAAGAAGGTTGCGTAAAACGAGACGCTGGAGGGGGGGGGGGGTAGACTATTACACACTGGATGTGATTGACATGTGCTGCAGCCGCGCGCGTCTATCGTAAATCTTAGCTTAGCGAAATTTCTTAATTTTTCTCCGGATATAATAGCCTCGTTATTATCCCAGCTGTATTTATAGCGAGTTGAAAATTAATTCTTGGAACATAATCGTATATAAGGAGACGCTATAATACAACGTATCTAAGAGAGTATTTGGCTTTTAGAATAACCAGCCTCTTTTGACTTTCCAGAGGATGCATCGTGTTACTACGTGCTTTCAAAATATATAGATTTTTATATGCATGGATGATATAGATTTAAGTGGAAGTAAGTAAGTACATGGACCCAACTGTACGAAATAAAAGCTATAAGGTGCATAGCATCATTTTTTATTCCTCGTGACGTATATTAGAATCGTATGTAATAAATATTTAAAGTGAAATCAATTATTCGTACTGCTTTTTCGAATATTCTTACGCGAATTAATTTCTTTATTGAATTAGGTACTCCGTTAAAAGTAGAACAACCAGATGAGATACCTTGCTCCAAATTGAATCTCAAGCCAGCCGCATGAATAATCTTAAAAGCTATATAGCAGGTAATTATGATAGATGCGCAAGCTCAAAATAGTTGGAAAAACAAAACGTACACAGACAGGTCATGAAAGTTTAGCCAACAAGAAACTTCACGGACAGATAAGTAGTACAAAATAACGGGCGAGTCGTCCGAATTTCTCGTTTCTTTTCTGCCTCATCGTTTTATTCATTAATTATTTAGAACATTCCAAGAGGAGTTACTCTTAGCAACTAAAGTCCACCGAAAATACCTTCGTACTCTGGTTTCCATAAGATATATACAAAAAACCATCCATATCCTGTTCACATGTGATACATTATACCTACCAATACACCTTATATGCTAATAAGAGCTCTCTCGCCGGTCACAAAACAATTCCCCTTTCACAAATCTATTGCACTATACCATAGGGTTCAACGACATATGCTCACATGCACGCCGCGAACATACATCATACACACCCCCGAAAGTACATAAATTCTGAAAGGATATAGAGAAATAGAGATAGGCGGAGGAGGGGGGGGGGGACACATACAACGAAAGAGAGCTTGCAGCAATAGCACCTCGAGCAAAAGTGTCGGTCGATCGATAGCATCTCTCTTATGCATTCGCCAGAGAGAGATGGGGTCGGTGCGCGCAGGTATGACCCCGCCCCCGTCCGCTGCCGCTGCTCGCTTTCAATGTCGTCGCGCGAAAATATACCTATATGTCGAATTTCAAAAAATAAATGCACTTTTCTTGGATCTAGAAATCGAAAAATTTATTTTAACGCTATAGAGGTTTCGGACCGAATAGACTTTCTTCTGTGAGCCGACAGACTGCAGTCAAAAGTGCAGAGGAACATGGGAAAAGTTACTGGTAACCATATTTCTGAGCCATTTTACGCTTTTTTTTTTACAAAAAATTAATGCGTCAAAATACTGGAATAATAACAACTACGAATGTTTCCGAGGCACCAATAAAATTTCGAATTACACTGTGATAAAGTATTACAAAAGGGCTTAATTTAAAAAATTATTAATTTAAAAAAAATTATGCCGAGTTTCGATGCTCTGATCAAAAGCCCGTTTAAAAAATAAAAATCGAAATAGCTAATTTTTGCGAGTTTTAGACGAAAGAAAAGTGCATTTATTTTTTGAAATTCGACATACGTGCATGTACACCAATTTTCGGAAACAAGGCTTCCCAAAAATTGCAAAAATTTTTTTTGAAGGCACACCTATCAAGCCTGTTTTTTCTCATTTCTTAGATCATTCTGAGAGTGAAAAAACTCGTTTGTATGGCCAATCGTAGGGTATACTTTTTTACCGGAGCAAAAAAGATTCGAAAAAATGAGAAATAATTAACAAAAAATGAATTCATAGATTTTTTTCTCGAAAACTATGGACTATTAAGAAAATTTCATTACAACAAAAATATCTTAAAATTCATCAAAGAATGCTCTGAAATTTTTTCAGATTGATCTGATACAGTTTTCGATTTTTCGAAAATCCAAAAAAATCGAAATTTCGAAAAATGTTCTTGAAAAATCTGAAAAAATTCCAGAGCATTCTTCGATTAATTTTAAGACAATTTTGTTCTAATGAAATTTTCATAAAAGTCCACAGTTTTCGAGAAAAAAATCTATGAATTCTTGTTTTTTAATTATTTCTCGTCGTTTTTTGAGTCGTTTTTTGCCCCGTAAAAAAGTATACCCTTGGGAATGACCCAAGGGACGAGAAAAAGTAGGTTCAGTAGGTGTACCTCCAAAAAGAAAATTTGCAACTTTTGGGGAGAGTTGTTGCCGAAATTTGACGGATATGCACATATAGTGATATATACTATAGTGTATTGTAATCAATTATTTTAAAAAATCCGGCACGTCGTCTAGGCCGAAATTACAATAATGCGCATATATACGTTAGCGTCGTGTTTGTACCAAATCGAGTTATCTTTTGTTTCGTCGGACGAGTCTCTGTCTTTTTCAGGCATCTGTGCGTGAAATAGGGGGGGGGGGCGACTACATACCAAAGTTGGATTTTTCAAGGAGGATGATTGAGAGGCGCAGCCGCGCGAGGACGTTGTTGCAGGCATCCCCGAGATGGATATACGAGTGCTCGAATCATCATCCGGAGTTTCTGCGATGCAGAGGAAGGAGGCGAAAAACTTTTGCCTCGCGGGCTCGCGAAACTCGAGTTCTTGAAGATATATATATAATACACGGAAAGTAGGCTTTTCGATGTAGCGCGCGCGCGCGTGTATTATGGAAACGAGTTTTCTTTACTTCGCTATCAAGCAGCCAGTGTAAAAAAAAAAAATTTTTTTTTTAGCCAACGAAGTAGAAGAGAGATTAGATTCGCTTGAAATTTCCGAAAGACTTTTTGAGTATATCTGTGTAGTACAACGAGCTCTTTGCTCTTTTCGCGTAGAGAAACCGATTAGTTTTGAAATATTAAGGTTGAATTTTCTTTTGAAAAAAAGCTGAGAGCCTTTTATCGGGATTGAAACTGCACACCGTATTCATTTTTAAGATTTCACGTTATAATATGTATATTGTACATAACTATAAACTTATTCATTTCGGCGTATATTTCAATCTCCGACAACTTATGATATTTATGATCCAAATTAATATAGCTCGTATAATAATAAAGTCCAATATAATATCACTATATAACAGCAATTACTACGATTTAATACTGCACAGCAATTTCTGCACGGAAAATTACTCGCTTTTCGTCAAAATTTTCCACGCAACGCGTAAAATATGCTCAACGCACGATTTCGCGTGTATGAAGCATTTTTTTTTTTTGTTTCGAATAAAAGATTAAATGAAAAATTTTTAATGAAAAGTCTTAAATCATTTATACCTTGCGTTAAGCACATTTGTGCGGCGATGGCAATTTTTTTTATTACTACATTATACAGTCGTTGAAGAACTTTGGCAATTTTTTTTACAGTACATTAGGCATCGCCCCTTAATCCTGAACAGGAAAAAAAAAGTTAAACTATCCAGCAGAAATTAAAATTTGTGCGTGCGTTAACTGCGATAACGATCCAAGAGCGCGTAGCACAATGTCTATATGCGAGGCGTATAAATAAAAACAGCGGGAGATAAAAAAAGGCTCACGCCATTTGATAACCAGGTCGCGAATAATTTACGCTTGAGAAAAATTAGAGCAAGTGTATACCTGTACTTAGTGCGTGACGGGTCTGGAGTGGCGAACTTATTACGCGAAGGTATATATATTCGAGGATTTTTTTATTCAGATTTTCGCATTAATAAAACGCGCGCGGATTTCAAGTGCGGCCCTGCAATGCACTCGTAATTAGAATAATTGACTTTGTCAAGGGCGAAGAGCGACTAGCGTAGATTCTTAATTTTTTAATGGAAACCAACCTTCTCTCCGGCGCATCTGAAAACACGTGAAAATTGAAAAATGTGAAACGACCTGCGAAAAGCACTCTTGAAATTATTATAACAGAAGTGTCGAAATCTGTTTCTCGAGAGAAGCTTTACTCTCCTTTATTAGACGTTCAACTAGAGCGAAAATAGACCTGAATTTAAAAGGCATCTACGTCGGCAACTGTGATGTCGAGTCTGATAATTGACACTTACTATTAATTAAAATAAAGGAAATGATCGATCTAACGCCGTCTAATTTGGAAGAGAGAGGCAAAGAGAGAGAGATCACTTGCAACGCCGCACAGCTGCTCTCGAGCACGCAGCTGCGGCTATCAGGATCGAGTTAAAACCCTCGGCGCAGTACTGGGCTAATGAGCTACTTTCTTCTCTCTAACGAAGCTCTTTTGCAAACTTATCGAATTTCGATTCCATCGGCAAAAAAAGCCATTGATTAAGTGTATTAATAGCGCGGAGATTATATTCTGCGCGGCGCAGCGAGCTGAATGTCTCCAAAGGGATGATACCTTACCTGTGCATCTGCGAATATGCGGCGCATCAAGGCCAGGGTGGGGTGTTTGGCTGCGACGTCATTATCAATTTTGAAGAAATCGGTCTTCTCGCTCACTCGATTGTGACTCTTCAACACTGCAACAAGCAATAAAAACGCAAATCAAGTTTTGTACGAGGCTCGAAGTGCGTTGTAAAATTATTGAAATCTTAGTGCTGTGGAATATTAGTTTATTGAAAAAATCCCGAGTAAAAGCTTCGACCCCTTCAAAATTTTTTTTGGATAATTGCATTATCAGAGCACAAAAGATTCCTCTCTGTCCTTGAGCGTTAGCCATCGAATTACATATCGAAATAAATGAGTTTCTTGAAATCAATTTCATAGGGATATTAAAATACCATAAAATATACATAACTTTATTAGTGTGAAAAGTTGATTTTTTCACAAATATATACGAGATTTGTCACTTGAACCAAAAAGGGGAACAATAAACACACGTATATGTGTTAAATCAATTTTCGCATGCATCTCGAACTTACTATTATTTGATATATTAGGCGGTGTTATTTGATATATTAGGGTTCGCGTAACAAGTTTTGTCGCACGCGAAGCGTATAGATATCAAATATCATCCTCGGTAATGGAAAAAATCAATTTTTCTCCCCAGTTGCACAGTACAATATTTTCGAATCTTTCTCAAGGTCAATTGAATAAAGTAAATCAAATGTTGCTCATCGGAAGTAGCTTCGAAAATACTTAAAACTCTAAAAAAGTACCCTTATTATAACTTTTTTCGAAATATTACTCTGTGCTTATAACAAAAAAAAGTCGATAAAGAAATTTTATCTAAAAATATTTTCCCAAGAAGATAGATATTGTCGCGCTCTTTCCAGATGCATCGTCATGGAAAAACGCATGTTACAATCCATCAAGTAGAAACTGAGAAATAGGCATTCGGAGGGTGCACACGCCCCGCAATGGGGCTGCCACCGTTTACGCACATATACCGAATGGTAGGTGCACGTGTACGTGTATGTGCATCTACTATAAGGACATTAAGAAATAATATTAATGTATTCTAACTACTAAGTGCCTGAAAATGAATTTCTAACAAATTTTAGCATATTTTAAAAATTAACTATTACCAATCTTTCTGTAGGAAGAAATAAGAATAATAATAAGAATAATTGTCCTAGTATTGTTTTTTGTATATTTTCTACGTACAAAAATTTGAAAATCTTAAAAACATTTATAAAATCTGAAAAGGCTACTAAACATTTGTAAATATTATCAGATGCTTATATATCAGATATTAAATACTGTCCAAAATCTACGCTTTATAAAAACTGTTATGAAAATCTAATGAAAGCTAATAAGTTTTATTAACGATTACGTTCTGCTTATAACTTTTACATACATGAGCTTATTTTCGTCTGGGATAGAAATAGAAAACAGAAAAAAACTCTATGCATCTCTGTAGTCGTTGTTGCGCGAATTTGCTTGATTATCGCCCCTGCGCTACCCACATTTTTTTGCGTAAATTAAAGAAAAAAATCGTGCGGTCTGCGCGTCCTAACCTCCGGCTGTGTCATACGAGGCATGAAATCGCATGAAGCCGTTTAACCGTACGATATATAGCTCGAGGCGCATGCGCAGTACACGAACCAATCTCAGAGCGGATACCTTAACTTCACAATATCCGGTCGTGACTTTTTTATGGGAGCAGGAAAGGAATGGAAACGTATCCGCAAAAAATTATCCGAATAGAGCTGGTCTCTTTTTGCTGCGAAGCGTTTCCGAACCCTTTGTATGCGAAATTCCTGTGCGGAAAATCCCTGCAGGGGATACCGTTATTCCTTCGCAACAAATAAAATGTTTAAACTTTTCTTGCTGGGAATCTTACAGATCGAAGAATCGCGAAACGAATCCATGTTTTTTCCCCGCCGGATTTCCCGCAGGTTTTCCCGCAAGTCCCGCGTGACCTCTAATTCACGAATAATTCCACAAAAAAAAATTACCCTTGCAAATGCTCGCAATTCCAGCGGTACATACGCATCGCTATATATACGAGAGCAACATAAAGAACGGAATTCAAAGCGTGCCAACAAGTGAAATCGAATGCCGCGCGAAGCAAGACGTTGCACGGCCAAATGGATAAGAAGAAAATGCAGCGGTGTGTGAATGTACATGTTCACGCACGTGGGGTAAAACGAGCGAATCAGGAGAGAGATCGGTATGGGGATGAAACGCAGTAGCAGCAGCGACGACGACGACGACGAACAACATCGATAGATGGAGCTGGCGGAAGTGCAAAAGAGCGAGCGAGAGAGAGAGAGAGAAAGGGCGAGCATACCCCAGGGGCGAAACTGTGCGGAGGGTGAAAGTAGCGGCGGGGTGGGGTAGTAGTAGTCGCAGAGCGCTGGAAAAGGGGGACGAGAACGCGCGAGGAGCACACCGCAGGAGTGGGAGCAACGGATCAATACTCTCTCTCTCTCTCTCTCTCTCTCTCTCTCTCTCGGCCAGAGAGAAAACGAGAGCGCGAGGG
This sequence comes from Philotrypesis tridentata, assembly GCA_018906965.1. Classification (NCBI taxonomy): domain Eukaryota; kingdom Metazoa; phylum Arthropoda; class Insecta; order Hymenoptera; family Pteromalidae; genus Philotrypesis; species Philotrypesis tridentata. Next base: position 7,420,779 of record JACCIB010000006.1, read on the forward strand.
GAGGGGAGAGGAGGGGAGAGAGAGAGAAAATGCACGCGGAAATAAACCAGAGATGTATAATTGCGCTGTGCATACGTATACACTATATACGTATATGTATGTGTATATACCTATACAGTATTTATGTGCTCTTTCCCTCTCGCTCGTTTTCTCGCTCTCTCGCTCTAACCCCTTTCATTAAATCTTTATGCATTAAACAATATCCGATACGGCTGTAATGCCTGAGCGGATCTCTCTCTCTCTCTCTCTCTCTCTCTCTTATTTTCCCTGGAATTCACGCAGGCTTTTAAATTAATTGTCGGGAATGATCGATACGCGCGCTGTCCTGATTTGACGATGACCTCTGCGCGCCGCGCGGAGACGGAAACTTATGTTGAAATTTTCACTTTCCTCAATAATAAATGACGACTGCGCATCGGGCATCGAGATGCGCGATTGGTCACTTAATTATTCATCCTCTTGAAAGACGATTGAAAAAATGTACGCGAATAACCGGTATACAAATTTGAATTATTCATCGCGGTATATAACAGATAATATAGTCTTCGGTGTTATACCGTCGTCGTAAACAAAAATATTATAAGTCAAAATCGTAATGGGAAATCGTATGTATACACACAAAAGTCTGTGTGTGACGCATCGTATAAAGAATGACTCTGACACACTTTTCCTCTCGAAGCCCGAATCGAAGCTCTTCTCTCTTTTTCTCGGGATCTTTATGCTGCTCTTTTGTTGTGTTATCATCGCGTGGGCTATTTTGCTGCCGCTGGTAATGATCATCATTGATCATGCCTGTATACCGCGGTCTCTGGGAATACAATCCATTTGATCGGGGCTATTTGCTCTCGGGGTTCTAGTGTTATTCCAATATATGCTAAGGTATTCACATACGACTTGCAATTAATGTATATGTCATCTTTATTTTGATTATGGATGTACGCATTGTGGAAGCCATCGCGGTATGCAGTACACGTATGATTTTTGTACTACATGTATACGTCATTGAATTCCGCATTGAAAGAAGGTTGTAATATTAACTGGAATTTTTTAGAATTATTATATTCTTTTTTTTATCGAAACTGACCGCGTGATCGACACGAAAGCGGTACTAATTAATATATCGGGACTCGACGCAAATTTCGCCTCTTAATACCATTGATTATTATTTTAAATTCATAAATTGAAATTCCGCAAAGCTTGTATTTTCGTGTACCCAATGCTGCATTATTCCCCTGTGTTACGTACGACAAAATCCACGAACGAATAGATTATAAATCGTAAAAAAATTTTGTAGACCGCAAGTGTGTTTTTTAACGTATGACATCCGTTAGAAACTAGATTACATGATGTAAAAAGAATTTTTTTTGTTCGCTTAAAATTTTGGAAATATAAATTAGAACAATAATAAAAAAACAATATTTTTACAAGAGATTCGTTGTTTCAAATCAGAATTGAGTCGGTCGGCTCTTACCATCTGAAAAAAACCGTATAAAAGAGCAGGTGGTGAAGCTACACGAGAGAATTAAAAACACGGGCTGTGATGCATGCGCAGAAAAGGGGAAAAACGACCCGCGAGTTGCCGTCCAAAATACACGGCCGTTGCTATACAGATATTTGTCCGATTAATGATCTTTACCTCCACCCACTCGACTACTCCGCCAGTTTGTGCAGCGATAGGATTTAAAATAGATCGACTCTTAACAATCAAAAAAACTATAGTGGAAACTCAATTGGAAATTTCATATAACCCACGGAATGAATTGCAATTTCATGATCGCCACTCTAGTTAGTAACGATTGCAATTACTGTTATTGTCCAGTACAAAATTCGTTCGTATCAATTGTTTATTTTTACATGCTTTGGGATCCATGTGTTATTGCAGTGCCAAATTTGTTAGAGGAATTATGGTCTGCGTAGCAAATATAATGGCATAAGTCAAAATAAACTCGCGCTTGGAAATTTGAGAGCGATCCATCACTCAAAGCGACTGGATTTTCACTCCAAAAAATAAAATTCATCAGCCTTTCTCGGAGCGATATGTACGTCACAATCTATGATAAAGTGCCTTAATACACTCATCTGTACATTGGAAAAGCGTAAGAATATTGCACAATGGACCAATACACTCAACCGTGAGCGTATAATGCATACAGAAATGTAAAATAGTGATGGCAATACACTCACGTCTCGTGGACTCGATGAAAGTTTAATTGTACAATCATATATTATTCGCTTCTTGAAGTAAGAAACCAGGTTAAAAGCACACAAGTTTAAACACGTAATTTCTTCAGCTAACGTAGTATATAACTAGCACAAATTTTCCATAAACTTTTATTAACACATACGCAATAGTTTCTTCAAATTTGGAATATTAATGAGTTTTCTGAACGCGGTCGACCTTTAAATACTTCAGAATTATTGGCCGTCGCTTTTTTTAAACTTTTAATCTGCTATATTGATGCGAATACACGCCATGTCATTTCCAGCAAATGGAAATGACAATCTCCTGTTGTATGAATATATAATAAATGTAACGCATTTCGTTATTTAAAAGGCTGTGAAAAGAAATTTATTTTCAAGCTTTTTGCAGTTTGAATCCCGAAGCATTTATTCATTCGGCCATCGCTACTACTCTGCCGTACTGTCTCTCAGTTCGTGACCGACCAAAATGTCAATAAAATAATTACAAAGAGACAGCGGTGGCTCTGTCGCTGCTGCTGACGTTCTCATCTCCCGGCGTATTGCCATGTGGATTTTCATACTGGCTAACGGCGAAAAGATCAAATCTGCTAGGAGAAAAGGATGATAAAAGTAGTGATCATTCGTTTCAATTAACGAAGTCGTACTATATCGAGAAAAATATTACTTTCGTTCCGCCAAAAAGCGAAAAATTTCAGCAATTTATTTGCTCAACGCGAACAAATGATCCTCCCGGTTTTGCGAATCGATCGAGTGTATAGAAAAAAATTAAAGGTGTAATATTGAACAACTGAACCAGCAGGATACTTTCGAGAGAATACTCTTTTTCAAATCTCCACAACTATACCTGTGTAGTGTGTACGTTTTGCACCCTCTGGATATTACAAAATCCTGAAATTCACAAGGTCGCAAAATTGACAGTTCTCCATTATTTTCATCTCGTGGGAATACAACTATATATTATAACAGCAAAAAAAAATCAAGTAACTTTTGGACGTTCGCATGAACATTCGAAAGTTTGGACATTTAGACGTGCGCTCGGCAACAAGACTCAACAGCCACGACCTGCAGTAATTATTTCCTCCGAATCGGAGGTGTTGATATACGCTGACGACTGTCATTGGCAAAACTTATTTAAATATTATCGTACACTATTTCCTGTATTAAACTTTCGCATATTACGTGCGTAATAAAACTAGAGCAAGAATTGCGCGTCCTAACCTACAATTGAGTCACACGAGGCATGAAGCTTAATCAAGCTATTTAGCCATAATAGCTTGCTAAAAATATGCAAATTTCATTTATTAGCTCACTTTGTGTATGGAGTAAGCAAAACTTCCTTCTTACCAACTTTAAACTAAATCATCGTTTTTTTCGACATGACTGCGAAGCCTTACTTTATATACTAAATAAAACTATAATATTCTACGATTTTTTATGTAACAACATAATTGTTTATGCGCTATATATTAAGACTGAAAAACAATATTTATAATATTTTTACCATCATTTCACGCACCGTTCTTTGAATTTTCGTAAGAAAAGTAAAGGCCCTGATGGTATGCGCATGACTTTAAAAGAATTTTTTTTAAATTAGAGGTAATTTCCTAAAAAAAACCCTGCCCGTTTATAGTGAAAAGTGCTTCTCTGAAGAGCCAAAAATTAATGAAAACTCGGTTTCCGCGAGGCACTTGATGAAAAAAAAATGGGAAAAGTTTTTAAACAACTTTTGGCAGGAGTTTAAAAATTGTCTGCACGATTCGTTAAGGAACCACTCATGAATATACATCATAATTCATAAATGTATATATTTCGCGTGTTAAAAATGTTCGCGAGAATTTCTAATAATTTATTTTTGAATAAATGTTAAAAAAGAATAATTTTTACGCAATAATATACCATTAAATGGTTGGTCAAAAATTAAACTTTTAAAATAGCTTGAAAAAGCTGAGTCTAAACGTAAAACAATGGCCGATTGGACGGGAATAAAATAATATGTGTAAGTATATTTCGATCAAACTCTTAGCACAATTTACAGCATTCTTTCTTTCAACGTAATTTTCTGAAAAATCGACTCTACAAAAAAAAGAATTTTTGATAGTTTAAACAACAATAGTATGAAAACGTGCACTACATCCATGTTCATCATAATATTGCTCACCTTGTCAGTCCATGATGTTTTTATCACCCGAAGAAGTTGGGAATAGCGAGTAATAGCAGCGGCAGACTCACGGCGATAGGCAAAGTAGTCTAGTACTATGTTGCCAGGTCAACGAAGCTCAATTTCACACTTGCACCTCCTGCTTTGTACTTTCAAGCTATACACTCACAGTAGTCGGCCTGGATAATACACGTGAGCACAATCGTCATTTTAATCGAGGAATGCACAGGAAACTACTCGCCACTGATTACAGCTGCGAAAGATGGCTGAACACAATCTGTTGCAAAGTCTCGCAGCTTCGGCTTCTCGACGCGTCTGCTGCCGCTCCCGATGTCGTCCCTGCTACCCTGCAATCAAATAAATATTTTTTTTATTTATTTATTTAAATATCAAAGTGTAACGGGTGTACGCTTTGGTACAATGGTACGTAATGTATGATTGCGGACCGTACGACATGACGACTTAAGTCGCTTGACCATCAAATTGAGATAATGACTCTAGCTCTCTTGCGTTTGTTTAAAACTGCTCCGTATAATACCTCGATCGAGACGCTATACTCGGAACTGCCAGACAATAAAAAGATTTATTGAATCTTGTGCGACTAAACAAAGGATTTTAATTTATGAATATCAGTGTAAACGAAAGCGCTTAGATAAATCAGCGAGTACTCTGAAGTTTTCGTATTTCTTGTAATAATTTTGCAAGTCTGTCGAATCACAGGTAATATGATAAAATATCTCGTTTTGACTCGTCTCGTATAATCTCGTTTTGGTAATTACAATTGTTAAAAGTTTTTGACTATAGCACAGAAGGCATAGTTTGGACAGAGAAATAAAAGAAAAAACTTTTTAAAAAAATTTTCACAATTTTCACGTTGAACTTTTTTCATGTAAAATGCTTGCTCTGTTGGTGGTTCTCTTAGCTTGAAGCATTTACAGAGTAAAGGACTTCTTCTCTTTGTAAAATTTTCAAACTTTCTTTTGAGAAACTTAGTGAGAAATTAGATACAGCTGATTATGAATTAAATTTTCCAAATCTGAATAATAAATCGATGTTTATAAATTCCATTTAGGTTATAGAAGTACTTATATAATACTATTTATCAAACACTAATAATTCCCAAAACAAAATAAGATATGCTGAAGTAGACAAGTTTATGTTAAAACTCTAAACATACACTGCATGAATTTATTGTGTGTAAAAATTTCAAATCTAGCCAAAATTTTTGAAAGAATACTGTAGATAAGATTATTATTACACAAAAAGTACGAACAATCACATAATAATTTTAGACTTATGTATATTGTACTTATTGTATACTAAATTAAACTGAATAGGAATCAGGGGGGCTTGCACTGGGTCTTCTAACGAATTATCTTGATGATAGGTACCAGCAAGTCAAGACAGAGGATGTAGAAAACCAATTTAGAAAAATGAGACAATTTATTCGAAGTAGTTGTTCCGCCCGGCTCTACAGTAGCATACATAAATGATACTGCGACTGTGTCGAGTGACGTCAAAAATAAAATGTTAAAACAATTCGAAAAAATTATGGTGATGAAGCGCAATACAAGAATTTCCGACGTACAATTTTTTAATTATTTTATTACATTAATTCGTCAAACAAAAAAAATTATTTTTCAACGATCAATATGCAGATTCAGTAGACTCTTGTGCTATAACCCAATAAATTTTAAATTAATTTATTTGCCGGAATTCCGTCGACGATATAAAATAGTGAAGACGACATGAAATATGCCGTGCGCGTTGCTTCCGTCCACAATTCAACCGTATAATATACCGAGGGGGGCACGCGAATTCCGTCGAAAATTGAAAATTAATTATCTATTTATCGATATTCCCCGTCCCATCGCAGTTGTTACCTCTCAATAAATATTTAACGATTAATAGAGACGACGAAAAGTCGAAATTCAAAAGCAGCCTACGCACACCGTGCGCCGATGAATCGGCAGTATGCGCTTTTTACAATTCGTCAGCGCATATGAGCAACACGAAAAATTTCACGCTCGCGCGTTAATTAATTTTCAATACAGCTTACGGACGAACAATAAGGAGCGACTGAGCAGTGGGAGCTATATAGGAGGTGTACAGTAGAAATAAAGAGTGGGAGGCTCCTCTGACCTCTATATACAGATCTGGCGCTGGCCTCGGCTCATATAGCACTACTACCTACATGTATATACGTACTACTGCTGTCCGCAACGCGCAGCTGTTGCGGAGCGCACGGACACACGGACTCTGCGCACACACAAGGCGCTTGTAAATCGTGCGTTTAATGCAGGAGTCTATAACATCGTGACCTGCAGTCGATACGGAGTTAACGGATTGATAATACAGCGAATTATGCGAGCCGAGATCGCCGCGCGATTGCCCGATTGTAATTCTAAACAATCGCATACGACAGCAGAGCGGTATACGCGAGACAAATCGTTAAATATCCAATGCAATTTAGCGCTGGACGATATTGCGCTCGGCTATACTGCGGCTTCTGACTCCGATAAGGGTCTATATAGACACCCTATATACCGCCTATACATTATGCAGTTTGCAAGTTGTTAAATACACGAATTAATAACAGAGACACAGAGAGAGAGCAGAGTCAGCCTTTTCTCTTTGATTACCCGCGAGAGAGGCGTAAATATACGTGCTAACGATAAATTATTAAGGCCCTTTCAACATTTTACGACTGTGTACTTATCTTACTAACTACAACCGCAATATCGCGCGCGAGAGCGATTACTATAAGTATATGAGCAGATCCATCGTTACGCATTACCTCTTGCGCGACGAGGTGTGCATTAATTATGGGACGCATCAGCGACTCCGAAATAAAAGCGAGATCCCGCGCGATTACCCTCAATATTAGGCTTTGGAGAGGCCATCCCGTACACAGTGAGTCATCCAACAAAGAACGCGCGCCCATAAGAATATATACATGTATATATTGTGTGTGTATAGTATATATACGTACACACTCCCCGTCGCTGTGCTTATAAGTAATGCACGTACTCGAATCCTCTCTCGCTCCTTCTCGTTCGTACTCGCTTACACGCCTATACGCACGTTTACGCTGCAGCAGACTTCTCGTCCCCGACAAAGTTCGTACAAAAACGCACTCGGGGAGCTCGTCGAAGAAACTCGCAATGCAAACAATCGAACATAACCCCGCAAAATGCTGCTCCGACTCTGGCGCGGAGCACTGCGCGAAGAGCAGGGCCGCGCGCGCGCTGCTTATATATGAGGACAAGTACCTATCAAAAGCCGAAGCGACTGTAACTGAGCAGTAAAACACAAAACTCACCTCGACAGCTCGACGATTCGGGATCCCGTTAATGCTCATACGCACCGTCTACAACATATTCGGCTCTCCACCCTGTGCACGTATATATATACGCATCATACGTCGCGCAACAGTAGGTGGTGTGTGCTGTGCGCTCGCGGAAAACAAGCGAACAGTATTGCCCCACACGCGCGTTATTGTCGTCGCTGTGCGTTTCCGAAAGCCGTGGATCACTCGCTCGTTTCGACGAAGGAGACGAGAGCCCCCGAGTACCGTAACGAGCGCAAAAGCGGTATACGCGCGCGTGTGCGAGGGATGCGAATACGCGATCGCGGAAAATACCGCGCGAAGTAAAGGGGAAGATGCCGGACGCTGCGCGACGATAACCACTGCGCGCATCGCGTCGCACGCTCTGCTCGGTGCCTCGCTCGACGTCGACTGCTAGTATGGGCGCAGACAGAGAGAGAGAGCCGCTCTCTCTCGTGCGCGCGCGTTGCGGCCCGTGGGAGCGAGCGAGCGAGCTTTTCTCGCGATGCGCTCGGAGATCTGCGCAGACGCCTCGCGCGCGACTCGTCGCTCGTCGCTCCCTCTCTCTCTCTCTCTCGGGGGGCCGCAGTCGTCAGGTCGTCACCACAGCACCGGTCGACTACTGCGCCGACGAGCTTCCTATCGTCCGTCTTCTGTATTCCTCTTTTCTCGCTCCCTCTCTCGGCTCGGTATTATGAGTACTGTAGGTATATGTAGTACGACGAGCTCAACAGCCTAGAGCACTTAAGTACCCACTTTCCTGTGTTATCTTGCTTCGTCCTATCCTTTTTCTCTCATCCCTCTCTGCGATCGCCGTGTGTACATATATACGCGTTTGCACGAGTGTCTGTTTTAGCATGTTGAATTGAACCATTTGAACGACATCGCCCCGGCCCATAGTCGTGTGTGTATTGTATATGCTATGTATACATGTGCTGCGCCACTGCTCGTCCCCCTCTGTATATACGTGTGTCCCCAACCCCTCGATCTCACCCCTTACCCCCACCATCGAGGCCTGTATGCGCTCGTCTCTCCGGCTGTGCGCCGTCTTTTTCGTTTTACTTATTTCTCTTTCTTTTGAATGCATATGGGAGAGGAGTGTGCTGACACTGGCTGACAAGCGAATTGTCCGCTCGCCTTGTGCCCTTGTGCAGCGCTACTATCAAAATATAGTTATGTATACTATGTATACAGTTGCCTGTGTACACCCAATTCTCGAGTCTTGCAGTTTCATTCCTATGCAGCGCTCGAATCTTGAATAAGCGATGCTATACGATCCGTACTTTTTACCGTCTGTTACTACTTATGAGATATAATCGCGAAAATATACTTGCGAAAATAAATACCGCGCGGATCGTTACGAAACTTTCAAAGTAATCGTTCTACTTAATCAAGACAAAGACCGCTGTGTACTGAAAGAATTCGAAATTTTTATTTTTCTCCGTCGAGAGACACGGCCGTGTGAATGGGGGTGAGTTTATAGCTATATATGGTGGAGTAAGGGAGGTTAGATGAAAAGTATCGACAGATCGACAGCTAAATGGCATTGACGAGGCATCTGGCGACGAGCTTGGAAACTCGGGTTGGAACGTCGTGATTTTTGAAAATAATATGGTAAATTGGTAAATATAACGTGGGAAACTGGGAAACGGTAAAATATAATGTTGTGAATCGTGTAGCTCAATTTTTACCGTTATTAAGTGATTTATTAAGTGATTGTATCCTACTAATGTAATACTAAAATTTCGTAAAATGTAGTAAAAAATTGCATTCTATACAAAGATTAAAGAAGAGTATGTATTAACAGTTCTATTATAAATAGTCATCAGACAAATATAGTAGTCGCGAAAAAACGCACTTTTAACTCTTGAAATCAAGGTAATCAAAAACTATAGCGCCACCTTGCCCTACAACAAAATGCGGGGTAGTTCGACCAAACGAGAAAACGTCAATTTTCCTACAGGTACTTCACAATGATCTTTTACTCCGTTTTAACGAGTGTAAAGTTCCGAGATAAGTAATCAATGAAAAAGATATTGCCTTGACGCGGGCTGCGCCCGGCTTAAATGCAGGAGGCGCGGCTTGAGGGTAATATCTTTTTCATTGATTATCTCGGAACTTTGCGCTCATCAAAATCGAGTAAAAAGTCGATTGCCCTGCGCGTAAAATTTCATACCGCCTCGTTTGGGTATATATATTCACGACCTCGATTGATTTACATAAAACTATAACAGTATATAGAGCTGTTGATTCCCTATGATTGCGATTTCGGAATCGCGCTTGCAGTATACAGAATAGCAGCTCTGGAATGTTTAATCTCCAATCGCAATGAAACTGTTCGGTTTTCATAGATGACGCGACTTTTTTCACCCGCGCAAAAAACGTCACGTGAGAGCTTTAACTTCCGCATCCCTGTATAATCGAATGCACCATATTTAATGTTATTAAAATTTCATTCGGATACAGTCTGTCATTTAACAATGATAAAGTTGAGATTTGCAAAATTTATACGATATTTCCATACGTTATTTTCAAAAATCATTCTACACGTAAAACGTTATGCCGTGTGAGTTTCGAAGCTCGCCACCAGATGCTTCGTCGGTAATATACTTGCCATTTGCCAATAGCGTGAAGCGCGCGATAATAAAAATGATTTTAAAAGTTTGAATGCCTCGCATGTCGTACTTATCGAGTATATAAGTTATGGAAGCTGCATAATGGAATAATCAATTGCAAAAGTAGGGCTGTAGCATCACCTTAAGCCTTGACGGGCAATCCACTTACGAGCTTTTATGCGAGAAACATTTATTGACGCGCGCAGAGAATAAAAGCGAAGACAAAAGTTCTGACGAGCTGAGTCCACACCCTTTGGGTCATCGATTTCTATCGAACGTATGTAGTGGAAAGGTTTATTCTGCTGTAAAACTAAAGAGAAGTCATTTCTTGTTTGAAAAAGAAAAATTTCGCGTCGATGAGTGAAAGAACGTTTGTAACAATACTAATAGAAAGTCTTTTATTTAAAAATAATTAACAATGGTCCTGCAAACACTCGGCTTTCATAACGAGTCTGGGAAATTCAACGACGTCCTCGATCCATTTGGCTACGCCAAGCAACCTTTCTTCGCAGAGTTTAGGAGCCATCAATTGTAGAGATAAGGGCAGACCCTTTCTTGATAGCTTTATAGGGATACTAACCGCCGGTATACCTGCCATATTAGCAGGTTGGGTGCAGTAGTCCTGAACGGAGCACTGTGCCTGGTTGCTGGCGCTTATGAAGTTTTGATACCTTGGAGCATCGCTCAAAGTGGTGGGCGTGAGGAGAACGTCTATTCCGTCGTGCCAGACCCTCTCAAAGTCCTCGGCTATGAGTGACCTCACTTTCATAGCCCTCACAAAGTAGTCCTCATAATTTTCTGTGAGTAGAAAATAATTACCCGCAAGGATTCGACTTCGCACTACATTGTTGAATCCCTTGCTTCTGGACTTTGCGTAGAGTTCCTCTGTGGATGTGTTCTCGTCTGCTCTGTATCCATATTCCAGACCGTCATAGCGTGCCATGTTGCTGGCAACTTCGCATTGGTTTAAGACAGAGTAACAGACGATAGAGTATTCTGTGTGCGGTAGGGAAACTGGAAAGACTCTGGCTCCTGCTTCTTGCAAAAGCTGACTGATTTCTGACCAGTTGGAGTCCATTTCCTCTGACAGTTCAGAACACCTGTACTCTTTTGGAAGACCAATTCTCAGTCCACTCACATCAATGGACGATGGCAATCGAAAGGGTATATAGGGTTCTTTGATTGTGGTTGAATCGAGTTCATCGGGTCCAGCTACAGTATTAAGCACAGTAATGGCATCGTCAACAGTCCTTGTGAGTATTCCAGGTACATCCATAGAATTGACTAGAGGGATAAGTCCATGTCGAGACACTAATCCATAAGTTGGCTTTAAACCAACAATGCCACAGTACGATGCTGGATTGCGGGTGGATCCCCCAGAGTCTGAACCAAGAGCAGCAAAGCATGTACCAGTAGAAACAGCTATAGCAGATCCTCCACTGCTTCCTCCTGAAACGATACAAATTTTTAGACAACAACATCTTTTCTCCGAGTTTACTAACAAAGCATACCTGCTACATGCCAATCTTCTGCATCGGGCAAATCCTTACTGCTGCATTGCTCATCAGTATCCTCGAGATAACCATCGAGCACATACTTTTTCATCACCTCTGAACCCCACAAATTCTTGGAAGGGCCGTAGTACGAATCGACAGTTCCCTGATCCCATAGCGAACTGGTCTAAATTGGTTTTCCCAATCAGTACAGCGCCAGCCTCTTTCAATCTTTGGTAAGCTGTGGCACTGTACGCTGGAACGAAATCTGCAAGCATGCAAGATGCGCAGGTGGTCAGCTGATCTTTGGTGCAAAAATTGTCCTTGACCGCGATGGGAAGGCCGTCGAGGTCGCTGAGGGGAGCTTTTCTCTCGTGCCTCTCCTCGGATTCTCGCGCCTGCTGCTCGACGAGCTCGCTGGTCACGGTGATGAACGCGTTCAAAGGTCTGACCGCGGAAACGGCTTTTAACGCAGCCTTGGCCAATTCCGTGGGACGGATCTCGCCGGTGGCTATCTTCCGGCTCACCGTCTTGATTGGCGATGTCAGCACGTTATTCATTTTTCCAGAGCGTGTACTTACTTTTTTATTTGAAGAATACACTCAAGTACTCCGGATTACGCGGTCCGTAACCTCTTTTCTATACTTTGCGCACCGGCAATATCGGAGCATCGCGAAGACGTCATTTTTCATTGACTCGCAGTCCGGAATTTACGTTTTAGTGTTAGACGGTATTTGCATAGGTTGTTACCCTATTACACATCGAATATTTACGATGCGTACAATGCACTACACACGATTAATCCACACGCATTGTACATTTATCGCTGTGTATATACATAGATATAGCACACTTGTGCACATAGTATACCCATGCAGGTAGTATTGTTAATCGCACGAGCTGTCTGCTCTATATAGGTATAATCCCGTACGCTCTACAGTATAGTGCGTGCGACCCGTATAAGCAATAAAGGATCCGGAGCTGCAGCGCAGCTGCAGTAGTGCAGTCTGGTGGAGGTACACTGTACAGTCAAGCGTGCAGCGACCTGTCAATACTTTTGTGGCGTCGTCGTCGGTCGCTCGCCGCCCCGAGGCCGATTCGTCGCGATTATCGCCGCGTTTGCTCCCGAACTCGCGCACCGTACATCCTGTGTACGATACATCCACCAGACATAGTACATAACTTACCCTCGTCGTCTCTTCCCTTCCGCCTCGTTTTTTCGGGGCGCCGCGCGGCTCTCGTCAGTCGTATAGTGTTATATAGTTATACACACACACTTACCTTCCGTTGCTCCGCATCGCAGCAGCAGAGCAGCATTGTTGTCGCCGAATCGCGTGGAATATGCGCCGAGCGTGTAATATCGTAAAGAGCGAGCATCAGCTTACTTATAGCACGCAGTGACCGCCGCGCGAGGTGTGCGTAAAAAACAAAGGAGATGCGAGGATCATTGTCGGCGATCGAAAGTGCAACCGCGTACCGTCACGGCGTCAGCGGAGCAGGAGCCCCCTGCGCCAACCCGCGGGATTAACAAGATGGTATTCTCGAGCAGCGACTCCACGAAGCTCGAGCTCGTGCCCGTGAGGAAGCTGAGCAGGGCCCCCGGGGCGGACGGGGCCAGTGCCGCCGCCGCCGCCTGCTGCAGGGACGAGTCCGTCCAGTTCGTCGAGCAGTTCGTCAAGGACGTGAACGACTTCAGCTCGCAGTACGGCAGCAACATCAGCATATCCTACACGGCCTACAACATCGCGGGCAACCCCAGCAAGTTTCCCGACTATGGCGACTTTCCCCAGGCCTTTGTTATGGTGATTAATTCGGCTTTGATTATTTGCGCCGCGCTCGTTTTTTGTGTATTACTTGTATCTCTCGTGTCGCGCGTTCGTAACAAACGCGCACTGCACAATAGGACGATATCTGCGCGCGTGTGTAATGTTGTGGGAATGTTTCGTGAGGTAATGTCGATTTGCAATTTTCAGCGGACCTACGGCAGGTGGTGGGACACAGCACCGTCGAGATCTTTGGACTACATGCCGCAGAACAATGATCCTGTTATTAGTCATGATTACATAGGTGGGCATTTTTTTTGTCAACGAGCTGATCGCTGTACTCACTTACCGTACTGCAATGAAACCTTTCTGAGTCATAGGCACTTAATTAAATTGCTTTACTGTGTTTTCATTTTTTTTTTCACTCGTTATCTTACGTATCGACTCATACAGGCAGTACCTGTTTTTTTCTTTATCAATGCGATTTTGTTGAGAATTAATTATTGTGCTATTTATTGACAGATTTAGAATACCACAAGGAAGTTTACCCAGTAAGAGTGTCGATCTACGAAACTTACAATCCTGGCAGCGTCGTTGCAGTTTGGGCTAGAGATGATACTGGTCAGTGGTTGCGGCTTTGGAATGGTCCTCCCCAGATTGTGCCGCACAAGCCAAGAATATTTTCTCCACCGTTACAACTGTGTAATTTTAAAACAAAAACGTTGAGATTAGAATTTAACCATAGTCTGCTAGAGTATTACACTGCACTGGATGCTGTATTGCTCATTGGAACGTCTGAACTGATCATTCCCAATGTAGGCTTTCAGACAAGAAGCTTAAGTAGTCTTCTAAAAGAATTAGGAGGAACTGGTTATAATAATGATGATTGTTATAACTTGACCCCGGACTATTTAAAAGTCAATCAAGACTTGAAAAAGCTAAAAAGTACATTGCATAAACATTGTGTTCTTTATAAAAGGTTATTATATATTCGAATTTGTATGAGTTAACACGTAATTACTCAAAAATTATTTTGCAACAATATTAACAAAATTTCTTATTGTATCTTTCAGTAAATGTGTAGAAAAAGTTCCTAAAGGAAGGTTGGCAGCTAAGTTAGGCTGGCATTGCCATTACATTCCACCAATTGAAGAAGCATTTAATAGCATACAAAAATTTTTGCAAGAAGACTTTCCAAAACTTATTAGAGATATCAATATCTCATCGCCAATAGCTGTAACAGAATCAGAAAAGGAAACATACATGAATAATGCAAATAGTGCCTGTGGAAGTTTTTCAGTTTTACCTGTAAGAAGAATTAAATATTATATTCATTGTTATACAATGCAACTTTGAAATTAGACTTATACTTCTTTTTCAATTTTTGTAGGACGAAACGATTTTAAAAATTTTCAAGCATTTAGATTTGAAATCATTAAGCCGATGCAGTCAAGTAAATCGGCATTTTAACACTATTGCCCAGGATTCTCTTTTGTATACAAATCTTAATCTTAAGCCTTATTGGTACTGTGTTGATGCAGCTGTTTTGAATAGTTTTGTATCCAAATGTCAGTATTTACAGAGGCTAGATCTTTCATGGTGTGGAAACTATGACAGCATAAGTCCTGAAGGCTTTATTACCTTTCTACAAAATATTGGAAGTACATTAACACATTTAAGGCTGAACTGTTGCCGTTTTGTGAATGACGCTGTTGTTGAAGAAGTTTCACGGATATGCAAAAGTCTGAAAGGTAAATAAGTAACAGTAAAAAAGTTTATTTTTAAAAATTGTGTTGTACTTGCTAAAAAATAAATATATTTTCAGAATTATGTTTAAGAAACTGTATAGCGATAACTAGCAATGGTTTTGCATCGTTGGAACATTTAGAGAATCTTGAAAAACTAGAGCTGTACAAAACTTCAATTGAAACTGATCATTTATGTTCAATACTTCGAAAAAATACAAACATCCGACACTTAAATTTAGCCAGTATGCATGATCGATTAAACATGGATGATGTGGCCAAGGAAATAGCTGTTTCTTGTACAAAAGTTGAAAGTCTTGATTTTTGGAAAGCTCAGACATTAACAGTTCAAGGTATAAGAGCTTTAGCACACTGTGCTCATCTGAAAGAGGTCGATTTTGGATGGTGGTTAGTATGAATTTATTTATTGTGTTTTTAAGGTTTTTAAAAAATTGTTGGCGTAGCGTAAACAAAATCTCAAACTTCCGATCTTTCTATGCGAGCAATAAAAGAAATATTTTATTGTACATTTATAAACTGTATTA
The DNA here is from genome assembly GCA_018906965.1 of Philotrypesis tridentata. Taxonomy (NCBI): domain Eukaryota; kingdom Metazoa; phylum Arthropoda; class Insecta; order Hymenoptera; family Pteromalidae; genus Philotrypesis; species Philotrypesis tridentata. The sequence continues at coordinate 7,436,628 of JACCIB010000006.1, forward strand.
TTCTCTTGGCTAAAAAAAATTTTTGTTTTTTGTAGCAGTGGGATTGGAGCTCCAGGAGATTCCCTAAGATTGTTATTTACTTCATGCAAGAACTTGGAAAAAGTTTTTCTTACATCATTCCGTGGTTTGACTGATCGAGATCTCGAGCCACTACTTCTGTGTAAAAATTTGAAACAACTAGATTTACTTGGAGCTCATTCTGTTAGCTTACAATTTTGCATGCGTTTACTGTATTGTTTACAATTAAATATGATAGACTTGAGCTTTTGTGATGAAATTAGCGACGATGCTGTGCTCGAAATGCGATCGATTTTTCCAAGTGTATCAATCAAACGAATATTCCAAATTGGCAGATGATTGGAAAAAGTATTTACTTAGGAATTACTTAAAAAATGCGAACCAAAAAGGTTTAAAATATAAATTGTCGTGTGTTACATGTAGATATACAAAAATGAAAGTTAAAATGTTTGTGATTAAACAGTGAAATTATACGTACTTTATGTAATTATTAACACGAGGCTATGCATAATTTTTTAAAGAATTAAGAAGGTGTGTTTCAAGACTGCAGCTAGATTAAGGTGCAACTATTTTTGTATTGTGTTAAGTAAATGTCCCAGTGTTGTAGATCAATTAATTCTTTAATGTATTTATTTATGTACAATCTTCCACGACTTTGGAAAATTATAAGACTTTTTATAATACATTTTTGAACAATTTTACGAAAGTTTTGTAACAAAATTCGTGTACATATAAGATGTAATTATGGAATAATATAAAGTCATTACTTTACAAACTATTAGTAAATATAACTATTTTACACAAGCCTTATCATCCTAATGTATATTATCACTTATTCCATTGCTCACGTAGCTTAGCACGTGCAGCGTGGCTATAATCGTGCACTTCATTTGATTGAAATAGTTTAGAAAAGTTATTTTCTCCAACATGATCTTTACCCATGGTTTTCATTCTGAATTCGATGTCTTTTTCTAATTTTTTCTGCAAACTTTGCGCTCTTGCTTCATATGTTTTTCTTCTTGGTACGTTTAACATAGCTTTTTCCCAATCGTCTGTTTGTGCATCTAGCATGACACCCATGACTTGATTCAGAGTCAAATCTTTACCAGATCCATCCCCAAAACGAATGTATTTATCAATAGGTAATTTAGCCATTCGCAGATTTTCTTTTTTTGCTTTTCCCATTGAAATTGGTTGACTGCAACCCTGCATAACAATTTAATATGAAATTTAAAATAATTAAAAAAATTCACAGAAATAAATTTTTATTTACCCTGTCGACATAAGCACCAATTATATAGATAGATTCTGATTCGTATGTTTCCAAAACAGTATGTGTATTTGATGTTAAATAAACTATTGAATTTTTTCCAAAGATTTCCAAATATGATTCTGTCGTAACTGTTATTGGGAAGTCACTATCGAATAAAGTTGGAATAAACCTTGTAAGATTCTCTATTAATGGTCCTGACAAATCAACATTGCATAAATAAATATGAAATGGGTAATTATGTGTACGATTTACAGCAAATGACTCCATTATCTGCTTGGCACAACTTTTAATTTCACGAGGTTTCATGTAAGATTCATAACTGCAGTCGAAAACAATTTTATTACCGTACATTATAGACTTTAAACAATTCCAGTTCCATAATTGATTCATTGTAGTGTCAGATAGACGTCTAAAAAAAGAATTTTGTCCTATGCCATATATTATTTCATTTGGATCAATGACTTTGTTTTTCCTTTCTTCTCTAGCTACTTCTAAGCTTTGATGTCTTTCTATCTGGCTTAGTTTTTTCTTTTCCTTTTGCTTCTCAATTTTAAACAGATAATCATAGAATTTCCTAGAATAATAAAATAAATATAAATTATATGAAATTACAAAGAATTCATATATATTAGGTATTTATAGATAGAATTAAATTTTATGTAGCTGATAATTCTTAACTATATTTTTCACGTTATTCTAGATTTGCAACAAATGAATAAAAAAAGGTGGTTTAAAATTCTTCGTTTATACCAAAAATACACAAGCTAATTTACTTATATCATCAATTGAATAGATAATACTAACATTCTTTTTGAAATGGATTTCAACTGGACAAGTTCCACCCAGTGGCGCGGTGCTATTGTTGAAGGAACATTTTCACCATTTTGTCGAAGCACACTCATTTCCAATTCCAGTATTTTTATGAACTTTTCAATCTCTGGATTTTCTGCTAACATAGAGTCCAAAGTAGCTTGCGCCCTTTGGTCAATCATATTCTTTCTCAACGCTCCGTCTTTTTCATTTGGAGGGATAACGCTGCAGAAATTTCTCCCAATGGAATAGCAATTAGGCGCGAGTTTTTGCACTGCTGATGTCATCGCACAAAAAGTTAAGCTGGTATTCTTGCAAACTTTTTGCTTGTTCGTCAACTTTGTCGAAAAGTTGAAAACAGTTCGTAGAGCTCGCAAGTACATTGCGACTTACTGTGCTTTACACGAAAAGTAACTTTCACTCTGAAATTGTAAAGGAGAAATTACAATTGAATATAAGTATTTGCGTTAATAAAAAGTTAAGTTTGAGCTTATACACGATTATTTACACTTCGATTTGAGGTTATGTTTCTTCTACGCGTGCACAGATATAAGCCGAAAGCACAGTCTACTCTTCATTTTTAATTTTACGACGTCTTTTCAATATTTCTATACTTTTGTACAGTTTACAGTAGTTTTTAAAATTCCTTGTAATACATAGGAAACCTAAAAAACACTAAGTTATCGAAATACAGGATAGGTATCAGCAGACTACCACGAGGTACAAATAAATATATATATATATCTATAATTCGATCTCAGCGGCGCAACGACACACTCACACACGTGCTTCTGCTTTAGTATTCACTCTTCAGTCAACTTCAAGGCTCAAAGTTCAAGCTCAAGTTTTAGACAGCTGGTTTCGCTAATCCGATAGTAAGTACATAAGTGCAGGTATAAGTACTTACTTACCGATATTTTTCAATCACTAATACCGTATAGCGGACCCAAGAAAAAGTGAAGCAAACACCTGATACAAATCATAAGGTACAAAACAAGGAAAAAATTAGAAATTGAAGATGTAGACGTGCAGTAGTGTGTATAACGCAATTAAAGTGAAAATAATTGTTGTATGACTTTTTGAAAGTTTCAGCGTCAAAAGCATATAAGTATTTGGGTATACTTATACATATTAACATAATGTGTGATGTTAATCAAACGGCATCGGATATTGTTCAACAATTTGGAGTTTTCAAAGCGGTGAGAATATATTGTGCTTTGCAGCACACCTATATATAATTAAATTTCGATGCGCTTGAATATATCGGGCAAAACGGGCTAGTTGAATTCATGTAGCTCTAAAATTTACGAAACCTAGATTTTCTTTGTATATTAATTAGACTATAAAAAGATCTAATAATTTACGTATATAAAAACTATATGTGAGTAAATTGTAAATATAACTTTATTGACGATGCTACAGGCATGTTTTAACTAATATATATTATACGTATATATAGAACTACATTCAAGTTATGGAAGAAAACAAAGCTTTGAAGGAAACCATAGAATTACTGTCAAACAGATGTCAAAGCAGGAAGAATCAAAGATTAAAATTGATCGGTTTCGTAAAACAAAGTGCCGATAAGTACCGAAATCGTTTACAATCCTTACAAGAGCAAAACGATCAATTGAAGTCGGTCATCGAGGGAAAAAATCAGACGGTACATGAATATTCCCAAAAAAGTACGTGTATATAAGCATATGCCATAAATACATAAACTATATTATATGCTGCATTGTGTATCGTCGGTTCGCTGGAAGACTAACACGGTATACAGATTCAGAGTCATGAAAAGCACAGATGCCGCAGAAATGAGTAAATGTATGTTAAACACCTAAAAATTTTACTTGACAATACTTTTAGAAATATCAAAAATTATTTACTTACACAATTCTTCACTCCGAATCTAAGCTATATATATATATATATATATATATATATACACTATATAGAGGCTTCATATATAAGCTATATATATATAGACTATATAGAGGCTTCGTAAGGACCGATGATATGATATATACGTATATAATTTCACAATTTAATAATTTATCAATTTGAATTTAATCTTTAATTACATAGTCAGTCTTCTTGAAAGTATGTCGACGAAGCAAAAACAAGAGATTGAGAACTGTTTAAACACAAGTATGTATACTACAGTATATGTTTAAATTTATAATATATGTATAATATAATGTATGTATATCTAATGTTATATTCACTATATATACTAACTCGAGTATATTGATGGTGTCTTAATTCCAGTCAATAGTTTAAAAGTAGAAATAGCTTCATTAAAAATAAACTTGACAAACTCTGCAGTCGGCAACAGTAGCACAAATGCGTCAAATAATCAGGTTTGTAGAATTCATTGAAAAAAATTCACGTTATTTACTTATATTACGTTCTAAGGCCCGCTTGACAGTTAATTATTAACAATAATGCAATGTAACGTTAATAACTATTTTCGGACTTGCAGCCGTTGATAAAAATAAACTCAACTACGTGTAAGTTAAATCATCCGTTGTTTGGCGTAAATAATTCCAAACGCAACTTAAAAAAAGGTCGAACGTCCACCATACAGAGTAAAAAGAAAAAACATCAGTAAGTAAGACACCTTATGTTTTAAATTTTCCTATATCGACATACGATATCATATTTATTTAAAACATTATTTATAATACAGCTATTACTCTATATGAATGAAAAAAATAAAGTAGGTTTTTTCTCATTCAAAACCAAACAATTTCAAATTCAATTAAGAAAAACAGAATTTATTATTAATTAGTAATTAATTTTATCTATTAATTTATTTTAAACGAGCATCAAAATTTGTACGTATGATTATTCCTTGTTTTTGATGAATGACTCCGATGTATAGAGAAATCCAAACATCATCATTAGATCGAATGATTTAGCTATTCAAGTTCGCTGCTCACTGCATACAGTGTCAAGGTTTCTAACATCCTTACGGTATAAGAGAAACTTATAATTCATGCTAATCAATTCGTCGTATACCAATCTGTAAAGTAAAGTTTAAAAATCTCGAAGCAGAACCGAAGTTATAAGTCGAGTTAACGAACTTTGTAAATCGCATTCCCTGAAAGGCAAAAACTAATTATCTATTTTGATAACGAATTTTTACTTTTTCCGGTATACTGTATATAAAACAAATTTTAATTGTACTTTACATTACATAAATAATGTTTTTACAAGAGAATCGTAAGCCCTGAATTCAATAATTTCAGATGGTCGAACTTAAACGTGACGTTCAGCGGACGGGAGCGCAGCAACGAAATCATCAACAGCAGCGCGAGTTCCAGCTCGGAAAAAAATCTTTCGCTGCCGCAGGAGAAGCGAAGAAAATTGTTTTGTCAAGACAACGAGGAGACGGTAGACTTGGCCGACGAGAAGGATTTATAGATTTAAACCTTTTATTTAACATTTTTCTAGATTTTATTTTATTTAAAACAGTAACTGACACACACGGTGATCCTCACACACAAACGTATACATATTTATTTACATAATCTTATATTTTATATAGGTATACACTTATACTCAAGTATTTGCGCAGTTTGCAAACAGTTTTTGAATCTAAGAACGATTTTTTGCGCGAAATGCGCGGAGCGAATACACTCGTAAAAGGAATGCGTCCAGCCTTCGGCTCTTAATTCGGGCAAAAATTTCAGCGACTTTACACCCGAGTCAAAATAAGGAGATACCTGTTTTTCGTTTACCCTACATACTTGTAGGTCTCGCAAGTGAAAGTATCTGACTATTTTTACGCGCATTAAGTACATCCATTTACACAATTTTTAGTATTTACAAACATGTACTGTGTATATTCTTAAAAATTAATTTTACATATACAGCTATGCATATAATTTTGGAGTATATTTTAGATATAAAGAACAAGTTTTCTGAAGTCTTCGCCCGATCCGTAACCGGAATGTCTGACCCACTCCTTTTCAGCGTATGGGCGTAAAGTCTTTTCATACGAGGAATCCGTAAATAAGTCGGAATTAAAATTTGTAATTCTCCGGAGATATGGACGAAAAACATGATTTTCCGATAAGAAGTCGGTTTGTTTTTTCGTTCACTAAATTATAATACTTATTCGATTCAATCGCAGCTTCACAATCCATACGAACATTTGCTTCAATCCAAGCGCGAATCGACAAAACATCCCATTACACTTCTTACTTTCGACAATCCAGTCTTATATACGCGTATATAGGCATTCGATCGATCTTTTGATTACGAAACAAAACAATATGAATCATCGTTTTCTTCTTACCCAAAAACGAAGTTCACCATCAAATTCATCGAGTCCGTCAACGTCACCGTAACCGACTAAATCGCGCGGCTCTGCCATTGACATCAGAGCCTCGATTAGCCGGAAGTCTATTGTTAAAATCGACGTTCGACACTGTGCAACACAGTAGGTACACACATATATAGGAAATCATACACACGACATTAATTGCTGACCATCTTCCGATGCAGCGAGTTCCAGCTGTTGGTGTAGTCGATTTTCAGATGACCATAATTGTTGAGGGTGATGTGGGTGGGCCTGATCGGCTCTCTGTAACGGACGGCCTCGACCTCGTCTACAGCCGACTCGTCTTCCTCCTCCGCATGGAGGCGACGGTGTCGGCGGCGCGGCCGCCTCGGCGCCGCCGACGCCAATGTCGCGTACAGCATTTCACTCGGGCGCCGGTGGTACTGGCACTCGTCCCTTTAACGAGGAATATATACATATATATATGCTTTTGTATACATCACTGTTTCGTAATGATTATGGCATATTTTTATATTTTTTTTTCGTATTCGTTTATCATTGTAGTCAATTTAATTTGTATTTTGTTTTCGTATACGAGACTTCGAGATTTGTATATCAGCGATTTGTGTCTCCACATTTGTCACCGATCATTTTTGAAAACGATTAAATTAATTGATTGATCACGAGTAAAGTTGTACTCCGTCGAATTTCAAGACCGAAAATAAAAAAGTATAGCACAGAGAAGTGTCAAATTTCAAAATGTAATTGTTATTATACTAATATAAATAATTTGTAAAAATTTAATTTTTATTATTTTACCTCGTGTAATTATTGCTCATCCTGGTGATATTGTTGCGTCGCCTGATAGTCTCCGCCATCCTCAACTCCTCGAGCGCCTCGGCCTGTCCGAGATCTGCCGTGACAAACAAACAAAAAATTCATTTATTATTTAAACATTATCGAAAGATATACGATATACATCGTCAGTATGATAAGAGATGTCGAATTTCAATAAAAAAATGGACTTTTCTTTCGGACTGATGAGACTTTCTTCTGGAAGCCAGAAGATGATAAAAATGTCGAGGAACATGTGAAATATAGAACATGAAAATTTGAAACATATGGAGAAAAAAGAGAAAATTGGCTGTTCTGATTTTTATTAATTTTTTTTTAGCAGACATAACTTTTAATTAGAGCATCGAATCTGAAAATATTTTTTTAAATTTTAAACCCTTTTATTATACTTTATTGTTGTGTAATTCGAAATTTTATTGGTACCTTGGGAACATTTGTAGTTGTTATTATTCCAGTATTTTATCATCTTTTGGCTTAAAGAAGAAAGTTCGAACGGTACGAAAGCTCTAGCTTAAAAAATTTTCTTTCAACTTCTCGACCAAAGAAAAGTGCATTTTTTGTTGAAATTCGACATTTAAGTATATGTATAAATCCACCCGATTTTGAAGTTTTTTATTGAAGGCGCATACCTACCAGACCTGATTTTTCTCATTCCTTGGGTTGTTCTGAAAGAGAAAAACCTCTCGTAAGTGGCCAATCGCAAGGTATACTTTTTTCTGGAGCAAAAATGACTCGAAAATGGAGAAATAATTACAAAAAAAAGAATTTCTAGATTTTTTTTCTAGAAAACTATGGACTTTCAAAAATATTTCATTAGAAAAATAATGGCTTAAAAGTCATCAAAGAATACTCTGAAATTTTTTCAGATCATTAAATGACGTTTTTCGAAATTTCGATTTTTTTGAATTTTCGAAAAATCAAAAATTGTATCGAACAAATCTGAAAAACTTTGAGAGCATTTCTAAATGAATTTTAAGACATATTTGTTGTAATGAAATTTTTACAAAAAACCATAGTTGCGTTGAGAAAAAAAATCTATAAATTTTTTTTTGTTCATTATTTCTCATTTTTCGAGTTGGTTTGTTTGCTCCGGAAAAAAGTATACCTTACGATTCGCCGTTCACCCGAGTTTTTTTCTCTTTAAGACTGACCCAAGGAACTCGAAAAATCAGGTCTGATAGGTGTGCTTTCAATAAAAAATGTTGCGACTTGCTCGCGTGAGTTGTTTCCGAAATCGGGTGGATTTACACATATATGTCGAATTTCAATGAAAAAATGCACTTTTCGGGGGTCCAGAAATAGAAAATATTTTTTTAAAGCTAAAGGTTTCAGACCGATCAGGCTTTCTTCTGTGAGCCGAAAGATAGTCAAAAGTGCAGAGAAACATGGAAAAAATTACTGTAGTAACCATATTTCTGAGCCATTTTACGCTTTTTTACAGAAAATGAATGCGTCAAAACACTGCAATAATAACAACTACGAATATTCCCGAGGCACCAATAAAATTTCGAATAACACTATAATAAAGTATTACAAAAGAGTTTTAATTCAAAAAAGAATATGCCAAGTTTCGATGCTCTGATCAAAAGTTATGCCCATTAAAAAAAAAATAATAATAATAAAAATCCGAACAGCCAATTTTTTCTTTTTCCTCCATATGCCTCCCCATGTTAAATTTTCATATTCTATATTTCGCATGCTCCCCGTCATTTTCCATCGTCTTTTGGTTTACAGAAGAAAGTCCCATTGGTCCGCAAGCTCTAGCTTAAAATTTTTTTTGCGAATTCTAGACCAAAGAAAAGTGCATTATTTCATTGTAATTCGACATAATATACACAGATGAAAAAAGTATGTAAGTACAACGAGGGTAGGAATGCGCGATCGATGTTTCACTTAGCGTATAAAAGTGTGCACAACGCGGCACCGGCGCGAACCCTTGCGAAAGTCCTCCCGCGAATTCTTTGCGAAACGGATCCGAGGCCACGTGCGCGCGACAGAGCGGCGCAATTACACGGGAAAAGAGCGTCGCGAGAGGGAGACGGGAGGCTGCGCGCGTACGGCATTCAATTTTACAGCTTCATTTAAATGCCGTTGCATATTTCGGTGCGCGATACTCTCGTCCGTCTGTCTGTCCGTCTCCCTCTCTAATAATAATTGCCGTCTGCGCAGGTGTCTTTCGCCGGCGATTGTCGCGGTTTTTTTACGAACTGCGCGCGTGCCGTAAACCGGTACTTGTGACACGCCTCCTGCAGTGCGCGGCGCGCGTTAAGTTGCTCGTAATTTCGCGGCGATTACCATTGCAGAAGCGTAGAAGAACTTGTACTTATGGGAAAGTGAGAGAGGAACTGGACGGTATAGGCAGATTTACGCTGATCAGGGGGCTATAGATATTTATATCGTGTTTACCATATATATATATAGTGTCGAACGCTAATGCAAGATGTGCTACGGTGAAGGTATAATGTAACTTGATTAGTGAGACGAACGCAATGGGAAACTAATGGAATTTTAATGTATTGATAGAGTAGCATTTAATTATTACGAAACGTGTTACAGCATGAGAAACTCCTAAATTTAGTGCCTAATTAACGTATATTTGGAAATTTTTTTAATATTCTAAAATGAAAATTAATCATTGTATATTGTTTTATAGACAAGTTTCGAAAGCTTACATAAATTGCACATTTTGTATTAATGCGTGTATATAACTTTCTCAAATGTTGGCTTTGACTCGAATACATTTACGCCTCGCGTAATGCCACAGATTATAAGGAAGAAAATTAATCTGTTTTATCGTATGGATCTCTATAAGTATATCGCATCGTTTAATGCCATGTAAGGATAATTCTCCCCTATAATACGTATATCTTTTATACATTTAGCTATATGGCATTTTTCATTACACGCCTTGATCGCACTTGCGATAGTTACGTAAACGTTAAATTTGAGATTTGAATCGTAATATATAAATAAACTTTCATGTGCCTATTACTTACATCAGCGCAGGATAAGGCAAATTTGTAATTGTACAATAATAATCAAATTATTCATATATAAGAATATCATATTGTAATGAACGCAAATTCGCACAGCATAGTTGCCGATTGTTCCTCGAGCAATTCCTAGAGACAATTGTCGTGTGAGAGCATCAGTATATGACTAATTCTCCTTAAAAAATGCACTTTTCGGGGGTCCAGAAATAGAAAATATTTTTTTAAAGCTAAAGATTTCGGACCGATCAGACTTTCTTCTCTAAGTCGAAAGATAGTCAAAAGTGCAGAGAAACATGGTAAAAGCTACTAGTAACCATATTTCTGAGCTATTTCACATTTTTTTTACAAAAAGTTCATGCGTCAAAACACTGAAATAATAACAACTATATGAATGTTCCCCAGACACAAATAAAATTTCAAATTGCACAAAATAAAGCACAACAAAATATATCTTTAAAAAGTTTAAAATGTCCATTTAAAAAAAAAATAAAAGTCCGAGTAGCTGATTTTATATTTTTCTCCATATACCTTCCCATATTAAATTCTCATGTTCCATGTTTCCCGTGTTCCTCTGCATATTTGACTATTTTTTGGCTTACAGAAGAAAATCTGATCAGTCTGAAACCTCTGGCTTTCAACAAAATTTTTTCCATTACTGTGAAAAGTTATATTTTTAGGAGAAATGGTCATATACGCGTGAAAACTGCAAACGAGTCCCACACATTTGTTAATTTTTTTTCTACGAGCAAAAACAATTGCTTTATTCGACTGTCTTTAATTTGGCAAGGCAATAAACGAAATTTTACGTCGTGGTGTAATTGTATACTTCTACAGAGCAGGAAGTGCATCGATTTACTTTTCATAATAACTCGAAATAATCGATTAATTAGGGGAACTGCAGTGACAAAGATATTTAATTGAATATTCATAGGTGTTCATGAATATTTGATTGATTCTATACATGGTGAATTGTGACTGACTGACGTATTAATTAAATAAAGCATATGTTTACATTTAGAATTGTATTCACCATCTATAGCATTGTACAGACTGATTATTCAGGTGAAATTGGCTTCTAATGATAAAACTTGAGCAAATACAATATATCAGTTGTGTAATCAAAGCTGAGCATAATTAAGCCCGAGTCGAAATACAGATTATACGGTTTTTAACCTATTGATCAATCAAACTATCGCTTTGTGTTTAGTATGTAATTATAAACCAATTATGACAGTAAACGCAAAGCCAATTTACATATTGGAAAAAACGCTTTCGATTTCTCGGAAAGTTTCGATGCGATAAAAAAAAAGTGACTGACATTCGTTTCGAGAGTGAAAATTAATTTCTCGAGTAAGTTTCGATGGGCACTAAAGACTCGTTAATTGCCGGGAACTTCGAAAAACGTAAAGTAATAACACACAATAAGCCTCTGCGGTCATTATAACAGTCTCAGTTTTCAATTAGCGACTGCACTTAATCGAGTGTTTTCCGCTGCGACAATTGGTTATTTTACTCGTGTATCAAATGTGACCTGCCTCGTCGTGTGTGAAAACGATTAATTACAAATTTCGGAGCACTAATGAAGGGTAATTTCGTATCTCCGAAATGTATGGGTTAATACACATTGTAATAGATTGAAGGACGGCTGTAATCGCATAGTGACGAGTAGTTTTATTCTTTCCTCGTGTCGAAAGTTTATGTAGCTCAAAATTTTTTTTACGATAGCGAGATCTTCGAAACGAAGAAAGGAAGACAGCGTTTTACATTAATTTTATTTTCGTTTACAGTCGAGAAGGCATTCAACTTGACGACCCAATAAACTGATAAATTTTGTTCGCTCAGTCTGGAGTACACGATGGAAAGTAAAAAAGTAAAAGCGCGCATGAAAATACTGGGTTCGCAAAGTAATCCCATGTAAAAATAATTTATAATTTTTTTTTATAAAACTTTAATAAAGTTATCTTTACAATTCTTAAAAAATATGAGAAATTAAGCAAAACACACTTTATTATGCACAAAATACATCGTCAACTTTATTTTTTAAGTGCAGAGAATAATCAAACATTTTTTTATTTACATTCTCAATCGTAAAAAGCCTGTTGTATACACTTTCGATAGAAACAAAACATTATTTGACTTTTTCAGGGATAAAAATTACGAATGATGCATAACGCGTTTAAAGGCTATGTTTTCCAAGTATTCTTATTACAAAATTACTTTCACCCATTATTTTTACCAAGACACCTCGAATTTCGTCAAACTTCAACTGCCTATGCTCAATAAACGCGTGTAATACGCACACGTCATCTCAAAATCATTGCGTCTCCCGTCATTCAAGCCTCTCCGCGTATGTCGATCCTAATTCGTCTCGCACCGTTGCAGCATCCACCACACCGCCCATATATACATAAAAGAAATTGAAATATCTCGCATTATACCGATCAGCCGTAAATCAATAAATACATACGAGAACAGTCCGATTCGTTGCATAAAAATCTAAAACTATTGCATGTGTGTATATATATACACAACACTTTACGTTATACACTATATACGCTGCAGTATAAGTAGAAGTCGCGGAGAGCATATATATATAAAGCTACCTACGCTCGCGAAACCTTCACTTGGAAAACGCGCGGCGCGCACACTTTACGCAGCCGAGCGATTTTCTTCGGTCTACTTATAACCATCCTCGATTCGACTCGTCGTTATATAGCTCGCGCGTCGCCGTTTACGCGTATGCTATATGTATACTGCGGCGCAGAGAAAACGATGGCTCTCTCACGCAACCGACTGTATACGCACTTGCATGCATAGCTTTTTAATTTTTTTTTCTCTTCTTCTCTCGCGCACGTGTATATATAGGTATACACACTTGGTGCCCGCGATGCGCACGTGCGCGCGAAGAAAGTATAAGTATATACTATATACATACGCGTAAGGAAATCGAGCCGATCGGTATGTATAATCGATCGATCGCGAGAGTACGAATCGTTTATGGAGTACTTATACTATATATTTCAACTTTGTTCGAGAAGATGAATCGACTCTGTACGCATTGATTTCGATAAGACTTATATTTATATCTTTCTGATTTATTAGATAGGCTTTTTGATCCCGATCGATCGTTTGCAATGAAAATAGTTTTCTATACGAGCACCTGTGCCTGTATAATACATTCCACTTTCTCTCTCTCTCTTTCTCTCTCGTAAAAAGGTATTTAAAAATTTGCGCGGCAATTAATTCGACGTGACGACGATATAGAGAGTGGGGAAAACTACAAAAAGACATACTCCGAGGTAGTAAGAGCGTAGCGCATACGAGCGAAATCAAAAGTTGAGCTATATATAGCATACAAGCATAAAGCGCGAAGAAAAGCTGTGGAGGCCTCGATAATCAACTCTCTAAATATGCTTCGAGTGATTTGAGCGAAAATCACTCGAATCGAGTGAAAAGTTACTCTTGATTTTTCCGGATGAAAAGTGAGTCGCTTGAACAGCCGAGTGTGATTCAAGTGATTTGTCACTCGAAGATATTTAGAGAGAGAGAGAAAGTTTAGCTGGACAGATTCAAAGCGAATATTACGATATTAATATTAATATATGCGTAAATCCATCCTATCTCGGAAACAACTCACACGAGCAAGTCGTAAAATTTTTTATTTAAGTCACACCTATACCAGATCTGAGTTTTCTCGTTCCTTAGGTCATTCTGAAAGAGAAAAAACTCGCGTACACGGCCGATCGTAGGGTATTCTTTTTTACGGAGCAAAAAGGACTCGGAAAAACGAGAAATAATTTAAAAAACAGGAATTTATAGACTTTTTTTCTCGAAAACTCGACTTTTAAAAATATTTCATTAGAGCAATAATTACTTAAAATTCATCAAATGATACTCTGAAATTTTTTCAGATTTCTAAATGACATTTTTCGAAATTTTTTGAATTTTCAAAAAACCAAAAATTGTATCGCGTCGATCTGAAAATTGCAGAGCATTCTTTGATGAATTTTACGACATATTTGTTCGAATGAATTTTTTTATAAAAGCCTATAGTTTTAGAGAAAAAAATCTATGAATTATTTTTTTGTTCATAATTTCTTATTTTTTCGAGTTGTTCTTGCACCGGAAAAAAGTATACCCTTCGATCGGTCATGTACGCGAGTTTTTTCTGTTTCAGAAAGACCCAAGGAACGAGAAAAAATAGGACTAGTGGGTATGCTCGAAAAAAAAATTCCAACTTTTAGGGATAGTTATTTCCGAAAATTGGTGGATTTACACATGTACATTTCATAATATGATATATATTAATATTATGATATTACAATATAACTCACCGGGGAGAGGAGAATAGAGGACTATCGGAGCGGCGTAGTCCGTCGGGCAGTAGGACGTCGCGCTGCTCTCATCCTTGTAGATCGGCTGGTGATAGTAGCAGCGACTGCTGACCGGACGCGTCGGCCGGAAGTAGATCTCTTCCACTGAGGCTGGCCCGTCGTAGCCCGGCTCTCGAGCCGCGCTTGGCCCGCACAGCCTGCCAGAGAAAATTTTTTGAGATGCAGTACGCAGATACGTGGTCTGCTGCCAGTCATTATTATCTCCAGCTATAGCTATATATGGGGCTGTATAGTACTTTTTGAAATTCAAGAATTATTTTAATTTTAAAAATTGCCCTATTTTTTTATATGTATGTACATGAGTATGTCTAAAAAGTTGCAAAAAATTTTCTTCAAAGCACACTTACCAGACCTGTTTTTTTCTCGTTCCTTAGGTCAGTCTGAGAGTGAAAATATAAAAATATAAAATATACTTTTTTCAGGATAAAAAACAACTCGAAAAACGAGAAATAATTAAAAAATAAGAATTCATAGATTTTTTCTCGCGAAACCATGAACTTTTAAAAATATTTCATTAGAAAAAAAAATGTCTTGAAATTCATCACAGAATGCTCCGAAACTTTTTCAGATTGATCCAACACAATTTTCGATTTTTCGAAAATTCAAAAACATCGAAATTTCGAAAAACGTCCTCTAAAAATCTGAAAAAATTTTAGAGCATTCTTTGATAAATTTTAAGACATTTTTTTCTAATGAAATTTTTATAAAAGTCCATAGTTTTCGAGAAAAAAATCTACGAATTCTCTTTTTGTTAATTATTTCTCGTCTTTACGAGTCATTTTTGCTCCGGAAAAGAGTCCTAGAATTGGCCATGTACGCGAGCTTTTTCTCTTTCAGAATGACGTAAGAAAATTTTTTGCAACTTTTCAAATTCGAACACGACTTTTTCCTGGGTTTTCCACCACGAAAAATAGAAATTTTATTTTGCTTTGATGAAAACTTACGAAAATATACGCTTATGCTTCGGTAGTTTTTGCGAAATTCCCATTTCTTTTTTAACTGCGTTTGATGATAGCCTACTATACAAAAAGAATTGCAATATAACACAGCTTATATAAGCGGACCCCAACGATTTTGGATTTGCAAGTTTGAAATTGCAAATTTTAGTTTAGTTTATTTTTCTTTATATCATTTTAAAATTACTTCCCAAGCACGGTTTACTACATTTTGGTCAGTTTTTCACTATAACTCTTCGAAAAACTATTATTATTTTGTCCTTTATAATGAAAATAATAAGTCATCTGAAATAAATCTTATTAAATTAACTTTCCTAATAAATTACGGTTAATTCGAAAAATCACATCGGTCACACACGAACGCATCGAAACAACGCAAAATCGATCGTTTCCTCAACAGTAATTCAAACGCAAAAACATTCCCGACAAAACCTACAATACCACTTGCTACACACCTCCAACCAATTCCACCTATTTAATTCGTGCGCCTCTCCCTATATCATCAAACGCGACAAATATACACAAACCGCAATGCAGACTGCACTCGATATACTCGATCGCAATATTCTCTTTTGTAACCGCTTCGCTCCTACTATATATAAGATACGTACACATCGGATAATTTTTTCGGCCACAGTAGACTGCGCGCACATGCGCTGCGCGCGGCTCCCTTTGAAATAATTATACCCTGTGTAGCCACGTATACATATACATATACAGTACAACGTGGCGACTCGTGCGAAACGCAGGCAATTCGCCAACTTTCCAAGCGCGGGTTCCGGAGCCGCGTATCTCTTACATCGCACGCGACTCCCGCGCGAGAGCTATGCGCTTAGAATAAAACGTGTACCGCGTGTAATGTATACACACTATGTCGTATACCTTATACTTGCCATCGTGGCGCTACCGCGCGCCCCTTCATACACGTATATCCTTCTCCGACACGCTGTGTACGCTTCGCGTGTGAATAAAAAGACTCACCACTGATCCGAGTAATCCGAGTGCGGACGATGGGACGAGCGGCTTTCGTACTGGCGGCTACCGGCGCGGCCGGTTTTGTTGCTGTAGATCGGCTGCGGGGCGGGATAGTAGCCGGTGAGTCCCGCGACCGAAGCGACGGCTATGCTGTGCCGCCTGAGGTAGACGTAGTTCTCCAGATCCCAGGGATCGACGTAGTTGCGGCTGGTCTCGCTGCTGCCGCTGCGGAAGCTCGACGAGTCCGTCGAGCCCCAGTGAGCCATTGTCGAGGGGTGTTTTGGATTGCAGGATATTTTCAAATTTTATTGAGAAGGTATGGGGGATATGGCATTGCATGGACGGTTGGGACTTTTGATGATTTTTTCGTTTTCTCGTTTGATTTTCGAAGCGTCGATGCTGCGCCTTCTGCTGAGGAATATACCGCGAGTGTGTGGGGAAACACTGGAAGAATACAATTTTTTTTTAGAATATATAATATTTTTTTTTTTAGTTTCTTAACTTTTTTTGTTTGGAATACCAATGTTTTTTCAAATTTTGTACTCTCGTTTGGTGCGAGAGACGAGGGCGATTTGTAACTGTTTTGCGTGGAATTTTAACGATTTATTAGTTGACATGTTGCAAAATGCAATTGTTAATTATATCTTGCACTATTTCACTATAGGTTTCAACTTAGAACAACCAAAAGTTTTATAAACAGTTGTGAAACCAAACAGAATAAAGTCACGAAAAAAATTCATTTTTAATTTTAATGATTATTAAAGAATTTTATTTGTAAATCAGAGTTCGTAACTTTATTCAGTTTACGTTACACAAGTATTTACTTTGTTGATCCAAATCTCTAAGTTGTGATCTAAGTTTAATTTTTAATAATTATTTTGTGATACTTCGACTAACAAACCGTTAAAATTGTCAAAAATAAGAGGTGAAAATTCGAATAAATATTTGTTACTGAACGATAAAGTTAAGAAATTTGCGGTAAAATTCCACCTCAAGAATAGCAGTTTGAAATAATTCTTCCTATAAGGAAAGCATTTGAACGTAGTAATACATACTTTCTTCTCGAAAATATTTAAAATAAAAGTTGTAATATGACGTTAAGGCGAGAATGAAGAATTTTTTTCATCTTTATTTTACTTTTTTGTTGTATATACAGGAGCGAAACGCGCCTATATATACTTTGAAAAAAGGCGTTAAATTTCAACCTTTTTAAAAATTTATTCTGGCTCGAAGTGACAGATAATTTCAGAATTGTATATTGAAATTTTTTTCATAATTTTAGTTACTCATCGAACATTACAATCATTCAAGTCGTGCACCAACACTTTCCATAAAAAATATAAAAAAAAATCTGTAATTCTACTCAACGACACCCCTCTCCCTCAGAAAAACCCTAATATGCATATATAAAAAAATTTTTTTGTGGGAAGTGTTGGTGCACGACTGAAATGATCAAAAAAATTCCAATACAATTCTGAAATTATCTGTCACTTCGAGCCAAAGTAAATGTTTTAAAAGGTTGATACATAAAGGGGCGAAACGCGCCTATATACACTTTGAAAAAAGAAACATTAAATTTCAACCTTTTCAAAAATTTACTTTACCTCGAAGTGACAGATAATGTCAGAATCGTATTTGAATTTTTCTCATCATTTCAGTTATTCGTCGAACATTCGAATCGTTCGATCAGTGCCACCAACGCTTCCCACAAAAAAAATTTTAAAAAATAACAAAATCTACGATTCAACTCAGCGGCACCTCTCCCTCTCTCAAAAAAACCTTCGCTTCACTCAACAACTCACCGAATCCGCAGCCTCTCTCAGAGACCCGAAGCTTCAGCGCCGAGCAACAGCCAGTGCGCTGCATAGCAGCCCGACGAAAGCAGCGCTAACATTTTGCAAAATTGCTTCCGGCAATAAACGGCGACTAAAGAGCGCGCGCGCACTTGATGATACGGGTGTAGTATAGTGTACACAAACTGCAGCTCACACACCGCGCGGCATCGCTCTCGGTCGCGCGCCTCACGGCGAATGGCCCGACGAGCTGTATCTCCGTTTCTCCGCACCTGCGGCTCGCTCGTCCCTCCTCCTCGTCGTCACCTCCGACTCCGGCATGCTAACGACCACACTGCGTTCTGCTGCTAAGTGCCGTGTAACTGTGTGGTATACAACGCGTGTATATGCGTGTAGGTACTATATATATACGAGTTTCTCGGTGTAATACGCCTTTCGCTCATTGTCAATCTCTCGCTCGGTGTGTGTGTGTAAGTAGTCTTCCCAGTGTTTTACACTTGATAAATGACTGGTGATTTCGGGCCGAGCCGTGGAAAAAGTTGCGATGACGTTATGGAAATTAGGTGGAAATGAAATTTCGGACACCTCTGTTCTGCGCGGCGTTGCGAGCTTTGTTTATACTTAGATATGCGGTGAGGAGAGAGAGAGAGAAAGACGTGGAAAGTTGGGACTTGGGAGTAACGTAGTTTCACATGTGTGAATGGTGTACCGCTACAGCAGTTTTTTTTTTCTGGTACGCAGTACAATCATGCGTTTAGATGGTGTACTATTATATTTTGTGCAGCATAAGTACTTACAATGAACTCTATAAATGCGCTTCGAGTGATTTCAGCGAAAAATCACTCTTTTTCGTGGCAGAATTGAGTGATCTTACGGTGGAGTTTTTAACTTTTTTATTTAATAGCAATGTTTATTAATATTTTGCTCTCACAGTCGGTCCAAAAACCGGAAAATTTATAAATTTTGAGCAATTTTTACCGTTTAATAGTGGAAATATTATGAACCAATTGTTAAAAATTTGGCTTCCTCGCAAAAGTCTCTTGCGCATCGGATTTCACGTTAGGTCACCCAAAATACAGAATTTGTACGTTAAAAAAGTGACAAACTTCGATTTTCCAAAAAAATGTTAATAATTTTTAAAAAATGAAAAATTGATCTTTGAGGACATTAGTAAAACTTTTTGTGCAAATCGGAGTTCATCACTTTTTTAATTTTCATTAAATAATAACGTAAAAATTTTTTGTTTGTCTAATGTGAAATCTAATGCGTAAGAGACTTTCACGAAAGTCCAATTTTTAACAATTTATTTGTAATATTTCAATTGCTAAACGGTAAAAATGGTTCAAAATTTATAAATTTTCCTCTTTTTTGTACCAAATATTATGAGTTCAAAATTTTAATAAATATTTCTATTAAATAAAACAGTTAAAAAATTTGAGTGATTTTTCAATCGATGATATTTGGAGAGTAAAGGACGCGGGACGAGGAGCCGTGAGCTGATAAATAACAATAGTCGATTATTCAGTTTTCAATAAATTATAGCGGATGTATATTGCTCAAACAATTCTCTAACACATGATAAAACCATCATCATCATGATCATCATGATCAACATCATCATCATCGTTAACATAGTTTCCTTCGCTACTATACATCTTACGATCGTACAATTTGCACAGCGCCATACGTATATATACCTTAAACGCGGTTCTCCGTCGCTTACAATAATCGAAATATAAAGAAAGATACAAAGGCAAAAAATAATTCAATGCACAATCGAAAAGCAATAGCGTAACGAAAAAAAACAAAACGTAATCGGTTACGTAATAACGTTTGCGTAGACACGTGTCCAGACTCGCAAATTACTTTCTTTTAAATACATCGCATACGCACATAACGACGATGTGGGGACGCTTACACATAGACGCACTCCGCCACAGAATTGTCGTATATCGATATTTCGCAAGTGTAGCTTCCATTATTCGTATTATACTGAAACGCGCGCGCCTATCTCGTTAAAACTCGAAAGTTAAACGAGATAAAGCGAGGCACAAATAATGGATCATTACGCATAATACATGTATGTGTATACAGAGGCTAAACGGTTTGCGATTATCGAATTAGAAGTAAAGTGAAACAAAATAAAAAAACGGAGACGAACTGTACATTGGAAGGTCGCGTATTACGGAAGAACGCGTGGGTGCGCTCAGGAGATCGTCGTCGTCGTCGTCGTAGATATTCGCAAAGGTAAACGTATTGTCTAGCTCTCTCTCTCATTACTTCACGGTGTACTCCTCTTTTCTTGTCCTTCCTCGCTATCTACGAGCATTACGAGCGGCTATTGTTGCTGTTAACGTCGTTCTACACTGACACGCACCCAGCGTTGCGGAAAGTTGAGTATCATTTTGTTGTCCGCGGAGTACATATTGACAGAGGGGAAAATAGAGAGACAGGAGTGAGAGAGAGACGATACACGTGCAAGTGAATTGACTATGTTAACAATTTCTATTTTTTTTTCTTTGAAAATATATATGCTTGGAAACATTGAGAGTTTGTCGAAAATTTGAGGCGACAAAATCCCAATGCGCGAGTGTTCTTTCCAGTCATTCGTTCTTTTAATGATCAAACCAATTCTTTTTGGTGTGCCATAAGAAAATTTACGGATATCAACTAAATTAAATCGTTATTGTGAGGACTGCTATCCATAAATTTTGGGCAGATAATAAATAATCAAACGCTACGATGTAATACTTGAAATAACATTTTTATTTCGTCTGGTATTAACAGCTTTTCGTTTTGAGTATATAGTCATTAATACTGTAATACTTTTCAAAAAAAAGCGAGGAATCATAAACTAATTTAAACGCAATACGGAAACATTTTTATCGTATCTGAGGCAATGAGAATTTCCATTCTAACAAACATATCAACATAATTCAAATAATAAAATTATTATTGTACTTCCAAATCATAGAAGTCGGAAAAATATTTTGGAAACGTGCACTCGCGCATTTATCTCCGCTTAAAACTAATTGTTGTTAAAGCAGACGTCACTGTTGCAGCGTGAAGTCTTTGCAACAACAATTCCAGAGTCAAAGCAATAAATTTAAGCGAGAAATTTTCTTCGTCGATGGTAATCGATTATGGAATATTACATCACGATAATAATAAAATAAACAAAGCTATACTGTAAGCTGTATCTTTTCCTTCACTTGACAGTCTACTTAACCACTGCGTATATAACATTATTTACGCAGATATCCAATATTCTCTTATTGAAATTGACTTAAACAGATTTTTTCATTCGTTTTCCTTTAAAAATATTTAAGCTAAAGTTATTTACATGTTCAAAATTATAGGGATATAACTATCAATGTTATCAAAGAGAATCACTCATAGAGCCTTTAGTAGCGCATATCACAGTATCGTATTCCAAAGTGTTTACCCAAACATTACAGGTATAGAAACAATCACTATGGAGTAGTCGAAAATCATCAACACGATATCAATTAAGATGTCAGCTAAATTTGACTTTTTTACAAATCAAATTCTTTTACATGATTAATAAATCAATAACTATGATCATCAGACACGGTCAACGACTCTTCAAATATATAGACGACGAATTAAGTACGTAAAAAGGATAATCTCTTTAATTACTCTATGGAGCACTCAGCAACTTTACGAGTCTCAAGCTGTCAAGCTGTCAAGCTTCCAAGTCCCTAAGTTAAAATGAGTAATTTTCTAAAAATAACCTTTTATAAAGCTTTTTTTTCGTGTATTTTGATCTTGCTCAGATTAGTGTTTTTCCATACTAAATATCGTACGTATGTTCATCGTTAAACTTTTTAGTTTCTGTATCCCAATTATTTATATCTTATTGAATATCCATGCAACAGCAAGGAAAGCATAAAAAGGGATGCACAAACATATTCAGGTAAATCCGTCTCTTAAACTTCATAGCTAAATTCTGTTTTCTTTTTTCTAAAATTCTTGAATCATTTTATATTGCCTAGCTGAGGTGCGGTTTACGACCGCCCTACCTCATGATATTTGGTGAATTTTAACATTGTGCAGGCCACTTTTTATTTTAAAAATAATTCTTGACTACGAATAAAGTTTTTTATATAATAAGATCTAAAATAATTCGGGAGTTCACCTCGCGCGATCTAAAAGAAGAGAGGCAGCTAGATCCACGTCGTATTCAGTCTCCTTCAATGCACCTTCGCATTGCTGTCTATTGGCAAGTCCAAGCCTAAAACAACAAAAAGATTACAATTAAAAAAATTAATAGTAAACTTTTAAACTTCTGTGCGATTGTGTTTTTTATGTGCAGTTTCGCGCGCATGTGTTTCATTAGATATTCTTTTTTGCGAAATTTACATTAAAATGTTATGCATACCTAATAAGCGTTTCGACTTTGATCAGTCGATCCTTGGCAATTTGTTTAGCAGCCTGAGAAGCGTCCCAACCGGTTGCTTGCAGAGCTGCTAAGGCCTCTTGCTGTGAAGCGTCTTGGGCCTCTTGTTGCACCTTCATAACTTTACTTGCACGGAATTCGTCGTTTAACGACATGACAAGTTGCTGTGAAGCTCCAGTCAGTGGTGGACTCACTCCACTGGGATATGCTGATGGGCCCGGGCCCAATTGCGTATTTATTGTTGTTTCATTGAGTTGTGGAAGAAGACTGCGTGCAGCTCCAGGTTGAGTTTGTTGGTTGTGTGCTTGAGGCCTTGTAGGCGTGAATTGCATAAGGTTCGGACTAGCGCTGATATTGAGTTTACCAAGTTGTTCCGATTGCGGAGACTGGGTTTGATTCTGCACAAAACCATTTTGAATAGGCTTGAGAGGCGAGAATGGTGGTGGAGGATTGTACATCGGTGGTTGCTTAGGGTTTGGACTGAATTCGCGTGGCAGCGTCTGTCGAGTATTTACTTTTTGCGATGAACTCACTGGACTACAGCTGCTAGCCTGATGCTGATATGTAAATGAAAATCACTTATGTTAGCAAATGTTACTACTAAAGAGGTCCATTAAGTTAACAAACAAAAAATGAAAAATTTAATTATTGCAGTATATAACTTTGAAGAATAAATTTTTTTGCTGCGATTACAAAGCTAAAGTTAAATTTTTCATTTTTTGGTAATTTAGCGATAAAAACCTGTCTCGACTTACCATATTGTTGCATGTTGCACTAGCTAATGCGGTACTATTGGCATGATAACTTCTGAGTATATTTTGACGGACGGTTTTGTTATAGAGAGTATTAAATTCGCTTTGCGATAATTGTTCGAGATTCGGAACAGTCTGCTTCAGTTCAGCATAAACTTGTTCAGATAGTACTGTGCCAGCTATAGAAGCTGGTCGTTGCAATCCTGATGACGTCATCGTCCCTGGAGGATGTATCTGTTGAGTATTGCTTGGCAGATTTGAGGAAGAAGGAGCTGGTAAACTGGGAAATTGTTGCTTATATGCTACTGCAACATTTTGAGCAGCATTTTCCAGATTACTCGGAGCATGATTCGGTACGCACTGCAGCAAATTGGAAGAATGACCAGAGTAAGTCGCAGAACTACTAGTTCCCAAGTTTTGAGAGTTGAGAGGTTGTGGTTGGATTTGATTTTGGTGCCACATCTGCGCAACTATTGCCTCAGTCTTATCGCAATTCATTTGTGTTGCATAACCGAGCTGACTTCTGGGTCGCTGGATATTCGTACTTTTAGATGGCCACGAATTCTGTATCTTGTTTGGGAAATTAAAATTAGATCCACTGCCACGCTGTTCACCATTTGGCGATTTTGACTTGGTAGACTGTGGAGGCGGTCGCAACATAGGAATCACCGTATTATCTGGAGGCTTATCAGAGGAGGTGGTAGGAGGTAAGGCGGAAACGACTGCAATATTTGACGGAGTTATGGATGCTGCAGAAATAGTAGCAGATGTCGATGGATGCATCTGCTGAAGCTGTTGCAAAGGTTGAGTTGGGTTGGCATTTGTATTCTTCGTAGCTTCTTTTTCACCAAGATGCTTTTCCAATTCTGCTAAGAATACTGGATCAAGCTTCTTTGGTGAAGCTTGACTGCTAGGATCGATTGCCAGCTGTGCCATACTTTGCGCAATATCGACATTGTTTTTTGATTTGGTAGGACTTTCGTTTGGCGCTAGAGACGGAGGCGGCGGTGCCGAAACATTCGGCAAGCCTCGGCTTACAACGTTAGCATACGTGGTTTGAGAATCATTATCCTGTAAATCTTCTGGCCAACTTTGAGGGCTAGGATTCGATGTACCCGCTTTATCAATCTCGCTGTAATGATCACTGCTCGAATAACCATTGCACTCGCTCATGTTCAAATTGACATTGAGATTCGTGCTTTCGTTGCGTTTATCTTTGTTGAGATTGAGAGAATGTTGCATTGCTGCATTGCTCGCATCTTCTTGCACATTGCTGTATTGTTGTTGCAAGCCCTGCTTATTAAAAATAAAGTATTGTTATCGAATGAAAGAATTAATTTGTAAAAAAAAATGGCTGCTTACCTGATTTTGCGGAAGTTGATCAACTGTCGTTGAGTAATAATTACTTGGAGGAAAATCAGGCGTTACTTGGCTATAATACCTTGACTCCGGTGGATTTGTAAATACTTTAGAAGTATCAAAGGGATCAGGCAAAGATGAGGCCCCGTCTGCTGTTGCGTCGTTGTTTTCTGGGCAATTGGCATATGCCCGAGGATCTTCCTCTGTCCAATATTTCGGTTGAGCAGTTCCTGCCATTGTGCGTTCAGTGTCTATCGGTTCATCTAGAATATTGACGACACGACGGCAAACCGTACTACCATTTTCCACTTGAGCGGCCGCCAGAGCTGCAACATTAGCCAACTCTTCCGGAGATAAATCAATCAGCGTTCCTTCTTGGCTATTGACTCCTGCGATCAAGTTAATGCGATAATTAATTTAATGTTCATTGAACACATTAATTTATTGTTATGAAGTATTAAACTTACGCGCAATTGGAGCATTAGGTACTTTGATCGGACTGCCTCTCAAATCATTCTGTAGCTTAGTGTAATTAAACTGTTTGCGCGTACGAGATTGAGCGCCGGCTGAAAATTTTTTAATTGTGCTACATTCAGTCACACCAACAACATCCGGTGGTTCCATGGGATTTCTCAAGTATACATCGTCGATATATATTGGACTACCCCAGCTCTTTCCAAACGGTGCTCCGTGACCGGTATGGATAAATGAATTTTCTAAGGGTTTACTGATATCCTCTGGTTGCTTCTTACGCATAGGATCTACTAGGCAGCGAGGAAATACATTAACTTGAAAAGTTCTTTGGTTTTGACCCTTCCACCAATAGTTTTCAGGTCGACCATCAATAATTACGATTTGATCACCATGCTCAATCATCATTTTATCTGGTTCATCAAAACGATTCAAAGCTTTCATGACTGGGGGTACCATACCTATTGTCAAAGATGTTAATTTAATGACAATTACTTAAATTATTATATAATTAGATTTAAATGTAAGAACTTTTATTACCCGTCAGTGATTCTTTGAGACATGCAAAAGTCGGCCTTTCGGCTGGATCCCTTGCCCAGCAATGAAGCATAAGTTGAAACATCGCCGGGGGACTAGCCTCAGGCTCGTGCAATCTTTCTCCCTCTCTATCGATTTTTTTTAATATTTCTGATCCATTCAAGCCAACCCAAGGCTCCTCTCCAAAAGTCAGCATCTCCCAGAGCGTAACCCCAAACATCCAGACATCGGACGCATGACTAAACTGTCGAGCTTTCAGCGATTCTGGTGCGCACCAGGGGAATGGTACCTTCTTATGTTCAGTCATTACGTAGCAGTCCTCCTGCTGAGGCAATGCTCGCATCAAGCCAAAGTCGCCAATCTTAATCTTATCAATAGAACTCAGGAGAACGTTGCGACAGGCTAGATCGCGATGCAGGAATCGCTTGGCTTCAAGGTATGCCATGCCTGTAGCGACTTGTAGAGCGTAATTGCATAGGGTTAGCAAGGAGATGTGGCCGCACTGCTTGCGTAGGTAGTCGAGGAGCGCACCAAGCGGTGCTAGCTCCGTAACCATCATCATCGGTTGCGACAACACAACGCCGTAAAGTCTAAATATGGGAAGTAATGTGCATGATTAAAAACTGTATCGCAAGCAAAGAATAAATACTTATGCAATAGAGTTACCTTATGAGATTGTGGTGATCTAACATGTGCATGGATTGTACTTCGGATACAAAATCTTCAACAACATTTGGCTGAGTTAAGGCATCAGCTTTCAAAACTTTGACAGCAACTGGCAGTGTTCTTCCGGTCGGAGAGGTCCATTCGCCTCTTCTCACCACTCCAAAGCTTCCATCCCCAAGTTTCACTGACAATGTGACATCTTTGTCTTGTATCAGACATGTTAGAACAGATGAATTTTCAGCGGGCTGTGCTGTACGCTTATTGCTCTTCTTGTCGCTGCCAGGTCTGATTTTTGTAATCAAACTCTTCTTCCACTGTGCCGTGCGTTTCTTTTTCACAGCATCCATCAATCTCCGGATGCCCGGCTTTCCAAGACCAATTTTCTCAAGATCTTCAGTCTGCACATAGTCGAAGTGATGCAGTCGGGTGACTTGAAGATCGTCTCGAATCCTAGTGAAAAACTGGGAGAGCTGAACATCGTGCAGCAAGTCGTGCAGCCACTCAGTACCCTCATCATCAGCCATTGCGAACTACTCTGCGATAGCTTCTCTCTAAACAAATAAAAAAATTCAATGATTAGTATATACCAATAAAATGTTACATTCAACTATGAGCAATGAGTTGTGTTCGCTATATTTACTCAGCTTACACTGAGCAACAAATATGCGCAACAAGATGAATAAATAGAAAAAACCACACGAAGAAGGATCATTATATCCACAGTCTCGACAAAGCGTAAATTTCGAAAGGAGCGCCTACTCTCTCAGTGCACGCAGCATCCAACACTGCAGCCCAATCGACGTCGAATGCAATTCAGTCTTCTCTCATCCTTGATAACTAATCCAGCTTATATAGACCGGCCACTAAATTACAGCCCGAGACGTGCGGGGCGATCGTGCGCGAACGAAAGGACGAAAGCAAACGACAGAGTCGTTTCGTACAGCACTTATACACGTCGCGGCTGCGCGCAATTTCGCAACCGCCTCCAGCAAGGTGTGTGCACCGCGCACACCGCATAACTATACGGCGAGCGTACTTACGCGTACGTATGTAATAGAGAGAGAGAGAGCAAAACATCGGACAGACACTGTGCGATAGACTCAACAGCTGCATACTTATAGGAGAGAGAGGCGCAGGAAAATCTATGCGCGATGCGTCATTGAGCTGAACGGACTCTCCGCGCGCGTGCAGTTCACTTATTTTTTTTGTGTGACTATTATATCTCTTATTACGTCGATTGAATGTCGACGAATTTTCACGGATTTCACGCTTATCCCCGCCCTCCTCCGTAAGCTGGAGATAGCGCGCGTGAAAAAAAAAAATATTTTCCTTATGATCTGAAATTCCGAAGCTACGTATTATTCTACGCGTAATCTATACGCCACATTAATCGCGTATACGTGCCAAGGATTGGCGTCAATATAATAATCATCATCATAACGAAGAAACGCGCTCATTAACAAAACGGTTGCAGTGCAATTTATGTAGCAGCGGGGAAAAGCAAGGATGAAAAAAAACTGTATTAATTGAAGGTCACGGAACGACAGTCTGAGAAATGCCTGAATAACAATGTGCCTGTGCGATTGCACTGTCTGCACAAACTTTAACCATCCGTGAACTTTCAAGTACGCAGAATTGTTTGATGAAAAGTATTAAATCAATTATCCTGCTGATTGATTAACAGCCGCTTTGTGTATCACACTTGTGTGTAGGTGTACACGAGCAATAAATATCTGCCTGTAGTGTGTTGTTTTTAGGTCATGGTACGCAAAATATTGAAAATTGGCCTCTTTTATGATGATCAATGAAGGAAAAAAGAGCATGGGTCTGACGAGATGAGTGATTTGTCAACGAATCCAAAATTAGCATAAATTTACACTTTAGCTTCAGAGCCCCTGAACTTGTCATTGCTTGTAATCTAAAACACGATGATGGCTCGAGAAGGTTGAAACCATTGTTATTGCCCACACGAAGCAGACCGACCTTTCAGAAATCCAATTATTAATAATTGAATCATATCTATCACCGGTGGCAGTGTACTGGAATTGCAAAAAATACTGTATTTACTGTTCTAAAATTGAAAGGTAGAGAAGCGTTATCTCTAAACGCTGACTCAATTAGAAAATCAGAAAGTGGAAGTCCTGAATTAAAGCAGTCGACCAATTTCGTAGAGGAAAACGCCGCGCGGGCGTTGATGCAAGAGTCGCGTATATATACGAGAATTAACGCCAATTTACAATACCTGATTCCCAAACGGTAGCTCAGTCTTATTTTTATTTATTTTTTTTTTTTTTTCAAATCATTTCTCGAAGAACTGGCCGATCTGCTCTCGGTAAGCAATAAAAAAAAAGAGCCTAAGACGTGCATTAGAGAATCACTGGCGAGTACCGCACTACAAGGGGACACAGTATTATAGGGAACGATAAACGATTACTTATTACATACACACAAAACGAAAGAGTGCGCTCTTTCGACGAAGAGAACACGAGACTAATATATACGAGAGATATACGTATACAAAGTACACACACAAAGCAGATTAGCAAACACGACACCCATAGTGACGTATACATCGCGAGGAGAACTTATGTATTCATTGATGGACACATGTGTATATTGTATACGCTTACACACGTATACACAAAACATATTACATGCATAACAACACACAAAGCTCGTGCACAGACTTTTGCAGAGTTATACGCACGCGTGCCGTAACCAACCGACATATAGACGCATAGAGACACGTCTCTCTCCGCGCGAAGTTACAACGGACACACACACACAGTATATGACGGGAGAGCTGCACGAAAAAGTCGCGTATATACATGCTATATATACACATATTAGAGAACGTGCGGATATACACACTAGCACTACGTACTTCTTGCTCGTTGTAGTACGCGTTACAATTCGTACGTCGGAGGAGTAGCCGTCGCCGCTCGACTTTCACCCTGCGAATTTCTCGCGTTCCCGCAGCGGTGGCAGCTCAGCATCATCATCTTATTGTCAGTGTCTCCCCGCTGTCTCTCTCCTCGTCGCTGCGGCGGCGGCAGCCGCGGCTCATTCGTCTCGAATGTCGTTGATTTCCTGTCTCTCTTCCTATGCTACTTAGGCCCTCTCCCCCCGCGGCAGTTGGCGCGAGATCCTCCGATGCACTGCTGCGTACGGCCACCACCTGGGACCCTCCAGATGAGACAGGCTACTGCACACAGAGACGAGTTCGCGCGAGGGACACGAGCTTCACTTTCCGTTCTCTCTTGGCACGCGATCGAGCCCGCGCTCCTCGAGTCTTCTTCGGCTGTGTGCGAGAGAGATGCACTTTGCGCACTGTACCACTGTACGCGATGTAATAAGCGTGTACTGTATAATGCAGAGCTCGCGAGTCCTCGAGGGAATATACGACGACGGGGGCGGAAATGCTGCAGCGCAGCGCGAAAGCCACGGACCGCGGGTGCTCTCTGCGCTCTCGAATATCTCGATGCGCAGAGAGCGAGAGAGAGAGAGCCTAAGAGGCTGGGAGGAGAGGGGGGTGGAGGTCTCGGGAGCGGGAGAAAAACGCTCTCCTCTCTTCGGGTCTCCCGCGCTATATATGCTGCGCCTGCGGCGGTTGTTGCTGGCCTGGGGTAATGCTGCCCGCACTGCAGCTGCGCTAATAAGCTGTGTACATATTTCGTAGAATTATGTAGTACGATTTTTGACTTCGAAAGCGTTATTCCGCGGTGTATTTTAATTTTCTGAACGTATATCAACGCACAGTATGATTCCTGTTTTGTCACGATAGTAATGATACTACGGACTCGCAGTGCGAGTTTGTGCAAATTTATGCAAAACTGAGCGAGAACAAATCAACAAATCAAGAATTTCCGGGTGATGATGTACGGTCATTGCTTCAATTACCATTGGTCGAATGGTTGATCAGATCGATTCCTTCTCCGACGTTCCCGAGCCAACTGTGCCGCTCTGACCGTGAGAAAAGTGGCGCCTCACGGAAAAATCCCGAACTCGAGAGCCGGCGAACGGATCGAAATTCAAATTTCGCAGTTCTCGCGGCTTCGGTAACGAAATTAGGTCTAGGTATTATAGTATTTGTTATAGGGCTACATTGGGAATATGCAGCCTCGCCTACTTGCACGTATTCTACCGACAGAATTCAAAATCACCAGCTGCTGATACTAAGTTGGCAGCGATTCAAAAATCGTCGTCTAGAATTGAAATATTCTGAATTCTAGCACGACTGTAATCCTTGGCAACTATACTTATATAGTGACAGTAAAACATGCGTAAAATAAGTACCAGTCTGTAAGTACCTTAACTGTATAAATAGTCGGTCAGTATACCATTATGATCAGCGACCGTATTTTCTAAGAATGGGATTGGCGATTGGCAACTAAATTGGTGTAGACCGCAGCGCCAAAATTCCGTCTCAATTTTCCATACAACGGCAATATTCGAAAGCTGTCTTAGAGTAAATATCGGACATACACGCGCTATCTATATACATATGCATACAAGTTACTCCTCTTGCGCAGTTTCTTATCAGTGGCGCTGCTGCATAGGAAACCATTGTCAGTTTTTGGATTCTCACGCGAGCTCACGAGTCTCCGCGGAGTCACGTCATTCTCACGTTGCGCACAATTTCGACCAGTCAAGATTTTTCGAAATTTTCGTGGTGTAAAATTGAAATAACAAACGCTAATGGCGAATTTCGTGAAAGAGGGCAATAAAACAGTAGTGCTTTTGGCACCGAAGGAAAACGAGTCGGCTGCGCAAGCTCTGGTCGAGGAAATCAACAAAGTTGCTGGTAGTACTGGCAAGACGCTGGTGGTAAACTCTGTTGATTTACAAAATCGTAAGTGTAGAATGTAGATGTTAAACAAAGAGTCATTTTACTCTACGTGTTAGAAGTTTTATTCTACGTGAAATTTCAATTTTTTTTTTTTCCAGAGAAATATGAGTCGTCATCGATTGACGTTGTTTTGTCTGGATTTACAACACCTCACAAGCACAGCGATGATACGCTGAAAGAATTGTTACGTGTCTTGAAACCAAAAGGTATTCTGGCTGCACGCGAGCCCCTTGCCGCAGCCAACGAAACAGATTTTAGTGCTCACATTGCTAATATGAAGCTGAATGGATTTCTGCTTCAAGATAAAGAACCTAAACCAGTTACGTCCAATGATGGGCAAAAAGCGTGTGAAATAATTGCAGAGAAACCATATTACGAAGTAAGCTGAATTCGCTGCTAGAAACTTGTTTTTTCTGAACGTAAATAATTTTATCATTTTATTCCTCGTTAGGTTGGTTCAAGTGTAAAACTGTCCTTTTCACAACCAAAACCAAAAGTATGGAAAATAGATGATGACGATGATGGTGAGGACTTGATAGATGAAGATGATTTATTGGACGAGAAAGATATTTTGAAACCAGCAGCTACTGCATTGAAAGGTGTGTGTAATAAAAATTCTTTATTTTTATTTTGTACTTACGTAAATAGAAGATTTATAGTACAAAGTATTTGACCACCAATAAAAAGTATTATTTCTGTAAGTAAGCTGTATTACATAAAAACTTCAATAATTAATGCTTGTTAATGGTAAATTTCAGTTTGCAGTACAACAGGCAAAAGAAAAGCATGTAAAGATTGTTCTTGTGGATTAGCTGATGAATTAGCTGAAGAATCAAGAGGTACTGTGGCAAAGGAACAACCAAAGTCATCATGTGGCAGTGTGAGTGGAAATTGATTTTTTTATGGGATAAGCCTAAGTTAAAAGGATGCAATAGCTAAAAACACTTTTTTTGCATTATTTAAACAAAGCTTAGATGCACAATTTTTTAAATAAAGCTTACATTAACATGTATAATCCTGTAGCATTATAGTGTTTACTTTAGCTTCATTCTATGTAAAGAAAATATTCATTTGAACTTTTAAATTCTTAGCAATTATTTAGGTTTTCTCTATGCTAAAATAGAACGTTTTATTAATAATGTTAAGTTAATCTTTTATTTCAATATTTTGGAATTCAAAATTTGCTATTAAAGACAATTTTTTTTAATACTTAGAGTTTCAATTTTATGATAATAATACATCTTTTATTTATTATAGTGTTACCTGGGAGATGCTTTCCGATGTGCTAGTTGTCCTTATCTGGGAATGCCAGCTTTCAAACCAGGAGAAAAGATAGTGCTCCCAGAAACTCAACTAACAGCTGATTCATAAAACGCAAAATTTTTGTAAATAGGTTTTTTAATTTTGTTATTATAGCGTATTTAAGAATTAATAAGCAAAATTCATTATAGAGTAAGGCAGAGGAAGAAAATAGGAAGGAAATAAAAGGATCAATTAATTTATCAAAAAACTATTTTTGAAAATAAAAACATTGCATTTAGAAGATAAAGGCCATTTTATTAAATATTTATATTTTCATTATATTTACAATAGTGACATGTCTTTGAAATTTTGTTACGCAAAAAATAATAAATTATTTATGGATGATAGTTTTGTTTGAATTATGAATTTGAAAAGACTTTATTTATAAAAAGTGATTCCAACAAATAAGCATTATTACTATACAAGGAACATACCCCTTTCACCATAAATCCACTATCACAACTCTGTGGATGAGTGTCTGGGAGAAGGGTATTTTCCATCGCGATTCTTAAGTTAAAGTGCTTATTACCTAATGAGCAGGAGCTGCGAACGAAACTGTTGAAATAAAGTGGTTACTATGTTTAAAAAAATCATTATAACGTGTTAGTCTTGTGTATAATTTAAATAAATAAATTAATGAAATTGATCTTTGATATAAAATTAAACGAATTGGTTTATCACAACAGTTTCGATAGTAGATCCTGTAAATAGTTCTATTGGCATCAGTAGCAGTGACATAGCTTGGCGCAGAAATAGATTTTTTACAATAGATGCATAAAAAGATCATTTTGATGTCTTAAGAAGAAGAAATAAATTTTCAAAAGCCTTCAAAATTTTAGAAAACTTTAAGAGCTGGAAAATTTTTGAAAATTGGATATAAAATGCAAATATAAAATGATCAAAATGATATTTTTTATACATCATTTGTAAAAAAATACAGTGAACAATAAAGGGGTAAATGAGCTTTTCAAGGTCAGATGTTGATATGAACTTTAGTGATTACCTCGAGCACCGTAGAATGCCACTGGATAAGTAGGCACTGTTCAAACATCATGCTCATTTGGAAAAGCACATTTTCATCCCTAGTTGTACACTAAACTATCTCTTTAAGAAAAAGGTGTATCACCTTACAAGTACATGCGTACAAGTTACTTAAGTAAATGAATTCAGTTATTCACCATTTTTCAAACTAACTGAAGGATACAAATACTCTTTAATTAGTAGAATTATCATCCTAATAGTTCAAATTTATTCTGTTGAAAGGAATTTCAAGGAAGAGCGCAGATTTTTATATTATAAAAAAAAAATTTTACCAATGGATTATTTAAATTACGAATTGATCTGTATTATACAAAATTTCAGTACCTCTTTAAAATTTTTTTGTATAAACAACAGTATCAATTGAAAACGGATATAAAATTAAATTGTTTACAGAAAAAATTCAAGTACTTTTAAAGCTCTTGCACTACTAAAGCAAAATTTTTTTATGTAAGGATTCTTTTCAAGAGCCCTAAAAACTGAAGCTCAGATTCCATACATTCGTACATTATTCTATTTATCCCTTAAATTTTTTTTGCAGTGTAATTAATTTCTTTGCAATTAACAAACTACAACCTGAAGCAATACATCTTTCGTTATTTGTTTTGCGTAAGTGTATATTGGATTCCTCTACTGTAGTGCATGTATGTTACAGTACAGTAGAAAGAACAAAATAGTTACATGAAACGTATTACATCTTATTTGCAAAATAATTCAATGCTGTTTTTACAGATTCCTAAATCCATTATACAGGAACGTTCTTTCACAAAAATAAGATGATAATTAAATAATAATTAATTCTAGAAAATTCGTATTAAGAGTTTTCTAATCCAAATTTCATTTCAATTCCAGAAAAATAAAAATTTTTCTATTCGTTATTAAATTAAATGTTCATTAATAATTATCAATAAACCTATGAATGTATATAAAAGAAAATTAATAGCTCAAATTCAACTTTCGTTAAAACAATTAAAAATAATAATAAATTGACATGTTATTTATCAATTTATTAGGAAAATAAATAAATAAATAATGTTGAGCTCATGGATTTCGAAAACAAAATGAGATGATTGTATAACTATGCGAAACAAAAAATTCAGAAATTCAAACCATTTTTTAAATTCTAGTCTCAATCTCAAGGCAAAAATTAAAGCTCTTTTAATCTATATGATATTTGTTTCATTAAAAAAAAAAACATTATGTTTTGAATGATTTGAGCTTTGTCACTTTGGTCCTCGCAGACTTAAAAATCATATGAACACGCGGTGATCGATTTTTACGTAAGTTTCTCGAAAAAAGTAAAAATTATAAATCACTTCATACTTAAGCACCTATACGAGAAAAACAATTAATGGAACTCGTTACCGCAAGGTTTGAAAAAAATATGTCTCTATGAAAAGTAAGCGACCGCTTTTCTCACTTGTGAAATCATATTCATAACCGACATCGCTTCTTGCTCATCGCGGCAAGTTGAATAAAAATTATAGGAATAAAAACAATTCGAATCTTTATATGGATAGTCATCAACTAGATACTTGTGATAAGATATTTCAAATTCAGCCCCTGAATGATCATATTAAGTACGGTTTCAAATTAGTGTTAAGTAGCTTCATATGCCAATATTAAGTACTTTGAATTTTAATGCTTATTATTCAAAGCTTTCTTTTTAAATAACTAACCGATGGTGACAGCTAATGCATTTCAAGGGCTGAATGTAATTACAATATTTAACAGCTGCCAATAAGTGATTATACATTGTATCCTATCACAAGATAACAAAGACGTTTAAAAAAAGTGGCACGCCCAGGGATAAAATTAACGCGATTCCTTATAACGAAACCAATTAAGAGGTTTCCGAATATTTTGATCTGTATATACCTAGGTCTGCTAATCCGACTCGACAATCAGTCTGTCACTCGGCGTGAAAAACCTTTGGTTTTTCATCAAAGCTCTTATTTTTTCATTGCATGGCGTTCGAGCAAGTCTCACGTATTTCACCGAACTTCAACAACAATACTTAACAATGGTTTGTCACGGCCACGGGCGCAGGCCGCGAAAACGCAGTCTCCAGGGGTCTGTTCCTCGAGGGTAAGTAGTCGCCTCGCGATATTTAGCAGCATGTGCTAGCATGAGTTGCGGCCGTTCTCCATGTGGTCTAGGAGGCCACTTTTTTCTTCTTTTTGTTTGCCATGGCTCCTCGACGTGCTCGACGCGTTGCGCAACTTGGGTTCGAAACACGGCTGCAAAATAGAACGAATTGCTTATCTGATATCTGCTGGCTTTTGATGTTTCAGTGTCATTCAAGCTTTATTCAATTCAAAAATTCAATATGCATTTCCGACTAAAATAACTTTAGGGTTGTTTCATCTAAAAAAAAAAAACAAAAAAAAATGATGTGTCCTGAGCAGAAAATACAAACGCGTATCGAGAACGTATTAATGAAAAATTGGCAAACGAAACTCAAAGTGTAATAAAAACATTGGAACTCACTGTTTCGCAGATATTCATGTTGCAGCAATTTTCTATCGTAATTTCACATTGGTCAGCTGGCAGTGATGCACCCGGCCTAGACGTTAGCGGTGTGATGCCACCCTTGTTGACTAGGAAGCGCTTCTTGATGCGCGGCCTTCGACGTAGCTTACTTATGTAGACGCTCAGGAAGATCACGACGATCGTAAGCATACCGACGAAGCCAGCGAGCAGTGGCATCAGGATTGTGCAGTTAAACGTATCGTAGCCGAGAACTTCTTCTATTGTCTGATTGAGATCGGCGCACCTGAGCAGTAACAATCGTTTAAAATATTAAGCCGCAACAAAAAAAAATTTTTAGCAATGCAGTCCATTCGACGTGTCCGATCAAATTACCTGCAAGAGCTCGTGTCGATGCTGATCATCTGGAACTGCCTGTTGATGCAGTACAGCGTGCAAATCTCCGTCATGTCGAAGGTGACCTCGCATCGTGATCCACTGGAGTACTTGCACTCGCAAGTGGGTTTCCCCTCGTCCACCGTGCAGTGGCCGTCGTTCAAACAATAGCCATTGCAAATCTCGCGTTCGCACCTCAAGCCACTGTACAGCGCGCTACATTTGCACATTGGTAAGCCTTTGGCATTAACGAAACACTCTCCCGTCAAGCAGTAGTTGTGACACGCGGAAATTTCGCAACGCGAACCGCTGTACCTGTGACGAAGAACAAAATTTTAATTTTTCACTGTACTAAAGTTAAGTTGAATATATTTTCATAACAAGTGCATCGAAAGGGCTCTTTTCGCTGCCTCAAAACTCCGCGGTAAGTCGAGTTTTTCCATGCAATGTTGGAGCGGGAGGTAAAAATTTTTACTTCCCGCTGCGAGATATACATATGTATACATCCATACATACATATAATAAAAATAATACACCATATCCATGTATATTGTATATATATAAATAATAAAATTTTCAAAACTTTCAAAATTTTCAAAATTTTCAAAATTTTCAAAAATTTTCAAAATTTTCAAAAATTTATAAAATATCAAATATGTTGTGTAATAGCCAATGTCCAAGAGCTTTAGTTGTTGCGTAAAAGAGTCCTTCGATGCACCAATTATAAAAATCACGGTGCACAACAAGGGGCGAATGACTTTTTCAGACTCGGATGATGATTGAGCACGAGGAAACTTGAAAAAGTCAACTTTCGCGCCCCCCAGTTGTGTAATATACTATTTTACAAAAAAGTGCACCAACCCCGGCTTGCACCGGCACGATCCACCGGGACTGCCGACGACCCCGCCGTTGAAGCACCTGTCCGCCTCGTCGGCCTCTTCCGTACTGGTCGTCAGATTGCTGAAGCTCTGGACGGTGGGCCGGACGGCCGCGAGAGTCGTCGGCACCCTCTTCTGGGCCTCGCTCTTCATCGCCCTGCAGTCGATGCCGCTGCCGATGTTGTCCCTGGCGACGATGCTCGTCGGGTCGGCGAGCCGGCTGCGATCGTAGTAGTACTTGAAGGTGACGGGCACGTCGCCGGCCTTGGCCTCCTTGCCGATCTTCCAGACGGCGCTGTAGACGAAGTCCGTCCAGTAGAGGTTGTCGCGATCGACCACGAGGTGCACCGGCTGCTGGTGCTTGCCGTGGAAGAGGATCGAGCGCTCCGTGCCGTCGAGGTTGCTCTGCTCGAGCTTGTAGTAGATGCCCTCGTCGTCGTCGATCCAGTAGAGCCTCGAGTTCGTGTGGTCCACGACGATGGTCGTCGGCTCGTACAGGTTGTCCGCGATGACGCTGGTCAGGTTGCTGCCGTCGAGGTTCGATCGCATGATCCTCGGATTTTTCCGGTTGCTGTTCACCCAGTAGATGTGTCTGTTGGAGGTGGAGAACAAAATAAATAAATGAAATGCGCGGCTTTTGTTAATTTTTTTTTTCTTCGCGATAATCGACGAGAACGATTAATTCGGTATACGCATTGATTATTAATTGAGGTATCGTTGTAAGCTTGCGAAATATACGTACAGGCTCGTTAAGCTGTTTACACTTTGTCGTCGATCAAGCGGAGCAATTAATTTTAAAAATTAATCAATTAAAAGACTAATTTAACTGCGTAACGAGTCGGCCGCGATTATAAAAGTAGATCGACGTTAATATGCATTAATTTGCTTTTAATTTCCTGCATTGCGCGTATAATCGTCGTAACTTATGAATTAAGCTCTACATTATATTGAGACAGAAAAAAAACGCACTCGCAGCATTGAACGGGGGAAAAACAGTTTTTGCATTGAGTAATGTTTAGCAATCGTTATGAAAGTGTCTAAAACGGTTTTTCCGCGCCAGATTAAAATAATGTTGAGCATTATGCAGTCCTCGCCGAGAGCTAAACTTTCCGTGTGTATGAACCGAGGCATTTCAACCGCGAAGAGCCGGTTGTCTAAGGTCAACTTTTTACGAACGAGTATATGTCTGCGAGCTACACTTCAATCGCTAAATAATATTGCATTAACATCGATCTCTGTCTGTAATGCAACAACAAATTGATTCGGATCGAGAGACGATCCCGACGAACAGACGCAGACGTGTGCGGAGCGGCAATTTTTTTTTCAAGGGCGCCCGAAGCTCGTGAAAGGAATTATTACACTTTCTCTCGGAATGTATTAGAACGGTTTTATTGAAGTCTAATTTTAATCAGCAGCCTTGGGAGGCTATTGAAAAAAATGCCCAGACGAATTTGATGCGGGTCTGCCGTAATATACAGAAGATCGCGCGGAGTCAACGGTTCCTTCAATTATACCGTCACGAGTGAGCGAAAATATCTTTAACTGGCCTGTGAGAACACCAGTCGGCGAGAAATCACAGAAACGATGTGTGTATACTGTATATGGATGATTAATGGCACGATAGTGTAAAAAAAAGCGAGAGTGAATCTTTGGTATGTTTTACTTCGCTCGTGACGTGTAGAATCTTGCATTAACTGCAAGAACAGCTATATATAAAGGTGCAAGAAAAGTGTCTTGTCGCATACTTGAAATTTTCACATTTCAAGATCAATCGAAAGAATTTATCGGCAAAAAGTGGCGATTTTTTGTTCTGAGAGAACGGCTATCTTTATTTAAAAGCTGTTCTTTTTATGCATGCGTTGCATTACGATCGCTGACGAGAAATATATAGTATACGAAGCGAATTGACGCAGTCATCTATCACCTAACACTAAAAATGACCCATTTTCTTCCATATAGTGTTGTGCACTGTATGACGAATTTAAAAAAAAAAAGCACTTTTCTTTGGTCTAGAAATCGAAAATTTTTTTTTAAAGCTAGAGATTTTGGACCGATTAGACTTTCTTCTGTGAACCGAAAGATAGTCAAAAGTGTAGAGGAAGTGTGGGAAAAGTTACTGGTAACCATATTTCTGAGCCATTTTTACGCATTTTTTAAAAAAAATTTATGCGTCAAAATACTGAAATAATAACAACTACGAATGTTTCCCAGGCACCAATAAAATTTCGAATTACACTATAATAAAGTATTACAAAAGAACTTAAATTTAAAAAAAATATGTCGAGTTTCGATGCTCTGATAAAAAATAATAAAAATCCGAATAGCCAATTTTTTCTTTTTCCTCCATACGCCTCCCCGTGTTCAATTTTCATATTCTGTAATTCCCACGTTCCTCGCCATTTATTGAAAGCTCTAGCTTAAAAAATTTTATTGCTAATTCTAGACCAAAGAAAAGTGCATTTATTTTTTCAAATTCGACATATATTATCTGTATACTTATTCTATTTCACAATTTTTCAATATATCAAACAAGCCACTGCAGTGAGTAAACCAAAACCAAACTAAAAAATAATCCAACAGCAAGCCTTTTTCAAATTTTAAAAACTAATAATATAGCATAGAAATAATAATTGTTTTTTGTTTTTCAAAATCATTTCGCGTTAGAATACTTGGTAAGTACACGCGGAAAATGTCACCCAACATTAATGAATCCCGTAAATATATTTCTATATACGCATATATGCCTACGCGAAAAAGAGCAGCAATTAAAAGGTGACAAACCTGTTGCAGGCGTCGAGTGCAATGCCCCTTGGACTCTCGTTGTCGAGCTTGTGGAGAAGTCGAGGTTCGCCCGGCACATCGTTCACCGGCACGCGCATCTTCATTACGGAATTCTGATTCGTCCAGAAGAGCGTCCGCGACTGGCTGTCGAACACCATGCTTGGAATTTGCGAGTCCGAGTCTTCTGTGGGACGAGAAAAACAAATTTTTTGTTATTAACTTATAATTATTTTTGTTGTTTCGAAAAAGAAGTGTTACTTTTAATGTATGACGTTGGTTGCGTATTTTAAAATAATTATTTATTTATTTAAAATAATTATGGATAATTGGTAATTATAATATGTAATTACAATAATTATACAAAATAATATGTAGATGTTTATGAGATGTGTACTTACTCTTGAGTATAGGCTTGACGGTGATGTTCCTCGCCGACAAGTCAATGCTGAATATGGAGTAATTCTGATTTCCGGGATCGCTGAGGAACATTGTGTAAGTGTCGTCGTCGTAGGCGATTCCCACGAGCGTCGAGGCATTGGCAATCACGGTTTTGCCGATCAGACTTCCGTTGCGCGCGATAAAATCGATTTCCTTGCCCACCGTCACCGCCAGATCTGAAATCCGCGCATCAACCAAGATGAATTTCTTCGTTATACATTAGTACTCATACAGCATATGTATATAAATAAAATTATTTATTTCGGCCTTAGAGGCTCAAAAATGAACTTGGTTAATAAAAGCTAACTTCATTCATTTCCATACTTTACAATATTTTCATTATAGTTATTTTCATTAGCCTATACTACATGTGATATCAGATGCAGCATATATTTTTCGTAAATTCTTTTCTCTTCCGAAAAAAGAAAAAAACTTTATCGCGAACGCTAATCTTTCTTGCCAACTGTATATTACCGGCAGAAATTTTTTCTTCTCTCTACAATGTATAACTTTATCGCTTTTTTATACGTTTTTATCGTTTCTTCGCCACGACTTTTTCATTAACGTTTATGCACAGATGGAACGCAGTATTCTGTCAAAACAATTTAGAATGAGAATCCGAAATAGTGATTTTAGCAGCGAGGTTCCGCGGTGCAAGTTGAAACGCAGCCGAACATGTATGTATAATGTGTATATATATAGCGCCCACCTGGTTTCTAAGCGTAATATATATATATATATATACGGCTTTTTACCTATTCCAGCGTTGAGTTTGTGCAATCTTTCAACCCCCCCCCCCCCACCCCTTCCCCCGAGGAAGGAAAAAGTGCCACATATTTATGTCTTAACTTCATCCTAAACTTCAGTCAAAATTTATGAAGATAAAACCTTTTTGAAGAATGCAGGGGTGCGTTATTTCTTGCTAAGAATAAAAGTGATACAGAAATTATGCAAGTAGTTTACACGAGTATATAAATAAAACCGCATAGCAGAGTTATAATTCTTAGTATCAAAGATGTATATTGCTTATTAATAATGCAAATGTTATACGTCAATAAATACTTGAAATGCATATGTTTATTTATATGCACTAATGCCACAAGTGACTCGAATAATGACCTTAAAAATCATTGAGCTGTAACTTATTCTGTATAATACGATAATTTGAATATACGCGCGTGTGTGAGGATAATCGCAAAGAGCAGATACTATACTGACATTTCTTCTTACTAATAGCACTGCTTATTTCTTATTTAGCAGAGGAGGGATCCACAGTAGTAGAATAAATTAACTCCATTATAATCTACTTTTTCGGTCGTAGTTATTCGAATATTTTGAATTTGTTTTAAGTGCACCTATCGAAACTATGCCTGTTATTTTGTTTACACTAACACGAGCAACCTCAATTATTTTTTTAAACTGCAATCTGTAACCGGCTATTATAACGCTTCAAAACAAATTCAATCACGTTTACCGCGATTTCACTCATTACTGCACCTCTTAACTGCGCATTTTATTTTTCTCTCTTCCTATCTGTACAGTGTACACTCAATATACTCACGCTGTTAAATACCCACTTTACGGCAGGACATTCGAAAAAATACGTTCTATTTTTCCCCCCTTCTCTTCTTTTTACCAAAGAGTCATTCCCCGCAGCTTAAGTGTTTGATTCACGACTCGAGAAAATAATAACAGTGTTTCCGTAAGTCATCATCATCGAGCTTCAATGTAGTTATTGCCGATCGTTTGCTTCCGCGCTGCGCAGAGCGAGAGGCATACATTGTAATTATTTTTAAGTACACGCATACTTTCGCTCTCGCGACGACTTTTGCGTCTGCGCCTCAGCTTTTAACAGTCGAGCCACTGCACACAAGCACGTTTACTTCTTCTTATACTCGTGCCGACGACGAGGCAGATATATTGTACAGTAATAGTATATATGTGCATAGACGTTTGTAATTTTAGACGAGGCACACACCGAGGACATCTGAGTTTCGCGAGCTGTGCGCGAATATATATGTGCGTTATCGCGACTATGTATATACCTATATATAGAATCGTATAATGGGCGATCCATAAGTTCGAGAGAATATGTTTGGAAAAATCTCAAGTTTCTTGAATGTACGGCGGAAATTTAATTGCAATGACGTGTGCATAGTCTTAACGTGCGTAAATAAATATTTCGATGCATGCGGGATATTGTTACACAAATGTGTGTGTATAAGTCATTTAAATGCGATATTGGCGTTTTCAGTATGGGGTACCCGCGATCAAACGACAATTGCAAAATGTGCATCGCTTGAAAGCTCTCATTTGATATTGTAAATATTGCGTTTTGAGTATTGTAATTTAACAATTGCCGGATATGTGCGTATCAAAAGAATGAATTTTTTTTAAATTGTCAGTACAGCGAATTGGAATGGTCAACTCCCTATAGATTCTCAGGATTTTATAAAATTATATCAGAGATGGACAGTATACTTATTTAAGAGTCTGCCGGTGTTCGCTGATATGAAAATCCAGGATGTACGCTCCATAGCTTTCACTGATGGTTATATGTATAATGTATATGCGACTATCAGATGGGAATGGTATTTAGGTATCTAGGATAAACGATGACGAGGTCTGCAACTAGTGTACTCCATAATTTATTTCCGTAGATAAATACATGTGACTATTGTTTTAGGGATGGGGTTTAAAACTCTAAATGGTGATCGAAGTCCAGGTGTATACTGTGCTCCGGCGAGTGTGTATCCTGTATATATCGCGACGATAAATAAATTTATTCGATTCGGATATTATTTAATAATACGCGGACCTTATTACTTTTTCTCCCTCTACATTGCCTGATTTATCTCTAATCTTAAACGTGTTTACCTTTATTGATAAGTTCTGTATTAGCCAATAAGTATCTTAATTAACGTGTAAAATTGAAGTAGTTCAATTGGAAGAAAACTAAAACAAAACATTTCTGCCCCATAACCAACTAAACCAGCGTTTTACATCGACAAATCGGTTATTGGATTCACTTCATAATTTTAATCAATTCATTCATCGCTCACAATTAAATTTAATATTCCGTTATGTAGGTTCTCCTCAATATTACGCTTGTTACACACACGTTATTGAACATCGACATCATAATGCATCACATCGATTTATCCAAGAGGTACGAACTTGAATACTAATTATACAGAGAAAAAAGTCGACGTGGATCATTTGCGTGGCTCTTACGAAATGTACAGCGCAGAGGGCAACGACGATAACCAAACACGTGTTTCGATCAAAACAATTGCATGTAGCAGCTGCTGTGCTGCAATTGGTCAAATATATATAGGGAGAGCGTTGTGTAACGGATTGGTGGTGACTTGGGACGACGAAGGGAGAGAAATAACGAGGGAAGCAAATTTGCTTAGATATTTGACATTAGATTATGGTGTTTTTAAATTATTGTTCTATGCACGTTGTGGGGAATCAGTATATGGAACTTTTACTTGCGTAATATATTTCAATACAAAAAAAATTCAAATTATTGCATAAGTATGAAATCTCGAGAAATTCTCATTTTTCGAATTTTCGCGAAATTCTGCGAAAATTATACTGCGACATTTCTAGACTGTACTT
Source organism: Philotrypesis tridentata (assembly GCA_018906965.1). Lineage (NCBI taxonomy): Eukaryota > Metazoa > Arthropoda > Insecta > Hymenoptera > Pteromalidae > Philotrypesis > Philotrypesis tridentata. Next base: position 7,480,963 of record JACCIB010000006.1, read on the forward strand.
ATGCGCTTCACGGGTATTGCTGCTTAAAGCGCAGACAAAAAAAGAACAACAGGAAATTGGCTACAATTAACGACAATTAAAATTGTATAACGAAACTACCAGAAACGCGGTAAAGTCGCGATAGCTTCGTCGATAATTCAATGTAATAGGCTCCCATCGATTACGCAACGCAGATCGAAAAATTTATAAATAAACACTCGTGTCGATCAACGTGTTAACTATCAATTTTTCACGAAGTAAAACTCCGTCGATGCGCGCGCGCGCGAAGAGAGAGGTATACTTGCAAACGTCAAAGGAGAGATAAAAAAAAAATCCGCGTTTCGCTGCTTTAATAACAGGCGCTTAATATTGCATAAATCACGGCTATACGCCACTTGCGCGCCGTACACGACGATAAGACGCGTCGGCGCGATAGCCATCAATTTCACCACGATGTATTGCATGCGTTAAAGAATTTACACAAATGCAATTCACAGAACGTCGGAAAATTGACGACGTCTTTGCGCGCCGGTGTCGATGTAATCGCATTTTTCTGTGCCGCTGCTGCTTCTGCTGCTGCACAGAGACGATAACGCAGCGAGCGTAAAAATGTGCAATGCGCACCGCGCGAGCATTTACAATTGAAATGCCGAATTCACTTGCGCGGCTAAAGCAGTTTCATCGATTCGCGCGCGTCATCCCTATATATACATACTGCTGCTCTCGTATGTGTGTCTTTCGACCAAAGGAGTTCATTACTTGCCGCGCGAGCATTGTAATTAGATATTAAACTTGCGCACGGTCGCTTTCCTTTATTACGGAAAATACTAAATTTACATCGTAAAAGTCTGCGATATCTGTTATGCGTGTGTCGACGCTTCGATAAATTTTAATAAAGCCTGGCATTATACGCCGGTGTCGTAAATCAAGGTGATTCGTAACGTGTCGAGTCGAGGCATTAAATAGTTGGTTCGCAAAAGAATCGACAAGAATTAAGCGATGAATCCGTTGTAATTTTGGTTTAGCACAGTGGCGATTGTCAAAAATGTAAGATGATCCTAAAGGTGTATTATAAAGAAAAGGAAAAAAACGCTTTTGTATATCGCATTGCGTCAAAAGGGCCGAGCGATCCTGATTAGAAAGATAAATATCACATAATTCCTATAAAATCAATCCCAACTTTTTATCTTCAAAGAATTCTCCCTCTACAAAGCGAATCGCGAGCTTCGCAGCTCTCCAACTAAGTATACCCCGCACCGAGTCTATATTATACCTGCCGCACCAAGCGCAGTCGGCGCTTTGACATTCATTACATAAAGGGCTCGCGCGCATCACCCGAACGACTTTCGACGCGGCGGCGGGACGTCCCACCTCGAGAATCCGCGGAGAAAGCCCGTCTCCCGCGACATTTTCATTCATGAATTTTCCGGGGAAAAAAGCGCCATCGACCCGCGCGCGCGCTCGCGGCCGATCAAAAACGCGGCATCGCGCGCGCGAAATCCCGCACGCACACGAGCTGTATACGAGGCGCGTATATATAGGTATACAAGAGCGGCGGCCTACGTGACGAGTCGAGGCGCGCGAATGGAGTCGGTGTCGGTGTCTCTCTCTCCCTCGTGCGCGCGCGCACGACACACTCCAAAAGCCGCTGCTCCGCGTACACGACGACGACGTCGGCCGATTATATTATAAATACACGGTTCGTCTTACGATGCGCGTGTAAAAGGCACTTTTATCATCGCATATACGCAGAGCTCGTGTGTAAACAGTCGCGGCGAGCGAGACGTATAGAGAGAGATTCCAAACGGTATTCTCTCGTCATATATACGGTCTATACGCGCGGCGAAAAGTCGTCGACTTTGCATAATTTTGATATTCGACTGGCAAAACGAGCTGACACAGTTTTGCCGCGGCTGAGGAGCGCATCACCTCGGACACGCGCACGTGCGCTATTAATGGCACCTCGAAATACATAGCGTTTCTTTGACAGAGGACACGTCGATTCGGTGTGTTGTACACGCAGGTGAATTGGGAATTGAACGCGCGAGTCTTGCGGAGACAATTGGGGGGGAAAAAAAACGTAATAAGGAGCACACGCGCGACACGCTCTCGAACTCCCCCCCCCCCCTGTCGGCTTCTATTACTCGGCAATTTTTTTCGAAAAAACACATTTACGTAAGCTGTCAGTCGAATCGCCTTGAAATACACCTAAGTTTGCCCGCAGTGGCGAGCGAGCTTTAAATCGCCGGCCGACGTGTGCGTGACACTTGTCCCCGTCTCGCACGTATCTTATGTATAGGAAAGGAGGAAAAGGACTAAACTCACCCCAAGATCTGGCCGCGACGGTAGTCGAGCAGCCGACGAGGAGGACGATCCCCAGGAGCGCTGGCAGTGTCGTCTTGACGAGCATGATTGTTCCGCCTAACTCATCCGCGGGTGTATTTTTACTGCGGACTTCGGCTGCTGCTGCCGCCCGCACGTATATGTGCTTGCGTGTGTAGGCCGATGAATGAATTGGGCTCGCGTATAGATATATAGAGACACGTCGGGTCGACAACACACACGCGCAGACTGCTCGTTGCGGAGGGCGACGAACGAACAGACCGATGCGCACAGTGTGCCGGCCACGGGCGAACTGGCCAACTCCAACTGAGCCGTACAGTGCTCGACTTTGGATGTTTGTACTGTACCGCCGCCGCAGCCGCCGCCGCCGATGCTTCGGCCCGCTCCGGCTCCGCTCGAGGAATTTTATTTTCTCCCCGATGGCTCTTCGCTCGTCTGCAGCAGCAGCGGTGCGTTCTGCTTTCTGCTCTGTGCGCGCGCGGTGGTGCGAGTCGTGAGTGTGTGAGAGAGAGAGAGAGAGAGCCGAGAGCTTCGGGAGAGTGGCGCTGCGGGCGAAGACATGGTGTGCGTGTGGATTCGCAGCTCTCATATGGTGGTCAGGTCACAGGTGCAGGTCATGGGATATATGGATGCATGCGGGTTGCAGGAATTTGAATTTTAAGGGGTTGCCTCTTGTCTCGTTCATGGCAAAGTGACCGATTTGACCCCAATACCTGTTTGTCATTGTTTGCTTGCTATTGATTTCACAGCGTTAAGAAACAAATTGGTAAATCTATTCGATTGTAATAGGCTACTTACTTTGGAACACAGAGTTTTTTGCTGATTTATGTAGTCAGCGAAAAATGTGATATTATTGAATATTGTTATTGAAAGCGACGGCTATCTTAATCTTCCATACCTTACACCGTAGTTCCCGTTGTTTATAAAAATATAAATTTGAGAATTAGAATACTTCTTATAAAAAATCTTAATAGCTATCTTGAAACACTGCGTCTTCGTGTGTAGTAAGCGAAATTAAGTACTTATTATTTGTGATCGAAAAGCAATTATGATTTATTATAATTTGCATAGCTTCGATATCCTTTCAATAACGAAGAAAAGCAAAGTATATTCATAATATACTTAAGCCGCAAACGTTTCTTTTCTTTTTAGTTGGAAAATCATTCGATACCGTGTACGTGTATCTTCGCACGGATAGAGAATTCTGTGTTTTACGGAAATAGGTGAATATTGTTCTAGACCTAGAATGCATTATTGTATTCTAGAATACATTGTAGTGATAACGGCTTTAACGGCTACAACGTGCTTTTGTCCGTTTCGACGTGTTCCAAATAAAAAATAATACAAATTCTGAGGTAAAGTAATCCGCGAAACAGAAGAATATCAGCTAAAATACTTTTTTGCTTACATATGAAAAGTTTACATTGAAATGAAATCTTACCCTTCTAGAGATTACGCTATACGAATAAATTTTTTTTAGATAAAGTAGTATAAATTGTAAATTTCACGTATATTAGAATCGCGTAAAAACACGACGAAAATCTGTGTATACATGACATAAATTATAAAAAATTGTTTTAATTATCTATAATCACTTCTAATGCGCATCTCAACGAGCGAGTTGCGCAAGTATACTTTTTTCTATTGTTAATCGCAATTCGTCAATACGTTGATGTTATATATAGGAAATGTTTTTATACTCTCGCGTGGCCGTGTCATAATAAGACATAAAAAATAAGATATGCATAGAAAACATCAGGTATATAGGACGACACATACCTATCCACAATTAGTCGAACAATTAATTGTGCGCAACTTAACAATTATAATTTACAATTAGCCAATCGGTCAAAGTTAAAAAAAAACCTCGCTTCCACGTGCACTGGGTACGTGGCGTGATTTTATCTTAAAAGTTTTCCTCCTACGCAAGGGGGATACAGAGTCGGTGGCTCGGCGCAAGTGTGTACTTAAATTTATTGACAGTCAAAAGCATACGGAGGTTCGGAACTAGGTTACTAGCGGCTCCTCCGGAATTATCGATTATTTTACGTAATTTTCAGTTTTAGCCGTTACGGTTACCTCACGTTCTTCTCGGCACGAAATCCCGCATGCATTACGCATTGACTAGTTACACTTAACAAAGTGCCACACCGTATTATACATCTGCAAGCTCTGCTACTCGACTCAACTAAAATCCGCATCCAAGCAATGTATTATCTTTTTCGCCAGATTCAAATAGCCCGCCATTCGGATCGAACGTCGGTAATCCGCCATCAGCCGGTGTGTGTCTTCGCCGCATAAGTGCGGAGTGCTGCAACTGCGATGGCAAGTATACCAACACGCGAAACAAAACACAAGTTACCGACCGAGCGGACGTCAGGCGAGATCCCGGGGCATCAGCGAAATTCAGCATCCGTTTCTGCACAGGCAGTCGCTGCACAGAGTTGCACACCATCACATGATCATATCAATCGTCACATGCACATCGCCTCTATCATTGCCGCAAATTATTCATTTTTTTTCGCGAAGGCTGGAAATATAAGTATAGGTATATACAGTCACATTATAAAGTTTCCCGTCCCTCTCGTACACAATACTCGCGCTATACACATCGTCAATTACATGCAAACTTGGATACACACATAACAACGCTTTTTTTTGCAGATTCGCGATTATACAGTAGAATACGAAGCTACACCCGCGGGAGTGCGGGTTTTGGTATACCAGTGCATTACCCATACCATTATACCTTTTTCACACAAATTGGTTTGCGTATGCACAAAATTGTATATACATATATGTACATCGTATATGTAGTGCGCGACGTTGCGAGAGAGACATCAGAATCAGACGACGAGCCGCCGCCGCAGCGGGTGAGCCCCGAGACAACCGCCAGAGAGCGAGAGGCGCCAGAGTAGTAGTCGCAGAGCCAGAGCAGAGCCACCGCACAGCCAGTCAATCGATGATCGAAGCTGCTAGCGCGCGTGTGTACACGGTGCTGTAATCTAATCGTCTTCGCGGAAGAGCCAGTGCGTCGTATACCCCCCCAAGTGTCGCTGCTCCGATCCTCGCGAGAGTCGCGCAGGTTCCGGTCCTCCTCCTCGTGCGTGAATCGTCTCGCTTTCGTCGCTGATCGCGTCTATATATACCTATTCTTCGTCCTGTACGCTGGTTGTACGTTGGTTGTACGAGTGCGGTATATATATATATACGCGACTATGCGAGTGTCGTCCCCGTCGACGCATCACAGATCCCGTGTGGCCCGAGGCGCGAGTACTTAGGAAGAAGCTGCCGCGGCGAAGAATCTCCTTCTCCTCCCCCCCGGACCCGGATCGACCCCGAGAACAGCAAGATGAAGTTACTCGCTCAGCTCGTTGTTGTGCCGCCGCCGCTGCTGCTGCTGTGAAACGGGGGGCGGCTTTCGACGACGCCGAGAGAGAAAGAGAGAGAGATAGCTATATACCTCCGGGCTGCACACGTACTTTTATCACCTACGTGTGTATACCTTTACCTTCTTGCGTCTGCCGAGGACTGAAACAGAACAGAACACATAGTATTAAAAGGTAAACGTCGTCGGCCTTACGTAGGCATATATATATCTGCGCGATCTTCCTCTGTGCGATTCTCTTCGGGCTCTTGTCTCTTGTTTGCTGTGTATTGTATGTATGTATGTGTATACGCTGATATGCGAGTTAACGTTCGATTCGAGAGTTGAGACTGGATTTTCTCACAAAGGGAAAATTGTGTGTGTCTGAGATTTGGGTTAAATTGGTCTCGGAGGCCTTGCATTTCTTCTTGCTTTGGATGTGCGAGCGAGCGATGACAATGTTTGCTTGTAGAGTATCTGTAGATACAGTTTGATAATTAATTGGATTAGAAATGGTTTGCTGAATTGAGAGATCATGTGATGATGTGATTTGTGATGCTTATTTCTTGCGTCTATATGTGTAGTAGTTGCGTACATATACCTATTTATTGGTTTATTCATTTATTTTCAATTTGGACTATTCACTCAATATAGAAAGTATTTATAAAAATGTACAGTACAGAGCATGAATGTACGTTTAATATTAGTACCTCTTAATATTTATCCAGGAATACGCATAGTCCTCTAAACTGAAGGATATATTTCATGATTTAATAAAATTGAATTTTATTGCTATTTTTTGGCTGTCAAAATTGTCATTTTTATAGTACCAGTGTGAGTTTGAATGTAGAAACAAAATATAATTCATTTATAGTAGGTGTCAAAGTTTTTATTGCTTCTTACAACACTTGAGACATTTGTTAGTTTATGAAATTTATCTGCTTACACTATTAGTTTTATAGTTTTGATTATTAGCTTCACAAATATTGGAATTTATAGTCTTGGTTATAAGCTTCCTGAATCATGAAAATGAAATTTGAACACTAATTAAAATTCCAAAGCTTTCTAATACAATTCTTCTATTTATACATTTTAATTAGTTTTGGCAGGCTATTCAACATCCATATGTACAAGTGAGCGGGAGTAGATATTCAATTTTCAACTAATCTAAAAGTGGAAATCTACATGGATACACATCAACGGGCTGAGATTTCTTCGATAGTACATTGTAGGACTTTAATTACTCCGTTTTCGTATGTCAGATTCAACGGAGCATTATCGTTAGAAACGTGATAGGTCACATGAACATTAATAGGCATGTGAAATACTTCAGCTATCTTGGATACTGTACAGTAAAACAACATGATAGTAGCATCCAACCTAGTTCAGTCCATCTTTGCTGGATTTGTACATTTTCTGTAAAAAATCTTAGATTGCATGTTCATCTACTACTGCAATCATGAAAAAAGGAGTGAATACAGGGATTAGGATGAACTCCTTGCATCTAGCCAAGGCAAAATTAAAAACTGTAGATGGTAATAATAAGGTAAGCATAGTATCCCATAACATAGTAAAAATGCCCTGTTATTTAATAATTTAATAATATTAATTTTTTCCATAGCTTATGTCTAATTCTAATGGTGGATATAAAGGAAGTGAGATGTACACAACAGAGTTTGAAATAAATGAAACTCCACCTAGTGCACGAACCTTGTTAACAAAAGGTTATATACAAGATGAGATTAATTCTTATTCAGGTACAAGATATAAGTTGCAAGTTCAAGCACGAAAAAGTTTTTAAATTGGTTATGTTAATAATTGGCATGATTTTTCTTTACCTTCAGGTGCAACTGTGTCTACACGTGGACGTTTTATGACTGAACAAGAAAAAGCTCGTTGTCCTCATGAACGTCCTCTTTATTTGTATATACAAGGACACTCAAAACATAATATTGATTGTAAACAGATATTTAAATTCTTTTAAATTAAAAAAAAATTTTTTTTAAATTCATTGCATATTCAAAACTTTTTAAAATTTTTTAGTGGCTGTACAAAAAATTAATGATATAATTAAGACTGAGCATAGGAGTTCTCTGAATCGACCAAGTCGCTTTACAAATGCACCACCACCATTAATGAGTTTACATTCAGGAGTACCATCCGTTGTAAGGCGATTCTATAATTGTTTTCTTTTCAAGATGCACCGAAAGAAATTGAGATTTATTAATTTTTTTTATATTAAAATTCATTCGTTCGGTGTTTCAATTATTTGTCTAGTAGTACACATTATAATTTAAATACTTTTTGACACAGGAAAAAATTTGTGTGGGCATTGAGAATGCACCACAAGGTTTCGATTTACGAGGTCGTATTGTAGGAGCTGGAGGTGCAAATTTATTATATATCAGAGGAGAAACAGGTGCTACAGTAACTTTACGAGGCCGAGGTTCACAATTTGTCGACCCAGCTATAGGAACGGAATCACCAGAACCTCTTCATCTATGCATAGAGTCTGTTTTTTTAATTAAGATTTTGTTTATTTCAACTCCATCATTTTAATGAGCGGTTGTTTTTTCAGGCATCCGAACCATGTTGCTCTACAGAATGCTAAACAGTTAGCAATTAATTTAATACAAACTATGCAGTCAGAGTTGCAGTCTTACATTCAACAGCAACCTCCGCCGGTTCAATCGCAGCAAGTGATTCAACAGCCATCAATACAACAAATACAACAAGCACAATTTCAAACTATGAATATAGGTACATTGGGTCAACCAAACGTTGTTACTATTCATCAAGGTAAAGGTGTGATTCACGCCACAAACCATGTAGTTATTTTGTAATTTAATATATACATATTTTTTCAGATATGATACAGCATCCTCAAAGTAGCGTCGTCTCACTACCAGCTACAATAATTACTGCTACAGTAGCCGGTGCACCGGGTCCAGGGCATCCCATACCTACTGGAGTTCACGTTCCTGCTCCTCAGGGACCAATGCCGCCAACGGATCAACCACAAGTACGCATTAATAATTAGTTTATAAACGAATAGTTACCTATGATTATAAAAATATCAAATTCGAAATCTGTACGAAATATAAACGTTTTTCTCTTTCATTGTCCATTCAGGTACAGCTCATTGGACCACCTCCTGGAATGAATCAAGTTCAGTATCAAATCCATCCTGGCCAACCACTGCAAATTCAGGGAATGCCTCCTCCAGGCTCACAAAATTCGCCGCAACCCATGACACAAATGTATGTTATGAGCCAACCGCCACCTCAGCAGAATTTCATGAGCAGTAGCGCGACTATAAATGGAGCAGTGTCATATGTATATACTCAACCTAGACCTACAACACCGTCTCAAAGTATGATTGATGCTGTTAACGTTAATTTACAACAACCTCCACCTTCAGGTAGCAAAAAATCTACCTAGAAAATTTTGAACATCATTCAATTGAAATATTATTTGTCTAGGGCCAATGAACATGAACCAGCAGCCAGCGCCTCCTCCATCCTTAATGCATATGCATTTTCCACCTCCGTTCCCACCAAATCAGCCTCCACCGCCCATCTCTCAGACGTACCAGATCCAGTATCATCAGCCGGTGCAGACGACAGTAGCTCAAGGCCAGACTCAGTTCGTTATTCAACATGCGGGCGAACATGGTGCTCCACCTCCACAACAGTTGCAGCAAAATCACGAGCCGCCTCCTCAGGGAATGGCACCTCCACCTCCACCACAGCATTTGCCACCACAGTTTGACGGACCTCCACCGCCTCAGATACAGATCCATGGACCACCACCTGTATCGCAAGGCTACATGGTTCCTACGTCCCAAGCTATGTCTGATCACAATCCGCCGCTTCCTCCACCGGGAAGTGAAATGCAACACCCGCCAGATGGTAAGGTTTTCTTTTACCTCTTAGATGTATTTGATAGAATTCATAGGATTGTAGAAAAAGAAATAATGGTTCAGAATCTGCGGTTTCCCAATGAATGATTGAAAAAAAACGAAAACTATTCAATTTTACTTGAATATTTTCGAACGATATCGTCTAACAGTAGGAAGTAATTTATTCGTCAGATAAAAAATTAGCGCGCGACGCGACATGCAAATCGCGGAGCTTTTTGCATATTATTCACAACCGCACGTAGCTCGCTCTTCGCACTTGCGTGATCTTCTGACCTCTGTCTCTTGCGCTTCGCGCTCGCCCGCTCATCTAATACTCGAACGTCTCATTTGTTTGAGCATTTCACACTAACAATTTATGTGCTGGTTTGTCACCGAATATTTTAACTATACATGCGTATGCGTATATTATTAATCATTTATAAATTATTGTTCAGAACGATTCCTTAGCTTTGAAGAGAAAAAAATTGAACTTCAATGAGATGAAAAACTTTTCTATTTAACGTTTTTTGTAGAACTTATTAATTTTAAGTTTCAAGCGAGAAAACTGATATCCTCATGATAAAATTAGATTTTGGATCGTTAACTCAAGCTAAAAGCTATTCTTAGCTTTGATGTCAATAGAAAAAAGTTATTTTTATGATGCTTATATTACATGCGATTTGTTGAATCAATCAGTTCAAAATTTCGGAAAAAATAAAACCAAACAAACTCCTTCCTCTTACTTCGGGAAGACCTTTGCAGAACTAAAACGAGGGATAATAGACGAGAGTAATCTTCGTTTTCTATAATTTAATTGAATTAATTTTTTTATTTAACAAAAGGACCAGTAGATCCGGGAATGCCACCGCAACCAGTTCCTCCTCCACAGATGGTTCCACCACCGTCTGTTAATCAAATTCAACATTCCATGAACATATTGACTAGCGTACCTCCACCGTCTCATCCGCCTCCACAGGCAGCTCCATGGTTGTATCAGGGTCAACCAATGCCGCAGCCGCCCCAAGGTCAAATGCAGGTAAAAATATACGTATCTTAAACGCTACACTATTTAAAACAAAAAAAGCGTTCATTGTAATTTAAAAATCTCTAATTAAAGTCTCTAATTTATGGATCTTAATGCTTCTATTTTGAATAATAATAAATTTAAGATAATATGAAATAAACAAATAAAAGGTGCAGATGCCACCTGCTTCTGTGCCACACCACGGTGTACCACCGCCGGAGATGCAACCGCAACTGCAGTATCATCCACAACAAGTTCACTATCAAAATGGCCAGATGCAATCGCAAATGCATTATCCCGTCCAGCCACCGCAACCTCAAACACATTTTGACCAAAATTCAGATATACCTGATCACCACAAGGGACAGGGCGTTAAAAGAAGATTTTCAGACGTCGATGGAGCACCAGTAAGATTCAAATTATAAATTATAGATTTTAATAAAGTAAAACAAATATCATAACAAAATTTATTTTTTTGAAGGAACCTCTGATGCACCAAATGAATAGACCACCTACACAACGCCATGGTACTGGGTAAGTCGAGTGTTTTAATTTTTATCCGGAAAATCTATACTTTAACACTTACCATGAGGTAATGCCAATGCTTGTATTTTTAAAAGTACGCAAGATGAAAGTTATTGATTTTATTATTTTCATGTATTTCTATATAATAGCAAGACTTAAAAATTACCAGCAGCCTTCAAAGCGTCCAGGAGCCCAAAATACTATTTAAATTTGTGACATTATTTCCCGTATTAATTGTGTTATTTGTTTTAGAATATTTATTATTCGGTTTTTTTCTAATAGCACCTCAGTGAAGACAAGTAATTCCCCTTTCGTATCTGTATAATATACTATGTATTAAAAAACGAAGTTAAAAATAATTGACAAATTTAAATTTCTAAAAGTTCAATATAATATAAAATTTATTGTTGAATATAAAATTTATGTCTTATAAACAAGTTTAACTAAAAAGAGTTCCACTTGATCATATTAAGCATAGGTTATACAGTAATGACCGTTTGTTCATTTCCAAAATTATCAGAATGAAATAAATGAAGCTAAACAATTATTGAAGCGTGGCGTCACAAATCAGTTCTATTTCGATTTTTAAAATTTTAATTTTCTAAGGCATTCAGGCATAATTCTTCCTCTCCACTCTTCAATTATGACGTTCATTATTCATTCTATGAGTTACTGTAATTGATTGTGCAGCTTTACAGCTCAATCCCTCGTAAAACAGCTTCTGCTAATTATAAAACTCAATCGCTTGCTTTTGTTAATCAGCGTTTGAACAATTAATGTCTTTATTCTTACAAGTTATGATAATTTCAAAAGTTCAGTGTGCGCTTTGTAAAAATAATATAACAAGGAAATCACATATAAAATGCTTTACACAAAATACTGGATTGATTCGTCCCTTTACTGTCAGCAATATTATTTACATTGACCGACATATTTTGCTCTTTTCTTCGATGTTAACATGTTAAATTACGTCGTAAATATTTTTTTTTATAATTGGGATACTGTAATTTAAAACTTATATAAAATCTGTAAGAAAATCAAACCCCCTTATTAACTAAAAATATTTCGATATCTATCGTAACAGGATATCCCGGGAGTACGTACGGTCGCAGTGCTGCACTGTATGCTAATTATAGCCACACATTGACAGTCGTCAAGTGCCCGTACAAGCTGCTTTCAATTTTTCTTTGAAAAAGGAAATTACAGTGTGGCATTTGCGACTACAACCACTTCTTATTTCAGAAGTTTCCAAGGACTTGTAAAAGGAAGAGTGTTAAATTATTAAAATGAAAATCTAAAACATGTCGAATTAATAAGTTTGTTTAATAGATACAAAAATGAACTTAAAAGAATTTTGGATTTTAAACGTCTAGAGAAATTAATACTATATATTATAGAGTATCGTTAAATATAAGATCACAAAAATAAGTTTTTATTAAATTCATTTTGTAATCGGTTAAAGTTGTGGCACTGATTTATACTTGAAAAACTTCTATATCTTGATTATTCATCGTCAAGGTATAAGTCTTGAAAAGTCAATGACGTCAGAATTTGTAAAACATGAACAGTACCATAACTAGAACTAAATAAAGCTTCGTCTTTTAGCCTGGTAGAAATAAATCGATAAAGCGTTCAGAAAAAAAAAATTTTCTGATCGATTTAGAGTATCGATAGCGCATTGACGTGGTGTTTATAAATCTTATAATCTGTGCTATCCTTGCTGTTTGATACACGAAATGAGAATCATGAACAAACATTACCAAATGCAATTTGTTCGTAAGTGTGAACAGTTTCTACCAGGAATGAGGTAAAACTCAAGTATTATTATAATTCTAATAACAATGTCTTCTAACTAACTAAAAACAAAAAACAAACACATAATTTTTCAAATTATGATTTCAATTTGATATCGTAATGCAAGTTATCCTTTTAACGTTCGCTCGAACAGAAACGAAACGATTCCGAAAAAAAACAAATTTCGCCATGTATTTTTACAGGATTTCGAAAATTAATTATAGTGAGGGATAGTCCAACAAAAACATGATTTAATCGATGATCATTACTGTTATTGCTACAATGCTAACGAGAAAAAAAAAGTCAAACCGAACGATAAAACCGATGCAAGACCGTCTATGAATTCGAGAGCTTGCCCGCGCGCGTCGTGACTAATAAAATCGAATATCCCTTGTTCAAGCAGAGATGCTGGCGAACAACAGCAGCAGCAGCAACAGCAGCCACAGCAGCAGCATCTGATGCACGGACCACCGGGAGCCGGCGCTCAACTTCCACCGGGCGAACGCGCCGGCGGCGGCAAGCAGCTGCTAATGCCACCTCCGTATCCAGGTCTGTAGCTAATGTGCCACAAGCGCGAGTATTTTAGGGTGAGCGAGCGATTCCCGGGGCGCCGATGAGGGATGCGACTTGCCAGCTGGGATATACTGGCCCGATATACATTTATTATAGCAATTATTTATTTATAGTTATTATTGTCTCTATTATCTCGTCATCTTCATCGTCAACGTCATCGCATCACCAACATCAATCCTCATCTTCGTCGTCACCTTGATCATCATCATCATCATCATAATCTTCATCATCATCGCCACCATCGTCATTATCATAATTTTTGTTTCTTAATGCTTTTGTTCTTTGATTTTACATTGAAGTGTGTGCGTCTATTTATTACATTTGTGTTTTCCAAGTGTGACGCCTCCTTATTTTTTCACTTACGCACACTGAGTTCTATACTCACACTGTTCGAGAAACATATTTTTTTTACTGATTATAGCCCGACAGGTTGAACGGAAACGTCATCAATTTTTTTCCGTTTAAATTTTATTTCTTTTAGTTATTTTCTTACTCATAAATATAGTGGCGCGCCAGCGATGGACAAGACTTTTTGTATAAATTTACAAGTACACCCTCATTTACACCTGTGTATGAACTTATCGCTTTTTTTGACGTTTAGTAAATTTAATTAGCCATTCTTTATTATTTATAGAATATCATTACTCGATTTTACGTGCGAAACCTACATCGTCACATTAATTTCGGATTGTCCGTCCAACAATAATTTTTTATTATTTTAGCACACCACATATAGCTGCAAATGAATTTCATTTATTTGTTCTAGCAAAAGCTCCACTTCAAATATATAATTCTCTTCGACCTCTCTCTTTCTAACTCTGTCTCTCCCTATCTATACATCTCTTACAATCTGTTTTATCACACTGACTTATAAATGTTCTCCAAACAACACAATGTACATACATACAATAAATTTCTTCTCTCTTTCCATCTCTTTCTCTCTCGCCCTCCCTTTTCTCTTTCGCTATACTCATACATGCGACTTTCGCAGTACTTTGCGAGCCTATGAAAAACAATTTGCGCCTTTCAATAATTAGCATCTGTACATAATTTTTCAGTAGACCACTTTACTCGGCGTTTTTTTTTCCTTCTTTAGTTGCAATCCCACTAGGCGACTGTGTCTACGACAACATTTCACAGTCAACTGCAGCTGCACAAACTATTATTATTATTATTATTATTATTATGTATACGTAATATTAGCAAACTATATAATGAACTTTATCGCTGCAGCACGGGAGCGGACAATTTTAACTGTCATTACTATTATTATTGTTGGTTTCCCATCAGTCAACGATTTGAACGAAAAATGCTCGCTATCACGTCTTGTCTTTTTGTGTACATATTATAATTGTCATCATTACTGTTATTATTAATATTATTATTATTATTACTATAATTATTATGATTATGATTATGATTATTATTACATGATAGATCGAAAAGAATTTTGATTGTCCTTTATTAGCACCTACTATATGAATGATCTATTTTATATTCGTATAAATACCTATTATTCGCTTTTGGCTTTGCATTTATTAGCTATGTATGGACATGCTTTACGCTGTATTATTACTAAAACCGGTTTGCAATATATTACCGCAAGGAAGTTGACAAAATCCAAATAATCAATGAAGCTTTTTTTCATAAGCCCATAATACTGTGTTTTATTATTATTTTGCAGCTCTACCAGTACTGACGGGCGTATATTCCAGATACGAGTGATGTTGATCGATCGAAACGTTTGTTTGGAACACCATTTGGCGAACCTATGTAGATCGTGTAGGCAACGATTAGCAGAGAATTGTTTTTTTTTTTTTATACTTTCAGAGCAAGAGTCGAGGGTGTCCAGTACCGATAGTCGCGTTCCCGCACCCCCTTCTCGATGATTTGGGCATCGCCGATTTGGGAAATTCCCGGCATTGACTTTTTCCTCTCTCCGCATCGGCATCGATTGCGAAATATTATAATTTTCTTGTGTTGCTGTACATGACCAATACGTAGAAAGCAGTTAATTTCGTTATTATTGATTTCCATTTGAACAGGAGAGCGAGTGAGAGTGAGAGAGTGTGCGAGAGAGAGAAAGAGAGAAAGCGCTGCTGTTTGTGTTCTGTGCACGCCAGGGATGGAATGCCGAGCCTTTTTTCATGCACGATTCGAACTTTCTAGCTTATTAGCATTACATAATTTTCATTATTACCGAGACATTATTATATTACGTGTTGATATGGTGAAATTGTTTTGTTGGCAAGTCGATAACGCGTGACTCTTTTTTTTTCACACAGATGATCGGCGCAACATGGGTCAGCAGTTTGCTGGACATAATCCAGGTGAGTTTGTTGTCAACGATGGTTTTCAATCATTTATTTTCATTTTCATTTATTTTTTTCTCTCGCGCTATTGACTAAACTAACTAAATGAGTACACTTAAAGACTTTTGTCAAAAGTTACAAATTTTTAAAGAAATAACATTAAAAAAGCTTTGTGTTCTATCTGCGAATCATTAATGAAAATAATCGACGATAAAGTAATTAATAATACATTCCATCTAATAATAAACTCCTCTAGAAGCCATTAGACTTGTATTAGAATCGTGACGAATGTGACCCAGTAGAGCAAAGTCTAGAGAGCACGTATAGGGGCGTCGCACAACTTGAATGGATTAATTAAAACGATATAGAAGTATACACGTCAACTAAACGAAATGGCACGGCATTGTTCAATTGAGTTCAATAATACCAATCTATTCTCCGTAACCGCTTTGTAGATATTTGCCTGTACTGGAGCACAATTTAAACGAGTCATTCTCGCACACATACACACATATATGCAGCGATCGTCAGTCTCGCACGATAAGCAATATATAATAAAACAAAAAAATTTTCATTTTCCAGGATGCGAACAGCCGATGAACGGCGATCACGGGAGAAACGTGGGGCACGGGCCACCCCCGCCGCCGCCGGTCTCCCACCCCATGGATCTGCAACCGGGTGGACAGACACCCTGGCAGGCGCACTTTGCGCGTTATCCGCCTAACCGGCCGCCGCCGATGCCGCGCGAGGGTGAGCAACACCCCATGCCCTATCACGGCGCGCCGCCGCCGCCCATCAATCTGCCACCGCCGCAGATGAGACTTGTTCAGGGTAAATATTCCAAAATAAAAAAGAAAAGAGACGGCAAGGTATACAACATCATATATATTATTTTCAATCGAGTTCTGAATGGTGGTTTGATTTTTAGAGCTTTTCCGCGGGGGCAGGGGGGGGGGGAGGGGCGAATCGCTCGAATGTCCATGTGTCATTCGGCTGATTTTGATAATGGTACACTCGATACTTGGGACGTGATGGATTGAAACGATACTGCTGTGAAAAATTGTCTTTCTTGGGGTGGCGTTTAAAAGAATATTAACAGCGCGGCACGTTGTATACCACGAAGAGTAAAAGACTAATATCGTACTCAGGATCTTGTAGCACCTGTACTGTACTATAAGCTGTTGCTCTTGTTAACGCGGTGATTAGCGAACACGCTACGTACTTATTAATACACGCTGTAAAGGACTACTACTTATGTCGTTTGCATCGCAGTGTACTATTATTAAAAAAAAATTATTATTGCTTGTTTTACTGTACTTGCTTCTTTACTATATCCATTTTTGTAGATTAAATTTGTTTACTATCCTTGTTTCACTGTGGATTTCATTAAAAGATTATCTGTACATAATGATCTGTAAACAATATTTGATGCAGTATACATATTGTATAAAAGTTTATTATTTTGTTTTTAATAGTTATAAAAGAAAAATGTTCTTTTGGAAAAATTTGTGTATAGTTAATTGTTGCGAAAATTGTAATAGTTTAAATAGCAATAGTACTGTGCACGAATTATAATTAAATCACCCAAAGAGATTAAAATTGCCAAAAATACTATTGCAATAAAATCAAAATACAAAAATACAAATTGTAACACTATACTGTATATGATTAATATATTTATATATCTAAGCGATATCTGTGTAATGGCATGTATAAATGTAGTCAATGTAAGAAGTCTACTAATCGAATTGGGAATGCCGTTGCGCAATCTAGATGGATGAACGTACAAAATAAAAACAATTATTTGAATGATAAGTATTTTTTATAACAATATAGGATTATACAGTGAATTAAAGTCAAATTACGCAGTTAATTTTAGTTCTGTTAGTAAAACCAGCCTGATAAATTTGCACAATGAAAATTATTGTTTTAATGTTGAATACAAGTTGACTGTCACTGCATTCCCGAATCGATTTCAACGGTTAACTTAAATAAGCGCGATCTATTTTCATTCTGCCTCTAGCTTTCGTTTCAGAACAATAACTTCTTTTCAAACATTATGTGTACATTTTTCTAGAACTTATATGCCCATGCGTAGATATTAGACATTTTGGCTAATCTAATAAGGAAAAATAGTGGGATTGATCAATTGATCCATTAATTTCGATCGAACCACCACAGCTCGTACAAATAATAAATTTTTCCAAAACGAAAATCACAAATTTCCACCTTTTGTAATTTCAGGGGCCGATGGGAGTCGATCACCTAGTCAAAACGCGCTGCCAGAGCATCCGGTAAGCGCGGGATTGGAGTACAACCACATGCAACCGCCATACACGACTATGAAGCCGCCAGCACCACCGCCACCGCCTTCAGCAATTCCTTTAGTACAGTCGATATGCAATCCGCCACCACCTCCACCTTCGCCGCCTACCTACACACAATCGCGACAGCAGCAGCAAGGTGGACCTCGTGGTCCTCCCATGCAGCGCTACCATCATCACCATCATGGTCATCATCATCATCAACCCCAGCATCATCACCACCCACACCATCATCATCAGGTGCCGGTCTCGCAAAGTCTTCAGTCACCTCCTACTTCTGCACCGCCCTGGATGAATTAACTACCGTGTCGACGGGTCAGACAAGGCCGGTTCCGGGCAGGAGTTTCATTTAGCTTTTGGCGAAGCTAAATGTTTGACTGTATTGCGTTGAACTAATAAGGTCCGCTATCACGTGCACTTTGAGATGGAGACTGTATAAATGGTTTCTGAGTTTAGTTCTTAGACATTGTCAGCAATTGTTATTCTGAATAATTATACTTTATAGGGGGAATGCGATAATTTGTTGATTTTAATTTTAAGAACTAGTCGCAAGAAACTATTGTAAGCTGCAAAGAAAGTCAAGCTTACTCTGGGAAATTTATTTTTATATGTGTTTTACGTTTATTAGAAGCAAAGCAATTTTAAATAATGTAGGTACTTAACCGATAGTTGAGTGAATTGTTGTTTTTTAGATGATCTGCTTTGCGTACTAAAGATCAATAGTTTCCTTGCGAAAGTTGTAATCACTTAAAAGCGAGACTTTCTATAATAATTTCATACGATATCGTATAATTTTAGAAAGTCATCACTTGTACATATTGAACAAACAAGGTGTTAAATCAAAATTCCTACTGTAAGTTAAGGATTTAAAGAGTTAAAAATAAAATACTTTAACAATCCAACAAAGTTGCAATAAATATAGAAGTGTAGGTTACGGCATAAAACTGTGGGATGTTCTGCATGTCTAATAAACATAATTAATGAAGATAAACATGATGAATAGTCGAACGAAAAGTCAAAACATTGAGAATTACTAGTTGTTTGTTAGTACTAAAACATAAAAATACTAAGGTTTGTTATAGACGTATTCCTCAAAGTTTTTGCAGTGGACTTAACAGATTAATATTCGGTACCTGATGCATGGTCAATTTTTCAAAAAAACTGCCGTTTCTTCGTTTATGAAACAAGAGGATGTAGAAGAAAAACATCACCTCGGATTTTATATTATATAAAAGTATAATATTTTTAGTTGTGATAGAGCTTGAGAAGTTTTGAACTAGTTTGAATTCAATAAAAAATACTACGAGAATGAGAATAAATATTGTACAGACCGAGTATTGAGTATATCTAACTATAATTTCTGTATTTTACGGTCAAAATTTATTATTTTGAATCTTAAATAATAAAAGTCTCGTTTTTAAAGTATTTGCTATATACGAGTACGTTAGTAACAATCTACGAAACAAGTAATTCAATAAATAATTTGTTCAAAAAAAGCAAAAATAACGTTAAAAGCTTTAAAAATAATTAAAACATAGACATTTTTATCTATTAAAAATAATTTTTAATTTTTAATAGAAAATAAAGTAAATGAATTATTCGGTATGTACGTGTACTAGAAGAGTATCGTAGCGCATTTAACGAACTGCGTCAATTTGTTGCGTGAAATAATATTGTCGCTTCACTGGCTAGCTTCAAAAATGGATTGTTTCAGTGATATTTTTTTATAAAAGTAATTGTAAATACAAACTTAATCATTTACGACAGCACTAATTTTTGGTTAAATATCTATATTCTCTGAACGTAACACATTCAACTTTGGTTTGTTGTACGTGTAAAAGTTACTTCTGTAAAGTGAATCAAGTTTTTTTGATGTGAACTGACAAAGTTCGTGATTTTTATTGAATATCACTCAAATGTTATGTCACGTTAAATGGAAAAGAAATATAAGAATGATAAAGCAAATTATCAAGCCAAAACCTTACAAACTGTCGTTTTGATTTAGTAAGAACTGATCTAGATAAAAGAAAAAGTAAAGTATGTATGAAGGAATTGTAATGTTTGTAGATTGGATTTTGTATTAAACGAACTCCTTATTCATTATTATATTTTTTGTACATAGATAAAAACGACGGCTTAACCGTTGCTACAACTAATAAGCAGATTTATTCTGTTGCCAACAAGCGATGGAAAAAGATCAAGTTGAAAAACTTCGATCGATTCTTTCAACTTAAAGAAAATTAGAAGGAATCGAATTTGTATATAATTTCATTTAATTAAAGTTTTTCGAGCGAAAATCAGTTTGTAAATATACGCTTAGTTCTTAGTTGATCGTTTATAAAAATGAGTAATCGTATTCAGTGCTAAATCTTGGAGTACGGATTTTGCAACTGCCACAGAGAAAAAAACTGAAATACGTTGTGGGTGCGACACTTTATTTATTGATCAACATATTGTTATCGAATTGTATTTTATATTTCGATAGTGAAAACATTAAAATAAAATAAGTAAATAAAATAAAAATGTTTGTTTCTCAATTTCTCTGCTTTGCTAAGTGTAATGCGAATGTTCTTTCTCTTAAATTTAATAATTAATTATAATTTGCCGTAAACGCCCATGGAACGTCTAACGCTCTGAAGTTTTAGTTCTATAAGCGTCAATCTTCAATTCGATACTGCACTGCAAATGTGATTAACCTTTCGTACAAGCGCATTATCTGTGTGAAAGCAGCTGCAAAAAGTAACCAGCATGAATATTTTAGTTAATTAATCCTCGCACCTGGGATAGATCAGGAAGAGTTATTAGAGAATACTCCTTCGTACTTCGCAAAATAATTATGTCGGAAAGCTTGGCGCCTTCCAACTCTCGGGTAGCGATGTCCGTTGCTTTTAAACGAGCACGACGCAAGTTTCCCACGAACTTCGGCGTGATGTCGAAGGGAGAAGAAGCTTATGAAACCTCTAAAGTAAAACTTTGTTTTAATTTTATCTCGTTAATTGTCAAAGATTGTAGCTTACCAATTCTATTCATACGCGTGTGTTTACATGTTAAAATTAGCAAAAGCTTTGTCAAAAGTTAAACTCTGACGAAGAGCGAACACACGTGGGGGCTCTCGAAGTGATCTCAACGTCGAATCAAGTAGAGTCGTCGCTCATTGATTCTTTAGAGGCAGTCGGAATTTCCGAGAAAACTGAAATTTCCAGTGATTGTTGCGAGCAATATCCAGGCAAATTTGACAGCGTTGACCAGGAGATCGTTTCGTCTTTGACGTTGGATGAGAACAGTAAACACAATTTCGACACGATGCACCATTCAAACGAATTTACAATGTACGCGCACCAAAATTTTTCATTCTAATTTTTCACTTTAATCTGTATTATTTACAACTGTACATTATCTTCTATTCAGTACTCAAACATTTTACGATGGC
The DNA here is from genome assembly GCA_018906965.1 of Philotrypesis tridentata. Taxonomy (NCBI): domain Eukaryota; kingdom Metazoa; phylum Arthropoda; class Insecta; order Hymenoptera; family Pteromalidae; genus Philotrypesis; species Philotrypesis tridentata. The sequence continues at coordinate 7,502,535 of JACCIB010000006.1, forward strand.
AATCCCACCTTCAGTTTGAACTGGAAGGAAGAATCCGACCAATGTGAAAATATGGGTACGTGAACAGTAAAGATTTATCAATACACTGTCCCAAAAAGTCTGTCATCTCTGAAATCGTTCTAATTTCTGTTTCCACACAGACTCGGACGTCGAAGTCCCGAGAATCCACGACGTCCAGGAGCAGTTCTACGAAAGGCGCAGCGAGTCCTCGTCGTCGCGAAGAAAAGCCCAGCGCAAGTCCAAAAAGACCTCGACGCACTCGGCGTCGAGCCGACGATCCTACGACTCGCACTTTGCTCCGAAGCATCGCTGTTACGACGACGACGGAGTCCTGCACTCGCCGCATTGCTCGTACTACAATCGCTGCCATCGACAGCACTGTCATAGGCATTGCTGCTGTCGCGCTCACTGCTGTCATTGTAGCTGTTGCTACAGTTGGTGAGTTCATAGCCAATCGATTGTGGATCGATTGTGGAAAATTTTGCATCACTCAAGGGATAGGCCTGAGTTAAACGTTGGAAATAACAGAAAACGATTTATTCATCTGCAAAATAAGATTACTTCACCTACTTAAATATGACTTTTTGTAATTAAAATATATATATGTATCATACTTCATTTTAGCACACTAAAGTTGTCTGTATAGTGCTTCTGGGCCTCGATAAGGCCCATTGTTTTAAGCCTTAAATTTCTGCATTTTATGCGTTTTTCATGAGACTAGACTTAAAATTTTGTTTATGAATAATGCTATATATATTACGAATTACTTTTTTAAAATAATTCTATTATACGAGCTATGCAAATAATATGATAGTAATATATCTCATATAAGTGTGTCAAATGGGTACAAGAATAATTATTTTAAAAAAGTAGTAGCAAGAGACTTAAAATGCAGACATTTAAGGCTTGAAACAAAGAAGCACTATATAAACAATTTTATTGTGCCAAAATCAAGTATAATACATATATTTTCAAGTACAAAAAATCATATTTACTTGGGTTAAAAAGATTTATTTTGCAGATGAATAATTTCAGCTCTGTTATTTTGAACGTTTAACTGATCAGGCATGGCCCCTTAATTGATATAATGGATTTTCAGATGTTTATTAAAATACTGCCATCTTTTTAAACCCTGCTAGGGTGTTCCTCTTCGGGGCTGTACAATCAATATTTTTTATAATAAAACCATGAAGTATAACAATAAATTAATTAACGAATTGCATTTAAATTGTATTTAATGGTTAATTCATATTACAAGAAATTGTCTTGCGAACATTGATTGTACAGCCCCGAAGAGGAACCTGTATAGCAGGATTCGAAACGTCGACAGTAATTATTTCAATAAACATCCTGAACAATCAATTGAACAACACATCGAGCGACAAAAGCAATCCTGCGAATTTTCAATCACTATATACTTCTCCACAGCCGAGAACAGTGCCTCGGCTCGGCCCACGACTTCGAGCCGACTCCGTACTGCAGACGGCCGTCGTCCCATCAGCGCCAGAAGATCGAAAGGTGCTCGGCGTGTGGCAGGCGCTGCTCCGGAACTTCGAAGACGCCCAACTCCCAGCGGATGGAGACTTGCAGTCGGGATTCCGGGATATTCACCGGCGCCCGCTGCGACAACGACGAGGACTACGACGACGATCTGTCGAACAATCTCGAGCACAAGGACTCGCTGTGCCTCATTCAGAACAAATTGAGAAGCGAGAGCGGCAAGCGAGGCGTCCGATCGAACAACAGGTCCGAACAGACCGACGGAGCCTCGGCCGACGACGACAAACCGGAGCTAGCGAGAAAATCGAAGCGCAAGCTCTGCAGGCGACTCTTCGACAGAAGCTCCAACTCGTATTAGTTTGTAAAGGCACTTTACTGAGAGGCGGCCGGCGTCTTTCCGACGATTTTGTGATAAAATTAAAACATATTTAACATTTCATAGAAGGCACGTATAGGTTATGTTGTGTTAATCGGCTTCGTCGCGCTGGCTCTCCTCGTCGGCGTCGTGCTCCGGATTCGCGTCCTCCTCGGGAACGTCGAAGTAGGCGAACTTGATCTTGCCGTCGTCGACGTCGCCTTTCTTGCTGCCCGTGTCCTTGTGGTGCTCGTCCTTCTGCTTCGACTTCGCGGACTGCTCGCTGCTGTTCGCCGAGTGATCCGACATGGCCGTCGTGAATTTCAAAGCGTCCGGATCGATGTCGTCGTCGTCTAGGTGGAGAAAAACAAATAATCGATTCACAAAATCGAAACGGCAATTCAAATACGATAAGACTTGCGCATAACGTGTACCACCATCGGACGAGTCCTTGTGCTGTTTCTCGTGCTTCCGAACGGATTCCTTCGACGTGGATTTGGCGACATCGGCCGGGGATTCCCCGCCCTCTTGCGGGTGCTGCGAATTCGTGCTGGACAGTTGGCTGGCCAGTACGCTGAAGGGATGCTTTCTAGCGCGGTACGCTCTGTACGCGATCTTTGAGAGATAAAAATGCATGACTTTTTCTTCTCGTCTAATGTGGGTAATAGTGTACTTGTTACGCGATACAATGATACATTGCAGCGTTAATTATTGAAGTGAGTGAAAAGATTATTTGAAACCTGTATTGTCATGGCAGCCTCGTTTGCTTTCTCAATCGCCAAGCCGAGATCTTCGAGCTTCAGTTTGACCCAAGTGGACGATTCCATTCGCTCGTCTGTCAACTTGAAAGCCTCCTCCTCTTTTCGACCTGAATATGAGAAAGTATGGGGTAAATCACGTTGATTCTGCATCTTACGTCGAAATATACTCGATGGTAAAAGCCTTACGTTGTCTTAAATCGAGGTTCTTTCTTGTGTAGTATCCTCGATAAGCAGCCTAAATTCTCAAAACGGAGTTGTAGAATTAAATCATTTAAATTACATTGTACACTGCCCATCTGTACAAATCGCTGATTAGACGTGTTTAGAAAAATTTTAGAAAAATGCGGATGTCACTGAAAGTCGTTGCACAGTAGCGAATTGACAGAAATCGAGAGTGTCGTTTACAACTTGGTATTGAATTCTCCTTCGATCAGTTGAATCAGCCACATGAGTTTCGATTAGTTAATAGATAAATCTTCGGTAATATCGCATCGCTGACACGTACTTGTATGGTCACGGCTGCCCGCGAGGCTTCGTTCCGAGAAACGCCGGCCTTTCGCAAAATCTCAACAGTGTTGACAGCTGCTCGCTGCCATTGAACTTCGCCTCGTTTCTCAGCCAGTGACATTCTCGTGTAGTGACCTCTAAACAGAGCCTGTGTACGAAGTTGCGTGAGGCTTGTATCGTCGCGTTTACATTTGTAATTTGTAAAAATTTAAACAATAGTCGATATTGTACTATATAGTGCGTATATGTCGAATTTAAAAAAAAAACTTTCTTTGATCTAGAAATCGAAACTTTTTTTTTAAGCTAGAGGCTTTGGACTGATTAGACTTTCTTCTGTGAACCGAGAGATAGTCAAAAGTCCAGAGGAACATGGGAAAAGTTACTAATAACCATATTTCTGAGCCATTTTACGTTTTTTTTTTACAAAAAATTAACGAGTCAAAATACTGGAATAATAATAACTACGAATGTTTCCAAGGCACCAATAAAATTTCTAATTATAATAAAGTATTACAAAAGAGCTATAATTTTTAAAAAATGTGCCCAGTTTCGATGCTCTGATTTAAAGTTATGCCCGTTTAAAAAAACAAAAATAATAAAAATTCCGAGTACCCAATTTTTTCTTTTTCCTCCATATGCCTCCCCATGTTGAATTTTCACATTCTATACTTCCCATGTTCCTCGGCATTTTGCATCATCTTTTGGCTTACAGAAGAAAGTCCCATTGGTCCGAAAGCTCTAGCTTAAAACATTTTTTTTCGCATTCTAGACCAAAGAAAAGTGCATTTATTTTTTGAAATTCGACATATGACTCGTTCTACTAAAAATTTGCATTTTTCAAGGGTCCACAAATTGAAAGTTTTTTTTTTTTAAATCTAGAGATTTCGGACCGGTCAAACTTTCTTCTGTAAACCGAAAGATACAATAAAAAATGCAGAGGAACATGGGAAACATGGAACATAAAAATTTGATATGGAAGATATATGGAGAAAGTAGAGAAAATCGGCTATTCGGATTTTTATTATTTTTTTTTTAACGGATGTAACTTTTGATCAGCATATTTTTACTTTATTGTAGTGCAATTCGAAATTTTATTTGTGGCTAGTAACTTTTCCCATATTCCTCCGTGTTTTTTATAGTAGAAAGTCCAAAATTTCTAGCTTCAAAAAAAAGTTTCGATTTCTGGACCCCCGAAAAGCGCAAATTTTCAGGATAACTAGTCACACATTGGTACAATAAGAAAGAAAAGAGGTAAGAATAATTAAACTACTTGTATTTTTATCGCAGCGCAGTAAGCCTCGTCGTAGGTCGCTCCGGTCTCCTTCAAGATCCGACAGATCGATATCTCGTACTCCTCGTCGATATTGTCGCTGTAATCTATTGTAATTCACCCAAAAAAAAATTTGCACGTTCGTGAAAAAAAAAGAAAATTCTCTGAAGGAACTTTAAGAGTGCTCCACCGCGCGATTATCTTTGTTTATTATAATTAATTGATCGACGTTAACTCAACAAATCGAGTTTCGCCACTTGCCTTAAATATCAAAGAACGTTTAAAATAAAATTATATTTAATAAAATGCAATAATAACGACGTATTTCGTCGGACAAAATCAAAATGCGATTCCCAAAGTCTCCGCAAGTCTCATACAAATTTGTCCTACGAAATAAAATTTTAATTTTGAGTCTTACACCATAAAAATAATTTTACCACATTCTTAAGATACCTCTATACACATCACAGGTGGCGAAACTCAGTTAAACTCGATTGTTCTTTTATTAACTCCGTCAAAATAGTAAAAAAGATTGAGCTGTAGTGCTAAATTTGTCGGACTCGCTGGAAAAAGGTGGAGCACTCTCGAGGAGAATAATAAACTCTCGGAAATTCACCGTCGCAACCGCACTCCTTTCTCTGGCCGGCCACCGCCTCCAAGTAGGCTCGGAAGGCTTTCTGAAAGCATCTCGCGTCAGAATCCGCATGAGAACAGACGCTCGCGCAGCAGGATGTGCAGACGCACTCGAATCAACAAAAGGATACGTGCGCGCATGTAATGTGGGTGTAAAAATAACTTGTAGTCGCGGCGCTGCGGCGGCCATCTCCTCCAGCCTGAGTCCGGTGCCGCTCAGAATCTCCACGATCTTCTCGCTCTTGATCATGACGTTCTGCACGACTTTCATGGCCACTGAATTTTTTTTTTTTTTTTTTTTTTTGAGAAAGAAAAAATTACAGAAACGTCGACGGGTCATCGACTATTCGACTCTAAGCACGCGCGAGCATTTTGCCGACGTTAAAATCGTATACTATAATATGCGCTCTCGGGCACGCGCATTGCGTGGAAAATTTAAATTTAACCTTTGGCATTCTCCCGCGTGATCAGCAGGGTATCCAAGTAGCTGGCTATGAAGTCGTAGATGTTCTTCGGCTGCGATCTGATTACCTACAAACGATCGTTTGCGTTTCGTGAATTTATTAAAGAGTGCGATTTCGCAATGGTTTCTATGTCCGCGCAGTTTTTGATTCGGGAAGCAGATAAAATACTTGTACTAAATGTACTTAACAAATGAGGACACATATATGAGCAGTTACTTTAAGCGGGTATCGCTGGTTCCAGTTTGTAAGGCTAAAATGTCATTACCGTAACACGTCTCCTAAGAGAGTTGCGTTAAAAACAATGCTGCTAGACTTTGGATATGCAAATAAACACTCGCCAAGCCGTCGGGTTTTCAAAAGGAACATATTGTTAAAAAGTTTCTCTAGTTAAGCTCCTTATTATATGTGATTTTGTACATCACTGTAGCCGTACAAACTTAAAAACTTAATTTTGCGTTTTTGAATCACGCGCCTATTTTCCATACATCGCGAAACCGATTTCGGCCGATATATTTCAACTTGAGCCAACTTAAGGCATATTTCGCGTAACTACTTTTTTTCACAGTTTTGTACGAGCAGTTTTTATGTAGACTTATTTGTTGAGGTAGAAAAAAAATGGTCATTACCGTAACGCAGGTTAGTGCACGGTAATAAAAAAAAATATATATAACGAAAATGAGCGAAAAATGTTAATAACCTTAAAAAACAAAATTTATGTAAGGAAATTCGATTATTTATTAATCACTCTTGACAGCGTAATATTAAGTGGTCAAATGTCATTACCGTAACAACCCCTCCGTTTACCTATGTTATAATCTTATGGACAAAACTTAGTCACAGCTGTAGTATTTTCCAAATAAGCTCTGTTTCCTCATACCTTAAATAACAAAAAGCCACCACCGGTTATCCTAAAATCGGTCTTTTTCATGTGGTCCATTTTTTAAGTTAAAAAACACCACTTTCGGAAGAATCACCCATATATATAAGTATACATTGATAAGGAAAGCGGATCGCGCGGACGCTGATGATGATGTCCGAATTGGTTGGGAAACGTTTGTCTTCAAAAAACTGACCTCTCTCGACATATCGGCGCAGAGTTCACCGAGCCCGTCCGGCAAGTCGCACATGTGCTTGGCTCGGTGATTATGCAGCATAACGTCCATTTTTCTCGAGATTTTTCTTTTCCCTTCCGCACGGGCTGTTTACACTGCGAGGATAGGTTATATTAGTAGACGGATTATGCGGCTGTGGTGTTTGTAACGAAGCTGCATGATATATATAGGCATGCGATGATAATAACAAGCAATTTTACAATTGCGCATCGCGATCGGATGGAGATAGCGCGTAAACAATGCGAATCACGGACCGAATTGCGGATGGATGAGTGTGAGTTTATATTTTTTATTAATAGACGACAATGCCATGGGTAAATATATACTCGTATGTGTAGAGAGATGTTGTGCTGTAATGTTGGTGAAGTGCTCTGTATACATGTAATTTTAACGTATCAGTTTATAAAAGCTATAGAAAAGACTTTTTTATTAATTATTTTAAGAATTATTCTGTTTAAATAAAATGCAACAGAAAAAAATTGGATGAATTTGAGGTGCATTTCTTGGTTAAAAACTAGAAAGCTGAAATCAATATTTCAAAATAACTATAACCGCGAAAATTTCAGAAGAATCACTCGAGTTCTTACTGAGAAAAACTCCAAGAAAACATGGCTCAAGCCGACCGAGAAGATGAATGTTAAATAAAAAAAAAGAAACTTCTATATCTAGTAAACTGCGGTGAGGTAATTAATTTATGAAATCCGCTAAAGAATGATATTTTTAAAACGGAGTTATAACGATAGACGTATCACCGATCGATCGAAATTTCATCAGACGGAATTCACGACAGAAAAGACGAGAATGATGCCGGACGAAGCTATAAAATTTCGAAATAAAGCTAAATAGACTGATATTTATGAAAACAAGCGATAATTAAATAAATTAGCAGGTCACACCGCGAACAGTACTGTACGTGCTGTTTACATGTAAATGATCCTAATTCAATAAAAATTAATATACAATTTAGTATAATTTTAAAAAAAATCTTTCAACCTATTTGTACTTTCAATTCCAAAATGTAAAAAGTAGTGTTTTTCATCATACGTAATCCGAAATTGTTGAAAATTATCAGCTTTTTGTTTTCCCAAAAATTACGGAATAAAATGGATTGAAATTTCAGTAGCCCGTAACCGTGATTCAAATAAAAATTTAGTATTCACTTATGTAGGCTTCACAATCTTTGCATTCTTCGTTAAAAAACTCGCGAAAATAACTAAAATTAGCGAAACACACATCAACCTTTCAAATAAATCATACGCACGCAACAGGCAATAAACGTCGAATCGACAGGAATATACGTACACATCTGTATCACGCTGTTTACGGAACAGGAAAAAAGAAAGATTAGAAAATTTAACTTTCCTGAAACTTTCGACGCGCGCTCAAAATACTTCTCCCTGACGCAATTTAATAATTATTCAAATTCAGCAATTAATGCACACACTCTGACGTCGAAGTTTCTCGAGATAAGAAATTACCTTTTAAAACTTGCATTATGTAAGAATCGCATGCATATGTACTATATACTATATAACTATATGAATGACATAAGTTGGCGTCTTCTGCGGCGCGCGCGCGCGTGTCTGCGTGTAAACGCGCGATGAATAAACTGTGATCTATCGTCCGATGTCTGACGGCTTCATCTTTTTCGATAATATGCTGCAGTTGGCAATCGCGAAAAAAACTCGCCGCGCATACATTATTATATAGAAGCCGATGCGCAGAGAGACACGCGGGAAAACAGAAAAATAATGCTCGACATATCGTATGTGTTTTACTCACCTGCGAATAACGAAGGCATTATATCAAAGGATTGTGACAAGTAGTATATTCAGGCGCATATTTGCTGCGCGCGCCGCGCGCATATATGTATACCACTATACATATACACATGATGTGTACACTATACACATGCTCATCTGGAACGAGAAAGAGAGGGAAGGAGAGATCGGATGATGTGTACACTGCATACCTATAGTTACAGATATACGTGTATAGTATATATACATATATATTGCTGTACAGTCGCCGTCGTTGCGCCCGCGCACAGTTGCTCCATCGCTCGCGCGCACACGCCACAGTATAAGTGCAGTGTCTGCTCTATACCTATATATATAACGCACGCACGTCGCTCGTCTCCATGCTCGGGCCGAACGCCGGCGGCCGCCGCAGTAGTGGTCACTCGTTCGCTCGACGCGCCTGTCCGCGGACGTTCTCCCTCGCTCCTCCTTGTTTACGTGTAGACGATGTGATCTGTATATATACACACACACGACGACCGGGCGACGATACAGGCTATACCCCGCGGAGTATATAACCCAAGTCTTCGCGTATATACTGATTGCGTGGATCTCGGCGCAGTGTATACACACACCGTATACATACCTATATAGGCTATATACATCTATAAGTATACGGTGCGCGAGCCGTGTGTGCGGGTGTGTGGCGTGTGCGCCGTGCGCTACGTATAAACAAACGTCGGACACCTCTCGCGAGAGTTTTTCTCGGCGACGGTACTGTGACAAATCGAGGGGTAGAGAAGATATCTCGCGGGTGTGCGTCGAGCGTGGAGGTTATGACGGTGCGCAGTGAATCGCGGGTGTGAGAGAGATTCGGCCAAGTCTGCCCCGTCGCGGGGCATGAAATTGTGCGCGATCCGCGCGAGAAGAGCGGCGGCGAGAGGAGAGAAGAGAGAGCTGAATCGGGAGCCCTTCTCGTGTGTGTATATGTATGTGACGCGGCGCCGCTGCGACTGCTGCTTTGCGACGACGTCTTGCGAACATGATTAATCCAGGTAAGTGCATCGACGTCCTCGTCGTCGTCGTCGTCGACGACGTCTTTGGAGGAAAGAGCAGTTCGATGCGGAGCGCGCGCGCGCGCATTGTGTATATATAAATACTCTCTCGCGACTCCGACTCTCGGCCATCTCATTTTGCGTGTGGCTCGTGGCTCTCTTGGCTGATGCTCGTATACATATGTATACGCTTATTGCATATATGCATCAGCTATACATCTATATGTGCTGTGTATATACAGTATGCGTAAATCAGTAAATGTGTTGATCATTCATGTATGTGTGTGTAGACTGATATACGTAAGTGATGAATGTGACACGAGAAGGAGGCGCAAGTAATTATATGGAATACACGAATATTGCTCGAATTGTGTCATCTATTCATGGCTTACGGATTACGTGTGCGTGTGTGTGTCTCAGTAATGCAATGAGTTTGCATTAATGAACATACCTTGCACAATATACGGGATTGTTGTGTTATATGTTAATACCATTAAACTGTACTGTTGTGTACGTATATATACGTATATCTATATATAACCTACTCTACGACCTAAGCGTATATTATGCCTTATTGTGATGTTTGTGTGCGCGAGTGTGGTGCCGCGCGCGTGCATGAAATTTCGTAGCAGACGAGAACGAGAGAGTAGGTATACCGTATACTACACGAAACGAATGTGGAGTTGAGCCTCGACACTCTTGCCGAGTGCAATCCCGTCCGTACCGTTAGACTGTTTTGCGAGCTTGTGTACTTAGTGTGTGCCTCTGGTGTACAGTATATACTATTATACCTGTATATACGTACGGACGAGAGCGAACGACCGAAACGGCAGTTCGTCGAGTGATCGAGTCTCGCGTTTTCGACTTTTGCTAATACTTTGCTTCGCAAGTTTGTGAGTTTGATTGAAAAAATTTTTGTGCGTCCGCAAGATTGCCGTTGTTGACTTCACAACAAGGCGTTTTGTCGTTGATTTTTCGGTCTGCATAGACTCTTGTATCTATATAGTTATTTTTTGCATTGGACGGTACTTTCTGTTGTTTTCGAAGCGCAGCTCCGAACTAACAACCGTGACTTTTGTTTTTTCGAACTCGGGGCTGTCAGGTACAAACGGCTTGTTATTATAATTATTTGATTGAGCGTTGATTTCCGACGATATTTTTATCCGTCAGTCGTGATTCTCGTCAATTCTCGTGTCGTCATGCGTCGCGGTTGTCGAGACTTTTTCAATTGTAATCTTGAGATCTTCCTTTCGATCGCACACAAGCATAGCTATTCATAGCGTTCGCTAACGATAGCGTCATAAACCACCTGGTTGTACATAAAATTTTGATATCTCGACGCTGATTAGAAGATCAAATTGCTTTTCTCTCTTATCGCGCATACTTTTAATTTATTCATAAAATCAAACGACATGAACAATATTTGATTACGTAATTATTTGTTTGACAATCAATGCTCTCTCTCTCTCTCTGTCGAGTTTATTAGTTCGTTTCCATTCAGAGTGTATTTTATGGAAATTCTGAGTTTGATAGCTGTCTGTAAGGAAATGGAATAGTTTTTGGTCTGGTTTAAAGAAATAGAGATGCAAATTAATGCGTACGATATTATTGAAGTATCTTCACCTTGAAAACAAAAACCAGTATATGCTATAAGCTTTATTCGCAGTTATACTAGTCTGCTTATAAAATATCCAGCAGAAGAATATCTTATGCTAATTTATCCAGTCACATTACACTATGCATGTTCTAAATAATTAACCTCTATATATACATTTATTTTTAGATTATGCAAAAAGGTTTAATTATTATAATTAATGATAGGGAAGCGATTCAAACATTTTTTTTTACAAAAAATGACAGATTTAATAATGTAATTTATTGTAATTACTGTCATTTGTTCAACATCACGACATACTGCCAATTACATTTCATTTCTGACAATGTGTAAATGATCGTATGAAAATGCATAATATGGATAGTAAATCTTTAACTTTAGTATCAAAAATAATTTACAGTCGTAATACTTTACAGCTGAGCATACAACAGAATCCAAACTTTCAATGAAAACATTTGAGGAAAGCAAATATGAGACCTCAAAATTGTGAAAACTGCCTTAATGAAGAGATCATGGCTTCAAATGGTTATTCCAATGCTGCAGCTGTATCAGCCAAGCAGTCAAAGAACAACTCACCACCTTGTGAGTCTGGGAATTGTATGTGTGTGCTTAAATTAGCCACCTTTATTTTTATTACATTACCACTATTTAGCCCTTTAGATGCATAATAATGACTGTAATGTGCTAACTATTGTATTGTCATTGAACTTTGTCATTAAATAACGTAACTGATGATGATATCAGTAAAGTTGATTGTAGATTGATACATAACAGAGTTTTTTCTAGTCAGTTTGATTTTTAACAACACCAGTAAACACATTCTTTGCAGGAAACAGCGAACCATTGACGATGGTGAATTTTTTTTTTTTTTTTGTTTTTACAAAGTTAAAATCGTTATTAGAATTTGAAATTACATTTATCGTTAGCAATCGAATTTAAACAGCATTTATGAGTGAAAAATTTTGTATGGGAAAGTTGGTAAGCAAACACGCGATTTCACATTCTAATGCGTCATTTGACGTGTTCAACGCGACTGATAAATTTGATTTTCAAGTTTTAGAAATAGAATTTATACAAAGATGCTAAAACAATTGAATGTCTAGAAAATCATTTGAAAGTTTAATGACACGCGCAAAAATAGTTTGAAATTTCAAAAAAACTTGAAAATCCGAATCAATATTATTCTACTGATAATAAACTGTAAAGATTCTGGATTCTATTCATAAACGATTATTTTTGATATCGATAACTGATTAATGTAAAAAAATGTTAGGGAAAAACGCATTGAAAAGACCGAATACCATACGAGTACTAAGTAGACCGCGTAAAATATTCTTAATTCATGAATAATCACTGGTTTACGTCATTCAACTTGCGGCTCGAAATATAGACTGACTTTTTCCCGAACACATAAACTTTTCAAAAAATTTTTATTTTCTACAAAGTAAAAAATCCTTCATTTGTTAAATTTAAATTTGACAGAATTTCGCGATGCTCGAACACTGCGCGAAAAATTCATCATCGGCAAATCGTTTGGCGCTTCCTCGCAAGAGGTATTCAACAGTACTACCATTAAATTTTTATTTTTCCAGCAATGCCATGGTTCGGTATGGACATTGGTGGCACCTTATGTAAATTAGTATATTTCGAGCCGAAATACATAACAAAGGACGAGGCAGATGCAGAGGTCGAAACTTTGAAAAATATTCGTCAGTATTTGACGAAAAACTCGGCGTACGGAAAAACCGGCCACAGAGATGCGCATCTCCAGGTGAAAATATACTTTAATTTTGAAATATTTTTAAAGGCTCGATCTTTGTGAATAAATTAATCAAAAATTTTCCTCAGATGGACGACGTGTGCATACGAGGCAGGCGAGGCACCCTGCACTTCATTCGATTCCCAACGTGCGAGATGGGCAACTTTCTGGCACTGGCAAGGTCCAAAGGTATGGCGACCCTCGTGACAACAGTTTGCGCCACCGGCGGAGGCGCTTACAAATTCGAGGAAAACTTCAAGGAGGAAGTGAACCTCAGTTTGGCCAAGTTCGACGAACTCGACAGCCTGATAAGAGGCATGCTCTACATCGAAATGACAAATCCGTGCGAGTGCTATTATTGGGCCAATCCTACGGACGACGATAAGTGCCAGAAAGTGCCCTACGACTTTTCCAAGCCCTATCCATTTTTGGTTTGTTACTTTTTTCTGTCGGTTTACAATCGATATTGTAAAAGAATTCCACGTTGAATTTTCTCAATGTATTTTCAGCTAGTGAATATCGGATCTGGAGTCAGCATATTGACTGTTCAAGGTCCGAATGATTATAGAAGAATAAGTGGTACTAGGTAAATGTTCTGTTTAATTTTTATGACGTATTTTTATGAAGTAAACTAATCTTTTGCTGTGCTTACGTTACAGTTTGGGTGGAGGTACATTCTTAGGATTATGCTGTCTATTGACTGGCTGCAATACGTTTGAGGAAGCTATAGAATTAGCAACCAGTGGGGATAGCACCAAGGTAGATAAATTAGTCAAGGACATTTATGGAGGAGACTACAGTCGCTTCGGATTGCCAGGAGATCTTGTGGCAAGCAGGTAAGAAATTTTTGATGATTCAATAATTTACATAATAATGCATCTCACATTAATTAGTTCAGAGAGTAATGTAAAGCTATTTTGAGATATTGTTGTTTGATAGTCTGTACAAGTAAATATTTTGTCTGTGTAGATTTTGGATATTATATTAGTAGATCGTATATTATTGATCCTAGCATGAATAAATAAGTTATTGTTGTTGAATAAGTCCAATCTTGCGTTTATAAAGTCGTAATATTATGTTTATATAAATTCAGTGCATAAATAAGGTGAAAATTTGAATGTAAAAGTATTTTACGATTTTAATTTGATAGCATGTTTTTGATCAAATTATTATTTTATTTTCAAAAAAGAACGCCATTTAAGTTTTAAAAGTATAGTTTATCAGTTTTTAATTTAAGCCTACTTAATTTGCACTGCTTGTACTTTAACAATCACTAAAAACTGCGAGTGTAAATAGTAAATACGTAAGTATTTGATGTTTTAAAATCAATGGTTGTATAATTTGTATGTATTGGCACTAACATATTCTTGACAGATTTTTTTTTCACTTTGCTGCACTGTATTTATCTGTCAAAGGCGTAATCGATAACTATTTACGCGTTAAATAAAATTCGAAATTCACTAATTTCTTTGGGAAATTTTAGATCTTGTCATGTAACAATTCATGTATGCTCGGTGTACATGATTATTTTCATCATCACAAGCCGTTAACACTTTCATCATTAATTTCTTCTTGTAGATGGGCTTTGTAGTCTTTTCTTTTGCTAATTATTACATGTATTTTAAGTTTAAACGATGTCTGTAGTTTTGGACAGATGAATTCTAAAGACAGGAGGAACACTGTGACAAAAGAGGATCTTGCCCGAGCTACTCTTGTCACGATCACGAATAATATCGGTTCAATAACGAGGATGTGTGCTGTCACGGAAAAAATAGAAAGGGTTAGTACATGCAATGCAACTGTTTTAAAGAACCTTAAGAGCTAATTTAAATAATCGGTTATTTACTGTTCAGGTTGTTTTTGTTGGAAACTTTCTCCGAGTTAATCCCATTTCAATGAAGCTACTAGCCTCGGCAATGGACTATTGGTCTAAAGGAACACTTAAAGCTCTCTTTTTGGAACACGAGGTATGATTCATATTTTTAAAATATTGTAAAGACCAAGTGGAGTGTGAAGGTATAACTTTTTCTTAACTTGACTGTTGTAGGGATATTTTGGTGCAGTGGGATGTTTATTGCAATTTACTGGTAACACCAGTTAAAGTTTATAATCGCGGAATGCTCAGAAGCTGATAGGAACACACAAAAAGATTAAGAAAACTTTACAAGAAATAAGTAAATGAGTTTATTTGTTTCTTGTATTTGTTTGCCTATAAGCATATTTATTACTTTGTACACATGTACATATATACATACATATATCATTCCAATTTTAGAAAGCAATGCTTCGACATTTTTCTTTCAGCTTTTAAGCTATTTGTTTCATTTCATGATATTGTTACGTTTTAAAACGTCATTTATATCTCATTATAATTAGAAAATGTTTAAAGATATTGCATCGTCGGTGACGGCCATGGCTCAACTTTCTACGATAATTAAAATCGTAACTAATATCAATTTTTGTCATAGTTATACGCATTGGCATAGTTAAATATATTTGTGGCCAAAAAGTGGAATTTAAAGATAGAACGGCACAATTTAAATATTTTAGAATTTTAATATTTTTATATGTCAATTAATAGTGCGTGATACTAAAGCTGGAACAATGAATTAATTTTTGTGTCTGAGGTATTTATATTCACTTTGGAAGCAAATAATTATGAATACGTTTTTATACAAATGTTAAAGAAAAAGTTCAGATAGATATGCAGTATGTACTACGTATAATATCTTTTCCTCTGTATTAACTGGAATTGCAAAAGTGAATTTTATATAAAATATGTATACGGTTTTGAATTACTAGATAGTCAAAACCAAACGATTGTTAAAATTTATATATAGTAAGCTTTTCATTTTCTTTCATAATTGAATTACTGAAAGCAGGTGTATAGCAAATGCTCACATATCATGACTCACTAAGGAAAGCCGCTGTTATTTTATCGATAATAAATGAAAGTCGCTCAAACATTTTATTAATCAAATATATTAAATGTATTATTTTATATACTTTTTTGTTATTACTTTTTACATTTTGTTATTATTTGGCCATCAAAATTTTTTGAAAACTTACATTAATTTTTTATGTAATAGCGGTAAATAAATTTGTATCAATGTGTGTACAAATACAAAGCATAATATTAGGTGAAGTGTAATTTTAGTTGTATGAATTAATTTTTTTTATTATTAGACATATTTATTACAAACAAATTAAGATAATTATGATTACAATTAACTAACGTATGAGTATGATAATACTAAAGGGCAAAATACCTACTGTCACAAAATTGTTTGATAACAATGGAAAAAAATATGAAGTATCAATGAAAATTAAAAAACTTTTCAATATATTAATAACAATAATATTTACAGTACCTCGTATTTAAATGAAAAATATGCACAAAGTTTATGAAAGAAATTTAATTAGGTAGTACCATGAAATCTCATTCCTGACAATTGATTATGGACTGCAAAAAAGAATGCTTAGATTACTAAGTAAAAAATTAAGGATCAAACAGATATAACATTTGAAATTTCGTTTTATACTTAGAATATTCCGAAGTCTTTTTTAGATAAATTAAAATGCACATAACTGAAATTTGCATGAACGAAAAAAATGCAATTAAATTATAATGACATAATTGCAGTCGTTGTTTCAAATATTGTACAAGTAAATAAAACCATGCACAGCATTCTTATAATAATACATCGTAACTTTCAAATATCTTAGATTAGAATAAGCTTTACATTAAACAAAGGAAAAGTAAAGGGAAAAAAAATCAAACACCAATGCAACAATAATTGTTGTTCTCGATATTTACAATAAAAAAAAATAACGAAAGTATAACATTTCCTGTTACTACCTAATCGGTAATTTTGCCGACCAAGCAGCAGACTAGCCAAATATGAAGAAGATAATATGCTTGACGTCAGTTCCACATATTTTTCCATTATCTAGCTGCATTATTATTATCTGTTGTTTGTATCCCGTGAATTATATTCCTCCCCCGCATATACACGCATATATATATTTATTACCGCCTACTGGAGCTTGGCGACCTGTTCAAGATAACGTCGGCAGCCTTCTCCGCCAGGGCTATGATCACCGAGTTCGGTGTACCCGATATTGGGCCTGGAAGTACACTTGCATCGACTATTCTCAGGCCGTCGATCCCGTAAACCCTGCAATATTGTAAAAAACGAAAGCGTCTTTGTACGAGATCACTTCGCAACGACTAGACGATCACATTTAATGTTGTAACGATTGAACATAAAGTTTATAAATTTCGATTGTTTAGAATTTTTAATAAAATTAGTTTTTGAATAAACTGCCAATCTCTATGTTCATTGCACTGCGCGCAATCATCAATCGCCGTATCGTTATGCAGATCGTAAATCGTCGCCGTGACGCAGGAGGAAAAATTGGAGGAGAAGGGAAACAGCGAGGCGTGTTTCACCTGAGGAATTCGTCGACTACGGTGCGATTGTCGACGTTGCCGCTGTCGCCCATCCGACAAGTGCCGCAGGGATGATGACTCGTGACAGCCGCTACCTTTACCGCACACTCGGCGTATGCGTCATCCCAGTAGTCCTGCACGAAATTCTGACATTCCTCGAGCTCGGGTACGTGAGCTCTCGCTCCTAATTCGCGGAACCGAGAAGTCTCCAAAATGAACAGGCCGAGTCTTATCGCTGGAAGAAAATACCCAGTGACGTAAGCGCAGGTTCAGTAATGAACTAAATGTAGATATACTTGTAATCGGCAATATCACAGAGAAATGCACGCGTGTCGATAAAGCGTAATCATTGCGATAAATCGCGAGAGCAATTTCACCTTTGACTGTGCAAGCGACATCCTCGTCTCTTTCGAGATAAGCTGGTTCGATGATCGGACTGTCCAGAACACTGGCCGATCTCAGCGATACGCTTCCTCGGCTCTTGGGCTGCTGGCAGTTCGACATAAGCAGGAAGCCTTCGTGCGTAATGTCGCTGTGCGACGGAAAGAGGGATCTGAAAGTCTAAACATTTTATTCACTGATAATTAATTGTTTACTAATCGTCATTCGGGGGCAGTATTGCTCTGTTTGTGAAACTCGGCGAATCTTCTGTTCTTTTTCCCCGTCTCATCGACACAGCGACGATGACGAATTTTCACATTACCTCAGTTCTGTAATTCGACAAATCCTTCAAAAGTTTCTCGTCGGCCGAGCCGACACCGGAAAGAATTATCGCACTGTCATCCAGACGTGCCATTCCCATGATTCCATTAGAGGCCAGAAGCCCTGTATACAAAAATCAATGGTATATAACGAGTGAAATAGACTATGGGCGTTACATCGATTTTATTTTCACTGGGAATCGTCGGCTATGCCTTACAAGTTTACCTGTTCCGAACAGAAAGTAATCGGTGATCATGGCGATAGACTGCATTTTCTTCAGTGTTATACTGACCGGTGCCTCGAGATTCACGTAGACCGGCATGTTGAGGTGATCGGCATAATTTTTCCCGACTGCGGGAACGTGAGCTTGCAGTGGTATCTGTCGACGCGCACGTGGTCGTATAGTGCGGGACACACGTGAATATTCATAAGCGAGAACTTGGAATTCGTTATATACCTTGTGCTTCCTCAGTTCGTCCGCGGGGCCAATGCCCGAAACCATCAGAAGTTGGGGAGTAGCGATTGCGCCAGCGCAAACTACGACTTCCTTTTTCGCCTCGATTTTCTCACGTATCCCGTCCTCGTATTGTATTTCCACTCCGTCGATCGCCTTCTTCGCGTCCAGCAGTATCTTTATTTCACGCAATTATAATAGAAATGTGAAGGAACACAATTATAAGCATATATGATAAAATAATAATGATTATGAATTAATGAAGTACGAACAAGTAGGGTATTTTTCATTAATTTATTCGCTTTCGTATTCGCGTCTCTAATTCAAGTTAAAATATTTGGCTTACGGTTTCGAAGACTTATGGTTTATGGTTTCTTAGGGCACTATAATTTTTGTATAAAATGAAATTCGAAAAAAATAAATGACAAAAAACTTGTGTAAAACTGCTGCCTTGTTTGAGGGCGAAGTTTGCGTTGACAGCTGAAAAAGATGTGTTTAAGCAATCAGGAAGGAGTTGAACACTTCAAACTACTTAATGATTACAGAGACACGTCAATAAAAAGAATGCCTTAACAGTAATAGATTTGTAAGATGTAGAATCAATAATTTGAAATAGAAATACCCCTTGAATTTTAACTTTAAAATAAAATTTTTAAATATTCAGTACGATTACTTAATTAGAACATTTTCTACAGTTCTTAACTCCTTAAGGGAAGACACAAGGGAACCTATTCCCATAACCATACCAACTAAACAGAGCACAGCGAAAATCTAACTAAAATAAATAACGAGGTAAATAAAAATAAATAACTAGCATTATCAAAAAACTAAATAAAAATGGACTTTTTCCGGATTATTTGCTTCACCAATTCTCAGCCACATCCTATGTATATACACCAACAAAATATCCCTGGTAGAAACTTAACGATAAATTCGTAATAAATTAGCTAATTCAGAACGAAATTAGCTAATTTATCGTTAAGTTTCTAGTTATTATTAGTTAATTCATAACGAAATTAGCTAATTTATCGTTAAGTTTCTAATTATTATTAGTTAATTCATAACGAAATTAGCTAATTTATCGTCAAGTTTCTACTTATTAGCCAATTCATAACGAAATTAGTTATTTCATCGTTAACTTTCTACTTATTATCAGTTAATTCATAACGAAATTACCTAATTTATCGTTAAGTTTCTATCCTGCAATAATCACAACAACTCACTCTGGTCACCACGGTATTCACGACGATATGCAGATTCCTGCGGTTCCAAGCTCGCTGCAGGTGCGATTGGAAAGTGCCCCATCTCGAGCCGTCGGCGAGGGTGCTCTGGGCCCCGAGGAAGACGCTGCCCGCCGCCGCCGTGTCGTTCATCGCCTCCTGGGCGGCGCTCAGGGCGCGGGCGAGCTCGTGTTCCTCGGCGACGATCTGCTGGACGCGCATCGTCGTGGCGACTCGCCGGAAGTAGGGCTGGAGATCCGCGTAGGACCAGCCCCGGGGCCAACTCGCGTAGTCCTCCGGGCGGCCGAACGAGTGCACCAGGTAGTTGAGCTGGCCGCTGCCTCCGAGGCCCTTGCCGCGCGGTATCCTCTGTTGCTGTAGGCGGTTTCATTGGTCACGTCGTTGTCGTCGAATTATAAATTTCATTGTAAATTGTACGAAATGTTTGAAGCTTATTGTACTGATAAACCGGATGCATATAATATAGGTGTTTAAATTGTAACGATTGGAGATGCTTGATTGATCTCGTATTTTACTGGGGAAGCTGGTAGTAGGAAAAATTGGTATTTGCTCTCTGAATCTAAAATAGTGGAAATTCACTGGTTTTTAGTCCGTATTAACAATTTGAGAAAGTTGTAATGGTGTAACTGGGAACTATAGTGAATAATCACAGTTTAAATAGGTTGAAAAAATGTAGGACTACCTAAAATAGTAAATATGAACATTGCAAATGGTGAATATAAATAATATTTAGATAGCAATACACGTTAGCTGAAATAATGAAAATACACTATCCTACAAAGTTGCAAATACATTACTCAAAATAGTGCGAGGCCCTAGTAACAGGAGGCTAAAGGGGACATAAATTTTCGCTTATTCTATTACAAGCTCATTAATTGTTAGCTAATTAAATAGTAAATTTTTCTCATGTTTCAAAACGATTTTGTCTATAAAATTTCACTTTTTCTGGATGGTGGAGTCCCCACTTAAATAGTGAATTTCTCGGATGTCAAAAATGTGTAAGTACCGAAAATTTCACTTCTCTTAAAAGTCATTATGACTCTCTGAAAAAATAGTTGATTTTCATAATTTTTCAAGTGCACCTTTTGCTAAAGTGATATACTGGATATTGGATAATCAGTGTCCCAGTGACAATTTAAATCAAACACTTTCTACTGTTTGAATCAGTAAACATTTACTAATTCGATAGTAAACGCAATGAAATGAGCAAAATGATAACTAATTTCGTAAACAGCGACTATTCACTACGTACTACAGCGAATTATAATTTTTACAACAATGTACCGTATTAATGAGTGAATATTCACTAAATTGTAAAATGATATTTTTTGTACTACGTGTAAATAGTGACAAATTTAACTGTTTGGGGGGTTCATATTATTTAACTATGAGAAATAGCAAACTTTTCGCTGTTTTAAATTTGGAGAGTAAATAGTGACGGTTGAATAGATTTGATGAATCTCATATTCTACTATATATGACAAGAAACTCAGTTCTCTCAGTGTACATAATTATATTTATCGCGATTAATATATTTTAATATAGTTTTAATTATTCTATTGTTTTTAATACTCTGTGAGTAAAATGTAGACTTGTAATTTCACAAAAGAATGGAAATTATAAATCACCATGTATTACAATCCCGAAGCCGCATCAAAACGCACTTTTTCTTCGACTTCCCGTCTGTGCGATTTCTGTGGCACCAAATTTGAAAACGTATAAATATTCGTATATCGACTTACATAAATATTCATTTTTTCTTCATTCAACATTTCCCTCAACAGTGAGTGAGTATATACCATTGTCTTGAAGAGCATGACTATATATAGAAAATTCTGCGAAAAATACTCAGATAATTTGTTGGAAAATTTTTTAAAAAAATTTCGCGTTACACCTCTGGGACAGCGTTTTTCTTCTTCTATAGGACACACAGAATACGAAAAAATAGCGTTTCCACAAAAACGGTCGTGTGACACTTTTTTTTACAATTTTGATTTTTAACAATGAAATTTAAAAATCGGAAAATATTTTTTTACACAGTGCATAGTTCTCGAGAACCTAAAGGTTTGTCACGTATAATCGCTATTTAATAGGTGAAGGGAGCTTTAATTTAATCTATAAAACATTAAAATCGGATTATTAGATTGCGAGTTATTGGCACTTGAGCAAATTTATCAATTTTTCAAAGATCGTTATTTTGCAAAATCGAAAAATTACTTGAATCGAATCTGGAAAAATTCTAGTGTATTCTTTGCCCAATTTTAAGAACTTTTTATACCTAACTAAGTTTTCAGAAAATTTATAGTTTTTCAATTAAAAATTTATCAATGTTTTCAGGAAAAATTTTCATTTCAGGCACAGTTACTATGATTAAGTGCCAATAACTCGCAATCTAACAATCCAATTTTGATGTTCTATAGCTTAAATTGAAGCTCCTTTCACCAACTAAATAGTGGTTGTACGCGAGAAACATTCAGATTCTTGAGAACTATGCACTGTGTAAAAAAATATTTTTCACTTTTTAAATTTCATTGTTAAAAATCAAAATTTTCGTGGGAGCGCTATTTTTTCGTATTCTGCGTGTCCTACAGAAGGTCCCAGAGGTGTAGCACGAAATATTTTTTTTTAAATTTTCCAACCAATTATCTCAATGTTTTTGGCGGAATTTCCCATATATATATAACAATACGTACGTAATCCCACAGGCCTTTGGAGGAGAAAGCCTGGGTCTCGGTTTTGTACGCCCAGTCGACGTGGGTTTTCTGGAGAGCCGGTGCCGCCAGCGGAATGGAAGACAGCCAGCCGAAGTGACCGCCGGCCTCGACGAGCAGAACCGTCACGTTCGGATCTTCCGACAGACGCGAAGCCATAACGCAGCCGGCTGTTCCAGCGCCGACTTTAACAGCCAAGAATTTTTTTTGCTATATTTATTTATTTATTTAATGTCGATAATTAATTGTAAAATAGCGACATCTACGAGTCGGAGGCTATACATTGCGTTAACTTGTACACACTTGATCAAAGTATTCGTGAACTTATTTTAGCATGTAATTTAATTATAGGGATGAAGTTTGAAAATAAGAAAGACACGCAAAACCCAGTAGCTCTTTTTAAAGACACAGCGCATAAAACAAAGTATACATGGGTGATTCTTCCGAAAATGGTGTTTTTTGTCTTAAAAAATGGACCACACAAGAGAGACCGATTTGAGGGTAACCGATGGTGGCTTTTTGTTATCTAAGGTACAAGAAAACATAGCTTATTTGGAAAATACTACAGCTGTGATTAAGTTTTGTCCATAAAATTAACATAGGCAAACAGAGGGGTTGTTACGGTAATGACATTTGACCACTAAATGTTACGCTGTAAGGAGGGATTAATAAATAATCAAATTTCCTTACATAAATTTTGATTTTTTTTTAAGTTATTAACATTTTTCGTTCATTTTCGTTATATATATACATTATACATACTTACCAAGCGCTAGCCTGCGTTACGGTAATGACCATTTTTTTCTACCTCAACAAATAAGTCTACATAAAAACTACTCGTACAACACTGAAAAAAGTAGTTACACGAAATATGCCTTAAGTTGGCTTAATTTGAAACATATTGGTCTAAATCGGTTTCGCGATGAAGGACGGCAAGGCTGATGGAAAATAGGCGTGTAATTCCAAAACGCAAAATTAAGTTTTGAAAGGAGCCAAATTAGAGAAACTTTTTAACAATATGTTCCTTTTAAAAACTCGATGGCTTGGCGGGTGTTTATTTGCATATCCGAAGTCTAGCAGCATTTTTATTAACGTAACTCTCTTAGGAGACATGTTACGGTAATGACATTTTAGCCTTATAAATTGCAACGAACAATACACGCTTAAAGGAAAGTATCCTCATTTGTTAAGTACATCAAGTACAAGTATTTAATCCGTTTCCCGAATCAAAAAGCTTCCAAAAAGTCCGTCTTTAGACTGCGGACATGAAAACCACCACTTTTGGAAGGATCACCCTTATCTACATTTTTTGAAGTTTTACGCACAATTCATCTATATAATTGTCAACAGAATTATGCAAAACCTGTATATACAATATACATCGTAAAGAACAGTGTTCTTGCAGCTAATGCAGAACGCTGATGCAATTTTTTTTACAGTTATACAGAACAGAGCAGCACAAGTTCGTGGGACCAGCAGCATCGAAGTCACAGTCCGATATGGAAAAACAATATCGCTTACCCTTCGGCATTCAACATATCATTGTAGCGCTTTTATTATGCATACTACCAGCCTACAATTGATTCAAACACATGTGTACATTGCGAATCGTATATAATACATTGCACATCAATGTCAAAATATCGAAATAAATTTATGCTAAATTTACCCCCTCCCCCCATTGTTTAAACAATTTTCCACTCCGTTCTCGATCAAAAAACAAAATTGCCACTGGCGCGAGGCCCATTTTTACCAATAACGTAATCGTAGTGCGCCTCCGGATGATCGACAATGCTGATCGGCGAGCTGAGATTGTGTCGGAAGAGCAGCGACAGCAGCGTCACCAGCGCCGAGAACAGCAGGTAATTCCACATCGCGAACAAGAAAAAAAAAAGAGAATCGAAAGATCGGTTCGCAAAAAAAAAGTCACCTCACATATTGGGCACACATTACATATATATACATATATACATGTACCGAACACGTGCAAACGCTAAGCGGGTTGTCTGGGCACTGCGGCTCTCGCACGTGTGCTATTACGCGCGAGCCCGCGACGGTTTTGCTATACACGGCGTTTTTCTATATTAAATTAGTAACTCCCCTTTTGCGTATGTGTCAATCGATATTAGCAGGCTGCCCAGTGCCTTCCGCCGCGCGCCGGTTATTTCCATTGATTTCTGGTCGTTCGAGCCAAGCCTGGGGCTGGAGAGGAGGAGAGATAATGTGATGTGCTACTGTGTGCGGGTGACGCGCGCGAGAGACAGATAGAGAGGAAAAGAAATGAAACTATAGCTGCAGACGTAGGAATCGTTTTGAAATTGTCGAGAGTCCAGAGCGATGGGGATGAAGGGGATGGGAAGACTTTAGATTTGGTTTGTTTGTCAAGGGTTTTTTGAGAGATTTAGATGACGAGTGAATGCGTTTTAAGCGAATTGTTGCCTTTGTTAGTTCATTTTAATTTATCGGTTTTGTAACGAACTATTTATTCCAGGTAAAATAAGTTTCTTTTTTTTATTGAAATGTTTGAACTAACTTTATACCCGAGTCTGCTCCTTTTTGACGGAACTGTTGAGACATTAAGAAAAAATATTAACATTAACATTATTAACATTAACATTTTGTTAACATTTAGCATTAACATTTTGTTAACATTTAACATTTTTAACATTTAACACTTTTAACATTTAACACTAACATTTTTAATAGTTAACATTAACATTTTTAACATTTAACATTGACATTTTTAACATTTAACATTAACATTAACATTTAACATTAGCATTTTTAGCATTTAACATTAACATTTAACATTGACACTTTTAACATTTAAAATTAACATTTTTAACACTTAACATTAACATTTTTAACATTTTTATTATTTAACATTACCATTATTAACATTAACATTTTGTTAACATTAAGATTATTAACATTTAACATTAACATTAACCATTAACATTAACATATTGTTGGTATACGTAGGAGTGAATCTCTTCTGCTGAGACCAAAACCACACATATAATTCTTTTTCCATTTAAACTTGAGGGATCGTTTCTTTGGGACTTTCGCTACGTATACGCTCAAATTTTTAGCAATTTTTTAAATACGTACGATAAATCTTATTACACTTCAGTTGAATGAGAAGAAGAAGTTTGGCACTATTTAGTTTGATATCTGTAAATTCTGTAGTTTTAGTGCTAAAACTTAAAATCACAAAAAATAGTGCCAAACTTTTTCTTCTCACTCGATTGAAGTGTAATGAAGTTTATCGTGTGTATTTAAGTATTTGTCATCAATTGCGAGGCTTAGATTTCTTATAATTATTGTTTGCTAATAATTAAATTGGCTATAATTATCAGCATAAATTGGCTATATGTCGGAAAACTAACTTTTGTATGGGACCTTACGGCCAGTACATCGTTAGTTCCGGTCACGAATTAATATATTAATAATTTAGAGTAAAAATTTTAACATTGATGGCATATAGGAAGGTTTAGCATAATTTGTTGAATCGTTTGTCGCATACATGTACATAGAATTATTTCGTATACTTCATAGATTGTAGAGTTTTTCCTTGTCATATAGTATTCGCGTATTGATGTTCTGTGTAAACGATTATGCAGTTTGTTTGTTTAAAAAGTATAAATCTCCTAAATTCAATTGCTGTAAACTGTTAAGCATATTCTAATCCACGTTTTGCTTTAACTTGCGAATATAGTTAAGTATACATAAAACTATTTCAAATTTTAATTACACTTTTCATTCATATTTGACATCTGTTACGTTCCACACGTTCCACTCATGTCTTCTCCACCAGTAGCTTTTTTAGCCCTCTAGTGTTTGTGAATGGCTACTATGTAGCTTTGACCTCTATATATATAGCTCTAGCAGCTATAACCTAGATAAGCAAGTATACAAATACACTCCTTCGATGAAGCTACACCTGCTATAGAGAGAACTCAAGACCATAGCTACTCCATCTATACGAATAGGCAGTAATAACACCAAATAGAAACTATTCTATAATTTAAGTAATATTCCATCATTCGAGGCATCAGTTGTCTGTTGTATCGCTATAGCGATTACTGAAAACTGATCACAAACATATCTAAGGAGGAGGTAAGTTTCCGACAAACTCAGAGGTTAAACCGCATCGATTGTTTATCTCCATGACGTTTTCGAGCAATTTTGAATTTAAAACTTTCCATTTCGATCATTGCTTGTGAATTGAGAAAGACGTAGGAACTACTCTCTTTTTCATTTGTCAAACGCCTATGGCTCAAGTTTATAGCGACAGCCATGCATGTAATTTGTGGTGTTGTTGGTTATATATACCTATGTATGTTCACATAGATTATAGATAGATGTAATATATACTGCATCTGCAGTATAAGTATGTATAGATATGTGCATATTTAACGTACACGTATGTATACTTATATAGTTAGGCGTATACTCGATTCGTAACTCATTATTGTAGTTCGTTTTTCCACATAATACTATTTTCTTTCTTTTGAGAGAGAGAAAGAGAGAAAAACAATTATACTTAGTGCTGCTATTTTGCGAGTAGGTATACGTGCGATAACAGATTGCGTCGAATTTCAGGTAATATTGCGCTCGTCCGTCTCCTCCAAAAAAAGACTGCAAAAACGAATGAATCGCTTCTAGAAACACTACGACCGACAATACGTATGATGCAGTGCTCTCATTGGAACGAGTCTTGAATGACAATCGCTCCAGGAGGCGGTTCGATAACCTGAACAATCTATGAGACGACGAGACAACAAAGGCATAGTTCTAATGCCATTTTGAGGGCCGTAGCATTGAGATGCAAAGCAAAAAGTATTTTTGATTTGAGTTTCCTGGCTGGATTAAGTGCTAAGCATTCGTGGCGGCTGATTCTTCGAGTCTTGTGCTTGAAAATGTCATCTGAGGGTTCGCACGAGGGTGTTTCCAATGCCTCGCTGAGGCTGTACAATCTCAGGCTCAACCACGATGAGGGCGAGGAGGCAGCAGCAGCAGCAGCCGGAGGCGAGGCTGCTTCCAACGCAATAAGAGTCTACAATCTCAGGCACAGCCACGAGGAAGTCGAAGAAGCAGCCGGTGGAGGTGAGGCTGAGAACGCTGAAGTCTTCAATGATTCGCCACAGAACATGCAACCAATTGGTACCATTACGCTGAATCGAGCCAGGCGAGCGCTTACGTTTCCTTACGAGGAGGAACAACCGTCTACTAGTGCCCGGAGTGGAGAGCAACCATCTACCTCTAACTGTGATAAGTAAGTGTGGTTCAGTTTCATTCAGAATAAGATTTTGTTGTTCGTTTGTGACTTGAATAACGTTTAAGCGATGCTATATTTAGACAAAGTATTGTGCTTGGTCTATGTAGGACACTGTTCTACTAATTTTTATTTTTCTAGGCCTGTTAACATATAACTGAAGCTTAAATCAATGAAAATCTTAATTTTCTTCTTAAAAGTTTATTTCAAAATTTTAAAAATAGTTAAGAACTTTTTTAATAAAAGGAAGATATCAAACATTTATTTATATTTCCAGTAGACCACCAAGTAATTCAATAAATAATACAAGACTAGAAGCAAGGGCACGTACTGGAATTCCATTGGAGAATGGAGAGTCCAATTTTCCCATATCTTCAACTTACAATTGGCAAGGAAGTAAAGCGACCATGCGTGAAAGATTTACATTTCTCTTTAACAATGAGATACTTTCGGATGTCAAATTCAGAGTGGGAAGAGGCACTCAGCAGCGTGTTATTCCAGCACATAAACTAGTTCTTTCTTCTGGTAGTGCCGTATTTGATGCCATGTTCAATGGAACCTTGGCAACGTCGTCCAACGAAATTGAAGTACCTGATGTAGAACCAGAAACATTTTTGGCTGTGCTTCTGTTTCTCTACACTGATGAAATATTAATAAATCCTGATACCGTAATGACGACTTTATATACAGCAAAGAAATATGCTGTGTCTTCATTAGAAAAACACTGTGTTGATTATTTACGAAGCAATTTGACAACAGATAACGCCTTTTTACTTCTTGCACAAGCTAGACTGTTTGATGAGCCTCAACTTGCCGCTGTATGTCTTGACACAATTGATAAGTTCACTACAGATGCATTAAGCGCTGATGGCTTCACTGATATTGACATTGAAACGTTGATAACTGTTTTGGAACGTGACACTCTTCGCGTTAGAGAATCAAAAATATTTCAAGCAGTAATCAGGTAAAAAGTTCTAGCAATTTTGTTATTTTCATATTCATGCACTGGTAGCAGACATAAAATTTTGAATGTAATTGAAGGTGGTCAGAAGCAGAATGTATTAGACAACAGTTACCTGTAACATCAGAAAACCAGAGATCTGTCTTAGGTAAAGCCATTTCTTTGGTTCGGTTTCCATTAATGTCGATGGAAGAATTTGCAACTGGTCCAGCACAATCTGGATTATTAACTGATAGAGAAGTAAAATTAATATTAATTTATAACAGGATTGGCTACTACATGTCATATAATAATTGATTTTGTTGAAAAGTCGGCATGAGTAGCTAATCCTTTTGTTCGTAACACGATTCAAATTTTGATTTAACAACTTTGGAATTATTTGTAGATTGTTTCAATATTCTTGTACTTTACTCTTAATCCTAAACCACGAGTCGGATTTGAAGCAATGCCGCGGTGTCACATGACTGGTAAGGAGTACACGGTTTGTCGGTTTCAACAAACGGAAAATCGATGGGGTTACAATGGTACCAGCGATCGGATTAGGTTAGTTATTTTCAACGAAAAAACAGAGGCTTTACATAAATAACATTATTAACTAATTGAATAATTATTCAGATTCAGCGTCGATAAGAGAATATTTTTGGTTGGATACGGAGTATATGGTAGTGTATTTGGACCAGCAGAGTACGATGTTCTGATTGAACTTATTCATGCAGCTTCGGGGAAAGTGATTGCTAAAAATTCAACGAGTTTTAGTAGTGATGGATCTAATTACACTTATCGCTTAATATTTAAAGAACCAATAGAAATTCTGCCAAATACCAATTACACGGCATCTGCGACATTTGACGTAAGTTTTGAATTCCTTTTTATGAATCTCGACTCTTCATACGTACAATCTCATATCTTTTAGGGGCCAGATTCACATTATGGATCAAAAGGACTGAGAAGAGTGACCGTTGATTTAGGTTCTCTAGTAGGTCAAATAAAGTTTGTATTCAATTACGAAGCTGGTGATAATAATGGAACGTCAGTTGAAGTTGGACAAATTCCTGAACTTCTTTTTTATCCGTAAAACTGTGACTGTATATTTAAGGTGCATTCCTTTTGAGTATTTTTGTGGCTTATCAAATAGTCGAATAGTTAAGCTACATCACGAATTGTACATTAAGTTTTAATTGTTAAAATGTATACAATCATGTGATATTCCAAATATTACCATACGTACATACATTTATATATACACATATATAGATTCACTGTAAAAATATTTGATGCCAAATTGAAAACAGTGATTTTGAAAAGGTATCGTTTGTTTTAAAAAATTATATCATTGATTATTTTACATTCGTTATCCATGCACCGGCAAGACTATATATAAAGTCGGTTTCTTGTTGAGCTGGAATTAATTTTAATCGCAAAAACCACCACTGCTATAATGGCCCTATTCCAATTTTTATTTGGCTTCAAATTTTTACATTGTCATTAATATAAACTTAGTAAAAAAAAACAATAAATCAAACTAACAAGAATTTAAAAAATAATGCATTATTGAATTTTTTTTATCTTCTGTATTATTTTACATAATTTATGTTTACTTTGAAAACTTAATTATAATATACTAAAGTCAAGTTTAATAATAAACTAATCGATAAATATTCTTTATTTATGTACAAGTCTTTCATAACAGTATAAAAAGAGGTAAAATTAACTTTAAAAATATTTTGAAAATAAAATTTTGTTTTAACTAAATTGATTATCGCTAGATATTGAGAAATATCTGTTTCAACCGAATATCGAAAAATTTTTAATGAAACTATAAAAGGTGTATAAAAACATTAAGTCGGTACATTTTCAGTACTTTAAAAATAATTAAAAAATCGTAACTCATGAGAAAAAATTAAATATAAATAAAAACGTTGCTATGTAAAAGGGAGCATTAATACATTTTATTTTTTAAATTTATAAGTAGTCTCTTTCAAAATTAAGTTCATTTATATAGCAACGAGTGGATATGAAACGGGATTGCAAAACAGAACTGATAGACACTTTAGATATCATATACATTTTACTCGTTGAGATAGCAAAGCAAATGGAAAATACAGTCCTTGAGCGCTTCGATCAAATCCCAGCAATATAAATAAAAGAAATATAGGAAAGAATCGTAGTACTTCTTCATTTTTTCTTGATTGAGTAAAATTTTATAATATGTATATTTATAGTCACTACATATTAAATACGATTTTCTACCTTCTGCAAGCAAAGCCCGATTTTGCGAACGTTGCTGTAATAAAGCGTATACTAAATCGAGGTTTGCGCACGTCGTGCAGAAATATACGGTTTGACACTAGCGCAAGAATGTGATTTCAGCCTTGTCCCTTGTGTCGCTTTTTTCGTCACTCGAGGCTGCAATGATATTCCCGCACATGTATCGAAATTTACTATTATAGTACATACATTCAATATTTGTCTTTACTTAATCTGTGAATTTAGCAAAAATATAAAAGTATCGCGTCTTATGAATACTTAATAATCAGAAGCTAAAGCTTAGATTTTTTGGTGCATGGAGAAAGGCTTTGTTTATCCATATATTGCAAAAGCTACTTATTATGTAGGTCCTTAATGGATATTTTCTGTATTTAAAAGTATAAGACTAGTATTTGAGATTTACAAAATTAGTACATTTATGGCTATACAGAGTGAGTTGTCTTTGTACATAAAAATTAAGAGCTCTATAAATACATAATACAGAAAATATGTAGAACAAATGTGTTGCATTATGCTGTAGAAAAAAGGATTAGAAATTAAAATTTCGCTCCACAATATAGCAGTTAAAATTGTATAATTATGTACAAAAACATTACAACGTTTAAAGTTTACACATAAGTATATAAAATGCTATATAATTGCATATGGAGGAGGAGATATCTATGTCTGTTCTCTGTAATTTTGTTTTTATAGTTTTTCGTAAGCGAATTTAGTTTTGTTTGTCTACTATATTGAGCCGCAAAATTTAAATTTACAATCGACTCTGATATTCTCTTAATTTTGATGTGTACTTTATGTCTTAAAAATTAAAGTACGTAAAAATTTCACTGGATCATATTATCCTTTTTATTTAATTACATTGTAAGCTGCGCAAACGCGCATCTGTTATTATCGATTGGCGCGTAAAGTGATCGTTGAGAGAAATATTGACGCAAAAATGCATAAACGAAGCAACGACTGTTCCTCCAGGCACCAAAAAGTGCACCAATGGGAAAACTTGATAACATAAGCTCATTCATTTACTTAACAGTTAAATCATACAGAGTAAAAAATTATTACAAATAAACACATTTTGATTTTCATTTACGCACAAATGGTAGCAAACACTGGCCGCATACATATCATATAATAGAAAGAGAAATACATCCTATGTATAAGATAACAGATAGATATACAATACATTAATCATAATAATATAATAATATTAAAAATAATATATATAATATAATAATAATAATAATAATAATAAAAAACAACTTCACTAGAAAATGCACTCGCGCAACAGAAAACAGATATCCGTCCTCGTACGTATACAGTTTTATATAAAAAAGTACAAAAAAAGTTTACAATATTAATAATAAAATGATATAGTAAAAAAAGTTAAGAGGATGTGAAAAGGAGTTTAGAATAAGCATGTAAGGGAAGAGAGAATAGAACTCGAGATTCGCGCGTATAAATGGTAAATAACTGTATTGTAGTAATTGTAGTAATAGTAGTAGTAGTAGTAGTAGTAGTAGTAGTAAAGTAGTGGTTGTAGTATAGTTGAGTAGTAGTAACGATAGTAGAAGTAGTAATAGTCATAGTAGCAGTAGTAGAAGCAATAGTAGTAAGTAGTAGAGGTAGGAGTAGTAGCTGGTAGTAAGTATAGTATATATATATATAAGACTGTGGTAATAGCTGCTTGGCGTTTCGAGAGTGGTGAGCGCGTTTCTTATTTATTTTTTTTTTTTCGTTTTTTTTTCGTGGTGAGGTAAGGCGAGGATATCCGCATACGATCTATCCGATTCAACGTCACACTTCCGCACTGGAGTTGGACTGATCCTGGCTGCTGGTGGAGAACGAGGAAGACGCGCTGCTGTGCGCGGTAATGTGCTGACGCCAGCGCGCTCGACTGGTCCTCGACCTCTTGACTTTCATAGCGGCCACTTTCGTTTTTTCCTTCTTCTTGGGCTTGGGCGTGACTTCGCAGCCACAGCCACTGCGCACCTTGATGTAGTCGAGGGTCCACGACGAGGGCCCGGAGCTACTGCTGCCAGGAAACGCCGGGAAGTGGTGCTGCTGCTCCTGCCGGTGGTGGTGCCGCCAGTGCTGCTCGCCTTCTTCCTATACGATCATTCGCATTATGCTCTCGTTAGTTCTTTGATGTTCTTTTTTTTTTTTTGAAAAAATTTCTTGGTAAATATTTTGCTATAAAATATGGTGGGGCTATCATAATATGGTCATAATTTATGACCAAAGTTATTTATCGTATTATAATATAATTCTAACTGAGCAGTGATCATACTACGTTACCATAGTCATTAGTCATATTAGAATCATAACTGATCAATGATCATATTATATTACCATGATCAATGATCATATTATGTTTCCATGATCAATGATCATATTATAATCATAACTGACCATATTATGTAACCATGATCATAATATAATCAGAACTGATTATGTTATGTTATCATGATCATACTATAATCATAATTGATCAATTAAGACGATCATATTATTATCATAACTGATCAATTCACACGATCATATTATAATCATAACTGACCATATTGTGTTACTACGATCAGATTATAATCATAACTATGACTATGTTATGTTGCCATTATCATAATCATAACTGATCATATTTTATTATCATGATCAATGATCATATTATAATCTATAACTATAACATAATCATAACTGATCATATTTTGTTATCATGATCAAAGATCATATTATAATCATAACTGACCATATTATGTTAGCATGATGAATGAGAATTTTTGTAATCATAACTTATTATATTATGTTACCATGACTATATTATAAGCATAACTATGTTATGTTACCATGATCAATGATCATATTATAATTATAATTGATTATGTTATTCATGATCATACTATAATCTTAATTGATCAATTAACACGATCACATTATAATCATAACTGACCATATTACGTTACCGTGACGACACTATAATCATAACTGATCATGTTATGTTACCATGATTGTATTATAACCATAACTGATCAGAATTCGTATTGATGGGTGCAGGGTTTACAATGATATCGTAGGCTGTATTATGGCCATTGAGCATAAAATACAGCATAATATCGTCGTAAACCCGGGTATCTCGGTTTCTAAAATAAATTGAGCTTCCTACCCTGGAACTTGGGTTCTTGACGATGGCGTAGGTGTAGGAGAACTTCTGAACGCATCTCGATTGCGCGGAAAGCTTGCGGTCGATGAATCGGCAGGGCTTGTCGAGGACATCCGGCCTGCAGGAGTACTCGAAGAAGCGCTGCGCATTATCACCGTCCCTGTAGAGCTCGACGTACATGTCGTCTCGGTTGCGGCCGCCCTGCGGCTCGACCATCTCCTCTATCGTCGGACAGCAGTCCACAGGCAGTCCCTCCTCTCCGCCCTCTTGCCTGATCAACGACTGCATCTCCCGATACGTCATTCCCTTCGTCGTCGACTCCTCCAGCGGCATCGACCTGGTTACACGTGTACATTCATTCGTTTTAATGATTGCATTAGTTTACGCTCTCTCTCTTTTTTTTTGTAAATTTATTAATGCGAATCATTTAATCAAGAGAGACTTTTACCACTAAAATATGAAATGAAAATTACGCTCGATTGGAAAATCATCCTTTTAAGTATACTCCTTACCAGCGAGAAAACTGCTCTCCTAAGTGGTGATCTCTGGGCTTGCGCGAAGAAAAGTTTAATGTCTGGTTGCTGCTGGCGGCAACGAGCCGCATGCAAAGGACTGCGGTCAGCCAAACCACCTGGAAATAACGATGAACGAACAATCAGTTGATGCGCGAATATATACGTACATGATATTCAACGAAATGATAATTTTTTTAGTGAGCTCATAAGGGCTTTACACGCGAATATTCCACGACCTCTCTTTTACCAGCTTCAGCTTTATATTTCGTATTTCATTCTTATTTCAAATTCTCCGAAGCCCCAAACTCTCTCAAAGACGATTAAGAAGGGGGGAAAAGAAATTGCCGTATAGGTGCCCGAGTACACATTGAAGCTAAAGAAAAAAGGCATTGCGAAAGTATCTCAATTGAGCGGACTAATTGAGTGTCGAGATCGAAAAGACTCGCGAGTCTCGAGCTGTATATACCTTTAAACTGGCATTAATCTCGCTGTCTTTGAGTATATGCAGCGTGTGAAAGAGAGAGAGAGAGATCCCATGCGGATTGCGAGGCGCCACGAGCTTTTTTTCCTCTCTTTCCGCGGGGTCTCAGCCGCGCATATAAGTACGAATAATGCGCCACTGACGCGCGCGACAAATGAGGGGGGGCTGCGAAGTGCTTCCACTTCGCTCCGGCTCCGTGTAAGCACTTCTTTGCGCTGTGGTGTGTACGTAAGTATGCTCGTTCTCAGGCTGCGATTCGCGTGTAATATACGAATGGCCTTTCACCTATTAGATTCTGATGCTGTGCTTTAGTGTAGAGCAGTGCGCTTTATTTTTTCGCGTTTCTTTTTTCTGCATTCGTTGCTGTAAAAAGCTTCGGGAGACGTTGATCGAAAGTACTGTCAGTTAAAAATTCAAATTTCGCGCCACAATGTAGCGGACGAAAGAGTATAATTATAATTTTTAACTTAAGGGTGCTGTATACCCTAAAAGCGACCTCTAGTTTACACTTTTGCCCATTTTCATAAATTTCTCATATTTGCCGTCATCAAAAACATAAAAACAAAGTTTCCCTGCGTGTAGTGATCATCTAAGTATATTTTTAAAAAAGTTTCATTTGGATTTTTGCAACAATAAAGCTGTAGTTTGTGCAGAAATCCAAATGAAACTTTTTTTTAAATATACTTAGATGATCACTACACGTGGGGAAACTTTGTTTTTATGTTTTTGAGGACGGCAGATATGAGAAATTTAGGTCGCTACTAGGCTATATAACATTAACGTTAAGGAGTATTTTTTACCCGTTATAGAATTGAAATTGAGATATGATTAAAATTTTGTGTACAGCAAAGTATGAGTCTCAGAAATACTCCTGTAAATTTTCAGAAGGCTACAGACCATAGAAGTGAGGATACGAACGATTGCCGCAGATTAGCATGGGCTCTTATAGCGAATTACACTAATTTATATACTATAAAGTTTTAAAATTGCGATTTTGTTCAAATTTATTATGAATGAAAATAAATTCATAAAGAACATTATTTATTTTTCAAAAATATTGTTCAGTAGCTCTGACGTATAATTAAACCTCATTGAACACCAAAATCATACATTTAACCTCAAAATATGAGTGAAATCAGTGAAGGCACGAGAGTTTTAATAAATAATCAAGATAAATAGGATTATGTCAATGGAATTTATAATCACTATTTGGTTTAAGTTGTTTTACGGATGCCACTGAGAGCAGTATACTTTACGAATATTCCATAAATAAAAGACCAAGAACTACTCGTTATTAACTGTTCGTTATAAGCAAACCAGCTGTTTGTTCCTTTTTTTCGTCCGCTACACCACTGTGGCGCGAAATTTGAATTGTCAATTGGCTTACATACGTATAAACTCCGATATGCGCGTAAACTTGTGATATCGGGGAAAGTTATAGCGAGGCGTGCACAATATGCGCCTGTATAACATAATTTGAAAGCCGAGAAAGTTGTCTCTCGCGCGAAAATAGCAACAGATCTTAAACCATTTCTATTTTCATTCGGCCACGTCGATTACTCGGCGACGACGATTACAAGCTCCTTCCCCCCCGAGAGGATCCGTTTCCGCGAGTAAACATACAAACACGATCGGACTTTCCAAATCGCAGGCGAGAGCAATTAAGACGGCATAAGACGCGAATTTCCGAGTTTCCATACGCGCATACATACAAGACAGCGGCGCAACTTTGTTTTGCCCCCGCGCGCGCGCGGTTGAATCGCAAATCGATCGATCACAGCTCGCGGCTTAATTAATTAAGTTCGCTGAATCGATAAACGTAGTTTGCATTAGAGCGGCGGCCGCCGCGTGTTTACGCTAATTGATTTGAATGTTTATAATGCCCCGGCGGTCGCCGCAGCCGGAAAGAGACTAGAGCGCGCGTAGAGCAAAAAAAAAAAATCATCGATCGTTAGGTAAGACGAGTCGCGGCCGACATATATAATACCGGTCGCGTTTGTAAACAGTCGTGAAATCGATCGAGCGTGAATCGCTTATTTAGCTCTCAATTAATTCTCGGGCTTTTTATACTTCGGGCTCCGCAGCGATCAACAACTCACCGACGAGAGAGAAAATTTTCACTCTCCGTATATGTCGAATTTCACTGAAAAATTGCACTTTTCTTTGGTCTGGAAATCGCAGAAATTTTTTTAAAGCTAGAGGTTTGGGACCAGGGGGACTTTCTTCTGTAAGCCAAAAGATGATGAAAAATGCCGAGGAACATGCGAAATATAGAATATGAAAATTTAACATGGGGAGGCCTATGGAGGAAAAAGAAAAAATTGACTATTCGGATTTTTATTATTTTGTTTTTAAATGAGCATAACTTTTGATCAGAGCATCGAAACTTGGCATACTTTTTTTTTAATTAATCTCTTTTGTAATACTTTATTATAGTGTTAATCGAAATTTTATTGATGCCTCGGGAACATTCGTAGTCGTTATTATTCCAGTGTTCTGACGCATTAATTTTCTGTAAAAAAAGCGTAAAATGACTCAAAAATATGGTTACTAGTAATTTTTCCCGTGTTCCTCTGCACTTTTGACCATCTTTCGGCTCACAGACGAAAGTCTGATCGGTCCGAAACCTCTAGTTTTAAAAAAATTTCTTCGATTTCCAGACCAAAGAAAAGTGCAATTTTTCAGTGAAATTCGACATATACGTACTGCGTCGATGCTAAAAAAATTCGAATGTGAAATTTGAAATTTGAAAAATAAAATAAAATGTAGGTATAGAATGTAACAAACGCGTTGCGTATGCATATAATATGCCGTATAATATACAGGCGACGTTTACTGCCTGCCCACCTGCCCATACCAATCAGTCTCTGGCGTGTCTATCTCGACTTTACCCACCCACGTGTACGTGTATACTCGCAAACTATGTATATAAGATTGAAGTCTTTTGCTCGGGATACATTGATACGTTCGCGTGAATTTGTCTTTTTGTCTCTGCTACACAGTTTGCAACTTAGTCGAATCTCCTGAGTCACGTTGGTGCTTAACAGGGGAAAAAGCTCTTCGCTCTATGACTTTGATTTCCGCAGCGCAGAGGAGGAGGAGGAGGAGGAGGAGGAGGCGAAGTGAAAAATGAGAAATCTTGGAAATTAATGAAGCTCGGAGCGAAGAAGAAATTCTGAAATTTTTTTGGCCCCACAGTCGCGGAGAGAAATCCTTGGCTCGGCTCCTTCAGAGAAATATCACGGGGAGGAGGACTTCGGATTTACAAATCCCCAATTAACTACAATATAATGTGGGTAAGACGTATATGGGCGCTTTTTTTTCTCTAATATCGACAAAAAATTGTTTTTTTATGCAGCTTCGCGGAATACAATATTAATGCAAATGACGCAATTTGAATGAATATCAAATTGGATTTGGGCGCCGAATTAATGCGTACTGATATACGCGAATTAAAATTCAAGGAAAATTCAAAAATCGAAATCTTTGTATTTTACCAAAGACCGCAAATGTATTCAATCGAATTAATTTACTCGCGATGCACTTGTCTCTGCGCTCGGCCTCAACACTAAAACGTTAAACACACACGACCAATTGAAATTTCGCAACGAGTGAAATTCCCATGTAATATCGTTACGTAAATTATGATCGATGTAATTTTAATGAATATTGATGTACGCCCATGTGCACGACGAGCTTCGCGCATATTTACGCATCGGAGAAATTCGCGTCCATTTAGCTATTGACTGCATTGAGATGAAATTTTCAAGCGGACAATTTTCAGCAGGCAGTGCAGCGCACATTCGAAATTCAGCGAAGCTGGAGGCGCTATTCGTTGCGTATGTTATATGCCGCGTCATCAATCACGGAAAGATCGGCAGGCATCTGGCCGCGGCGCATATAAAGAGATGAGTAACGAGTAACGACTGCAGAGAGAAAGAGAGAGAGCCTCGCGGGGCCGAAAAATCGATGCGGCAGTCACGATTTCAATCGCGTGTAAATCACCCCGGCGTATTATAGTGCGCGCGCCGGTTTTCAAATTGTTTTAAATTATAGAGAAGCTGCGCCGCGTCTCGCTGGCAACTGCCGATTTTTAATTGCAATTGTTATGCAAGGCTTGTATACACGCGATTTATTCCGTGTGTGTATTATATATATATATATGTATGAAAGGAGCTTTCTTTCTTTCGCCGCTAATGTGGGAGATGGAGCGCAGGTGAGATGGGAAACATATGGAACACGAGAATTTAACGTGGGGAGGTATATGGAACACGAGAATTTAACGTGGGGAGGTATATGGAAAAACAAGAAAATTAATCGGCTATTCGGATTTTTATTTATTTAATTTTTATTTAAACGAACGTAAATCTTGATCAGAGCACATCGCATCCGGGCATGTTTTTTAAAAATTAAAGCTCTTTTATTGTACTTTATTGTAGTGCAAATTAAAAATTTTATTTGTGCCTTGGGAACGTTCATATATAGTTGTTGTTATTCCAGTATTTTGACGTATTAATATTTTGTAAAAAGAAAACGTAAAAATGCTCAGAAATATGGTTACTATTGTAACTTTTCCCATGTTCCTCTGTACTTTTGACTATCTTTCGGTTTATACAGAAGAAAGTCTGAGCGGTCCGAAACATCCATAGCTTTAAAAAAAAACTTTCGATTTCTGGACCTCCGAAAAGTGCGGTTTTTTCGGAGAACTAGTCGTATAGCTGGGATTAGCAGAACAATTGAAATCGCCGATGGTCTTACGGTATCCCGTGTACTGGTCAATATTACTACGATTATTATTATTACATTTTTTAATTCTACCGATCAATTTCCGATTACACGCGGATTCTTTACAAATCTTTCTCATTAAGCGGATAAGGATCTTCCCGCCGCGCAGAAATTGTTTCTCAAGCGCGCGCGATCTCCTTTCATTTATATCCTTCGTCGATTGCCATCGATTATCGATTATCGCCCATACATATACATATACATACACCCCTATGAATTGCGCGCCTTTTTTAAAATTTACGCATCACTATGTAATAACGGCCTCGGGACTTAATGAATCCTCTCCCGGAGTACATATACGTATACATATAGTACACGTAAACGGACAGTATATATACAGCAGTAAAATTGTTAATAGAGCTGAATAAGAAAGTCCGGGATTTATTTCAGTTACGGCGCTCTCTCCCTCCCTCCCCCCCCCCCTCTCCCTCTCTCTACCCCATTGGGAAAACTGGCGCGCGCGCGACGTAATCTCGCGATCTACAGCTAGTCGTAGGGCGTTCGCACGTAGGTAATAGGATTACGTCGGCTGAAAAATTTCGACTCGAGGATAGACGCGCGCGCGTACGCGTGTATAGCGGTTTTATCGGAAGGGGGGATCGACTTTACGAGGTGTCGGATTAGCCGAGAGCAATTACACAGTGGATTTGCGGTTTTTGCGTCGATTGAATTTATATATACACGGGCGGTATAAGCGCACTTATATATACGCGTCCACACACACACACACACACACACACGCACACGCACACACACACACATATATATATATAGTATTATATATGTGTATATATGTGTAATATGTGCGCGAGTTTCTCATCGGCTGTTGTGACAGCATTCCGGATTTACTTTCCGCTCATCGTAATTTTCACGCGATTTGTATACGCAGCAACACGCGTTACGCGTGCGTTAATGCTTTATATATATGGGTGATTTGCAGAAAAGTGGTATATGGCATGTCGTCACCCCCCCCCCCTTACACTGCCGTATTTAAACTTTATCGAATTCGCAATTACACAAAAATGTTCTATTAAATTTACTAGAAAAGTGAGGTTATATACTTAAGTCACTTTATTAAATGTGTACTAATGGTTGTAGTATATGCAGCTAAAATGTCACCTCCGTGACATGTCGCCAAAAAGAACGTTGGTAATCAATATACTGCAGGGCTTCAGATATGCAACTATAGGCTTTCGCAAAATATAGCAACTTGTTAAAGGAGGATATAATTTACAATTTTCTTTAGAAATATCTTTTATGTGTGTGTGTGTGTGTGTATGAATTTTTTCCTTGTCTGAGCCCCAATATATTAAAAATTTAACTTTTGCATTTTTAATTTTCCGTGTATTTTCGGCCAGTAAGCCAGTATATTTAAAGCTTTGTAACCCGACTTCAAATATTTCCATGCAATTTGAATTTTGCAGTATGTTGAAACGTTTTTTTTTTGCATGGATTTAATGTGGTAAAAAAAACGTCACCTGCGAAACCCTTGTTATTGCAGTGATAAGTACATGTTCGTTACTTAAATATAGCCAAAATGTTGTAAATATAAAGCTTAATAAATATGCCTAAAAGGACATTTCATTATCTTGCAACGTCTTTTTGCACCATAACCATTAGTGTGAAAATGTCACCTCCGAAGCTGTCACCTCCGTAACAAATCCGCTGAAATTTCCCTATGTTATAATCTTATGGAAAACATTTTAATAGTAGTTATAGCTGTTTCCGAATAAGCTATGTTTTGTTACACCTTAAATGATAAAAAAACCACTATCGGCTGTCCCCTATAAACGAAACTTTTTTTTTCTTCGATTTGGACGCGAAATATGCCATTTTTCTGCAAATCACCCATATATAACTACGTTCAACTCCATACGACTTATTCGTTTTCTTCTCGGCGCAGTCGCGTATAGTATACGCGACTACATAATGCGCACAAAAGACACGGGATTACATGGAATTCCAGCCTCGGGATTAGTATATCGATTATTCGCTTGACGATCCTCTTAGTCGATTATCGCTTGCGACTTTTGTATTATACATGCAAACGTACACTTCAACCGCGACGTCCAAGTCGAAGAAAAAAAGAAAATCGCACAATTTTCCCAAGTCACGACCAACACCCTTTATTCTTGCGCGTATACACTCGCAGAACCGATCCCTTCGCCTGTGTCATTCGGAAGCCCGATCGCGAGGCTTACAAGGTATCCGATCGTTATGTAAACGCGCGAATTCTCGATCGATCGGATTTTCCCATTGTTCTGCGGCTCTCGTTCTCTCTGTTAGATTTGAGATCGCGGCGATTCGATTTGCCGAGGAGAGGCGAGAATTGCGCGGAGATTACGCGTTACAGGGTTGGACTTTGTTGCGTATTTATTAAAGTGCGAACTTGTAACCGGGAATGTACGGTTTTATTATTTTTCTTTTTGTTTCTTTGTATTAAAATTTGAATTTCCCGCCAGAATATTTATGCAGCGTGAGACGAGAAAGCAGCTGATTTACTCGTGACAAACGCGGTAGAAACGCGATATTTCGAAAAATCAAGACATACTTATGTGCCATTGTAGCGAAGCTTGAAGCTTATACGTGCAGTGAATAATCTCGTGGAATGGAATTTGAATAATATTTCAAAATCATGTTTATTCAAATACCGTTTGTAAAGACATATTTGCGTATAAGCTTCGAGCTTCGTGAAAGGCTATATGTACAATTATACAACGCTGGGCAACAATGTCTCGGTTTTACGAAACGTTGCGTTCGCTTTTTCTTGTAGAAGCAAAATCAGCTGTTGTTTTCGTCTGCTACACAATGGCCTTTTCCGTTTTCTTTTCTGTTTTACCCACACGTTTTTTTTCCTAAAATCTGTCCCCCTATAAAAGAAGCATCTCAGCCATATACCTACAGGCTTTTTCAACAATCGAATCCTCAAAAAAAAGTTTTTACGAAAAAAATCGTATACCAAAGCCCGTTTTCTTTTTCAGCTTCTGAAGTCGAAAAAAAAATGAAAATTGAGTTCCGCGCGTTTGCGCACGTTACACCTCGAAACGTCACGTTATACACATCGTTATTAAGTATCGTTCGGCGCCGTATACAAAGAAAGCCGATCGCCGAGTGGAGCGTGCGAAAATCGCAAAGTAATCGCTTCGCGGCGGCCTGTATAATACGGCTATCGTAATACAGCGCGATAATCTCCCGCGCAATTAGTGCAATACACAGAGCATCGTACCGCCGTATCACGAAAGGTGCCTCCGCAATGAAAATCGAGTGTATAGCGCAATTGAGGTGGCGCGCAAGCGCACCGTGTATACATACATACGCGCAGCGCATTCTATAAATAAAGTCGCCGCGGCGGCGGCTATTCTTAAGTGCGCGCGTGTATACCCCCGGCGACTGGTCATTCTTATCAGGCGCAATGCAGCTCTCTCGCACAGACTAATCCGATAATGTCTGCGCGCTCCGTTCGGTTATATATATATATATGTGTGTGTGTGTGTGTGTGTGTGTGTGTACACAGCTATATACATATATGTATAATATATGTACATATAGCGAGCATGCGTTCATGCCTCGAACGCGCACTTGCGCGACTGTATATACCTATATATTATGCGAACGTGAGTTGGGTGTATATATATAACCTTTCACTCTCTCGTCTAT
The DNA here is from genome assembly GCA_018906965.1 of Philotrypesis tridentata. NCBI lineage: Eukaryota > Metazoa > Arthropoda > Insecta > Hymenoptera > Pteromalidae > Philotrypesis > Philotrypesis tridentata. The sequence continues at coordinate 7,545,965 of JACCIB010000006.1, forward strand.
ACGTGGACACATATTATGGAAATGTAGACACGCGACGTCTAGGCGCCATCGGACCTGTCAGTTTTTCCACCTCAACCGTATTACGCTGATCCCGCTGCACGTATATATACACCTTTTTCTATAGACTTTCGGATATATGGATATACATCTATACGCGTAACACGCGGGTATACATACGCATACACGTGACTCTCTCTCTTGAGAGAGAGATTGCCACGGATATGTGCTTCTTATCTCCGCGAGATATACATAATACATATCGATTTATTGCGCAAGCGAAATGTGCGTGTCTGCGCGCAGAGTGGATTCCGTGTGTATATGGTATATATACAGTCGTATACTTGCAGCGGAATACGAATTTTGCATCCGGGATTTATGGCGAGAGTGTAGACAATAATAATTCGAATTACAGGTCGCGCCCGCGATACAGATATATCGGGTTGATATATGCGGAATCTTCCGCGCGTGGTGCGATGTACATTCGTGCCATGGAACGTATACATGTCGAATTCCAATAAAAAAGTGAACTATTCTTTGGTCTGGAATACGAAAAAAATGTTTGTGAGGTAGAGCTTTCGGACGGATGGGACTTTCCTTTGTGAGCCGAAAGATGATAAAAATTCCGAGGAACACGGGAAATATAGAAGATGAAAATTTAACGTGGGGAGGTATATGGAAAAAAAGAAAAAATTGACTATTCGGATTTTTATTGTTTTCTTTTTTAAACGGGCATAACTTTTCATCAGAGCATCGAAACTTGGCATACTTTGTTTTTAAATTAAAGCTCTTTTGTGATACTTGATTATAGTATTATTCGAAATTTTACTGGTGCCTCGGGAACATTCGTAGTCGTTATTATTCCAGTGTTTTGACGCATTAATTTTCTGTAAAAAAAGCGTAAAATGGCTGAACAATATGGTTACTAGTATTTTTTCCCATGTTCCTCTGCACTTTTCACTATCTTTCGGCTCACAGAAGAAAGTCCGATCGGTCCGAAAGCTCTGGCTTTAAAAAAATTTTTTCGATTTCTAGACCAAAGTGCAATTTTTCAGCGAAATTCCACATATAGCTGTCTCGCGCAAGGGAATAGAAGAAAAAAGTAAGAAGTAGAGAGAGAGAAGGAGAGAAAGAGAGAGAAGTAAAGGATGCTTACCGCGATGAGTGCGCTGAAAGCTTCAATTCGCATAGTAGCTGGCCAGGCCAGCGGGAAGGCCGTTGCTTCGTAGCGCTTGGACCGATCTGAAGTACCGATCCGGGCGTTGACGACGATCCCTCACTTCCTCTCCTCCTGCCTCTCTAGCCTCTCTATATATCACTCCTCCAGCTTCCTCGTGCGCCCGTACAGCCACGCGCATATATATATATAAATACAGTCCGTTCGCGCTTTCTTCGAGTATAGCCGAAGTCCTTGCCTCCCACCTCCTCCTCCTCCTCCTTCCTCCTCCTTCTTCCTCTTCTTCCTCGTCTTCCTCGTCCTCTTCCTCCGCCTCTGTCCGCTTCGCCGCCTCTTCTCGCTTCCGGCATGCTGTCTTCTTGTATTTTTTCCTCCCTCGCTTCTCGCTAGATCGGCGCGTTTTGCTGCTCTCGCCTCGCGTCTCAGCTCGATCGCTGCGGGCTGCTGCTGCTGCCGCCGCCGCGACTTCCGCTGCTGCTGCTGCTGCTGCTCCGGGTCCTGCTGCTCCCGAGGAGCCGCGACCAAGATCCGCAGATGTCTCGTGGGCGAAGCGAGCGTTCCGTTCCACCTGGTCCGCGGTTCAACTCGATAATTACGGCGTCCCAGGCTCGTGACATGGCTACCGCCTTGATCTGCAACAGGTTTGGGGGAGAATTCGATGATGAGTCATTTGTATTGGGTATTGTTTATAGGTCGTGCATTAATTATCGCGAGAGAAAAATCGCTTTGAATGTTGTAGAGGTTGCTTTACTAAGAAATCTTGAATTCAAGAACATTATACTATTCAAAAGGGTATTTCCCTCGGCGCAATACTATCGGTACTATCATTGAAATTTAAAATTGTGGAAAAATCGCTTGAAATTTTCACTCCTTCCTATATACTTAATTGCAGAGGGGGCCAAGTTTCTAGATCAGTCACAATATAAACGTAAACTACCTACGTAACATCGTCATAATTTATGACGAGTGTTACCATAACATAATCCTAACTGATGGTATCATGTTAACACGACAACAACTTATCATATTTTGTCCTAATGGGAGCAGGGTCTGTAATGACATTACAGGCTGTATTGTGCTCGTTCATCATAAAATACAGCATATTATCATGATAAATCAAATCTATCTTCTACCAGTGTATACCCTTACATTTGTTTAACAAGGGGGTCAAATAATCGTCACCATCGTATGATATAAATATACGAGTCGATCGATTACACCAAACGATAAAAGCTCTCGAAAAGCACTTGGATCCGCGGCTACTTCGGCAAATCCACGCAATATCGCATCTTTACGACTGGAAGCCACGAGTCTAAAGAAGCTTTCCTTCCGGTTTGAGCCTCTCTTCTCTCTCTCTCGCGTGCAGCAGTGGGCTTTAATAGATCAAGCGACTATACATACATGCATATAGTGCACACGCATAACAGATCTCTATACGCGTCCAGCGGCGATATAAACGCCAAGCGCTATAGAATAGCCATAAATCTGCGAGAAGCCCGTCTCGGGCTCCATTCGAGTTCCTCTCCGCTGCTGCCGCTGCTGCGGCCGGGGCAATATTAGCGCGCGCGCGCGTATAAGCGCCCACACCTGCCTCTCTTGATCGGCGACTGTACATTTACATGCGCGCAGCTCGCGGGGGAATCGGGGAGTGCCGGTAGGCGTGTTCTCTCCGTCTGATCGCCAGACTCGCACACCGCGCGACGTCTAGTCTCTCTCTCTCTCTCGGCTTCTCGCTGCAGCCTATACGCGTATATATATATATATATATATATATAGGGTATACGTAATTCCTTTGGGACAGCGCAAATCCTTATTCTCTCGGCCCGATGCAGCTCGGTCTTTATGTGCTGCAGCTGTCAGAGGAGAGACGCGGCGGTGGAAAAATGAAAAACCAAGAGAGAGAGAGAGAGAGAGAGACTGGATGGGGTGTGCGCAGTTGTCAATTGTGTAACAATGTCTTTCTTTGCTGTTTGACGCACAGAGTCGGAGGCAAACATCTTGTGTATCTTGTGGATCAGAAATCGCTCGCAATCAGTGCGATATTCAGTGTATCGCCCGGTAAACACTGCGCCGCCGCTCTATTGTGCGGACCGCTTAAAATTCATTTTGTGTACATATCGCCGAGATGTATGGCTCGATTGAGCTGTTCGCCTTCTAATAACTGCACACCGTGTATTGTGGAGCATTTATCTTTGACGGAGGACTTGCGGGACCGAGAGCGACGGTAGTCGATATTATAGCGTCGTGTATACAGCGTGTGGAGATTATGAAATGGATTTGTGTATGATACGCTGGTCTGGAATTCAATTTTCCGATTTTCACACGTTGGCTGGACACGTGTGCGGGTATACATGCGCAGGTCGTGTGTGGTGTCGAGGCTGATTATATTGAGGGGAAAAATGCGAATAATGGAGAGCCGCACATACGTCGGTTCGCAAATACAGAGAGAAATGGAGCTTATAGATAATTTCCCTTTTTATAACGATCGAATAACGATTAACGCGTAATATAGCTTTTAATTCAATGATTTTTTTTATGATGACGGTATGCTATGTTTTATGTTGAATGATCGAAATATAGTATAGCCTGTAATGTTATTATCAAATTCTACTTCTACTTGTACAACATATCGTCAGTTATATTGTGTTAACATAATATAATCAGTTATGACATTATTATATGATCATATAGTCACATAATATGATCATTTATGATTATAATATGATCATATAGTAACATCATATGATCAGTTATAATTATATTATGATTGTTTTCTTTTTTTAACGATCAAATAACGACCTACGCGTAATATAGCTCTTATTTCAACAATTTTTTTGGCCCTGGTAGAAAATTGATCGGGTTTATGATGACAGTATGCTATATTTTATGTTGAATGATCGTAATGTATTATAGTCTGTAATGTTATTATAAATCCTACTTCGATACTTGTACAAAATATCGTCAGTTATGTTGTGTTAACATAATATGATCAGTCATGATATTATTATATGATCATATAGTAGCATAATTTGATCAGTTATGGTTATAATATGATCATATAGTAACATAATATGATCAGTTATAATTATATAATGATTGTTCTCTTTTTCTAACGATCAAATAAAAATGTACGAGTAATATAGCTCTTATTTCAACGATTTTTTTGATTCTGGTAGAAAATTGATCGGGTTTATGATGACAGTATGCTATATTTTATGTTGAATGATGGTAATATATTATAGTCTGTAATGTTATTATAATATCTGCTTCTACTTGTACAAAATATCGTCAATTATGTTATGCTAACATAATATGGTCAGATATATGATTATAATATGATCGTAATAACACAATATCATTAGTTATATGATTATATTGTGTTACAACAATATTAACCATTAATTATGATGATATTATCATAGTCCCATTATATTTTGTAGTAAAATTTCTACCACCAGAATAGATTTTTTTTATATTCACAATTACATTGTAATGAGGCTTCAAGAACAAATAATTTACCAAAAAATGTTTTTCACTACACAAAAGAAGCATCAATATTAAAAAAAAGTCATCCGAGCGAAAATCAAAACGATCCGCGCTTCTCCCGCACACGCGGGGCGACGACATCGGTTTCACACACAGACGAGCCGCATTACTCACACACATCTTTGAAAAATTAGCGATTATCCCGGACGATACGTTAAATAACGAGGAATAAATTCATTTCCATCGGGCTTCACGCCCGGCGCGCCGCGCGATTATATACGCAAATATACACGTATAATCCCGGGGGTAACGAACGAATCTTCCATTTAAATATCGCATTCCTCGTAAAGCAGAGAGAAGAAAAAAGGCAGACGTCCGAGCCTTCGTGGATCGAAGCGAGAGACGAGTTCCGTAAAATCCTGAATAAAACATCCGCTCCTCCACGCGGGCTTTCTGATGTTAATAACTCAATTACTAACGAAGCCTCCCGTAAATCTTCATTATGGCTAATACAAAGTGAGAGCGAGCAGAAGGAGAGAGAGAGAAAAAGCTGCGGCCATTTCCAAGGAGTCGCAACTCGCGCGCAGAAATGTATAGCCGCACCGCCTCGACAAAAATACCATAAATTACTTCGCGCTTCCCGTATGTGGAAAAAATAATTTTTTTTTCTTCTCAATATCGCACACCCACGCCCAATTCGCCCGAGCAATTAACGCGCGTTGCGGCGGTGCAGCGATGCTGCATTTGTTCTTCTTCGGTGAAATTCGTGATTCGCCCCTGGTATGGACGCGTTGTATACATTTCGATGTGAATTGTAATTACGATTTCGAAAGTAATAATAATGGTTATCGTAATTATAATTTTTTAAGTTACGTTTCATTTCGCATGAGCACATTTAGTTGTTGAGAACTGAAAGTATATTAATGTAGCTCTACGAAAATTTGTAATACATTATAGTTTTCCATTGTTCTTTTCGGCCAGAATTGCTTTCGTTCAATCGTAAATCGTTGTAAGCATCAACCGAAAATAGTTGATTCTCCATAAATCAGCATTGCGCACTTTATAGAAATGCTCTTTTCGTTAGCCTACAACCACAATGAAACATAAAAGTAAATATACTTATAGGATCACAAAAAGTTATTGAAAGTGTGTAGGTCGTGAGAAAACGTGTCATGCGGCACATGCAGCCTATTCCACCCATACTCCGTTATCCCTCAATGTTTACCTTTCAATTTTTCCAACCCGATAAATGGCGTGTATTATCCATTTATTACGTATCCTTTAAATTATTCCCCTCGTTTAATCTCGTTCTATCCGCGGCTGTCAGTCCGCGCGTCGCTCAATGCGTTTCGCGGAGTACCTATATATATACACTCGAATGAAAAACCAAGTCCGCGAGTCTCTCTCTCACAACTGTTTATTACTCGCGTGGCAGTACATATAGACGATAATATAAGCAGAGGCTATATATTGACTCTCTCTCTCGAGTCTCGCGCAGTATACACATATAGTTCTTGGGAGCATTAGTAATCGCTTTTCACATTACGATAAATAAACTAAAAATAATTTACGACCGCTTCCTGCAGCACCGCGCGTACATAAGCTCGGCCGTTTAAAGATCCCGCGAGGAGTGATATACAATATATATACGCTATATATATACACTATACTCTCTCTCTCGCGAGTGTATTATAGCGGCGCATATAACGGCGGCGTCGGCGGTATATAATTATTATTTTAAGCCGATTCCCCACGATCGCTCACACGCGTACTTGATATATATATATAGCATACACGTATATACCGTATATTATACGTATATGTATATACCCTCCCGAGAAAATTGTTTGCCAAGCGTCATCGGCCGGGCGGCGGTCCATTCATTCCCCCGCGCCGATCATTGCCGACACTCCCTCCCCATTACTCCCATTATAAATCCCTCGACACGCGCGCGCGCGTCTATACATAGCTCTCTATATACGTTATATACATGTGTATTGTGTACGTGTACGCGCAGTATGTAACGTAACGAGAACACCGGCTATTCATCATACGACTATACGCTATGTACGCGTTGGTATACACCCGTGAGTTATTGATAGAACAGAGGAGAGAGAGAAGCGAAAGGAGAAACGACGTCTCTCTCTCGAGGCGGAGAGATTTTCCGCGGACGACGACGACGACGTCTACTCTCGTTATTTCATTAAGCGCTAATCGCCGGGACGTTAAGGAGAAGCGAACCGTTAAGGCGCCAGAGGTACACGAGTTTATGTATATACCTGCACGTGTGCGATTTTCAAAAATTTTCTCTGGCGTATACGTCTATTCGAATTTATCCCGCCTTATGTGTATATGCATCGGTCGCGCCGGCCGTGTGTGTGTGTTAATTCAATCGCTCGATTTATAATCAAATGCGTTTGAGCGTAGAAAGTGGAAAAGATTGAAATTGCGATTGTGTAAGTAGTGCTGCTCGATGTTGGCGCAGCTGCTGCCGTGCGCCAGTGCAACCTCTATGTCACGTTCCCGACACACACACACACACACACACACACACACACACACACACACCCATACATGCATATATATAGGGGGAAAATGCGCCTAACAACTTAACTTAGATCATACGTGCTGTATATAGCGTATATGTATATATATTATTACATTTAATAGTTATACATATAATATATATATATATTTTTTGGCGCGTGTATATTTGCGGAACGCTATCTTAAAGGAAAAAAGCTGATGCGGATAAAATTGAAATTATGTTTGACTATAATGCCTCTTCCGAGAGAGCGAGCGAGAGAGAGAGAAAGACTCGAGAGAGATCCCTGATTCTTTAAAGCCGTATAAATTGTCGAGGAGATAACAGTTAAAAGCTTACGGGAATTCAAGTGGATAATAATTGAAGCCTCGTACTGCAAAGTCCCAATCGACCGTCTGTGTGTGTGTGTGTATATATATAATTATATATACACACCGGGCCCACTGAATCTTCAATTAATTGACCTGTTAATTCAAGTTTATTAATTGATAGGCTGTTTATAAAATTTTAAATGAAACTACTCGGCGAGTCTATTACTGAAAGAAAACTGGTTGTGTTACATGCATATATGACCAGTTCTCATAGAAAAATGCACTTTTCGGGGGTCCAGAAATCGAAATTTTATTTTTAAAGCTAGAGGTTTCGGACCGATGAGACTTTCTTCTGTAAGTCAAAAGATAATCAAAAGTGCAGAGGAACATGGGAAAAATGACTAGTAACCATATTTCTGAGCCACTTTACGTTTTTTTTTTTTACAAAAAATTATGCGTCGAAATACTGGAATAATGATAACTACGAATGTTTCCGGGGCACAAATGAAATTTTAAATTACACCACAATAAAGTATACAACAAAAGAGCTTGAACTTAAAAAAAATATGCTTAGATTCGATGCTCTGATCAGAAGTTATGTAAAAAGTAAATAAAAACCCAAATAGCTGACTTTCTTTTTTTTCTTATACCTCCCCATGTTTAATTCTAATGTTCCATGTTTCCCATGTTCCTCTGCATTTTCGACTATCTATCAGCTAACAGAAGAAAGTCTGATCGGTCCGAAACCTCTAGCATAAAAAAAAATTTTCGATGTCTGGACCCCCGAAAAGTGCATTTTTCTACGAGAACTAGTTACATATATATTATACGAACGGGGCTGCATCTCGCGTATAACGAGACGACAAAAAAAATTATACGCGATGTATACAGATAATACGCGCATAATCTTTTAATATTATAAGTAAAACGCGATTCCCGAGACAAAACATTCGCACGTGCATCATTTCTCTCGTTCCCCTTCTTTCGTATATACATACACGCGAGAGTGAAGACATTAGGAGAAGACAAAATTACATAATCTCCCGCCGACGCCGCCGGTCGAAATAGGCATAATATTATATACCTGCAGCAACAAAGGAGGAAAAAAATTCACGGCTTACAACATTTACAAGTTCTCCGCCTCTGTGTGTGTGTGTGTGTGTGTGTGTGTGTGTGTGTGTGTGTGTCCGGCATCATGGGAGACGCGGCGCCTCTCCCCGACACACTCGCAGACGAAATCCACCGAAAAACCGGAATCCCTCGCTCGCGCGACCATATATATGCAGAGAACGAGAGAGACAGAGATGGTAAAAAAAAGAGACGACGACGACGACGAAAAGCGTATTGCGGCGAGATTGAGATATCTCGGCTCTCTTTCTCTCGTGGAAGCGAAATTAACTTGTAAAGAACGAAATCTCCATTATTCGGGAGGCGCGCGGCGAGTCATTCATGAATTTGAGTCCCGGCGGCGGCTGCAGCGCGAGAAACCCGATCCTTCTTTCGACGAAAGAAGAGCTGCAGCGCTTATATATACGTTATATTTTATAATCAGATTCGCGAGCGCATTTACTCTTAATCGCTTATTGCCGATTAAGAGACATGAAAGCTCTGCACATAGTGCCCCATATATATATGTGTGTGAGTGTGCGTGTGTCCTTATTTTTCTCTATCCTTGATCGTTTTCAATTTTATAATATCTTATGCATATTCCCGAGGGGAAAAAACGCGCCGAAATCGTCGGTATCTTTATTATTCCGAATTTCGCAATGTTTTTTTTTTTTTTTTTAAATCGCGTCTGGATTTTTAAGAGTGCCGCGGAGCATAGAGGAAAAGATTTTCGATACAGCCGTTTTCCATTTATTTTTATTGTTACGGCCGATTCTTAAAAGCCGTGCCCCCATCGAGCGATAATTTGTAGTGTTTTTGCAACAAGTGTGTATGAGAAAAAAATTTTTCGCAATACTGCGCGGATGAAAAGATTCGGGTTTGAGCTGCCATATGCGGATTATTCGGTAACAGTGTATACGTGTACAATACGTCAAGTTTATACAGATTATGTAATTAAATTTTAATTGCAATTAATGTCGTCGATAAAAGCATAATCAGTAATGGTATATATTACATTGTTCTTCGATAAAGAAAGTGTACATGTGTGTCAGAGCCTTAAAATATTATGCACATGTATGTCAGAGCCTTAAAATATTATACACGAAAGTCCTATACAGAAGCAAATGGAGTCCGTTTTGTTCGCTGTCAATTAAAATAAAGTTTCAATTAAGGAAGGTGGAAGGCAACAAGAGAGAAAAGAAGACTTGAAGGAAGAGGCTGGGGAGTAGGTTGAGGAGCTGCGGGGAAAAAATGTAAACGGGTAGGAAGGCTCAGACAAAAGAGGCTGGGAGAAAGCGAATAACACCTTAGATTAGCGCTCATTGTGTCAGGCAAAATACATGTACCACGTCGCGTCGGTTTCAGACAAATTACAGCTCTTAGTGCACTTTCTTTTATATATTTATTTATTTGTTTGTTTATTTTCATTTATTGATGCATTTATACAGAAGGCAATGCTATTTAATATTCTACTAACTACTGTGACTTGTTATATACCTTAAATTTTTTTTCGCACGAGATTCTAGTCTTTCTTCCCTATAATATAAATTAATATTTACATCTTGTTTTTTTTGTAAATTAAAAAACAATGTTTACAGCTAAAAAAGAACATGTATACAATTACTGATAAGTTTTATTGCAATGCATATGTGCATGTCCACCGATGTGAAGAAAAAAAACCATCAGGCCTATTTTTTCTCATTCCTTGGGTCATTCTGAAAGAGAAACAATTCGCGTACACGTCCGATCGTAGGGTATACTTTTTTACCGGAGCAAAAAAGACTCGAAAAAACGAGAAATAATTAACAAAAAATGAACGCACAGATTTTTTTTCTCAAAAACTATGGACTTTTATAAAAATTTCATTCGAACAAAAACGTCTTAAAAATCATCAAAGAGAGCTCTGGAATTTTTTCAGATTGATCGAATACAATTTTTGATTTTTCGAAAATTCAAAAAAAAATTGAAATTTCGAAAAATGTTCTTGAAACATCTGAAAAAATTCCAGATCATTCTTTGATGAATTTTTAAGACGCTTTTGTTCTAATGAAATTTTTATAAAAGTCCATAGTTTTCGAGAGAATATGAATTCTTGTTTTTTAATTATTTCTCGTTTTTCGAGTCGTTTTTTCAATTTTCGGGGAGAGTCGTTTCCGAAAATCGGTGGACATGCACACACGTATGCAATAAAACTTATTAATACATGTATACATGTGCTTCTCTTAGCTTTAAACATTGTTTTTTAATTTGCAAAAATAACGAGATGTAAATATTAGTTTATATGTTAAATGAAAAATTAGGCAGTACATCGTTACACGCGTTAGTACAAAAATCGTCACCGAGAAAATTCAAGAGGCTATTATAGATACACTCGAGAAAATAAAGCAGAACTGGAAATGTCGAATTGCTTGTAAAGATGCTCGACTCGTCGCAACGAACGCCGCGGCGCATATCGATACTTATCGCCCGCGAATCCCGAAGCTGCAATTATACAGCCGAGCGAGCTATCCCCCCATTATAACGCACGCGTGTGGTAGCCGCGATATAGCCCCGGCGTATATATATATATTCGCATATATTCATTCATTTGCGTCATCGCGGTATAAGCCGGGTTTGCTCGCTTGCCTGTGTTCTCACGATTCTAGGCGGTCGTGTCGGCTCTCCGCCATCAGCTTGAATTATTGTAATGTCCCCTTTTTCCTCGCGACGATCGCCTCTTATAATAGCGATATATACGTCGCGTGTAATGTATCGTGTGTCTTATATCCCCCCCCCCCTTCTTCCCTCCCCCTAAGATGTCAAGCGTCTCCCCCTAATACTCAACGGTCCGCTTCGGAAGCCCGAAAGCCTCTCTTCCTCTCGCCGTATACACAGCGGAAGTCAATTTCACGCGACGAGATCCAGGAGAGCCGATCGATCGATCGATACGGCCTTATTTATCGCGGCTTAATTACATACGGCCACTCACGGCTATTAATTGCTCCTATATAACACGCGCTTCGCGCGCGCGGCCGTTGGCTCGAATTATCAGCCATGCGCGCAGCTCGAGCCCCACAAACCTACATATCCCCTCCGTTTCGGCTTCTCAAGGCAGAGAGAAAGAGAGAAAGAGAGAGAGATCGAGAGACGATCCCATATAGAGAGAGGAGAGACGCGGAGAGAAAGAAAAAAAGGACTTTAAATACGATGCAATTACCTCATCTCTATCCCGCTATAAATATTCCTTCGAAACTGGCTCGTCGTCTTCGTCGTCGTCGTCGTCGTCTGGCGTACAACCGCGCGCGCGACGACTTAACTTTAGCATCGGATCCTCACCGCGCGCGCAGTATATAAAGCTGCACTGGAACTGCGCGCGACGGTACTTTAACGCGCGCGCGAGCTTTAATATACCTATATCTTGTTTCAGCGCGGAGCCGAGCAATAAAACTGCGGACGTATATCAAAGTGACTACATATATATATATGTACGCGGCGGCAGGCCTCTCTCGGTGAATGAGACGACGTCAAAGCTGTCCGCCTGCGTGTGCACGCTTTATTATACACGCGCCCCTATTATATATATATATATAATATATATATGCGCAAGTATATGTATAGGTGAGAATCCCGCTGAATGAGCGCAATAGGTATATGCGCGCGATCGCGCGTCGATTCGTCGGTGTCGCGCATCGCGCGGGCATATCAGCTCTCGATCTCTCTCTCTCTTGCAGACACATCAGCGCGCGCACCTTTCGATGACGCATTCGGTTTGAGACCATCGCGCGCAGGCGAATTTCGCTCTCGCGTTACAGCGTGAGAATACAGTCGCCCGCAATATGTACGATATATATATATATATATATATATATATAATATACGTATAAATATGCTGAGTGTATGCATGTGTGACACGCACGTCAGCCCATACTACGCACCGCGAGGTTACATAGTTTGCGACGTCGCAAAAATTCTGCGTTTATATAGGTATATGTATAATGTATATTGTATAAGCAAGAAACATTGTGTGCACACACTGCATTTTGACGTTCGAATTTATCGAATCGGTTTTTTTCTTTTTGGGTGCATATAAAAGTTTCTCGCTCACCTCGGATATACGCGCGATAAGGCAAGTATATATACAAGCAGGTCCATAGTTTGAAAATCGGCCGGTACAGTTAAGGAGTTCGACACGAGACTTTATTACAATCGATATATCGATCAGCGTATTATATATCTATATATATATATATATATAAAATATACGCAGCGATAAAATCGGGTAAAATCGTATACGCACCGCGCGCGCTTTTATATTATCTAATTAAGCGAATGACACACGTCGATGTATATATATACGTACAGACAGGGGCCGGTAGCCGCGCGGTCTGCGAGTGCGAGAGATAATTCGATTGACTCCCGCGAGTATAACGGTTTATTGCACCCGTAATGAATGAAAAGTGCCTCGCGCGTTAATAAAGGAGAGAGATACGTAAGTACACAGGCGCTGCAGCGCGCAGTTAAGAGGATTGATACACTTTTAAAATGTTAAAAAATGAAAAATTCTATTTTATATTTTTATTAACTTGACATTGTATAAATAATGTTTTATGTAATGGTATTAGCTTATAAATAATGTTATCAGCATAAAACAATTTTTGTACATGCCATATTACACGTACAGCATGTCTTCGAAGGCTATATTTACACTTTATCAAATTCGCAATCACACCAAAATCTTCTATTAAATTTGCTTTAAAAGTGAGGTTATATGTATTTAAGTAATTTTATTAAGTATGCATTAATGGTTGTAGTAAATGTAGCCAAAATGTCATTACCGTAACATGTTGCCAAGCAAAACATTGCTAATCAAAATACTGTAGGGCTTTAGATATGCAACTATAGGCTTTCGCAAAATATAGGAATTTGTTAAAGGAGGATATAATTTACAATTTTCATTAGACATATCTTTATATATATATATTCCCTTGTCTGCAGAACCCCATTATATTAAAAATTTAATTTTCGCATTTTGAATTTCCCACCTATTTTTGGCCAGTATGTCAGTCTGATCGCTATAGACATTACTGGAGTCAATGATTTTCAAAGCTTTGTAGCCCGAATTAAAATTTTTCCATGCAGTTTGAATTGTGCACTATGTTAAAACTGTTTTTTTGCATGGATGTGATGTGGTAAAAAAAATGGCACTCCTGAAGCCCTTGTTATTGCAATGATAAGTATAAGAAACGAAGCTGTTAATACGAAGAAAACCGTACGTCAAGGTTCCAACAGGGCAAGTTCAAAGTATAATAGGGTCTGGCTAGCGCCCGACGGCGGCGTACGTACTAAAGTTCCTTATACTTGCCATCGTGGCGCTACCGCGCCCCTTGACATGTATTCGTTGCTTAAATATAGTCAAAATGTTGTAAATATAAAACTAAATAAGTACCTAATAGGATATTTGATTATCTTGTAATAGCCCTTCATACCATAACTGTTAGTGTGAAAATGTCACAACTGAAGCCTGTCACTTTCGAAGCCAATCCAGAAATTTCCCTATGTTAATCTTATGCAAAAAATTTTAATAATAGTTGTAGCTGTTTCCGGATAAACTATGTTTTGTTATACCTTAAGTGATAAAAAAACCACTATCAGTTGTCCCCTAAACGAAACCTTTTTTTTCTTCGATTTAGACGTCGAAACATACCATTTTTCTGCAAATCACACACACACACACACACACACACACACGCGCGCGCGCGCGCGCGCGCACACACACACACACACACACAAATAAAAAAAGAAACGCGGAACTTTGCTCCTCCAAGCTTATGTTTCCCGTACTGTACATATATGCGTGTACATATTTGCTCCCGTTAAAGCATAAAATACTGCAATAATCCCTTTCCTCCTCCCCCCCGTTCCTCTCAAGATTTCGAGAATGTATAGCCGTACAACACACCACCGCGACGACACACGACACTTTGACACTTGGCAGAGTATATAAGAGAGCTTCTCTCGCGGCCGAGTAAATTTCCGAGATGTCTAATCGATTACTTACTCTCTCGCGCGCGAGTCTACGAGAGAGAGAGAGAGAGAGAGAGAGAGAGAGAGAGAGAGTGGGGGAGAGGGGGAGAAGACGAAGCGCTGCAGGTATAGAGCGCAAGAAGGCCAGTTAACAGCCTATTACCGCGGCGCTAGTTGACTTTTACGGCACGGCGGACCTCCTCGTTACGCCTCGTCGCGTGATTTAACGGCTGCGGCCGAGCGGCGACGGCGGCGCCTACAATCTATCCGCGTATCTCTGTATATACACTTATATATATGTACTATATCCTCTCCGGCGACTCGCGAGTAGAGAGAGACAGAGTCACATTTTTTTTCCTTTCGACGCGTGGGAGACTATCCTATTTTTGTGATTTATCGTCGCAAGTCCTCGCTTCTCCGATTATTTACTGCTCTCTCGTTCCGAAGATTTTGCGCGCCTCTCGACGCAGATATATGTATATAATATATAGGAAATTTTTCGGAGCTTTCCACTGACGCGTCGTCGCGCGCCTCTATATAATAAAATTACTATTCATATATATATATAGCGACGTTTTGCGCGGCGCGCGCATGAAAGGCAAAATTCTATAATTTTCGAGTAGTACAACGCGTGGAATTTACAGCGTCATTAAGTCGTCCGATAAAATCTCAATAATTTATATAAGCGCGGGGCCGAAGGAAGCTGCCGCTCGCGCGCGGACGAGCCTCGAGAGTGATACGAAATTATTGCACAAAAGTGAAACTCGATGTGCTAAGATCCCTGGGATCCTGCGCGGACGAGTCGTCGATTTCAATAATTTGTATAAAGTCGCCCCTTTAATTTGGCCATTAAGTATGTATATATGTGTAAATCCACCCGATTTCGGAAACAACGCGAACGAGCAAGTCGCAAAATTTTTTATCGAAGGCACACCTGCCAGACCTGATTTTTCTTGTTCCTTAGGTCAGTCTGAAGGAGAAAAAACTCGTGTGCACGGCCGATCGTAGGGTATTACCTTTTTCCCGGGTAAAAACGACTCGAAAAAACGAGAAATCATTGAAAAAAAAAACAAGAATTCATAGATTTTTTCTCTGAAACTATGGACTTTTATAAAAATTTCATTGAAGTAAAAATGTCTTAAAATTCACGAAAGTATGCTCTGAAGTTTGTTCAGATTGATCCGATATAATTTTCGATTTTTCGAAAATTCAAAAAAATCAAAACTTCGAAAAGCGTCATTTAAAAGTCTGAAAAAATTCCAGTGTATATTCTTTGATGAATTTTACGACATATTTTTTCTAATTAAATTTTTATAAAAGTCCACAGTTTTCGAGAGAAAAATCTATAAATTCTTTTGTTTTAATTACTTCTCGTTTTTTCAAGTCGTTTTTCCTCTGAAAAGAGTATAACCCTTTGATCGGCCATGTACGCGAGGTTTTTCTCCTTCGGAATGATCTAAAGGAACGAGAAAATCGATAAAAAATTTTGCGACTTGCTCGCGTGAGTATAGTTTCCGAAATCGGGTGGATTTACTCATGTATACAGGAGAGAAACAGAGAGAGAGAGATATATCGTTGCCCGTGTGTGTGTACAATGCTGCCGGGAGACGACGAATATTCATGAACGAATCCGCGAATTGGGCAGGTTTCCATCTGCGGGGGCCCCCCAAGTCGTCGGATAAGATAACAGAGACGCTATACGCACTTATACACTCGGCCGGCGGCTCGAAAATCGCCGCGGGAGAAAACGACAGGCGAGAGTATATACGCATATACATATATGTGTAGTGTCTGCAGGAAGAAAGAAGCTGGAGAAAAAGAAGAAGAAGAAGAAGATGACGAGGATGATGAAGAAGAGGAAGAAAAAGAGAAAGCGAGAGTCGCGCACGACGGATTGATGGACTTGGCGGCCACGTGCCGGCGCGCGCGGATGAATTCGAGGACGATTCGCGCGCGAACGCGTGGGAGACGAAACGCCGAGAGAGAGAGAGAGAGAGAAGCGTGATTTAGCGCTTCTGAAGTGGCGGAGACGGAGGCGCCGTTATACACGCGCGGCGCGATTTTTCGCGAGCCCTGTTTGTCTTCGACTCTCGGATTGCTAATCGAACGCACGCACCATTGCCGTTATATATAGTTATATATAGTGTATTCCGGGGAGAGGAGATAGACGGGGCGAATGTCATTTTGCTGGACGGACGATGAGGAAGCGTATAAGATGGCATTCCGATGTGACGTGGGGTGATACAAGTGTATACGGTGTAGATCGAGGGAATTGAGCTTTTTTTTTAATTTTTCAAGTTTTTTTTTGAAGAATATCGTGCACGTTTCTAAATTGTATGCTTCTTTAATTGCAATGTGAAAAAGAAAGCGCATTAATACTCATCGAAATTGAAAAAAATGTGCGTATCTTAAGTTACACAAACCGATTTTTCGGTTGCAGCTCATTCGAATCGATTCTGCTGTATATGAGCCATTATTTAATTTTTCAAAAATTGTTAAAATCGAAAAAATTTCTCAATTTGCTCAAAAATTTTTGAAAGAATCCATACGTATTCTTTGAGTAATTTTAAGCATTTTTTTAATTCTATACAACATGTTTTCGTTAAGGTCACATTTCTCGAGAAAAATATCGTGTTTCATAAAAACCGCCGTCGTTATTTAAAAAAAATCATAGAAAAAAAAACTCGACCAATTTGTTATATGTTTCTACAACAAATTGTTTTCCATTCCAAGCTCGTGTCTCGTACTTTGTTTTTAATCAATCGTAAATCGCATCGATCGTCATCCGACCAGTTATCCCGTATATATATATATAGACATGCGTGCTACTTGTGTATCTATTAAAGCTTTTTTTTTCAACGATGAGCTCTGAAAATCGTGTCTCTGCCATTATCATGCTACAGCTATATACTAATGTACAACGATCGTCATTTAAACTACCCATAAGGAAAGTCGAAGAAATCAAGCGCTTTCGCATACGTGAATCGGAGGGGCATCGCACCGTACAGCATCTTTGAAAATCGCATATTTATGCAATCTACAGTTGCGTATACGACATACGTGTGTACGTCTGTGTACATCTATACATATATACACGTATACCACGACGAGTTATATATAGATTGATAGACCATATATACACCGTATACGTATGTACAGCAAACACTGTATACGCGAGTACATCCCACCGAAGATTACGAACGGGTATATATAAAACGCATAGCGAGAACGAGATCCAGTATAAGATCTGTATACACAGTTCGCGAGCGAGAGAGCAGTCTCTCGGCGTCAAATGCTGCGGCGAGAAATGCTAGAGAGCAACGGCGCTATACACACCATCAACGAGCGCTGCGCGTCTTGAATAATAATTCGGAAAAATCGCGTCGAGAAGCTTATACTCTTGTATATATATGCCTTACACTTATTCCCTCTCGTCGCGCACCTCTCGCGCGCGCGCGCGCGTGAGAGTCCATTTCGATTGCTTATCTTTCTCTCGCGCTCCCTTCCCCCCCCCCCCACCTCTTTAGAGTCTCGCTCGGGCTCTAACTCTACATAACGAATAATTGATGAAATTACGCGACTACCACACGAGCCGCATCTCGTGGATTATGTATGAGCTGCTTCGCGATGATCGATGCATGTGTTTCTCGGGGCTAATAGCTTGTAGGTATACACACACACACACACACACACAGACACACAGACACACGCACACACCTACAAGCTATTAGCCCCGAGAAACACAGGCATCTATATAGAAATTATATATATATATGTGTGTGTGTGTGTGCGCGCGTGTGTGTAGCGCGAGTCGAAAGCCATAGCTATATACTTTATACCTATATATATATATAGCGAGATAATATTGCGGTGCGGTGCGCCGCCGCGCGAGATATCTACGACTGCTAATGGAAATTAATAACGGCTATCATTATCATTATCATTATATCATTATGATTATGATCGTCGTTTTGCCCGCGCCCGCCCGCGCCGCCGAAGACGACGACGCTGGTCTCCTCCTCCCCGTGAGTTTTGCAGCGCGGCTATACGTGTTTCTCGTTTGCGTTATTGGACCCCGTTTGGGAAAAGAGGAGAGAACGACTTATTTGTTTGGGAAATTATTGCGCGGTGTATTACGCATTGATTCGGATAATGGTTTTGAGCGTGCTGAACGATTGAGCATCGCGCGATGAGAATTAGAGACACATTAAATCGTTATTATTTTTTTAGTTTCGCGCCAAATTATTATAGAAGACGAAAAAGCAAAGCTAAATTGTTTGTATTAATGAGTAGTGAAGAGGAAATTTCAAAAGATTAAAACGATATACATGTTATCCTTCGAGTATAAAATTATATTTATCATTTTAATAGTTTGTACTTTGTAAATACGTATCTCGTGTGATTCAAATGCTACTTACAGAGTATTTGAACATTGCGACTTGAAACTTTTCGCTAAATGATAAACAGTTGTATTTATCAACACGACATGATCAGGACATAATCAGCTGCTTTTTCGTCTACCGCGCGTAGAAGTGGCGCGAAATTTGAATTTTCCAACGTCTCTGAAATTCAGACTCGCAGAAGCCAGACTGCGGTATATATATACCTATCGTATATGAAATAGCAACGTGTCCATATAAATACATACATATTCCATCGAGTGCAAAAAATGCGCACAGGTAATTTACCAGTTACTACATAGATACACATATACCGAGACGCATCGGAGACGCTGCAGCTATATATAACACTGGAAAGAGAGTTACGACTCGGGCAATAAAAGTCGCGGCGCGTAAATTTAAATAACAAGTATCGGGACTATGACTATCTCTCCAAACGCAGAAATAGGTAAGAGAACCGCGAGCACACCTACACATACAGCAGTTTATACAATATACATAGATGCTCAACGCACATACCTATATATATACACACACACAACCCGCGATCGGCTCGTTATATATAATACTCTCTCGACACTCTGCATCAGCTGCGCAGCGGCGGCACCGCAGCGAAAGAGAGAGAGAGAGAGAGAGCGGGAGGCGTGTGTTGTTAACGCTGATGTCTATATTCCGCGCGCTTACATAGCGCTGCGCGCAGAGGCGGGAGGCGCCGCGGAGAGCCGATCGCCCGATAGTCGTCCCGCGGCCGACCAATCGATTGATCTCGCGCCACGACGCCTTCTCCTCTCTCTTTTACCACCGCTCGCCTATCTCGCCGAGCTCGCGCGCGTTTATAATAGCTGCTCTTCGCGCACTCGCTATGCTATATATATTCTATGTATATGAGTATGTCCGGAAAATTTCGGGAACAAGTCGGACGGAGAAGTTGCAAAAAATTTTCTGGAAGGCACGCCTGCCAGACCTGTTTTTTTCTCGTTGCTTAGGTCAGTCTGGAAGAGAAAAAGCTCGCGTACATGGCCGATCGTGTAGGGTGTACTTTTTTACCGGAGCAGAAACGACTCGGAAAAACGGGAGATAATATTGACGAAAGGAGAAATCGTAGATTGTTTCGTTGAAACGTGTGGACTTTTGTAAAAGTTTCATTGGAACAAAAATGTCTTTGCGTTTGTGAAAGAATGCTCTGAAATTTTTTCAGATCGATTCGATGCAATTTTTGGATTTTTCGAGAATCCAAAAAATCGAAATTTCGGAACAGGTCCTTAAAAAATCTTTAAAAATGTCAGAGAGCTGTCTCTGATGAATTTCAAGACATTTTTGTTCTAATGAAATATCTTGAAAAGCCCATAGTTTTCGAAATAAAATCTATGAATTCTTGTTTTTTTAATTATTTCTCGTTTTCAAGTTACACTACAATAAAGTACAACAAAAGAGCTTCAATTTAAAGCAATATGCCCAGATTCGATGCTCTGACCAAAAGTTATACGTCGCGTTCTAAAAAAAAAAAAAATAAATTAAACAAAAATTCGAATAACCAATCTTCTTTTATTCTCCGTACGCCTTCCCACGTTAAATTCTCACGTTCCATGTTTTCCATGTTCCTCCGCATTATCGACTGTCTTTCAGCTTACACAAAATTTTCGGCTTCCGCACCCCCGAAAAGTGCATTTTTCCAGGAGAATTAGTCATATACCTATATGTGTGTGCGTTAACGTACTCTTTACATATGCCGCGCGATATCCTTTATATACGCGGCAATACTATAACGCGCCACGCGCGAGAGTTTATATTCCCTCGTCGCGTCTTTATCCTCGTTCTTGTTCTCGCGCGAAGAAACCAACCGACCGCGCGACGACGACGAGGACGCGAGTTTTCCTCTTCCCCGGAGGGAAAGCCACGGCCTTTCCTCCTGGAAATCTTAATCGAAATCGACGCTCTCTCTCTCACGCTTGTAACACTGCAAATTGCTTCTGATTCGAAGCGGCCGATCGACGCGGGTTTTATTGGGCGCGATATTCTTTCGGATTCGCGCGGTGTGCGGTGCGAATATTCCAGTTGCCGCTGAGAGAGAAACATTTAATGCGTCTCTCCATACATACGAAGCTCTGTACAGAGAGTCTTTGCATATGTACACGAAGCGCGAGTGCGCCGTGTATATATATATTTTTTTTATCGATTGTAATATAACGTTGAAAAAGCTGCACTTTACGAGCGTTGCAACACATAGTATTCATAATCGACTGCGCGCGCGGCTCTCTCGGGATTAAGAGATTTTCGCGGCTTTGCATTACAATGCCTGTACGCGCGTTTAAGGGATACGCGATGAGGAAAGAAAAAAGAGACCTCTTTTATCGCAGTCGCGATTCGAATAAACGTTCTCGTGATTATTGTATAGCGATCGCAAAGTGCTTTTTGCTGCTACTGCTATATATGCTAAAATCGCCGAGTTATACGCCCCGAACGTATACCTGATTATTATAGTTTCTCGGCCTTCGGCGAAGACGCGCACATACAGTATAATACGCTGTATACGATCATTAAACGCATTTTGAAAATCGAAAATTTTCTCGCACTTGCGCGCGATATTATACGGATCTCACTATTATACGGATTTCATGGGAGGGGAGGGGGGTATAATGCTCCGCGGAGATCATGAATTGCGACAGAGTAAAAAGTAGTTTGAGCTCATAAAAGTATACAGATATGTCCCCCCCCCCCCGTTTTATACAGTCGTTTTATTACGCATTGTTTGGCATTAAACCAAAAAGTCTGAAACGGAACGATATCGTTCTTTCCCGAGCTGTTACGATATACATCGCAAGAGATGCGATATTCGAGAATATAATCACACACTGATAATATATCCCGCGATTGGATTTACGCGCTGAAAGCGTACAAATTAACGTTTTAACGGGGCACTAAAAACTCGTCCGAATTAACGTTTTAACGGCGAAGAAAAAGCTTTAACGAGCCGTTTCGAAAAATAATTAGGAGGACCTCTTTTCCGCAGACCTTTCCAGGGGACACTTGAGATTTTCTCGCTGCGATCTTTTCGGGCGAATTCCCGGGAGAGAAGAGAGCCATAACTCAGATCGGATATATAGGAATCGTAAATTATACGAAAACTGCGTGAAAAACATATTGAAATGTAGCTCGTTTTCCCGTACAAAATTTATGTATTTGGCGAAGCGTCTTTATTGACATTTATAGACGGTTATGGAGGAGTGTATAATATACCTAATGCAAATATATATAAACTTGTACATTCGAATCGAAGAGTATTTCGAAACGAATAATTAATTGTTCAAACTTTTGACGAATTGACGGGTATAAGGTGAATCGTATATTACACAGGAGAAAATTGCCGTAACACTGGAAAAAGTGTTGATAAAATTGATAAAAAAATGTTCACAAGAAAGCTTTTTTGTAAATCTATGAATTATGAATTCGATATCTAATCTACGAACGCAAAATCATTTATTATAACTCAACGCTATTTTTCACCGTCACAACATCGCGAATAATTATTTAAGAATAATCGAGTCCTTTCCATCCGAGACTCAAACGTCAATTATTAATAATTTTATTTCTGCATCACACGCGCTCCGGCACATCACGCAGTCCTCTTCGGCCCAGTCCGCAACAAACGAGCTTTCGATCCTTCTCTCTTTCTCTCCTTCTCTCTCTCTCTCTCGCCGTGATTTATTTGACAAGGTTGACAGTTGAGATCGCGCGCGCCTTAAAAAAACGGTAAAAAAAAGGAAAAAAAAAATTCGCCGCCGCGAGAAAAAAATCTCAAGCAATTAAATAAAAATTTCACGCTTTAATGTCGACCTTCTCTCGGCGTCTCTTTCTAACGTCACTTCTTATTTTGAGCGACTTATTAAGGAGGCGTGCGATTATATTACAGACACCCGTTTCGCGCGTACGCGAGCAGAGCACTTTTTTATCCGCGGGATTTAGCTCGCCCGTAAAAATATTATGTCAGCCGTGTGACTTTCGCGACTAAGGAGTTAAACGTCTCTTTGCGCGACTTATTACTTTTTTTCCTTTTTTTAACGAACACGTATTACCGCTTAACCGCCTGTCATTATATCGCAGTCTATAAGGATTTAAAGCCTGTTTTCGGCCTTCCCTCGCGTTACACGCTATTCAACTTCATTACAAGCTGACCTGGAAAAGCTTTCCAATCGAAACAAACCGATTGCGAGTAAAAATTTTCTATGATATACTTGTATATGTATAAAGAGCCATTTAAATAAGCGTTAGCTAATCTATCTCGATATACATAGCGCAGCGGGTTAGCGATACCACGTGGAATTCCATTGCTACATAAATATATACTTGGTCGATACGTATCAGCCTTACTCGGCCGCTCACCTGCATCTGCATCTCGAGCGCACACTTCTGCGCGCAGGCGAAGCCCTTTTTTTCTCCTTTTTTTGCTTCTCTTTCGCTGCATCTGATTCTTTAATTTGCTGGACGTCGCGGTGGCGTGAGTGGCAGCGGCTGTTCCCAAAGAACTTTTTGACAAGGCGCACGACCGTCGCGCTCGAAGGAGCTAACCGATTCGAA
Organism: Philotrypesis tridentata; assembly: GCA_018906965.1. Taxonomy (NCBI): domain Eukaryota; kingdom Metazoa; phylum Arthropoda; class Insecta; order Hymenoptera; family Pteromalidae; genus Philotrypesis; species Philotrypesis tridentata. The sequence goes on from JACCIB010000006.1 coordinate 7,569,566, forward strand.
GTAAGCGGCTTTTTACCACCGACGATTCGGAGAGAGAGAGAGAGATACGGATGGGAAAAGAATCGCGTTGAATATTGAATTGGCGCGATTTTTCGTTAATAATATCCTGGTAAGAAAATAGATCGGATTTATATGGTGTATTTTATGTTGAATGATCATATAATGTATGCCTATAATTTCATTGTAAAAGTTTACTCCCTTTAGAACAAAATTGGATTATTTACGTTGTGGTAACATAATGCGATTAGTTATGATTATAATGTGATTATTGATCACATAATCATAATAATATAACTATAGTCATATTATGTCACCATGATCATATGATGATAACACCATGATCACCATGATCATCACCATGATCATCACCATGATCATAACATAAATAATCCTTTTTAATTAAATGATCGTAATCATAGTCATTATGATTATGTGATCAATGATAACATTATAATTATAACTAATCATATTATAATCATAACTGATCTATTATGTTACCATAACATAAATAATCCTATTTAATTAAATGGTCGTAATCATAGTTATTATGATTATATGATCAATGATCATATATTATAAACATAATAACTATAACCATATTATGTTACCATGATGATCATGTTAGTTTAATATGATCACTTGATCAGTTATAATTATATTATGCTACAATAACACACGTCATAAATTATGATAATATTGTGATAGCAAAATTTTTATGGTAATAACAAAACCAAAAATATCTAATGTAAAATGTGCTATTTTAAGGAAGAAAATTATAATTACAATTATAATTTATAATAATATATAATTATAATTGTATAATAATTTATAGTTTATAATTGGCATCATTTTTTAGCAAAGTCGCGAATACGAAACAATAAAAAACGCGAGCTCAGCCAGAGATGTATCACATTTCATCGAGTTTCCAAGCCATTTTACATTAAACCAGAAGCTGCGCGCTACCGCTGATTCTATACGACCCTTTTACAATTAAAAGCGAGAACTGCGCCGCGAGCAAGTGCGGCTCACTATTATGGGATAGGATAATAAAGTAACACCTTATAAATAGTCGAACACGCTGTGCTTTGCGTCGGTAGCTCGTATACACACCTCTTCCCGCGAGAGATAATGGCCTATGAAATAAAGCCAGTCCTTTGCAGTGGTTATGGGCTTAACAATAACGTATCGCTCCGACAAGCCTATGAGGCACGCGTGTGCGTCTGTAGAATTTTAAGGTGTGAAGGCGTGTGTTGGACGCAATCAATTGTCGATTTTCATGGCGACGAGGACTTTGAGGCGGCGTCGCCGTGTAGATTTCAATAAACACTTCAATATAATGTTGCTCTTAGATTATCATGCGGTTCCCCTTGCGTCAGAGCAATCAACTTGAATTATCACAAGTGATCACAAGGCTTAAATAACGTTTAAGCTGAAATTGTGGAATTATCTGTAAAAACGGGTAGTATACTTGTATTGCAATATAAAATGCAATTCTCCAATCGATCGGTCATCCGCTAATCACGAGTACACAAAACACACGTTAACGGGAGGAGAGAGAACATTTTTTTTTGTTCGACGCGTCTAATTTAAATGAGATAGATTAGGTTAATAAATTGCAAAAATATTCGCACATAATGGCATGCGTTATTTTTCATACCCACATAATCGCGACTACGTTTATTATGACGTATCTATATATGTATGTGTAATTGTGTATGAAGTAGTTGAGCTGCACCGGGGCTTAATTAAAATGCGAATAAGTTACTCGGCGCGTTGCGACGAACAATCAATCACGGGTACTTTGTAATAAGAATTTAATGAATAGTAAATAACGAGTGTATTAACATGCGCGATGAGTATTCGCAAATTGAACTCTTTGAAAACGGCGTCGCGCTCGCGCTCACGTATACCCGCCGCGCGCCGCGGCATTATGGGAGCAATTGACATACGAGATGATTTATGGGCCAGACTTTGCATTCAATTTCGTTCTATATATACCAATATAATATTGCCTGTGCAACAATGCGGATAGCGCGTTTTTTCTTGATCAAATTTTTCCACTATTCGAACAATGGCGTCTCGCGTGTATTGTATATTTTATTTTATATCTGTTTTTTTTTCCTTTCGTTTACCCTCGTTGTCCTGGCGTTAAAGTCACCTCTGAATTTATGGCGTTCCAAGAGCGAGAGCAGCACACATTGTAGGATAATACCGACGTGTCTCGCGCTTTTACAATTGGGATTATTTACACAACTAAGCAGAGATATTACTATTATTGTATTCAAATGTTATTCACGCGTGAAACGCAAAGCTCGCGCCAGGACGATATTATTATTCTTATGGCGTTTTTTGTCTATTTGGCATATAAGGTTTCGAATAAATTACTAGAGTGAGGGATGACAATTCGCTTCCATAATTAATCATGTTTATTATTGATGTTAGTATTATTGAAGTCTACGGTGATTAACGGTGCAAGTTCGTGGTTTATATAATCAACTATTATTTTTACAAAGGCATCCACGTCATTTAGAATCTAGTAAAAACTTTGTTGCGTTAGAAATGGGACCATTTTCCGCTTTGTAATGAAACGCTTTTTCTAGAATGAAAATGGACGAAAATATTATTATATACCATATTACGAGGTATTTTCAAGCTTGTAAACACAGATTGCACTGAATAAAGTAGCCTATAAAAGACGTCCAGTAAATGGCTGTGAAAATGGTATTCGGCATGTAACCGATCGAACTATTGAAAAATTAAATAAAACATAAACATTTTAATGATCAGTGTATTTACAGCTTTAAACGTTTATTTATACCATACATTGTGCCGAAACTGATTGAAATATGTATACACCTCCCTATACTTAGCGCACAATATAAACAATCAAATTAGTGGAATGATTTGGAGGTTATGTGTACTCCATGAAATAAAATAATTTATATACCGTTTAATCAAAAGTAACAAACTAAGAAATTCGGCTGGTTTGACCACAAGTACTTCTCATAACCATTTTCTAGTCTTCAAGCTTTAGATCTTTGGATTCTATCCAGGCGAGGACATTATAAAAAAGCGAAGATTCCATCAAATCGGCTATATTTTATAAATTCTCAAAAAAACTACGTTTATCGATCCCATCAACTCGAGTGTCCGGTCTCTTCCGCTACAAAGTCTCTCCTCCCCGCGCTGAGGAAGCAATCGAGCATATTCTCGAGCTTCCTCGGGAAGGAAACAACAAAACAAAAAAAAAAAACAACAAAAAAATCCGCAAAGCCAGATCGGGACTCGCAGATACAAGTATATATAGCACATGCCTCTCTGTGTACAGCGTGTACGCGTGTGCGGCAATCGCTCAATCCTCATATCCTGCCTCGATACATAAACGCTCGGCGTTATATAGTGTTGCGGCGATTGCTCAAAACCTCGCGCGCCAGTAAGCCAACCGAGAATGCGCAGACTCACGGCGCCAGCGATGCAAATTGCACCGGCGACGAGCATAGGATTTTCATTTTTTTTTCTTCTTCTCCTCCTTTTTATGTATATATCTCTCTAGCTGCAGAACTTTTCTCGTCTCTCTCGCTCTGTCTATACGCGTTACGCGTATATATAGCGAACTAATAGAAACGCGGCGGCTCCAGTCCGTTTCTTCTCGTTTCTTTTTATCTTTAAATCTGAAGGTTGCTGCAGTGCGCGCAATGGAGTCAGTTGGTTAATGCGATACCATTAATTAGTTTGTTAAAACGCGCGATTAACTCGAGCGTTAAACACACGGCCCGCCGAGCGCGGGGCTTTCAGAACGAGTCGAATTCCGCACGTATACGGTTTCGCGCACTGCGAATTCGCAGGTATAGCCTGTGGATATACGTATACATGTGCGCAGCGGTTTGAAAAATGTAACGGATTCGATTTGTGCGTTTGAAAAACGCGGTTATTTAATATATACTGTTCAAATATGAGATAAATTATTTACTTATAATTAGCGGTAATCTATTGCTTCCTTATTTAGAACACCGCGCGAGATTTTCTTGCAAAATTATGTACAGTATATAGTTGCTCCGGTTGGCGCTGTGTCTCAGAAAAATGATTTTTTATACGTATATATTTTTCGAAAGGTTTATATGCATAACGCAATTTTGCTGCTCAATACAATGTATACTCCATCACTGAAATTTCTTTTTGAATTACTAATTCTGTGATCAAAAACATTTTTTTTCCTGTATACCGAGTGTTTTCCATATTTTTCTTTATTATTACTACAAGGATATAGGTTCGAATCTAGATCACGGGCGACATCCTTCTTTCGAGTCCTTTCAAGCCTCGCGTCGGCCCGACACGAGATATCGCAAGAAAATAATGAAAAAACTCTGAAAATATGGCTTCTACGTGACATTACACACGATAACTAGCTAGACTATAAAGATACGGAAAATTAAAAATCAGTTCGTGCTCGCAATACCAGGAAGGATAAATTAGCAGTGCGAAGGAAATTTATATAGATAATATACGCAGCCGCACTATACACTATTCCCCCCCCCCCCCTTCCCCCGATACAGCTGCAATTTTCAGCCATAACGGCATAAGTACGATTCGAGCGCGACGCCTATAACGAATTTCTCGATCGGCTACGTATATATCGTATACATATATATACACGTAAAAGTGAAAATCAGTCGAAAAGCTCGATAAAAGCGCATCCCACGTCTTGTCTCGGCCGCGACAAGCATTGATAATCCGAGTCGCGCGCGCGCGCGCAGGAGTTTTTCCATACTCTTTATGCCGCACGCGATAGGCGCAGTGCACGCGCTCGTCACGCCCGGCTACACGTCGAGCTGAGTAAATCAACGCGCGTGGAATACGGTCAATTAGCGCCGCGAACCGCCTCCCGCGAGACTGGCTTTGCTCCCCGTACGCGCGGCGCGGGAGTTTGAAATTTTTATTTTATTTTTTTTTTCTTCATGTATGAATTGTGTAGATAATTGATTTTTTGTGCTAAACGTCGTTTGTCGCGATGTCTTGTGCGAATGAAATGTGAGATCGTTGGTATAATTGTATGGTGAAGCAATGCAGGCTATTATCACGATACAATTATTAATTTTTTTGTGGGCAATCGTTCAAGTCAGTTTGCTTATAGAATTTATCGGCGTAATTGGAAGTTTCATTGACACTTTGTATATCGTATACGGGTGATCTGCAGATAAGTGGCATATGGCATGTCGCCACCCCCTACACTGACGCATTTGAACTTTATATTGAATCGGCAAATACACAAAAACCTTCTGCTATAAATGTACTTAATAAATAAGGATACACAGTGCAGTGTAGTCATTTTATTAAGTGTGCAGCGATGGTTGCAGTAAATATAGCTAAAATGTCACCTCCGTAACATGTCGCCAGAAAGAACATTGGTAATCAAAATTAAGAGGTATATAATTTAAAATTTCCTTGAGAAATATTTTTTATACGTATGAATTTTCTCCTATTTGAGTCTTACTACGTTCAAAATTGAATTTCGCATTTTCAATTTTCCGCCTATTTTCGGTCAGTATTGGCCAAAATTCATATTTTTTTCATGCGAGTTGAATTTTGCAGCTTTGTTATAACGGTTATTTTTGCTTTAATTTGATAATTTGTTATTGCAGTGGTAGATACATGTATTCGTTACTGAAATACAATCAAAATGTTGTAAATATAAAGCTATAAATAAGTATATAAATGAAAATTTTATTATCTTGCAATGGCTCTTCACACCTTAACAAATGCTGTGAAAATGTCACCTCCGAAGCAACTCGCGAAATTTCCCTATGCTAATCTCATGGAAAAAATTTTAATAACAGTTGTAGCATTTTCCGAATAAACTATGTTTTGTTGTACCTCAAACAATAGAAAACCACTATCGCAGTTGTCCCCGAAACTTTCCTTTTTTTTCTTCGATTTGGACGGTGAAATATATGCAATTTTTCTGCAAATCACCCATATGCTATAGTTTTGTTTTTATTCGTGCAAACTAGTTTCTTGATTGTTTCGAAGTCATAGTCTCCGATTAAAACATTCCCGGTGTTACGCTTGTATTAAATTACGCGTCTTCATTACTTTTCACAACCATGACATCGCGTCATTTTCGTTCTCGATTCTCTCCAGCTTTAGCTGGATTTCAGGCCCGTCCCGGAGATTTACCAGGTACTTTTGAACTGCAAACGAGCAAGACCATGAATATTCGGGCGCGTCGCAAGCGGACTTTCACTTTTATGTCAATTTAAAGGCTTAATTTGCTAATTAGATAGTGAAAGTCCGCGCATGATCGTATACGACTTTGAAAGTATTTTTACCGTAGCGCCTGGTCGAGAGAAAATTTGCGTTTTAAAAGCTGTAGATAAACGATCTGCGCACGCTGTATAGGCTTTGGCGTTAAACAACGTTAATACAATCAGATCGGCCCTACAGCCAGTATTTCCGTGGAAAGTTTCGAGATGAGGCGCGTCCGATCAGTCTGGCTTTTATTAAACGCCGTTTAAAAATTAATGCATACTTAGATTGTTGTTATATATAGGTATACGTGAGCTTGCAGAGGCGAGAAACGTAATGATTATTTTTAACAATCGACAGCTCGTTTTCTTCATAATTTTGTACATCTTTGAAATTTATTATGTAACGGGCAAAAATTACTCGTGAATTATTTAAACAAATAAATAATACAATAATTCTTTTGATTTTATATCTTCATAATTTTTTGTACATTTTTGAAAATGTAAAGGGCAAAAATTGCCCGAGAATTATTTAAACAAATAAATAATACAATAATTCTTTTGATTTTATTTTCATTTTATAATCTGATACGAAGTTACATTCTACAACTTTGTTTTCGCACTTACTCATTTTCTCCATTCATCATCAAACCAAAAAAAAATGAGCTTTTTACGAGCTTAAACTCGAAATTCGTCTGGAGGTGGTCTGCGAGCGCTGCGGCGCTCTCAATAATACAAATATCATAAATAAGGCGCGAGAGGCTGGCGCGTATGTATATTCTATGTGGTGCAACGCGCGCATGCGAAATTGGATGTATTTACTCGCGCGCGATTTTATTTTAAAGAGAATAATGCGCGCGCGCAGATATAGACTTATAACGTTTATTACAATATACTTTCACTTAAGCATTGCAAAAGCTGTGTTTATCCGTTCGTGAATTATTATGGAATTATACAAATTGCTCGTCGAGTGTAATTGCTTTCGGTGCGCGCGCGCGCGCGCGCGATGTATATAATGCATACCTTGGAAATATAACGCTCTCAAAGAGGTGCATGTACATTTTTCTTTTCACGAAATACGGGAGAAAAAGTCGTTCATTATAATATATCACTCGATAAAATTGAAGCGATAGCATGATTAATGGACCCCGGGATAGATTAATTATTGCAGCGTCTGAGAGTTGAGTGTATACGAGAGGCGCGTATATACATGTATAATATGAGTACGTATGAGAATGAGCAGCGAGAAACTTGCTCGAAAGTCGAAAACATTGCTATACCACGCGTGTATAGATATACACGGCTGTACTCAAGAGAGCCGACAACGAATACATATATATATATATATAACGAGATGAGGAAAAAAACCAAATGTGCACACGATATTTGTCGTGGCAACGTTAGTGTGCATCGTAAGTAGAGAATAATATTGTCGCGCGAGACGCATCTCGTATGCGACCGATTCTCCTATAGAAAAAATGCACTTTTCGGGAGTCTAAAAATCGAAAAATGCAGAGGAACATGGGAAGCATGGAACATGAGAAGTTAACGTGGGGAGGTATATGGAGAAAAAATGAAAATCTTGTTTTAAACGGACATAACTTTTGATCAGAGCATCGAATCTAGGGCATATTTTTGTTTAAATTAAAGCTCTTTTGCTGTACTTTATTGTAGTGCAATTTGAAATTTTATTTGTGCCTCGGAAACATTCGTAATTGTTATTATTCCAGTATTTTGACGCATTATTTTTTGTAAAAAAAAAAAACGTAAAATGGCTCAGAAACCTGGTTACTTGTAACTTTTCCCATATGTTCCTCTGCACTTTTGACTATCTCTCGGCTTACAGAAGGAAATCTCAGCGGTCCGAAACCTCTAGCTTTAAAAAAAACTTTCGATTTCTGGACCCCCAAGAAGTGCATTTTTCTAGGAGAATTGATCATACATACAGATATATACACGAGAGGCACACGGTATATGCTACGATATTTGCCGCATATAATAGCGTAAATATAATATATATAGTGTATGTATGGCAACCTCGATTTAGGGGTCGTTCCATATACATGTATATATCGATATATGTATGGGACTCGTTAAAAAAAGTCCTGCTATGTCCTTATACACATTGCGTCAGGGCTCTCTTTTGTAACCCACATGATAGTGTTTTATTTTGCATCTGTTATTCTGCGGCGCGCGCGATAACGCAGCCGATGCGTATCTCGCGTACACGTCTACGATCGTTCGATACGTATGGTACAAGTGACAAGCTGGACTAAGCTAATTGATTAGGGGTTAACGCCGCGCGTATACGTAACGGCGCATTTATAAAGCCGCCGCGCCGCGCTGTGCAATTGTTTCTATTGCGCGAGTTCTAATTCCCATCGTATATATATACATAAAATATATAATATATATATTATATTATATGCATATATATGCGTATGCGCAGCAGTACACGCGCGTCGAGAGCAGGAAGTGCTCTCGAATCGCGATAGGGCATGAATTTGAATATAATTTTATTAAATTACGCGCTCGCACAATCGAGATAAAGAAAATTATCCGAGCCGGAAGATATTTTAAGGCTGCGTATGGCGATCGTGTATTATTTGAATTATAGGCTGTATCGCAGCAGCAGCACCGCACATATACGTATACGAGAGAAGCGAACGTCTAGTCGAGCTGTTTTTTTTTTTCGTTGCAGAAATTACTGAAAGTACACGACTTCCATAATAAATTATCAATTTTACAGCTGTTGCATCCAGTTCGCGTCTATATACAGGCGCGGGGTGACTTTTCCAGTTTTCCTCGCGATCTCTCGTCGGCTGCGGTAAGCACACATACAATACGGTACATATATAGAAGCTCTCAAGCCCCGAGAGCGAGTCGTCGAGAATAAGAAGAGGTCGAAAATAAAAAAAGCCGCTCGCTCTTTTTTATTGCGGACGCGCGACGAGAGACAGAGAGAAAAAGAGCCGCGAAAGAGTAACGAGCCGTTCGCACGCAGCGCGAGGATCCGGGGATCGAAAGCCATTTCTCGCGAGAGAGAGAGGACGTCTCGGGCGCTTTACGGTACTTTAGCGCTGATTATTCGCTCGGACATTCATAAAATTATACTAAACTGCCCGCTCGTGTATGAAGTCATTATGCGCGCGCGCGCGCGCGAGATAAACAAATTGCGCGATCGACCGCTCGATTACTTGTAAACACACATGTATATATACTCGCGTATATGTGCGCGGCATTCTCTTTTTTCCCCCTTTTTTTCCCTTTGTTCGTCGAAGAGAAAAAAATCGCCTTTCTGCGGCTTCACACGCGCGCTTGCATTTGAATTTTTCGAGAGCTAGCATTTTCTCGATGGCTCTTAAGTAGATGTTTTATTTATCAATGGAGCCCGTTTAAAAGGCGTCATTAATTTCGGATGGATGACAGGGGGATTTATGGGCGTGACGTGCTTTTGAGGAAGTGAAAAGTTATTTATCGCTCGGGAGAGAGAACTCGCACAAAAATCTCTCTCCGATGCCGCGGCTTTGTGTGTATGTATGCTTGTATGTATATGTATACAAGATTACACACATACGTAGGGCGCTGCTCTAAAGGCGCGTGAGAGAGCTTGACAATCGGCCAGAGTCAACGCGCTCGTGTATTACACGAAGTACTAGACTTAAACTTATCCATTTGAATGACGTAGTCGCCTCTGTTTCGAACCGAATAATTACTCAGTCAAAAAAAAAATCGAATTAAACAACGAAATATGAGATGTGATATAGGAAAATCAATTGCGCATCGATTCGCGTGCGTTACATGTTTCGTTGCATAAAATTGATTGGAGTAGAAGCTAAAAAAAATGCAGATTTTTTAGCAATTTTCAGGAAGGTCAACTTTTCAGGCCTGCCATTCACTCAAAAATAAAGCCACTATGCCCAGAAAAAAATCAGGCGCGTATAGCCCAAAGGTTCGGGAACACGTACGCGTAAGAATTTTTCAGATGTGTTTAAGGGGTAGTCGGAGCCATGCAAATTAAATGAGGCATTGCATAACTTCAAAAATAGTACTCGATCATAAATAGCAAATACATATAGTCTTGTTTATCGCACTAAAGCACAGTTACGCGAGGTAGTTATCACAATTATTTATATTCACTCCATCTCAGATTTCTGTATATATTCATAATTTTTTTATGCAATAAATTCATAATTTAAAATTTTTTAGATATTGAATAAAAACACAGCTTTGTGTTGCGAGATAGCCTGTACGAATACAAACAATTATCAGTTTGAATTTTGATGATACAAAGCATGTGCTTAATAAAATGTTGGAAATCCTCTTAAATAGTATCGCTAAAACATTAATAAATGTGAAAAAAGTGTATCTTGGAGAATGAAAATCGAAAAAAATTACAGATTTTTCGAAATATTTTTTGCTGTGCATTGTATTTTTTACTATCGATTTTTTCGCCAGGCAATAGCTTTTTATTTTTGCGTGAACGGCAGGCCTGCAAAGTTGACCTTCCCAAAAAGTGTCCAGAAATCTGCATCTTTTAAGCTTCTACTCGCTGCTGTTCATCTCGCCTAATCAATTTTACGCAACGAAACTTATATGAATCGACTATACTTTTCGATGCGATTTTCTTGATTGCGTTACCAGGTGTCCTCTCGACACAGCTCTATCTCCTTACACAATTTTTTTTTCTCTTATACACACAGGGCGACACTCGACGCGCTCGCGAGAGATATTTTCGATTATTTCGCGTTATTATTCCCCGCGAGAATCCGTTATATTAACGAGCATTACATTTCGCGGAAGTTATATTTGAGCTGTAAAACGAAACTTTAGAGCTTTGCGGCTTTTTTCGGCTTATACAATATATCAGTATTAACGCGCGGCCGTCGTAAAGGTCGAGAGCGCGGCATATTCGAAAAATTGTATTTTCAATAAAACCGTAAAATCATGCGACGTAATTTTTTCGAAAACGGAATTTACGCGCTTCGGCGGGCTTCCTGCTCGCATATATACGGCCAGCTCCGCTTCTCCCGCTTATTCCCACACGTGTAATTGGCAAACTTGTTGCAGAGCGTATATATATATATAAGAGCGCGCGAGAGGTGAGCATCGATGAGATAAAGATTCTTATTCGAGTTCCTCTCATTTTTTTCTCCCCTCTCTCTCTCCTTGTTTTTTACGAGGAAGAATGTGTGAAGAGACCCGTTAACACATTGACTCGATTTTCTGAGCGCGAGATCGAGCGACCCCAATATAATATTTTCTTCATTAATAGAGACTCTCGATCTATACTGAATTTCTTTCTTTTTTCTCGGTTCGACAGCTCGACCCTGAATTTTTCCAGATTTCTTTTTTTTCTAAGCTTGTTTTACTCGAATTTACTACTGTTTCAATAAAGTTTTGCAACAGTGCGACGAAAAATGTTTTTGCATAATTAAAGAGAAAAAAAATTGCTCGTCAAGCTAAAAATAGTTGAAAGAAAAAGAAATATATTACTCGAAGCGTGCGGCGAAAATTCTCATCGGAGAGAGGAAAAAGTGCTGTAAGCGCGCGCGAAAGAATCGAGAAAGAGATTTAACACACGGAGAGCTGGTTTTAGGAGAAAATAAATTCGGCTCTCTCTCGAGAGAGAGAGGAGAGGCGACGAGGATCCGGCGGCTTTTGCCATCTGCGAGAATGCGGTAGCCGCCCGATCGAGCGTATATATTACGTTATACACCGCATTATACGCTATATTGTATTATGTTATGCGGTGATGGTCGCTCGAGGGGCGAAAAATAAAGAAGAAAAAAAAAAGAAGAGGAGGAGAAAGAGCCGCGAAGAGGGCTCTCTCGGAGAGCTCGCCGGGCAAATAACGCGTAGGCAGTCGCCGGGCAATTAATTACGAGCCGCGAAAAGGTGTGGAATATTATGGCCGCGGCAGCTGGCAAGTTATGTGTGTGCTGGCAATTTCGTATACTTCATTATGAGATATGAAGCGATTATTTTTTGCGAGAGAGAGAGAGGCTTTTTTCCGCTCGCGTTTCAGCATTTTTTCGCGATACTATATGTTGTCGCCCGCTTTTTGTATACGATAAATTTTTCGCCTGCCCGCCCGACTATATATATATATATACACACACACACACACACACACACACACACACACACACACACACACACACACACATGCATATGTGCATACGTGCAAATCCACCCGATTTCGGAAACAGCTCACACGAGCAAGTCGCAAAATTTTTTATCTAAGACACACTTACCAGACCTGATTTTTCTCGTTTCTTAGATCATTCTGAAAGCGAAAAATCTCGCGTACATGGCAAATCGCAGGGTATAACTTTTCCCGGGGCAAAATCTACTCGGAAAAACGAGAAATAATTAAAAAAACAAGAATTCGTAGATTTTTTTCTCGAAAACCATTACAAAAATGTCTTAAAATTCATCAAAGAATACTCTGAAATTTTTTCAGATTTTTTGAGGACATGTTTCGAAATTTCGATTTTTTGGATTTTCGAAAAAACAAAAATTGTACCGAATCAATCTGAACAAATTTCAGAGCATTCTTTCATGAATATCAAAACATTTTCGTTCCAATGAAATTTTTATAAATGTCTATAGTTCTCGAGAAAAAAACCTATGAATTCTCTGTTTGTTAATTATTTCTCGTTTTTTCGAGTCGTTTTTGTCCCGGAAAAAGTTATACCCTATACGATCAGCCGTGCACCCGAGATTTTTCTCCTTCAGACTAACCTAACAAACGAGAAAAATCAGGCCTGGTAGGTGTGCCCTCGCTAAAAAATTTTGCATCTTGCTCGTACGACTTATTTCCGAAATCCGGTGGATTTACACGTGTACATATAAGTATACGCGCTCAAAATTGACCGTAAAATTTATTGTAAGGTAACCGAGGCGGGGAAAATAAGGTTAGAGCTTTGAATGGCTCAATCCACAGCTGCCGTCGTGAGGGAGAGAGACGTCGAGAAGGCAAAGCAAAAAGCGAGCAAGTTTATTGGTAAAGCGAAAGGAACTGCGAGTCGAGCACGTAATTTCTCGTCGTCAGGGGGAGAGAAACAAAGATGCCGAGAGAGAGAGCCGTATTTCAGGAAGCTTGAAAAAAAAAACACGTGGGTTATATTTTGCCTCGACCGCGAGAGAGCCGCGGTGCCTTTTGCACCCACTTTACTTATACGCGAAAATTGCGAGACGCCCGGCCGCCCCTTATACTTCATATGCACTTATATGTTTGCGGTTGTGTGATTTACTCTGCTATATGGATGTACAATGTACAATGCACATATAATACCTGTATGCCTACTGTAGAATTTTAACGATATTTTATCGTGTATGAATATTATTTTATGTATTATTTTTGTCAATGCAATTCTTGTGTTATTTTATGAAGATCTTCGTGCGCTCGTAAAATTAAATAAATTGAAGTAAAAATAGAAATACTTCAATTACAAACGATTTTAATTTATTGGAAAAATAAATGCGAGCATGATTTTCTTTCAAACAATAGAAATTATTGTTGGCTTTTAAGTAGCTCCTCTTACGAAAAAAATGTACTTTTCTTTGGTCTAGAATTCGAAAAAAATTCTATTAAGCTAAAGCTTTCGGACCGATGGAACTTTCTTCTATAAGCCGAAAGATGATAAAAAATGCCGAGAAACATGGGAAAATTTACTGGCAACCATATTTCTGAGCCATCTTACGTTTTTTCTACAAAAAATTAACACATCAAATTACTGGGATAATTACATTACAATAAAGTACAACAAAAGAGCTTTCATTTTCTCCCCATGTTTAATTTTCATGTTTCATAGCCTCCAGCTCCACACGTTAAGTCTTCATGCTCTACACTTCCCATTTGGTTTACAGAAGAAAATTCCGTCGGTCCGAAAGCTCTATCTAAAAAATATTTTTTTCAAATTCCAGACCAAAGAAAAGTGCAGTTTTCTCCATTGAAATTCGACATGTTCCGGATCATAATTTAACCTTCCTTCTTTTCTCTCGCGATCCCTCTCCTCATAATCCTTAATCGTCCTCCAGGATCTTGACTCGGAGATACGAGCGCACACAAGATTGAAAATAGCAGTTCGCGCATGCACGGCTCGATACGTGGCTCGTACTTAAACGACGGGTCTCTCTCTCTCTCGAGCGACGTTTTATGCGCGCGGACGCGGGCTTAATATAGCTACACGTGTCCAACTGCGAAGGAAGTTTTCTTTCCACTTGCGGCTGCGGCTCTCTCTCTCTCATCCTTCTATTGCTCTCTCCAGCGGTCAGCCTTACTCTCGCAGTCGATCGTTTATTCCTTCGCTAAAAATCGCTTAATATCACAGCACGGATTATTGGTTTTTAATCATCACTTTCTTATGTGGTGAAACCGAATGAAAAATTGGAAGATTAGGCTTTGAAAATTTTTATGAATACATCTCCTTTACGAAATAGGATCTATTAAAAAGCTTACACGGAGAGAAACGTTATTATATTATAATACAAATTACTATACCCCACTTTTCTCGCACTGTATATAGTAATTCTTACGATACGTTTTTCTCCGTGTAATTAACCGATCTGTGCAGTTAATAGCAATAACAATCTGTGCTATAGTCTTCGTGAACTATTTTTCACTCTTCGTACATCTAACTGCACATCCGTATATATTTGTCACTGCAACTCAGCCCCGACAGATTGAAAAGAGGAGGCGCCGCTTTGCACCTTGTACATATGGGTGATTCTCTGTGAAGTCGACCTATCAAAATTAAAATTTTTTTCCAACTATATTAAATCACTTCAACTTAATGAAATACACTTTCCTGAATTTTTTCAGCTTTTTTGCATCGGTTATCTCTGAGCTACAGGAGGTCAAAGTTTTTATAATAAATTTTATGCTTAAATTCTATACATGTTCATCAATTTTTAGCTTGGAAACGAAGCGAATTTTTTTTACTATTCAAATATATTTTTTTAGATAAGAAATCCGATTTTTTGGTTTTGACAAGTGATTTTTTTATTTTGAGCTTATCATAGTAGCTCCATCTTGTTCTAGGAGTTTCGCAGGCACTTTTGTGCTGAAAAAAGGTATCTTCAGCAATTTTTTGGTAGTCGCAGTCCAGAGCGAATTTTCACTTTTGCTACTATTAAGGCATAAATGTATTATCACATAGTTGCAACATGTATACACGACTATTAAAGAATTTTTTTGAAAACTAGACAAAATTTTCTTAAAAAACTCCTATCCGTGTCTACAGTGTATTAAACGCTTCCCTGAGAAGCTATGAATTTTTGAAAATCAGCCGAAAATGCAAAGAAATCTGATTTTACCAACTTTGACCTCTTGCAGCTCAGAGATAATCGATGCAAAAAATCTGAAAAAGTGTATCTCATCAAGTTGAAGTGACTTAATATGCTTGGAAAAAATTTGAATTTCGATCGTTCGATTTCACAGAGAATCACCCATATACATACATTATTTTTCATTATTTTTCTCATATAGCTCTCTACTCACTCGTTCAACGCAGAGGTTGAAAAGGACTCTCTCGGATGTTTATCGTTAAAAGCGCGGCTATTAGTGCGCGTCTCTCGGTAATACCTGTCACTACGCGGCGCGCGGGAGAGACGACTATATACGCGATGCGAAAAACAAGGAGAGAAATCGCGCTTAGACGTCGCCGCGAGTCGAGAGCGAAGAAAACCATAATTTTCGCCACCACGGCGCGGCGATGCACCGATAAATCAAGAATAGCGCGGCGCGCGGCCTTTTATACGAGCGCAATTAAAATGCCCCGGCCGCCGCGGCTCGCGATGATGAAGAATGCCGCGCGCGGGGCAGAAAAAGAATTTATCGATCGCGTCGCGATCGCGATTTATAAATAGAGTATGTATCATCGATCGGTGCGTATACAATCCTCGCGTGTGCGCAGTGCGGGTTGATTGAATTCCTTCGGTTCTTTTCTTCTTCGACAAATAATACATATCATTATACATATACATAGACCCGAGGTGTTCGGTAATAACTAAACTCGGATTTATAGCTCCTATTAGGAAGTCGATTGTCGCTGCGTAAAACGCACTGGGCGTAAAACACCGGCGAAGGGGGTGTGTGGGGTAGTTGAGAAAAGTGAAACCGCGCTCGCAGCTCTCCGCAATACGCGTATAACGCGCGCAAGGAAAAATAATTATACCGCGGCGTCGAGTTGCCATTAGTCCAGTGCGGTGTATATATATATATATATATATACACACTGCGCCAGATATACAGCGGAGCGAGAAAGAGACTATCGATGGAGAAAAGAAAAAAGTGCGTATATAAGCATAGGTATCGATCGATTGGATAAGCAAACAAGTTATTCCGAATAGAATTATATCGTTTAGGCAGACAGCTTAATAAGCAGTGTGTCGCGCGCTAGATTGTGCGCAGCTCGCGCGCGCGCGACGTGTCAATATTTCAACGGGCGGCAAGCGGTAATAATAATATAAGCGGGCATATAGGGCCCGACGCGCGGCGTCTCTCTCTCTATAGAGAGAGTAAAGGGATATATAACTCGCGGAACGATTGCGGGCTAGTCTCTCCCCCCCCCCCACCTCCCCCCGCCGCTAAACAGTCCCGAGAGAGCCGCGCGTTTGAGGCTCGTAATTTCAGGTTGGAATGCCGTTAATTGGCCATATGCAAATAGCTCGCGGAGCTCTTGCGCCTATTTAGCGGAACGAGCGCGCGCGGCGCCGGCTTTTTTATATATACATATATATGTCTGTGTATACCGCGTGTATATATATTTCGCCGTTTGCTGCGTATATATACGTACACATAGGCCACCGCCGCCGCCGCCGCCGCCACTGTCGATCTAATCGATCGATATTTCCTCGAGTCGATATATACGTCAATTTGTAAACGCTAACTTTCGCGCGATGTATTGACCTGACAAAAGCGTTTACCGCCGGATAGACAAGTTGCCGCGCGCTGAGATACGCGTTAGTTACATATATATATATATATAGTATATATATATATATATAGGCGTTCATTCACGTGTATGTCTTCGTCGACGACGGCGACTGCGGTGCGTTATATATTATGCACAGAGCCGCGGCGAGTGTATGGGCATACCTGGCAACTGCAGCGCGCGACTATCGACAATTAGCCGTATAGCGAAGCCGATGTAATAGTCGCTATCGCAAATACATTATTGTCGGCCGCGGCGACTTGCGGCGCGGAGATAGCTTGATTTTACTATGCGTCAGTATATGTAACTGCAGAGGCCGTATAACGCGCCTTTGTACAGAGGCTTTTTATGTTTACATTTGCGCGGTTCGGTATACGATGGGAGTATACTATATCGTCGCTTCCAACGAAGACTAGCACAGTTGAATTTACAACGAAGGATTGATGCTTTTGATGAAGCGACAACTGGTGCAACATCACGAATTTGATAATGATGTTTGGATACAAGCAGTTTTTACTAATGTAGATAGTTTATTTAACTATGTTAAGGAAATTGATAATGATAATTGTTGATTTTTACATTTCAATAATTCTAGAATAAAAAATACGACGACGATAAATTATAGTTTTTGATAAGACGGATTCTGTGTTTATTGCTATGAAGCGATACTATACCCGCGACATTTTATTTGAATCCGTTAAGACCATATTTGCGAACCTTCAGTGCTACGTTTGGATATAAACGTGTGTATCCGATATTCGTCGATGATTTTTCACTGTCACTCGAAAGCTGAGTAAAAAACAATGTTTTTTAACGAACGCTCTTTGTCGTATACGAGCGCAGGATTATTTATTAGAATGATTAGACAATTTATCGCGTGTAAAAAACACAATTTTTCATACGCGTGATATTGAACTAAAAAACTAAGTAAACCTTCGTTCGCACACGATAAAAAACGTAAAACATGCAGCATTAAAAAGAATTCCCAGTTCCTTAACCCCATATTTGTCCGTCTTATAAAATTCAGCGGGACAGCGAAAAATATCAACGGCTTTAAAATTCAATGTAATGCAGCACTGTATATATCTTTTGACATAATAATAAATATTGCCGCGTATAATAAATTTCAAAAAAAAAAAGAAAAAGAAAAATCACGCCGTATATACCATTAATAATAATTTATTCGCCACTCTAGACCTGCCGCGGCCGCCGTTATAAAATCGCGCCTTTTACGTCCCCTTTAAACCGGGCAGCGCAGCTCCGCTCCGCGGCGCGCGCGATATGAAGTTTTATTGCTCAACCGCGCGCTCGCCGATTAAGTTAGCCTAATTTCCCCCTAATTGACCGAACTAACCCGCCGCCTCGTGTATTACAAACGTCTAGATTTTCCCTCACTCTCGTCGTCGTCGTCGTCGTCGTCGTCTCGGCCGTTATATACACCCGCATCAAAATAATCCGATCCCGAGAGATATAGAGCCGCGTCGAATGAAGTCCTGTATATACAGATACACATAACGATCGCGCGCGCGCGGAAGACAAATAAATCGTCGTTCGTCGCGATGGCTCTGCAGTGCTATATATATAATGTACATTCGGCGCGCGCGGGCGGATCGCTAATCTCTCTCGAGCGCAATTGCAGCGCGTGTATCTCGGGGAGACGATCGTGTACTTATACATATATATATATATAAGCATACGTACGGCAGTCGTGCTTTATACCGCTTTACGTATACATATATATACGCAGCAGCAGCCGTAGAACAAACTCGTTTCCTCGCTTTATCGCCGCTCGTTATATGCGCCTTTGACGACGATACGATCTTCCCGCGCGCACTCCGCTGCTGCTGCTGCTGCTGCTGCATCTCTCTCGCACTTTTTTCCGTACGAGAGAGAGAAGACTCCCTTTTCTTCTTCGTCGTCGGCGTTCTATCGCGCGTCTCCTCGTGCGCGAATCGGAAAGAAAGCAGACCTATATATATATATATATCGCCGCGAGCGCCGGCTATCAATCCGCTAAATGCCTCGACCGATCGATCTTCCCTTCTCTCTCTTTCTCTTACCGCTGAGGGTCGCTAATTAATAATAATTCATTACGCCTCGCCTCTTTCCATCTCTGCGTCTCGAGCCGCGCGAGAGCCGAGAAAACAGTAAATAAAATCGTGCATTAGGAAAGAAAAGGAAATAATATATGTGTGTGCGTGTGTATGCATGTGTGTGTGTGTGTGTGTGTGTGTGTGTGTGTGTGTGTGTGTGGGACGCGCGCAAAGCGATAACGCGAGATGGAAAATTATAACGCCGCGAGTTAATGCGCGGGATCGTTTTCGAGGATTCAGGGCTAATCCTAAGCCGCGAGAAATCTTCTCGGTTTTATGCTCTAGTCGGGATACTGGCCACTGCTGTTTTGCTGTTATTACTACTATAACTACTGCTACTACTACTAA
This sequence comes from Philotrypesis tridentata, assembly GCA_018906965.1. Lineage (NCBI taxonomy): Eukaryota > Metazoa > Arthropoda > Insecta > Hymenoptera > Pteromalidae > Philotrypesis > Philotrypesis tridentata. The sequence continues at coordinate 7,589,192 of JACCIB010000006.1, forward strand.
TACTGCCAGGCCGGCCGCGTGTGTCTTCCTCTTCATTTTAACGATCACACACACACACACACACACACACACACACACAAACACACAAACACACATATAGGTGTGTTTGTGAGCTTCTCTATACTTTCCCGCGCTCAATCGATTTTACGGCCACTTGTATTTTTCTCTCGCCGGCGATAAAGATAAGCCAAATTAAGCGCATATTATAACGATCGATGTTTTAACGATTCGGCGCGCGGGGATCGTAAACGGCGGAAAAAAAATCCGTTTTACACACGTTATGCGCGGTAATACGCGGAGATAAGAGCGATGTATCGGTAATTGCTCAACGGGAGAGCCGAGCGCGGCGGCGGTGTATAGACGTTGATTTCGACAAATAAAATGGATGTATAAATAAATAAATAAATAAAAACGTGTATACAAATGAACGCGAGGGACGTAAGCGAAGTTCGAGTTCTAAAAGTAGGAGAGATCTAGTGTGTGGGTGGCGCTATCATAATATCATCATAATTTATGGTTACTGTTATTATAACGTAATATAATCATAATTGATCGTATTAAGCGACCGTAGCAAAACTGATCGTGTTTTGTACTAATGACAGCCAGGGTTTATAATCACATTATAGATTACATTACGATCGTTCAACGTAAAATACAGCATATTATCGTCATAAACCCGATCCACATTCTATCAGGTACACTTCGAGTGTTATATTGCTCGTCAGTGCAGAGATCGCATACAATTCCACCGCAAGCGCACTGCCAGAAGAAAAAAAGAACAAAATACAATGTACACACAATTCACGAGAGGTGTAAGAAGCTACACTGTTCAATATAAAAGCCGCACGCGCGCCAAGAGAGATTCTTAATTAAGTGCTCGAGAAGCTTAATGATCGGGAAGAAAGACGCTGGCAGCTGCGGCGGCTCCGGGCGAAAGCGAATAATTCGACTAACAGCTCCTAAAGCAATTCCGAGGATAATACGATCAAGTTCGTCGTCGAGGGAGAGGGAGAGAGAGAGAGAAAATATAAGAGATTCGCAGAAATTGGACTGTCAAAATATACGGCCTCTGCTATACAGCACAGAGAACAATTGCAATCCAAGTAGTCGTCGTCGTCGTCGTCGTCGCGGCGAACGATGAAAGAGAGAAGAAGGAGACTGTATGTGAGACAGAAGAGCCATTGCCCGGCGCCAATTTATTCGGCCCGTTCTTTCTCCCGGGAGACTCTCCTCCTTGCAGTTTATCTCTCAATTTTTCGATTAAGAATACGCGGGCGGATGAAATAATGTAATTCGCATTCGACGCGCACTCGTCGCTCCTTCGCGTGTAGTCGCCAATATAAATGCTTCGCTCCGAGATCGTAGTCTCCTTGTAATTCTCGGCTCTTCTGTCCCCCTTTTTTCCGGCAAATTTTTTCAACGGGAACGGGAGACAACGTTTTATTTTTTTCATCCTACATTTGCGTTGGATTTGAAAAATAATAGAATTTTTTTGGACTTGGAAGAAACTTTAATATTTTTATTTAACACCTTTTAATATAGAGGTCATAGTGACCGGTCAGTAACGGCGCGGCAGAAAAATTCTTGGATCTCAAATAATGTAATGAATTACGAAAATCTAAGAGATACTTGTGCTTCGTATTGGCATTATTTATCATTATGCAAAGTTTTGAATCAAAATATTCAGACAATGGAGAGAAAAGTTTGTCCGAAAATCGGTAGTTGTAATCTGACGTAACTTACTTCTGCCGACAACTACTGATTTTCGGACAAGCTTTTCTCTCCAATGTTTGAATATTTTGATTCCAAGCTTTGCATAATGATAAATAATGCCAATGCGAAGGGCAAGTATCTCTTGGATTTGTGTAATTCATTATATTATTTGAGATTCAAGGATTTTTCTGCCGCGCCGTTACTGACCGGTCACTATATGGGTTTCAGACCCCCTTAAGGAAATATTCGTACATAAACTCGTCTACTGAATGCAAAATTAGTTTTTTTGTACAAGTAACGTATTAATCTACTTGAAAAACTATGGAGGATTGTGTTAAAAAAGGATTATGTCGTTAATAATCATTTTAATCACTTTAAATTATAAAAAAAACGAGAAAAAAACGTAATAAACCCAGTAGATTATGGACGAATAGACTTCTTATGGAGCACGCGAACGAAGCGTCCTATTTTTCTGCGCACGAAATTCAAACGTTTAAAAAAATTATTGTCACTGAAAATAAACGTCGAAACTTTATTTTCTCCACACTGCGCCGAAAGTACCACTTTCGCTCCCGGGCGCCAGGAGCGAAATTGGTAATTTCGGCGCTAGTGTGAAGAAAAATAGTATACGCACCACGGGAGTAAATTCGGACAGCCCATATCTCGTGTTTGCCACCCTCGCCTTCGGCTCGGGTATCAATATACACGAGATATGGACTCTCCAAGTTTTTTCCTCCCTAGGCACGTAATATACTATTTTACCACTGTGAAGAACAGTTGGTCGTTTTTTTACATTTTTAAATTTATAATAATTGATAAAGCGTAAAAGTATCCATCCACTGGGCTGTTTTCCCCAGCCACTTGGCTGAAGTTGCCAGAGTATCGCGTTCGAGAAAATTCAATAAACTTTACCGATGGCGCTACACTTGTAAAACAATACAACGCCATATTTCAATACTGAATTATAGTTTACAGAAAGACACTACAGAATACGCGATCGACCAACGGTCTTTCCAATTGCGTCAGCCGCACCGCAAAAAAGAAAAGAGTATCAAGTTTAAACAAACCACACAGTCGCACAAAAAAAAACCATCCGCGCAGATCCGTCCAGCACAAAATAGAACGAATCGAGTGTATTCGGTCTCCGTAAGGCAGCCGTTAGAATCGTCACACGCGCATTAGCAGCTCTTCTCTTACTCCTCTCTCTCTCTCTCTCTATCTGTCTCTTGTGCTCGCCGTGATTGGCGCGAAAATAAATTCGAGTGTTTGCTCGTACAGAATTGTACTCCGCGGCGCGTATACACACACATCGGCGCGCGCGCGCGTCGATTAAACGGAATGACCGAGCGGATTTTTATGCCACACTCGGAAGAGTCTCTCGTACACACACACACAATTATGCGCAGGCTGGAATTTCGTGGCGGCGCACGTAGCCCGTTCGCACGCGTCCGACGTCGGAAATCGTATAATCGCTCTCTCGCGACGCCGTCGCGCGACTTCGAGTGCGTTCACACTCGCACAGGTGCAGTAGGTATACGTCTGTAAACGTATATACAAGTATGTACGAGGTGTCAGGCAAAATTATAACTTTCACGGCTCGATTCTCTCCTGTTTCTCGAAAGGAGCGCGTTGCCTCATGTCCTCGGCGCAGTGACGAGGAGACGATCCATTTGTTTTTTTTTTTTTGTTTTTTCATTTCGTCGGTGTGTAAACAGTGGCGGAGAAGAGCTGCTCTCGACGGCTCGCTTTATGGGCGGCAGTAAGGCTGCGCAAGAGGCTCGTTACTAATTTTATCCTACTTTATTGTCGCACCTATGTGTATAAGATACACGCGCGGGGGGGAGGGAGGGGGGATAATCGTCGAGCGGTTTTTTATTGCCGTCCTTTATTGGGAAATCGATTGGCGCGGGTAAATCCATAATACCTGGTACGTGTATACACGTGTTCGCTCTTGACGGCGATTAGAGATTTAGGACGATTCTTATGCTCGTACATAACACCCTACGGTCGTCTTACCAACACCGACGCATTTTTTTGGAGTTGCGCAATTCCCGAATCTCTTACCCGCCTCGAAATGGATTTCTATATGTAGAAATTACGACGTACATCGCCTACAAAACTTACCGAGACAATCCGAGGCAGAGGAATAAGGTGGGCGGGAGGGGGGGGGGGGAAGGGAAGGGGAGACGCACTCGAATCCTTTTTATTAGGCGTCAAGAGCCTTCCGTACACCCGACTCGATTTGCATATACAAGGCGAGCCAACTCCGCGTATCTCAAAAGTGCGCGCGATATATAGTATACAAGTGTAATTCCTCGGCTCTCTCTCGGCGTCGGAGGTATAAAAGGAGAGAAGGAGAGAGAGAGAAAAAAAATTAAAGCGTGCACATACTTATCTCGTATACGGTCACCTCGTTATGCGAGCCATACACACCGCGCTTCCGCGCGCGGGATGACCGTGAAATTCGAGAGAGAGAGATAGAGGATAAAAATGAGCCACGGCGAATCCATCAAGATTAAGGGGACGTGCAAAGTGCTGCAGCAGCGGTGGCGGGGCCTTTCACCGCTCGAGATTCGAGACGGCTACGCCCTCGTGAACTCGCTCACGTGCGATCGTGCGCACAGGCTCTCTGTCTCTCTTTCTCTCTTGAGAGAGAGTGAGAGAGTAGAGCTGCTGCCGCTGCCTGAAGGAGGAGAGAATTTTCTGCCGCTGTACTGTCCGGTGGTATATATGCGCGACGGCGAAAAGGACGACTAATCAGAGAGATTAGTCTCGGGCTTTTCGAGGGCTGATTTTCGAGTATCACAGTCGCTGCAGCGCTGCGGGACTACTGGATATATTCTTGTATATGGGGCTCGTTATATATACCGCCGCCTTTGAGCGCAGGCCGGATTATACACGCTCGTGCGCTTATTATTATGGGGTATTGTAACAGCGTGAATATTAAAGGCGGAAACTGCTGAAAAACGCGCAGCCATTTAATTTTCTACAGTTATGTGGTGGTAGAGCGTAGAGCGGGTTTATGGTGATAATATGCTGTGCTTTGTGTTGAATGATTATGATATAGCCTGTTATTGCAAAGCTGTCGTTATAAACCTGGCTATTCCATTAGTGCAACGTGTGATCAGTTATGATTATAATGCGATTATGGTAAAATAATGTGACTAGTTATGGTTATGATAGGATTATGGTAACATAATATGATCAGTTATGATTAGAATATGATCAATTAATTGATTACAATAATATGACCAATTGATTGAGTAACTTAATATGATATTTTATGTTGAATGTTCATAATGTAGCCTGTAATTTTATTATAAACCCTGCCCCCATCAGCACAAAATATGATCAGTTATGTTGTGGTAACAAAACAATGATCGGCTATATTATGGCAACATAATATGATTGCAGTTATGATTATAATGCGATCACGGTAAAATAGTATGGCCAGATATGGTTATGATAGGGTCATGATAAGATAATATGATCAGTTATGATTAGAATATAATCAATTATGGTCATAATATGATTACGGTAACATAATACGATCAGTTATGATTGCGTTATGTTACAACAACACTGACCATAAATTATGTTGATACTATCATAGCCCCACCATATTTCACAGCGAAATTTCCACCAGGTAGCGCCCACCTAGTGATAATCCTGTCGACGCGCAACAATGTTTATACAGCATAAACAACTGAATTCTCGTTAAAAACATCCAAATAAATTCTGTCGGCCAGAATAAACCCATCGGCTACTGCTGCCGTAGCAGCGGCAGCGGCAGCAACAACAAGATCAGGATTCCTCTTGGAAGAAAAAAAATCTTTTTCTCAGCGCGGCGCGTGCATTATATACGAGTGGAGGCCACACAGCGCGTATCCTCGGGCTAACAGCGAGTTCGCTGTACCGGCCGGTCAATGAGGAATTTGTGAGTCGCATATAAGTAGGTGTATGCTGTTAGCGTTACAGCCCGCAGCAGCAACCCGCAGCGACCCGCAGCAGCCCGTGCCGTGTGCGTAGACAAAATATCAGCAGCGGAGCCTTGGGCGCGGATGAGACTCTCGGAAATTCGGAATCGAATTTAATGCCATTTCGCGTCGATCGCTAATTTAAATTCGCGCGGGAGAGCCGCAGGGGTTTTACAGCTGCGTAATGGTAGTCGTGCGTTAGGGGTTTGGCGCATTGCGATCCTTTTTTTCGCGCTCGCGTTTCGTTCCGCATCCCTCTCTTTATGGTGAATTACACTGGAGTTTCGGTCGCTGCCGTGGTCGGGCCCAACACGGCGGCGGCGGCGGCTCGGATTTCCTTTCGGAGTCGGCTGCTGCTGCCGTTGCAGTATTCTCTCGATGTGACCACAAGCTATATTGGACCTGTGAGTTTAATGGTTTTCGCCTTATCGTCGAGTGTACTGGTTCTCGAAAATTCGCGTGGAGCGAGCAAACTTTCGGAAGTATAAGATATAAGGAGATGAGGCGGTTTTACCGTTCAGGATTTTAAAATTTTATATTATACAGAGAGAAGTGCGGTAGAATTGATTAGGGGAGGATATGTCTCGAGATATATACTTGACGGATGAATACGAATTGTGAGTTGAAAATATATGGAGTCGTCCCACTCGCCTAGACGAGAATCTAGATTAAGAGTGCATTCGACACTCGACGGAGAAAATAGAATTGATTTTGCTTCGATCTACTCGTGATGCACTACTCTCCCTCTTGGAATAAAAGTATGTATATCACAGCTGTGAATATAAAGCGTGTCGCGTCTTCTCGCATCGCAACTCCTCGTCGACACACACGACTCGTTGATCTAGATACATACAAATAAGTATAAATCGAAGCCTCAAACGACGATCTCCAAACTATGCGTTGACAGACGTAGCCCGTGCTGTATATACACTGGCTCATTCCCATTCGATTCGAATCGTTCGTCGTCGCATCGATCGCACGACTCATCTCTCATCGTGTATCACAATGTCGAACGCAAGTATATTAAATACAATCGGTGCCACGAGCCATATTACAGCCTTTACAGAGTCGATCTAACGAGTCGAAAATTTTCCCGCGACAAAGATTCTCCTCCTCCTCCTCCAACTACTATACATGTACCTCTCGCTTACAGTTCATCCCGCGAGAGAGAAGAGAAGACAGCAGCGCATCGTAAATCGCCTCGAGCCCATCGGTCCCAGCTCTCTCTCTCTCTCTTTGAATATACTCGCTGCAGCAGCATCGTCAGCAGTCATGCAACGGGGAAGAGCCGCGAGAGAGAGAGAGAGAGAACGAAGAGCTCGTTCCATAGCACTCGTTCCCACAAGTCCCGGCGCGCGCAGCTGCGGCGCGCGGCATTTTTAAATTTCATCGCTGACCGACAGTAGCTAGTGTGCCGAGTATACAGGTATATATATACACGCCGAGTCCGGCTTCTGCGGGGAATACACACAAGTATAGAATACGTATATATGTATAGAGGAGAGTATGTACCCAGTGCACGCGCGGCTACGTACTAATTGCACTAATGCGGCGGTCGTCGCGCTGTTTGCTCGACAAAGCACTCGAACTTGAAAGCTTCTTGTATTTGCAGCCTCCTTTATATATTTTCTTCCGTCGTGGAGTAAGTGCGCGGTCACGAGCTACATATAGAGGCTTACCCGCTGCTGCTGCTGACTTTCGACGAGCGAGAGCTACGCTACTTTTCCTTTTTATTTCTTTGCGAATATGGCTTTGCGGGTGTAGCTGTGCAGTGTACATGAGTGTGTCCAGGAAATTTCGGAATTCAACTCGGACGGAAAAGTTGCAACAAATTTTCGTGAAGGCACGCCTACCAGACCTGTTTTTTCTCGTTCCTTATAGGTCATTCTGAAAGAGAAAAAGCTCGCGTACATGGCCGATTGTAGGGTATATACTATATTTTCCGGAGTCGAATAACGAGAAATAATTAAAAACTAAGAATTCATAGATTTTCTTTCTCGAAAACTATGAACTTTTAAAAATATTAGAACAGAAATGTCTTAAAATTCATCAAAGAATGCTCCGAAATTTTTTCAGAATTTATAAGGACGTTCTTCGAAATTTCGATTTTTTTGGATTTTCGAAAAATCAAAAATTGTATCGGATCAATCTGAAAAATTTCAGAGCATTCTTTGATAAATTTTAAGACAATTTTTTTCTAATGAAATTTTTGTAAATGTCCACAGTTTTCGAGAAAAAATCCATGAAGTCTCTTCTTGTTAATTATTTCTCGTTTTTTCGAGTCGTTTTTGCTCCGGAAAAAAGTATATCCTATGATCAGCCATGTTAAGGAACGAGATAAAGCAGGTCTGGTAAGTGTGCCTTTTCCGTCCGAGTTGTTTCCGAAATTTCCTGGACATTCTCATATAGAGGCGAACGCACTCGATTAAAATCGCGAAACGATCGTGTGCAGATATAGACTTGCCTATTATACAATATAGATCTCGATTGACAAACTAACGATTGACGATACAAATCGTCGTATAAACGAATCGTGCGGCCAATCATAACGTTTCAAACTGCACTTTCTATACTATAGACACTGTGTATATGCAATTCGCTGAGAAAAGCCTCGACGATTTATCGTTGTTTTAACGCACAATGAAACCTATAAATTCGTTGGGGGCTGCTCTTCTCCGCTCGGATTTTCCACACTTGCCAAAACACTCGGCGAGACAACCTATATTATACACCCTATAGAATCGCGCGAAAATCTTTTGGCAGTGCGCGCATACCGCTGACTGATCGCCGGCCGGCATTTCTCCGTCGCGAGTTCGCGAAAGAGATAACTGCGGGGGCTCTATTATCGTTGATTAATATCGCCTTAGAGAATATATCTGCCAGATGCTGCGTGTCCCTCGCGCCATCTCTATATTTACGCGCGGGAGAGAGATACACTCGGGTAAACAGATTTATTTATATAACGCGCCGCCGCGAGAAAGTTATCAGACGCTGCGCTCGCGGTGTATATATATAATATGTATATTATTGTATATGTCGAATTTCAAAAAGTAAATGCACTTTGCTTTGGTCTAGAAATCGAAAATTTTTTTTTAAATCTAGAGCGGTTTCGGACCGATCCGAGGACCGATCAGACTTTCTTCTGTAACCCGAAAGATAGTCAAAAATGCAGAGGAACGTGGAAAAAGTTACTATAGTAACCATATTTCTGAGCCATTTTACACTGTTTTTATAAAAAATGCGTGAAGACACTGGAATAATAACAATTACGAATATTTCCGAGGCACCAATAAAATTTCAAATCACACTACAATAAAGTATTTTTATAGAGCTTTAATTTAAAATAAATATACTAACATTCGATGTTCTGATCAAAAGTTATGTCCGTTAAAAAATATATACAATATACATATTATATAAATATATATAAATCCCAATAGCCGATTTTCTCTTTTTTCTCCATATTCCACTCCATGTTAAATTTTCATATTCTGTATTTTCCATGTTCCTCAGCATTTTTTATCATCTTTTGGCTCACAGAAAAAAGACCCATTGGTCCGAAAGCTCTAGCTTAAAAAAATTTATTTTCGAATTCTAGACCAAAGAAAAGAGCATTTATTTTTTGAAATTCCACACATGCGTTCTCTCTCTCTCTCTCTCTCTCTCTCTCTCTCTCTCTCTCTCTCTCTCTTTCTCTCTCTCTCTTGGGCGGTGTGTAGAGAAATTGTAGAGTAAATTTTACCAGACTGTTTGGTAATCTGATCACAGACTGCCAATACCAAAAAAATGATCATACTTTTTTGTAAATTTTACTGATAAAACGGCAAATTTTACTAAAAATGTAGTAAATTTTAGAAAAAATGCAGTAGAATTTACAAAATAGTATGACAATTTTTTTTATATTTATAGTCTGCAGCCGGATTACTAAACACTATGGTAAACTTTACTGTATGTACGGTAAAATTTACTCTTTATTTCTCCGCAGTGTATAGTGGCCAGTCTGTGATCGGATTACCAAACAGTATATATGGCAAATTTTACTCTAAAATTTCCGTCCGTGTACTTCCAGCGCTAAACGACGTATCATATGCGCGCGAATTACGAGAAGCGGCCCGAGAGAGAAGTAAAGGGAAATGCGCCGCAGCCGACGACAATTGTTGCGCTCGCGCGCGCGCGAGAAATCTCTCTCTCTCTCTCTCTCTCTCACTCTCTCTCTCTCTCGAAAATCCGCGATGTATATTAACTGTCGCGGCGGCGTCAACGCCGAGGTGCGCATCGATCATCCTTACTCCGCTGCAGCAGAGCAGCTGCGCGCGGCGAACTGAATTTTAACGAGATAAGTATACCGGGCGGCGGAGTATATATATATATATATATATGTATGGCAGCGCCGACGAGACTGAGAAAGAGAAAAATGTGTGCGTGGAGAGGGCACCGCAGAGGAGGAAGTTGCGAGTTGTCGCCTGTATACACACGTACACACATATATAGTGTGCGAAACGAGTGTGTGGCGCGCGAAAAACAAAAGACGATGAAGGAAATCGAGGTGCGCGTATATATACATATATACACATAGTGCATATATACGTTTATGTATAATATACACACACACACAGGATTATATATATACACGATCGATCGCTCGGCGCGCGGTTAATTAATCTATATACTTTAAAAGGTGGCGAACAATCTTGCATCTCCGATAGCGCACTGATGCAGCGTATATTGGCAGACCCGAGAGTGAGAGAGAGAGACTATAATGGATCTCTATACAGAGACTGTGTCTCTGCCCCGCGCTTGGAATGAGATGCGTATATACGCATATATATATATATATATATATATATACACACACACACACACACACACACACACACACACACACTTATATACGCGCACGTGTATATCTATACGTATACATAGGCGCGAGAGCGGGCGATATTCGATTTATACATTCAGTACTGGAAGTGCGTCTCCGCGCGTGAAGCGACGTATAATATATCCCGGTGAGACGACGACGACGACGACGACGACGAGGACGACGGCGCCAAGATATAAACCGGTTTAATAAATAGAGACGACGACTGCAACGCGCGACGCGCGAAGGAGGAGAGATATAGCGCTGCAGCCCGCCTATCCGTTAGAAAACGCTCGGAAACGTAAGTATACGTACACTTAGGCGATAGCCGATATACCATTAGTGTGTATACACCACATGCGCGTATATATATACGGCGCATACACAGTGTATATACTCGCCGGAGACGGACGGATATGTGTATAATGTATATATAGAGAAGAAGAAGTTCGGCGCACGAGCGAGTGCTGCGCTATGTAACGGAAATAACGAGACTCTCGCGCGTCTCTTCGATATAACGCATACACATACGCATCTCTCTCTCTACTCCTGCAATCGAGTGTCTCTCCTACACTCGATATCCCTCTTTCTTTTTCACGCGCAACGCGTACACGATCTCGGCGTTTAATCTCGAGGCGACTCTCGTCCTCCGCATATGCACACACACACCTCCTCCGCGTATTATCGAGAGATACGTATATAGCGCCGAGACGAGCTCTCGCCGACTAATTCGTTAAATTTCATAATTAATATACATATGTATATACGTATATAAATTTGACGGCCGCGCGCACTAGCAAAAGTTGTTTTACTCCCGCGGGATACGATCGTTTAGCTCCGATAATTATACTCGGCGGACCGATACGGTTTAGCGTACTTATATACGAGAACTAGTTAATTTTACGACCGGGTGTGTGTATATACCGCCGCGGACATGGACGCTGACGTCCGCTCGCTGATATACGTATATATATGTTTTCTTAGGGGCGATTGCCTCAGTTTGTACATGTACTGTGTGCGCGCAATGTAATACACAGTGCGTATATGTGTGTATATATGTATAACTGTGTATCCCGTATAGGTATATATATAACGATCGGATATATCGTGTACATGTATATATACGAATATGTACAATCGTACCGTTTCTGCGGCTGCTTACACACACACACGTAGACGTCAAAATTCTTATCGATCCTCGACGAGCTCGGCCACTCGGCGCATACCGACTAATTAATTTAATCGATCGCTCGCGATAATATGCGCGTTCGATCGATATTGATGAAATCTCGGGTGTAGATACGCACGGAGCCGCGCTCGTCTAGTCTATCACTCGGAATATATAGTTATAAGCTTTTATTATGCCTATCTGCGGCCTGGCTAATGACCCAACTATGACTTTTTTTCATTCTCTGTGGCAGGCGAGAGAGAGAGAGAAAAAGACAGAGAAGAAAAAAAGGTATTTTAATGTTCGCGGTAAGTATAACGTTGCGAATTTAATTTATGTGCATTGGCGGCATTGGCGCGCTTTACGATACTCCATTTATTTTTCATTATTTCCATCTGTTTGTGTACTATTATTATCGTGAAATTATATATTTCGCGCCCGAGTGTCTCCAGACGCTTTGCACACGCGTCGAACGAATTAAAAACGCTTATGCTCGAGTACGTCGCGGACGCGGATAAAAAAATGCAAAATCCGCCGCGTACAGGAATTAATCTACTTTCCACTATGTGCGTAGAACAACAAAACTCGCGGTACAGACGTATACACGCCGTGTTTTCTATTAATAACCGCGCAACTGCGTGTATACACTAAGAAAACTGAATATCAAAATTTAATATATATATCCTAAAGATTACTATATAAAATAGGAACCACGTGATATACTTTCGCTGTATTAAAAATTACTACACTATATAGTAAAAATTGATTTTGAAATAGTAAATTTTATGATTTTCACAAATGTATTTAATGGCATAATCTGCATGAAAAAATAATTCTTTTCTTATGTTATTTTCCTTACTGGATTGTCTTTTTTTAAGTTGTGTTTGTCTTTACATTTGTTGACAAGTATATCGCAGTTAATGATTGCATCTAATTTAACACCCCCCCTCCCTATTACATTCGCTATTGAACCTAACCTAACAACATATTCGCAGACCTGAGTCGCTCGCTATTTCGCTGTTTTGGCGGTCATTTACGCTAATTGACCTTATATATTAATCATCTACTATTCTTGTCGCTTGCGAGTTGTAGAAATCCGCGACGCCACCTAGGCACGAAGTAGGAACTTATGTTCTTTCTTAAAAAAATTTGTGATTTGGGCGGGACTTTCAGAAAAACTTTTTACTATTTTCTATCTTCAAATTTACAGAAATATGTTTCAAAAGTTAAGGAAACGTTTTTTACTATTTGAAATAGTAAAAAATAGTCAGGGTACATTAATAGTCAGTATTAAACATATTGAAATACCCATTTTGCAAAGTAATTTTTAGGGCATATATATTAAATTTTAATATTCAGTTCTCTCAGTGTATAACTAAAATGACGAAAGTAATTCGCAGAGCTGCGGAAGAGTGAGTGATTTCAGGAGTTTTTCGAGCGTATTCGACGGGAAAGCTTTCGACAAAAGGCGCCGCGCGTATCGCGCGAGTAAATTTATTCGCGTCTCGCGCCGAGGGAAAAAGTGTGCGGTCCGATACGAATTTCTCCTCGGCAATATAGCTCTGAGAGCTTATTCAGGCCGGCGTCTCGTATAGTCCCCGGCTTCATCGCGGCCGTTTAATAAACATAGGTCGTCGCCGTCGATCCGCGTACGTATATACACGCATATATAGGCGCTTATATATCTAAAGGAAAAGAGAAGGAAGGAGAGCGCAATAGTCAGCGAGTCTATAAATCGGAATATATAAGGCAAATAGACGTGTCCTATGGACCATATCTCGCCGGGTGATCTTATGCGAGTGTTGTTTCTTCCTTTTCTCCCCGGCTCTCTCGTGTGTTTCCCCCTTGTGCGGCGACCGCAGCAGCGCCACGGGGCAATTCAATTTCCACGGGGTTGGCTCTCGCTCTCGATAAATGTGTCACTTTCCCTTTCTTTATTGCTAATTGCCGCTCGCCTATGTATGTATATATATAGTTCATACTCGATCCCGCTCTCCGCGACTCACTTCTCGGAGTGCGCGTGTGTTCCTCGTGCTGGAGAAGCTCGAGGGCGTCTCTCGAGGGCAGATTTGTTTTTCGAAAAATTATAAGCGCGCATTTTTTTCCCTCAGTGTCCCTCGTGCACGCAGAGGCGAAATGATTTGCCGCAGAGCAATGGGGGAGACGAAGGAAAAGAGAATTTTTTTCGCGAACATGTATTTCTCGTTATGAATGGGGGAAAAAAGTTGTATAACTCAATGTATGGAATCGTATAACTTTGTTTTTGTAGAAAACAACACAAAATATTAAAGCTTCGAGCTTTTGGTAGAATGAATTAACAGACACATTTATTCTTTATTATTTATAAGAGTGCTTTATCTATTTCTCAAAAAACGTTTTATGTTTTATTATAATTAATTGACGAACACTTCATTATTTCCAGAAATCGAGTTCCGGCACTTGCGTTATATAAGAACGTTTTAAAAAAATTTTATGCATGAGAATAAAATGAAATAATAACGATGTATTTTTTTTTCACAAAAATATAGTTAATAAAGGTATACTTTGTTCCATAAAAATAATTTTGCTACATCTTTTAGATACTTATGCTTAGATAGCTAAGCTAATTTTTAATTTTTTAACCTTATGTTAAAAAGAAGATATAGGCATATAGCATAGGAGTAGTGCTGCTAATTAATCGAACTTATAAAAAAAGGCCCATAAAAAAGGGTATAGAGTATTTTCCCATTCTTTTCGACGAAAAAGATTTTTTCCTCTCTCTCTCCCTATCTTTCACAACTCGACGCCAATAATAACGACGATAAAAAGTAGCATCGCATATATTGCAGCCATCAGGCTTATTATATACACATCGCGTGTGCATTACATTTGCGCGTGGGATCGAGGTGAACGCCTAGAATTTCATTGGCACATTGTCGCGCTTGATTAAAAAATATTGATCTCACACCTATAGCGAGAAAGACAGACGGCAGAGAGAGAGGGAGAGAGAGACATACGGCGGCACAGAAGTGTTATAGGCTAGAACCTACGGAGAATGCATAAACAAGCTCGGCATTGCAAAATTCTTCGTCACGCCCATTATAAGCTCGTCGCTCGTATACGAGAAACGCAGGAACGCTTATACTTGCGCTTATGAAAAACTGCTTGTGTTCTACATACTCAACTTGTTGTGTACCCAAGACAGTCGAATGATCGAGAAGAAGGTGAAGAAAAGTTGTTTTGTTAAAATTTTCGAATTTTCCAAGCCGCAGCTGCTGCTCCGCGGCTACCGACGAGGAAAGCTCGACTTGCGCTACTCGCGCGAGAGAACGAACGGAAGATGTATGCGTATACGTTTATGTATTGTATGAATAGAAGTAGTTTCGTAATTTTTTTTACTTATTTTTATTTTTGTTTTTAACGTCTAGGAAATATACTCTCTAAATATTTCGGAGTGATTTTCGTCACACTTTTTCGAAGTGATTCGTAAATGACTCAAATTTGAGTGATCTACCGCTCCTTTCGGGTGATTTACTGTCACACCTTAATTATGATCGAGTGATTTAATCTTTCGAAACTTCAGTGTGATAGGTTTTGTTCGAATTACTCTGAAAAAGAGTGAAACTACGATGCGTTGCTTTCTGTAAAGTGCGGGACCTCGTTGCCAGCTGCATGTGCCTAAATCTGGGCTTTGTTTAAATAATTATTGTGCCGCACGGGAATTTATCAAGAATATAATGTCTCTAATTAATGTGCTGCCAGATGCAAGTAAAGTATTCAGGTTTTTGTGTGATTTTGGGCTATAAAATGTGATAGAAAAGTTTTGAGGTTAGAGGTTAGCTTATCAATGACAATAGTTTTATAACTGATTTGTTCATGATGTGTGATGGAAATGTTTATTAGTTTCGAATACCCAAAATGTAGTATTTTTAATTACAGTGTTTGAATTATGAATACAATTTATGTTTTATTGCATTTGCAATTCCACGGGGGGATCCTGAATACCCTATTCGAGAGTGAAATTCGTCACTCAATTAGAGTGAATAAATCACTCTTTTCAAAAGTGACTTATCACTCTATTCCGATAGGCTCAGTTTTGTCTGGATAGAAAGAGTGAAAAATCACTCGATTCGAGTGGAAAATCACTCCGAAATATTTAGAGAGTAATCTACAATTTCTCTAATCGGCGGCAAACGAGTCTCCTGACCAACAGCACTTGCTCGATTATCAATAATATTTCGCCTATATATGAGTGTGTCCAGGAAATTTCGGAAACAACTCGGACGGAAAAGCTGCAAAAAATTTTCTTGAAGGTACACCTACCAGACCTCTTTTTTCTCGTTCCTTAGGTCATTCTGAAAGAGAAAAGCTCGCGCCCATGGTCGATCGTAGGGTATACTTTTTTCCAGAGCAAAAATGACTCGAGAAAACGAGAAATAATTAAAAAAAGAGAATTCATAGGTTTCTTTTCTCGAAAACTACGGACTTTTATAAAAATTTCATTAGAACAAAATTGTCTTAAAATTTATCAAAGAATGCGCTGAAATTTTTCAGATTCATCCGATACAATTCTTGATTTTTCGAAAATCCAAAAAAATCGAAATTTCGAAAAACGTCCTCACAAATTCTGAAAAAATTTCGGAGCATTCTTTGATGAATTTTAAGACATTTCTGTTCTAATATTTTCAAAAGTTCATAGTTTTCGAGAAAAAAAAATCTATGAATTCTTAGTTTTTAATTATTTCTCGCTATTCGACTCGTTTTTGCTCCGGAAAAAGGTATACCCCGCGATCGACTATGTACGCGAGCTTTTTCTATTTCAGAATGGCCTAAAGAACGAGAAAAGACAGGTCTGGTAAGTGTGCCTTCATGAAAAATTTTTGCAACATTTCCGTCCGATTTTTGCGAAATTTCCTGGACATACTCATATATGCCGTATAGTAAAAAATGTAAACTATACGGTATATAGAAGTATATATATGTATTAAGATATACACACATGCATATGCATATACATATATATGTGTATAAAAGCAACTATCGCAAGCGGGCGCGGAGCGTTATAAAGACGCTATAAACACCGCAGAACGACAGCGACGGCGACGCGTCAACTGACACGTCTTGGCACGAGATTCGAGAGAATAAGCCGCGCGCGGACATTCGGAATATAAACGACTTCACGTGTGGCCTTCGCTGATTTTCTGCGGAATTAACGACGTCGGACGCGTCGCCTTTTCTTCCCTCTCTCTCTCTCTCCCTCGACTATTGGGAAATTGACAGGGTGAACTCAATTTTCTCATCTCTAATTTCTCTCCGCTCATTTTCTTCGTATACGACCGATTATCCTAGAAAAATGCACTTTTCGAGGTCCAAAAATCGAAAATTTTTGTTTTATAAGCTAGAAATTTCGGATCTGTGGGACTTTCTTCTGTAAGCTGAAAAATAGTCAGAAATGCAGAGGAACATGGGAAATATAGAACATGAAAATTTAGGAGAAAAAAAATCGGCTATTCGAATTTTTATTTATTTATTTTGTTTTAAACGGACATAACTTTTGATCGGAGCATCGAATCTATGCATATTTTAAAAAAAATTAAAGATACTTTGTTGTACTTCATTGTAGTGCAATTTGAAATTTCATTTGTGTGCCTCGGGAACATTCGCAGTTTTTATTATTCCAGTATTTTGACGCATTAATTTTTTGTAAAAGAAAAGCGTGAAATGGCTCAGAAATATGCGGTTACTATAGTAACTTTTCCCAAGTTTCTCCACACTTTTGACTATCTTTCGGCTTACAAAAGAAAGTCTGATCGGTCCGAAACCTCTAGCATTAAAAATAATTTTTCCATTTCTCGTCTCCCGAAAAGTGCATTTATTTTTTGAAATTCGATATATGCGTTTTTAAAAAAAATGTGCATCGATCGGATCGATGTCTATCCGTTGATTCGCTCTCTTTCTCTCTCTCTCTCTCTCCCTTTTGGGCGGTGTGTTGTACGGAGAGAAATTGTAGAGTAAATTTTACCAAACTATTTGGTAATCTGATCACAGACTGCCAATACCAAAAAAAAAACCATACCTTTTTATAAATTTTACTGATAAAACGGCAAATTTTCCTAAAAATACAGTAAATTTTAGAAAAATATAAGTACGGTAGAATTTACAAAACAGTATACGGTAATTCTTTATTACGTAAGTATATAATAATCTACATTGTATATAACAATTTTCCCATTTCTCGACCCCCGAAAAGTCCATTTTTCCACGAGAATCGTTCATATACATACACATTTATCTCCCATACACTTTTTCTCCCCTCTACGCCTCGCGAACTCTCACAGTCCCCCCCACACGTATCTCTATGCACACAACATAATAACGCGCGCAATCACCCGAGCGTTTAATAAACAATTAACGGCGTGACGATGGCGCGAGCCGACAATCAATAACAATAATTAGACGTCGCGCTGACGCCGTTAAAAAGCTCGTCCCGCTTCGGGCTGTTTAGCGCGCGCGCATCACTGCATTGGCGGCTAAATCACACTGTATATCACTACGAACGCGCGTCTCTGTTTACAAACAGCGGGGAGAGGCTCATCAGGCGAACGAACAACATTTTCCGCGCGCGCAGCGTAATTAGCATATTTTCAAAGAGCGCACAATATATACTTAGCGCCGGCGCTCGTCGCGCGACGATGTGCGCGTGTAATCGCGAGGAGCGTCTCGCCGCGCGTTGTGTATACGCATTTGCCGTACGCGAGCTGAGCTATTGCCTTGCCAATTTCATAAAGCATGGCTTTATGCGCGCGCGCGTATATTGGAGAGTTTTCCTATGTGTATTCGTATGAGGCATATTACGCGCCTGTCGTTGGATAACGTGGACGAGGTTTTCGCGTCTCGCGGTAGATTATTTTGGCGCAAATATATAATTGTCAATATATAGTTTGCTGTGTGTGTGTATAGTCGGAAAGTTTGTTCGCGCGCGTATATACTTGTGGCTTTATTACATACCTGTACACAGGAGCTTTGGGTTTTGTATCGATAGTACTTATGGCTGGGGATTTATATACTATGTATAATATATGTGTACTACTGGCTGTGAGACAAGCTTCTTCGTCCCTTGTTGTATTAGTGTTTTATTATATTGTATATAGCTTGAGCGATCAGCGGGGATTTTATTTAAATTACAATCGGATTGCTCCACAAGGTGCTCGACCTATATAGTTAATTATTACATGTATATTTCTATTAATTCGTATACCCTGATAGGAACTTATAGGATAAATTATAGCTAACTCGTAAAGAAATTAGCTAATTTATCGTTAAGTCTCGACCAGGATATAGGATTGTATCCTGCCAAGAATTGTTTTAAATTTTTACACGACCGCGCGACACGAGAATGAGTCTCACAGTTTGATCGTCGAAAAAACGGCTCAATTTTTCATTGAGCGGATTAAAACTTTTTGAAAAAATTCCTCTTGAACAAACAACTGTAGAAAAAACGTCCTTTTCTTCGATTTATCGTGCACTTTTGTCTCGAGTTATTTTCAACGAAAATAGCTTGTTATTCGACTGTATCAAAGAACGTCTTCTCCCGGCGATCGAGCCAAAATTTTTTTTGTGAAAATCTCTTGCACCGATATACGATGTGCGACGACAAAGTAAATTTGGGTCCGATGTGTGCATAAAATACGCGCGGCGGGCACTTATTGAAAAATCGCTAAAAACAGTTTTTTGGCCACGTCTCAAAATCTTTATAAACATCATAAAAAAACAAGTTGTACACGAAAAAGTTGTAAATTATTAAAAATTACAATTTGCCCGCAGATGCACGTGAATACTTACTCTCTAAATCTAAAACAGTGAAAATTCACTGTTTTTTTAGTCCATATTAACAATTTGAAAAAGTTATAATGGTACAACTGTGAACCAGTGAGTAATCACAGTTTAATGGATTTAAAAAATGAATCAATTGAACAAGTGTAGAAGGACTACCTAAAATAGTAAATACGAACATTCAAATAGTGAATAAAAATCATACTTAGGAAAATAATATACGTTAGCTGAAATAGTGAAAATAGTGTGTGACCCTAGTAACAGGAGGCTAAATGACATAAATTTTTGCTTATTCTACAAGCTCATTGTTAGCTAGTTAAATAGTAAATTTTTCTCAAATTAAATAATAAAATTTCACTTTTTCTGGGTGGTGGATTCTTCACTTGAATAGTGAATTTTTCGGATGTTAAAAATGTATAAGAACCGAAAATTTCACTTCTCTTAAAGTCGTTATGACTCATTGGAAAAATAGTAAATTTTCAAGTTCACCTTTTGCTAAAGTGATTATGTACTGGATAATCAGTGTTTTAGTGACAATTTAAAGAAACACTTTCTATTGTTCGAATCAGTAAATATTTGCTAATTTGATAGTAAACCCATGGAAATGAGCAAAATGATAACTCATTTCATAAACAGCGACTGTTAACTACGTACTATAGCGAATTATAATTTTTACAACAATGCACCGTATTAATTCCTGAATACTCACTAATTTGTAAAATGATATTTTTTGTACTACCTGTAAATAGCGAAAAATTTCACTGTTTGGGAGGTTAACATTATTTAACTATGAGAAATAGTAAATTTTTCGCTGTTTCAGATTCAGATAGTAAGTATAGAAAGCGTCGCACTGACGACAAGTCGAAATTGAATTTCCCTGTATAGAAAAAAAGAATCAGTTTTTTCCCTCAAGAATTGAAGAAAGCAGAAAAAAACCAACTGTGTAAGCAGCAGGGGGATGCGAAGAAAAAAAAACACGTCAAAGCACGAAAAGAACGCGCGAAGAAAAAAAATGTCTACATAGGAAGAGATTAGAAGAACATTAGACCGAAAGGTGAGAAAGTCGTCGGACAGCTGCGTGCGCTCGACGCCGCCGCAGCGGCCGACCGCAAGAGAAGAGCGAGAGAGAATAGCTCAATAAAACGAATTACATCTTTCCTTTTACAAGGCGTCTATATAAGGCAGGCCGCCATCAGTCGGAATCATCGAGAAAAATAAACGCTTTAATCCTGCCTCTCTCTCTCTCCCTCCGCTTATTGAAACTTTACGTTCGCGATTTGCGAGCCGAGCGAAAGAGGAGTATATCGAGAGAAAAAAGCCGTCGTCCTCTCCATACCACACCGCTGTATACGCGACCAGAGAGGATCTAGTCGTCTGTGTACCTGTATGTGTGCGTCTGTTGACGCCATTCACGTCCTACGATATATTTATGGATTCCCGTCGTCGTAGCCGAGCGAGTCGTGAATCAAGCGGCGCCTGCGAGCGCTAGGAAAGAAAGAGAGAAAGAGATAGAGAAAAAAAATGACGTTTAATAGAAGCGCGGCGGCCCTTCCCGCTTTTCCTCTCGCCGTCGCCGCCGCCGCTTCGCGACGCAACGCATACGCGTATTATGGGGCGTAGTTGTTCTCCGCGCGCGCACTCGATATTATCATTGCAGGCGCGCGCGAGCTGCAAATCATCGACACTCTATCCCGGAGGCGGTCGACAATTAACGTCTCTTTCGCGGCTTACGTACGGCGGCCACCGGGATTTTCTTTCTCTATTATATCTCGCTCGCGCGGCTGACTGATGATGCGCGCGATTTCCTTCGTGTGAGCGTGTGGTCCCTTTGGACCCTTTCTTTTTTTTTGCTGTGTGTATGGGCTGAATTTTTGGAGCGGAATGACACGTGTGCGCGGTGTGTATTACATGAGTGTGTCCGTAAAATTTCGGAAATAACTTGGACGGAAAAGCTGCAAAAAAATTTCTTGAAGGCGCACCTACCAGACCTGGTTTTTTCTTGTTCCTTAGGGTTATTCTGAAATAAAAGAGAAAAAGGTCGTGTATACGGGCGATCATAGGGTATACTTTTGTCCGGAGCGAAAACGACTGAAAAAAACGAGAAATAATTAAGAAAAAGAGAATTCGTAGATTTTTTTCCTCGAAAACTGTGGACTTTTAAAAATATTTCATTAGAACAAATATGTCTTGAGATTCATCAAAGACTGCTCCGAAATTTTTTTCAGATTTTTTAAGGACGTTGTCGAAATTTTGATTTTTTTTTTTGAGTTTAGAAAAATCAAAAATTGTATCGGATCAATCTGAAAAAATTTCAGAGTATTCTTTTGGAATGACCTAATGAACGAGAAAAAACAGGTCTGGTAAGTGTGCCTTCAAGAAAATTTTTTGCAATTTTTCCGTCCGAGTTGTTTCCGAAATTTCCTGGACACTCTCATATATAGGCGAAATATTATTGATAATCGAGCAAGCGCTGTAGGTCAGGAGACTCGTTTGCCACCGATTAGAGAAATTGTAGATTATATTTCTTTGGCGTTAAAAATAAAAATAAAAATAAGTGAAAAAAATTACGAAACTACTTCTATTCATCGTTTCACCGTTCTAGACGATCGACCAATGCAATTTTTGGATAACGATATGAATTGGCTCTATTCAATATATAATCGCTGCCTCTCTTTTACAGATTGAAATATAATCGAACGTCGACAGGAGCTTGCGCAGTTTTTTTTTCCGGAATTGACAATCGAGCTTTTGTAATCAAGCTCGTTGTCGCCGATGCGCCTCGACGCGTATTATAAAACTAACTTTCGCATATGCGCATCGCCGCAATTTCCCGTATATATATAATATATATATTCATACGTCGACTCTATCTTTTTCGCGGGCTCGAAAAATTACGCAAGGACAAGGCATAAAAATACCGACACGTCGTAAAGAGTTTCGTGTAATAAACCGCTAACGGAATTCTCCTCTCCAGGCTATACGCGACAAGCGCAATCCGCGCGCACGCACCTGATTGAACGTCCAGACTATCTGTGTGTGTATATATATGCACGTGTAAAGGATTGCGAATTAATAAGCAATGAAATTATAATTCATTATGGAGGTGTCGCGACGATCATTGCCATAATGACGATGTAATTTTTTTCCCCTTTTTTTACCCCCCTCTCGACTACCAATTCTTTTAATTCTAATCCTGTGCGAGGAATGTAGTTCTACGCACGCAAATGATACACTACTTTTTTTTTATTTTTAGTTTTTTTTTTTGGTTTTACACAATTTTGCACTTCGACCGCAAACTTGTAGTTGATTAACGAAATAAATTACCGATCGGCCTTCAATTGCTGTATGTATATAAGATAATATCGTGCACCACATCTACGATTTCTATGTATAGCTGCAGTTTTATTGTTGTTCTCGATTAAACCACCGGCGGAGTGCAATTTCTGTACAGGTTTTTTTAATCGCCGTGAAAAAAACTTTGCTATTCATAGATATGTAAAGTTAGTAAATATTATGAGGTGCGAAATCGAAATATTTCAACAGTTTATTTTTAATTTAAATAAAACATGGATCTTTGCGAGTGTACAGTTTTAGTCCGTTTCGCAAAGAATTGAAGACATTTTTGTTCTTCCAAAGATCAGAATACCACAGCATTCGGGATGCTATACTCATAATTGCTCTGTAACATTATGTGGTTAAATATTTTGCGACATGCAGCGCTTTGTTTAACGAATTGTAAAGATACTTTCGAGTGATTTAAGTTAAAAAGAGACTTGTTATCATTGTTTTGATGTGAGATCGATTTACAAACATTTACGACTTTAACCCAGATTCGCATACCCTCCTATAATGAGCATGTTTTAGATAACGATGAATACAAAAAAAATAAATTTGAAGATTGTTGAAGCTTTCACAACTTTTTATTCCATTTTAAACGTCGAAAGTAAAACTGTACAAGTTAGCCCCCCCCCCCCCTCTGTCCCAATGTTATCTCGACCAAACTCTCGCGTATACTAAATCTGATATCTGATACGCAAAAATTTGCCTTATTTACGACCGAAAATTAATAATAATTCAATGATAGGGAAGAAACATTAAACCACATGGATTATACCAATATATCAATACGTATAAGCGCACAACATCGGACACAAGGTCAAATTGATAATTTAATATATGAAAACTATAAGTGAGGTATCGAATCCATAAATTTTCTATAATACATCCAGTACTTATGAACCAGAAAAATTGCCGCGATTACCAATTCTCGCGCGGTACGAACAGTATAATTTCTAGTAGGAAAATCGTTATATTAGCGCTTAGCGCGGCAGCCGCGTAAAAAGCTCGTTCCGACCGTTAGAACGAATATGATTTCTCGGCTTTTCCCCCCCAACAGCCTATACGAGCCTCTCCGGTGTGGGAATGATTCATTGAGCCGGCGCAAGAAAATTAAAAATCCGAATAATCCGTATAGTATAATAAATCGAGAGAGGCGGCAGCGAAGTATTATATAGCAAATGAAGAGGTAAAAAGTCAGGTGAGGTGAGAATCGCGACGGTACTTACTGCATATGGGTGATTTCGTCAAAAGTTGTAGTTTTAGCATATTT
Organism: Philotrypesis tridentata; assembly: GCA_018906965.1. NCBI lineage: Eukaryota > Metazoa > Arthropoda > Insecta > Hymenoptera > Pteromalidae > Philotrypesis > Philotrypesis tridentata. Next base: position 7,613,329 of record JACCIB010000006.1, read on the forward strand.
TAGCACCAAAAATCTGACTACACAAAAGAATTAGATTTGAGGGTAACTAATGGCTGTTTCGAGTCAAACGTACTATAAAAAAACAACTACAGATACGGAATAAATTATTTGGTGAGCAAATTACTATTGTTGACGCCACGGTAATGATATTTGGCCACTAAATCGAATGGTGTAAGGAGCGGTTAACAAGTACGCAAATATCCTTGTGTACCGTTGTTAGTGTTGCTATTTGCTATATTTTTCAGCTACTTAGTTACATATCTGAATCCCAGCAGCATTGTCATTAAAAATATTGTCGTTGGTGACAAGCCGCACGATAATTACATTTGGGTCTTATATTCTGCAATCATTTATATATAGCCTTGAAAAATCTCTCAGGTTGTATTTGACCTTGTTAGGTACATTTAGTACAACAATTTCATCTTCTTTCCAAGTCCGAAAAATTTCAAAAAGACGGTTTTTAGGGGGACGACATCAAATCTTCCATTTTTATTGAAATCACCCATATATGAGGCTCTTATAGGAGGGTACTAGCGAAAAAATGGTCGATTTATCCTAAAAAAATATTGTCAACTGTTACGTGCAGTAATGTCATGTATACATCGTCATTTGAGGTGGGAAAGTCGGGAGCGTGCGCTAAAGCCCGTCTTTTGGATTACGCATACCCCCAAAATCACATAATACGTCACACACACACACACACACGTCAGGATCAAACGAGCCAGCGGTGAAAGACCGTCTTTCTCCCGTTTTCACGGCTTTTATTCGGTAGATTATATATACACGGTCATAAGTAAGGCCGAAATTGCCGGAGCAGTTGCATTTCTCCGAAGGGGATAAGCCCCCCTTTTTTTCTCTCATTCCACACATTTATACCTCGACAATCCGCTGATGCCGCGCGTGGTTCCTTCTTTTATTCCTCGAAAAAATCGCTCGCTCGGGCTCTGCGCATTACGCAAAGCGCGAGCAACGATCCTTATCTGCCCTCCTCCCCCCGCCCTCCCGATAAAGCGAGAACGAAAAAATCGAACGATCTAAGCACACTCGGAAAGTATCGTGCGAACACCCGCGCTTTAACAATTCCAGGAATGTCTTTATCAGCATGTCTTGAGTCATTAATCTCGGCACACAAATCGTCGTGTGCAATCATATATATATATTAGCATTACAGATTAACGGCAGCACACTTCACATTATGTACGCACGCGCTGCACACCTGCTCGTCCCCGATGTATATAGATATATATTTGTTGGTATTATGTACAAGCTTCGTATTTTATTCGGTTATTGTATTTTTTAGATTTGCGGCTTCTTTATGCAAATATATAAAAGCCGACGCGTCTCCTTGGCTGCCTCGAATTATCGGAGTCACCGACGAAGCGTCCGAGAAGCTGCCCGATTCGTCAAGCCATAAGGCTCTCTCTGCCAGGTGTACGTGGAATTTGAATGTAAAACCGATGAATCGTGTGCGTGACCGATGAATTGAGTGCTAATACAATGCGGTTATGGAAACGATATTGGGCATATATATAAGAAGTATTTGAATTTTTAGTGCTTATTTATGAAATTTACGAACCGATTTGTGAAAGCTCGCGTAAAACTCAAGTAATGGGTTCGATTCAATTTATCACGATTATACATTTGAAATACGTTATGTTTGCGTCTTTTAATTTTTATTGATCAATTATTTTTCGAACTGAGCATGCGCATCATCCCCCCTCAAATGGTCATTTCTTCATCATTATTGTTCATTAAGCCGATATCGAATGCAATAAAAATAATTTATTTTGCTGATTAGAGAGCACGTTTTAAGTTTATCGGTATATTATTGCCGCGTTTATGATGTAGCGTTAATTTTATTCACATCACTCGACTCAACTGTAATAGCCACTGTACAAATATATATTTATATATATTCTCCCATAAATTTCATCAGCGAAATTCGCCTAATTATCACCTCCGGCATCGCTAAACTATTATTTTTCAGCAAAATACACTTTGTCCTCTGGTGGCATCTAATTTCTAAATAATAAATTCGCCGCCGGTTAATAACGATGTCGTCAAAAAAATTAAGATTCGAACGAAACACGCGGGAGTGTCGAATTGCTCAATAAAATCGGACAATATATGGAATCCCCCCCGAGCTGTTTGCGTATAAGGAAGAACATAACTGTGTGTGTGTGTGTTTGTGTGTATACATATACACGTCAGAAATGACTTTATTAGCCTGCGAGTAATAACGATCGGGGATTCTAGGAAGGGATTAATCGGCAAAAAAAGGGAAACCCCGAAGATATGGACTCCGGCAGAGCAGGATGCATCTCTTGTGCGCCACGCCACAAGGACTCGATGCATAAAATATAGAACGTAGGAATATATAGAATAATAAACGCTTATATATATGCGCGGCTGCTCCGGCGAAGATGACGATGACGACAACAACGAGTATGGGACGACGAGGAGGAGGAGGAGGACGACTCGAGCGGACGATGAAGAATTTAATCAATTTGGAGACTTGAAATTACAGGCCTGCCAAGTACGGACTTAATAGGATTCCTCGAAGGCGAAGAAAGCGAAAATGAGCCGATAATAGTTGGATAATCGAGCTGAGCCGATAAGTATGCGTGTAATACACCAAGTGTTCCATACACACACACACACACGGACACACCGTATAGGAGCAGCCGAGGTGTGGGACGATTTTTTGCACGCGTACACGCGCAGGAGATAGCGAGTGTCGCGACGACGTAGACGACGTACGTCGCGTAGGTGGTCGAGATCGCCGCGAAAGCGAAAAGAGCGGATAGGAGGGCGCGTGCGCGCAACGGAGGAAGGCGAATTTACGAGCGAACCGATCGGCAATATGCAAATTAATCAGGCGCTCGCTTCACGAGGAGGAGAGAGAGAGAGAGAGGGGAAGAAGACGAAGAGGAGGAGGAGGAGGACTGGCTCATATGCCTGCGATGCATAATTACAAAGAGCCGCGCGTAGAGCTCATGTTATTATATTTTATATTATATATTATACGAGTCTCCGAGTGAGTCGGGACATGGAACACTTTTATCTCGGGGGAGATCTCGGGAGAGCTGAGAAAGAGAGCTAACAACCCTATATATACCCCGTCGTCTCTATCGGGAGTCTCATGCCAAAAATGCATAGTTGAGTGAATTATGGGCGTATTAGTTAATAATTAATTAGTTTTCCCTTTTTCTCAATTTTACGGGTACGCGGAGATAAGAATTGTGCCGTAAATTCTACGATTTTTTTTATCGTGAATATTACTGAGTAATACGGTAATTTGATCACAGTAAATAGTAAAATTAAATAGTATATAGTGAAATTAAGAGGAAGATCGGTTAGAAGGTTACTTTATAGATGAAATTCGTCGCAGTTGCAGTACTTAAATAGTCGAAGGGTCCCTTTAGCTAAATTATAATTAGTGTATTCACAGATAATGCTTGTATTACAAAGATCGCAAATTGTCGCAAGTTTCACAAGTAACGTCATTACGCACGCAATTGAACTCACGCCTAACGAAACAGCCTTATCTACTAACCGGAGCGAAATTCTGTCACTTGCGAGTTTGTCGATACGCCATCTAGTGGCAGGATCTCTACTCACGGCATTCCAAATAAAAATTCTTATTCGTACAATAAATTGGTCACTTTTTACAGTTTGTGACGGAATTACTGTACTTTTTAGTAAAATTTCCCATGTTTTTAGTAATACTTACGGGACAATTTGTCTCCGTGTATGTACTTAAAGAAATCTTCCTATTATCACAATGTATTTGAGGCACGATTTTGACCTTGATATATACGCTTCCTTATCAACTCCGCTTCTCTGCATACAAAAGCCGATAGCGCGCACCTCTTCTCTTCTCGTCTCGTCTCGAGTCTCGCAGATCACAGCTGCGCGTCGTATATACGTATACAAAAGACACAGAAGAAGAATAAAATCAAGCAGAGAAGGCAGAACGTCAGCGGGTTAATTAAGCGAGACGACACCCGCATGGCGCCGGCGTCGCGCATTTCGGTAATTAAGCCCTCCGCGCTCGCGGCTAAGTATATGTACAAACAGTATGTATATGTCGAATTTCAAAAAATAAATGCACTTTTCGGGGGTCGAGAAAAGGAAAAATTAATTTAAAAGCTAGAGGTTTCGGACCGATCAGACTTTCTTCTGTAACCCGAAAGATAGTAAAAAGTGTAGAGGAACATGGAAAAGGTTACTAGCAACAATGCTACTGAGCCATTTTTAATTTTTTTTGCAAAAAATTAATGCGTCAAAATACTGGAATAATAACAATGTTTCCGACGCACCATTAAAATTTCAAATTATACTACAATAAAGTATTTTTATAGAGCTTTAATTTAAAAAAAAAATATACCAAGATTCGATGTTCTGATCAAAAGTTATGCCCGTTTGAAAAGATAAAATAATAAAAATCCGAATAGCTGATTTTTCTTTTTTCTATCCCATATACCTCCCCATGTTAAATTTTCATATTCTGTATTTACCATGTTCCTCTACATTTTTGACTATCTTTCGGGTTACAGAAGAAAGTCCCATTGGTCCGAAAGCTCTAGCTTAAAAAATTTCTTTTCGAATTCTAGACCAAAAAAAAGTGCACTTATTTTTTGAAATTCGTAAGGTATACTTTTTTTCGGAGCAAAACCAACTCGAAAAATGAGCAATAATTAAAAACAAAAGAGTTCATAGATTTTTTTCGCGAAAACTATGGACATTATAAAAATTTCATTGGAACAAAAATGTCTTATAATTCATCGAAGACTGCTCTCAAATTTTGTCAGATTTCAGAGGACGCGAAAAATCAAATTTTCTACCGGATCAATCTGAAAAATTTGAAAGCATTCTTCGATGAATTTTAAGACATCTTTGCTCTAATGAAATTTTTATAAATGTCCATAGGTTTACGCGCAAAAAATCTATTAATTCTTTTTTTGTTGATTACTACTCAGTTTTCGATTCGTTTTTGCTTCCAAAAAAAGTATACCCCTACGATTTTACATAATAGATGTATGGTCTAAGGAATGAGAAAAAATAGGTCTAGTAGGTAATGCCTTCAAAAAGAAATTGTGCAATTTTCTGAGGTTATAACCTCTAATTATTCTAAACCTATAACAGTGGAAACAACTATTTCGTGGATTAGCACATGTGTACAATACAACAGGACACGCTTTTACTCCCAAGCAGTCCCTTGTCTTCCCTCAAACTATCCTCGTCCGATCGCTATCTCTCGCAAAGTCTCTCTCTCTCTCTCTCCCTTATATACACCGTCGACTTATCCTCTTAATCGCATCAATCCTTAATCTCGTTAAAGCTTCGTCGATCCACCACACGAGAGAGACGCAGAGACGAAGAGAGAGAGCAATTATATCGAGTTGACTCTCTTTGAGCGCGCAACAACTCGTTATGTTTTTCTTTCTTTTTTCTCTTGCCTCTGCGCCAACAGCGGCAGCGGCGAGACGAATCTCAATAAAAATAAGGCAAAACCTCTCGCGCCGCCGCGGAGGAATGAGGAATTCGAGATGAAAAGAGGACAAAAAAAAAACGAGAGGATGTATAATAGCGACAGGAGAAATGCAGACAATAGCGACTCGAATTTAAGATGACTGCAGAGAGAGAGACTGCAGAGGGAGGGAGAGCGAACTGACGCATTCCACGCCGCGGCCGTCCGTCTTATAGAGCGTCGAGAGAGCCGACGAGAGAGAGAGAGAGAGAGAGAGAGCCTGATTAAATCGGACGCTAAACCGGCTTATTAAACATAGTCTTGGAAACTTCATTAGCTCGGGCTTCTCCGGCGCGGCGCTATCCGTATTCTTTAATCTGGCAAAGAGCAGCCGGGGGAGACGAGCGAGAGAGCGGGGCAAAAGTAGCCGCGAGAGCTATACGCGCTGTATATACTCGCGCAGGAGGAGGAGGAGGAGGAGGAGGTGGAGGGACGAAATGAGAGAAGAGAAACTCAAACTCCTGATGGAGAGAGACTGGCAGCCACGTACACCCACACGCGCGCACGCATATAATACGCATATACACACACCGGGCCGTTTATATTCTGATTCTCTCATCCGGCATCAGTGCCGGTGTGTTTTGATAAGAGACGAGCTCCGCGGCGGCGGGATATAGTATTTCAGTCGCGAGACGACGCGCTCTCGCTCGCGCGCTCCTCCTTTTTCCTTGTCTCGAGAGAGAGAGCCCGTCGCCCAGTTCATCTCTCTCTCTCTCGTTTTGCTTCCTTTTGCTCCGCTGCCGCTGCTGCGTTTGCAATAGAGAGAGAGAGAGCCGCGTGCGTATATACCCGTGTATACAGCGGCGTAATCTCGGCGTCTCTCTCCCTCTCTCGGGTTTCTTTTAATTGCCCGCTTATGGCGTTCGCGGATTTGAATTAATTAAGCGCCGCATAAGAGCGAGCGCAGAAATGCAGTCAGGCAGCCTGTGCGCATACGGCAGGCCGCCGCCGTCGTATTGCGCAACGCTGCATCTGCGCGCACCTCCTCGATACCTGTATACACGGGGAGACGGAGAGAGAGAGATCCTCGAATCGGCGCCGCCGATAATTACGTATACGCGCCGATGATTAATTATCGATACGATTCGCGCGCGCGCGCCGTATGGAAAGTAGCAGCGGCGCATAGTCGCGACGGGCACAACGAGCCCAGTATTTATACGCTCCATTCATTTTCCTCGCGCCGAGCTATCTTTTTTCTCGTTCTTCTTCTCCTCTTCCCCCCCGCGCGCGCGACTATTCTTTCGGCCGCGGCGCCGCATCGAGAGCGAGAGAGAGAGCCGGACACGTTTCTCTAAAATCACTGATTCACGACGGCGAGACGTCGCGAGGGACACTGAAAATAGGTTTTATTTGCACGACTCTTATTGCAGGCACGCAAACGCGGGGAGAAACGAGTGTCGACGCCGCAGCGGCAGAGAAAAGCACGCGAGAGCATTATATAGTGGACGAGTGTGCGGAGGCCAACTATCTCGGCGCAAGCTGCGCGAAGACGGCGCGAGAGCTGCGGCCAAAGCTTCCGTGGAGAGGGAGTCTATTGTATACGAAAAGAATTTTTTTTTTTTGGTCGGGTGTACGAACTTTTTTATCGTGATTTATTGAGGGGACAAGACACCCTTATTGCCTGGGAAGTAAAATATAGTTTATAAAATTATGCTTATTGTTGTAAGGTAATAGTTAAGGGGATATCGAAGACAATGCAAATCAAATGAGGCGTTACATAACCTCAAAAATTGTATTTGATCGTAAGTAATAAGTATGTATAATCTTCTTCGTTACATAAAAACGCAGTCTTCCGAGGTAGCTGTTGTAATTATTTATGTTTAGTAAGTCTTGTGTTTGTATAATTTTGTGTTATTTTTATAAACAATGAGAATTATTATATTTAATAATATTAAATTTTTCACTGACTGAATCAACAAAAACTCTGAGTTCCAAGGTAGCCTATGCAATAGCAAATAGTTACCAATTTGATTTTTGATGGTGCGAAATGAATTGTAAACAAACAAGGAGAAATACGACCCGAGGTGTGGTCACAAACAGTCACTTTGGCTACGACGTCCCCTTAAATTTTGTGGTAAAAGTTAAATAATATTGCATTTTATTTGCTATCTTAGAATTGAAATTAGATTTCGTTGACTTAACTGAAAAGATTTCAAACCAACAAATGGGTTCAGGGGCATAGGACCAAATGAAAAATGTTTCAAAAAGCTGTCATTCTCATGTGTGTGTGTGTAGGGATTTTTAATTGAAGGCTTAGAAAATATTTTTTGACAAAAAAATATATAAAAAATATAATCGGTATAAATTAAATAATTTATCTTTTTTGGGGAAAAAATGTTCTAAGCCTTCAATTAAAAATCCCTGCACTCACATGAGAATAACAGCTTTTTGAAACATTTTTCATTGGAAATCTTACCGCGGTAAACTGAAAATATTCATACGTCGAAGTCAGCGGAATAAGATAGCAAAAAGAAGTTAATATTACCTAAATTTAACATAAAAGTCAACTATTATCATATAACAATAATTCAAATTTTATATAAATTATTTTATTTTTCAGATATAATGGGGTGTTTTGCCCATACGCCGGTCACCATATTTCCCGATTTTAGTTGCGGAGCTTCTCGGAGCGTATACACTATATTATAGTGCACACCGCGCTGTATAACACTCCAAAGCGAAATTCTAAATTCGAAGCACTGTAAATTCGTCGTTTTCATACGCTGAAAACTGCGCGCGTATACTACTCGCAGGTTCGCCTTCGCTTGACGTCATCATAGAGCAGCACCGGCAATAAATTCGGCGTAAAGTTTCTTTTCCCCTCCCAGTTGCTTATATTTATTCAGCTATATGTTTTTGCATAGCTTAGGAAAATATAATGCGCGAAATAGCTCGAAAGAAGCTGTATATTTTTTATTGTCCGCTGCTTTTTCGTAAAGCGTTACATATTATATAAATACGCCGCATAAAAATTAAAAAAAATCAAACTCACCCTATAGACATATCTAAACGTCGCGATTTTCACGTACACGACTTATATACTCGCTATATGTTTTTCTCTTCCAAGTTCAGAGGAAAAGTCGCGCAAGCGCTGCAGGAATGCATAAACGCGCGAGCAACTCATAGAAGCGCCAGGCCGCGATAAAACGCATTTCTCGCTACGATAACGTCTCGATGCTATGCACACACACACGAGCCGCAGTCGCGCGCATTATGCGCCCCGTATATATATACCAACAATATCGTTCAGTGGCCAAACGTATAAATTTATGCGCCGCGCTTCCAGATATCCTTCCACTCGAAATCGCGAGCCCAATGCGCTAACAGGCTCTTCGCTCGAATTCTAAACGAATTTATTTTACGACAATAAAATTTGAGGGGGGGGGGGGGAAGACGCGTTACGATGCCGAACCGGAAAATTCGAGCCGCGATTAGAGCATATATACCTATATAATATTGGCTTGCTTGTAAGTACTTTAATATACGCGCTCCGACTTTCTATATAAATCACGTGATATTTAAACGCGAAGCATCGAACGTCTTTTTACGGGCTCGTGTTATAACCGAGTCGTCGCTCCGCTGCAGTGATGCAAGAACGTAATAACGTAATCTACGCGATTCCGCGCATCCGAATTACAGTGTATATATATAAAAAAAAAAAACTGCGCAAGGAAAAAGCCAAGAGGCATTCGAAATCCAAATACGAAACGTCCAGAACGAGCCGTATGTATAATACGGCTCGCACCGGGCGGCCGTCGCTCTCTCTACATACCCACTATACTGCGCTGCGTCAATCAAGTTAAACACCGCTGCTCATCCTCTGCTCCCGTCGCAGAGCTGCTCGATATATATGCGCCAATCCACGAAATAGTGGAAACAACTCACCTCAGAAAAACGCGAAATTTTTTTATTGAAGGCACGCTTACTAGACCTATTTTTTCTGATTCCTTAGACCATACCGAAAGAGAAAAAATCGTAGGGTACTTACTTTTTTCTCGGAGCAAAGAACGACTCGAAAAATGAGAAATAATTAACATAACAAGAATTCACAGATTTTTTTCGCGAAAACTATGGACTTTTATAAAAATTTCATCAGAACAAAAATATCTTAAAACTCATCCAAGAATGCTTTCAAATTTCTGCTGATTGATCGCGTTTAATTTTTGATTTTTCGAAAAATCAAAAAAATCGAACTTTCGAAAAACGTCCTTTTAAATTCTAAAAAAAAATTCCCGAGCTTTCTTCAATGAATTTTAAGACATTTTGGTTCTAATGAAATTTTTATAAAAGTCCATAGTTTTCGCGTCAAAAAAATCTATGGATTATTCTTTTTTTTTTAAAAATTTCTGATTTTTCAAGTTGTCTTTGTTCCAGAAAAAAGTATACCCCACGATTCACCGTTCACGCGAGTTTTTTCTCTTTCAATATGGCCTAAGGAACCAGAAAACACTAATGTAGCAGATGTGCCTTCAATAAAAAATTTTGCAATTTTCTAAGGTGAGTTGTTTCCACTATTTCGTGGATTATCACATATCGTAGCTCTTAACGAAGACTAGCACAGCTCAAAAAGATCGGTTTTCAATGGTTAACATTAGAGCGTTATAATAAACTTTAAACTATCTATACAATGCGATAAATATTATGTATGTTGGACGAAATTTTTATAAGTTTAAATTATTCGCAGACATTCGACGTAGCATTCAATTTGGGCTTATTTCCAAGTGTGCTAGTCTTCGTTACGAGCGACGATATAAGCATCGCGAGTGACGGACGAGTAGGAGGAGGCGGTATTTCCACTGCTGTTTACGTGACTATTGAGATACAACGCAGAGCACTCGCTGATCTATACACTACATATATGTTTTCGTCCCATTCGAATTTCCCGCCAAAAACCATGTGCGGCTTCGCCTCCAAAACACACTTAGTCGGGAAAGAGACGGAGAAAGCGAATCGAACTGCGCAAAACGGTAAGGTCGATAATTTACAACGTGTCCCCGGCGCCAGGTAAAAAGGCTCTTATCGCGCAGAGAGTGTGTTCCGAGGTTCCGTCACCACCGAGATGCGCAGCTCTCGGCTCACACTGCGCTGGCTAAAGGTCACCGGAACGATCGCTTTTAAAAGCCCCACGCGGGAGAGGGAGAGAGAGAGCGAGATTTATTTTGCGGCATTTTACAGGGAATTCCCCTACCGGGAGCTAATTGTTTTATAATCCTGTGCGCTGCCTCGGACTTGCGTGATTTATGGGGATCCCCCCCCCCCTTTAAGCGGACACACACACACACAAACGTATATATAAACACAGAGAGTTGCGCGCACGCGTCTCTAAAACCTTAAACTTCGGAAACGGATAGTAGTGCAAATAGCGCACGCCGGCAATGAATGTGTTCACGGAATCTCGTGTATATACTTTTGCCGAGTCGAGATCTCCTCTCCCCCCCCCTCCTCTCCTCGTTCTCTCTCTCTCTCTACATAGTCGTCTGTTTATTTGAAGTCTTTACGCAAGATTTACTTGGGAAATATTTGTCTTGAAAATTGCCCGAGTGAGCTGCCTCGCGGCGCTCGAGTGTATGTGTGGTATACTTTTTTTCTCTGTTGCAAATTATGACAAATTTATCGCTGGAAATCAACTGATAATAATAATCCTAATGATAATAGTGGGGTATTTTTGAATATCAAACGAGAGGGAGAGAGAGAGAGAAAATTATTGTTGTTTTTACTTTTACTCGCTTACGCGACGACGTACTTATGATTTGAATTGAGAGCGCGCCACCTAACTGGAAAAACATTTTTTTGTCTATTATAGAAATGACGAATTTTGTCGCCACAATTCGAGTTTCGTTGGATTTTTTTCGCAATAGATCGAATGGAATGAAAATGCAGTTATCATGAGATTTTTATTTATAAAATTATTAATTAAGATAAATTATTAAGATTAATGTTGCCATGTTAATTCTTAGATACCTATACTTTTTATAAGTAGCGAAACTCGGTTAAGCTCATTTTTCTTTTCTTAACTTCGTTAAAGTAATAAAAAAGGAGGTGTCGAAAAAAGCTTAAGCGAAAAGTACACTTCAAGCGAGAATATATAGACATTACCGGATCTCGAGGAGTGTGCACGTAGAAGGAAAAAAAAAATTGAATTCGCTGCGAAATATCGGTAGAATCGCCGGAATTTTACCAAAAGAGTCAATGCACCTTTTGCGCGCGACGACTCGGGTTCTGCGCGCGATTGCGAATTTTCCGAGAGCACATCTACGGTAATACGAGACAGCTGTAAAAATACACTCCCGGCCCGATGGGGGTGTGCGGTTACAGAATTTCGCGCGAGCCGCATGAAATTTCTTGCGGACTCGGTGCGCGCGCTGTAAAAGTCGAGAAATCAGCGCTCATTCATGAAAATTTAGCTGCGAGCGTCAAAAATGACATTGGTATATACGACCGCAGTCATCCCATGTATCCTATATCTCTTTCTCTTCAATGAGCCGGTCACGAGAGCCGCCTTTCGAGTCTCGTCGGTGTTCTTAACATTTTACTATTCGTAATATAATATAACTAATCAATGCGAGCCTGCCGATGCGGTCGAGAGATTCAATTCACTGGCGTATATGTATAAATCCAGAAAAATTTCGGAAACAACTCGGACGGAAAAGTTGCGAAAAATTTTCTGGAATTGGCGCGCCTATACCAGACCTACTTTTTCTCGTTCCTTAGGTCATTCTGAAAGAGAAAAAATTTCGCGTACATGGCCGATCGTAGGGTATACTTTTTTTCGGAGCGAAAGCGACTCAAAAAACGAGAAATAATTAAGAAAAAGAGAATTCATAGATTTTTTTTCGAAAACTATGGACTTTTATGAAAATTTCATTACAGCAAAAATATCTTAAAATTCATGAAAGAATGTTCTGTAATTTTTTCAGATTCATCCGACACAATTTTTGATTTTTCGAAAAGTCAAAAGAATCGAAATTTTGGAAAACGTGGTTAAAAATCTGAAAAATTTCAAAGCATTCTTTTACGAATTTTAAGACATTTATGTTGTAATGAAATATTTTTAAAACTCCATAGTTTTCGAGAAAAAAAATCTGTAAATTTTTTTTTTTGATTATTTCTCGTTTTTCGAGGCATTTTTGCTCCGCACAATAGTATACCCTAACATATATGCGAGTTTGCGTAATTATCCTGTTTAACATTATGCCATTGCGGAATTAACGTGACAAAACCTCACCAGTACATATAGTAACTGACATTTACATGCCTATCAGCTAAACTTCACTTTTTTTCCTCTCACCCGCAGAATAACAACTTAAGTGTACTATACTTTTTATTGAAGGTCTAAGTGCATTGAATAGCGAGTATGTGTCAAAAGGCGATGCACTACCGCGACGATTCCGTAGGATTAAAATGTAAAATCGAAGAGAAATAGCTCTGAATTTATTTTATTCGACAAATATGTTTTGCGTCCATCAATGAGACAAAAAAATTCCTATATTCATTTTGTAAGTAAATAACAAGAGAAGTATTTTGATTAACATCCTCTTTTGGTATAGGAGCCATCCGATCAGTAATAAGGCATTGGCCGTATATCTACTGCGACCATTCATATAGAGCAAATCTAACAGAAGTGCACGTCCTCGTTTGTTGCGCAGACGTTAATAGAACTATTTTGTTCGCTGAACGATTGAAAAAACGCGCAAATGCCTTTGAAGACGACGAGGCATCGTCGAGACTGAAATTTTCCCGACATACTGAGAAAATAAAAAAAAAATTGGCAAAAAATATTGTCTTTACGAGTTCAGCAAAAAAAAGACAAAGAAAAAAGTACCAGACGGATCTCCCAGTGCATAAAAGTCAAAGTCAGGGGAATTGTCTCCAGATCGTCGAACGAAAGAGCCGAGTCTACGTGTATAGGTGTCAACGGATCTTAATTCCCCAGCGACGATATATTCCCCTTTAGAATTTCGTACACGTGTGCGCAGCGGCGTTTTATGTGGCATTGACGGGTGTAGCGCTTAATTCATTCCGATCAGCAGTATTCCGTGCAAAAGGAAACGTATGGGTCTCGCTTGAAATATATCGCGCGACACTGAAAAGAAAAGGAGAAAGGGAAGAAAAAAAAAATGTTAAAGGCAAGAGCCGATCGCATCGCCGCGTGCGAGAATAAATATAGCGCGATATCGATATAAATTAAATGACGATCGGTATGTGCTGTATAAACGACGAAGGAACTTCGTGAAAGGGAGGGATAAAAATGGTTCTCTCCAACTCGGTCTCTATATTGGGTAATACGACACCATATATATAGGTAGGCAAGATGGCTGTGCATAGTCGGGAAATGACATTGCGTCTTATGGGGGGCCGGGCGTATTTGTCTTTTTACAGCAAATTTGGTGAATACACAGTCCCTAAGGCCAGTAGAATTGGATTAAGGAATGTTTGCTGAATATGTTTAGAAATTTTGAATTACTGAACTCTTGATCTAATATTTAGAAACATATCACTTAAGTACCAAAATTAGAGGTTAAACCTACTTGTCTGCTGCACAGGCAACGCGACGCACTGACGAATTGTCTAGCAGACCAGCAGGTTTAACCTCCAATTTTGGTACTTAAGTGTATGTTTCTGAATATTAGATCAAGAGTTCAGTAATTCAAAATTTAATTAATTTAATTTCAGATTAATCAATGTCAGAAAACATTGCTTAATCCAATTCTACTGGCCTTAGGGACTGTTCAAGTTTTGCGCGCATCCCCTCCGCCTGTATACATCGGTAATCAGCCCGATTCAGGTCGTTATGTATATATAATATATATATTCTGGCTGTGTGTCTTGAAGAAAAATCTTATATTCTCCTCTCGCGCCGGTTGGCCGCAGCGTAAAACCCAGGACTTATCCTACGCTTCGGCTCTGTGAGATCGCGATTTCTCGGTGTGGCAAGCAGGTTTCCCCCGTTGTATATACCTATATACCTATACACGCACATACATACATACGTACGCACACGCATCGGTATATCTCATATCTCTATATATAGCTGTATTATATATAATAAATCGCGCGAGAAGGCTCTCTCAGCTATGCAATCGGCCGTTCGACCGATCGCTTCCTATATAGCTTCCTATATACGTGTATTAGGTGTAGGTAACGCATATAGCTATATGCATATACATATACACGCGCTATACACAGTGCACAACTGTATAGTGTATATGTATATACAGCATCAGAGGCGGATGCCGATCCGACGACGCGACCGGCATCGTCGGGAGGAGGTTACACACTCGCTGCGCTGCTGTAGAGGAGAGAGAGAGAGCCCGGAGGCTGTGTACACTTTGTGTGTGTGTACAGCAGCGCGCGGAGATTTTTTTCTACCTGCAGCAGCAGCAGCAGCAGCAGCAGCGGCTTAATAAGAGTGTCCGGGTAATTGGCCACTCCGCTAATCGATGGACTTTATCGAAGCCCGCGCTTATATAACGAGAAGGCTATAACGAGGAACCTCGAGGTGTACACACACGGCTTCCATACCGTCTGTATAAGTATACGTATCAATTACGGGACAGATCGTGTACACCAGCGCTGTGTCTATATATATGTGTAAATCCATCCGATTTCGGAAACAACTAACGCGAGCAAGTAGCAAAATTTTTTTTATTGAAGGCAGACCTATACACCAGACCTGATTTTTCTCGTTCCTCAGGTCATTCTGAAAGAGAAAAAACTCGCGTGCACGGCCGATCGTATAGGGTATACTTTTTTTCGGAGCGAAAGCGACTCAAAAAACAAGAAATATAATTTAAAAACAAGAATTCATAGATTTTTTTTTCTCAAAAACCATGGACTTTTATGAAAATTTCATTAGAACAAAAATGTCTTAATATTCATCAAAGAATGCTCTGAAATTTTTTCAGATTTTTTCAGAACGTTTTTCGAAATTTCGATTTTTTGGATTTTCGAAGAATCAAACATTGTATCGAATCAATCGGAACAAATTTGAGAACGTTCTTTAATGAATCTTAAGACATATTTATTCTAAATTTTTATAAAAGTCCATAGTTTTAGAGAAAAAAATCTATATGAATTATTTCTTTGTTAATTAATTATATTTCTCGTTTTTCCGAGTCCTTTTTGCTCCGGAAAAATGTATTTACCCTTCGATCGGCCATGTACGCGAGTTTTTTTCTCTTTCATAATGACCTAAAGAACGAGAAAAATCAGGTCTGGTAGGTATACGCCTTCAATAAAAAATTTTGTAGCTTATGTTAATTGTGAATAATTAAAAAAAAAAATTTACTGATTTTTTTCTCGAAAACTATGGACTTTTAAAAATATTTCATTAGAACAAAAATGTCGTATAATTCATCAAAGAATGATCTGAAATTTTTCAGAATTTTTAAGGACATTTTTCTTAATTTCGATTTTTGGAATTTTCGAAAAATCAAAAATTGTATCGAATCAATCTGAACAAATTTGAAAACATTCTTTAATGAATCTTAAGACATATTTATTCTAATGAAATTTTTATAAAAGTTCATAGTTTTAGCGAAAAAAATCTATATGGATTATTTCTTTGTTAATTATTCGATCGGCCATGTACGCTAGTTTTTTTTCTCTTTCATAATGACCTAAGGAGCGAGAAAAATCAGGTCTGGTAGGTGTGCCTTCAATAAAAAATTTTGCCACTTGCTCGTGTGAGTCGTTTCCGAAATTCGGTCGATTTACACGTCTATATAATATCGGTATACCGATTTTCTAAAAATCGGCATCGAAATTCGAACAAAAGCCAACGAAACGATTCTTGTATACTCCTACTCGGCCGAGCAGACGATATTGCACACAGTGAGCCACGGAGAGAGGACTCGAGACATCGATGCACTCAAGTTTAACTGCCGTGTGGCATCAGAGACCGCACCGCGCGCCGCCTCACCTTTTTCGCGCGCAAACCAGTTTCCAACGAGCCAAATGCGCCCGCTCGCGCGCCTATGCATTTTTTTATTGTCCCACATGTATAAAATATACATATATACACACACACACACACACACATATAAATGCGTCCCACACGCGCAGGCCGTGAGGATCTCACGCGGCGCGATCGCTTAATCGCGAGCCCGCCGCGGCGAACAATGCAATACGTTTATGTACTTACGGCCTATATAACTGTCAAAATTACAGGCATTATCGCGAGGGGCAATCGATCAACAAGACCAGAGACACGCAGACGGAGAAAGAGAGATTCGAGACCGGCACGAGACGAGGGAATAAATCGAGGAATATAGGGGCCACCGCGAGAGCAATATTTTTTTTTGTAATTTATTGCTTATTAACTTTCAATTGCGCGCGCGCGCGCGCGCGCAGGACCTTCGCTGCGATTATCGCAAGGCTGGAGAGCTGCGCTCGTGTGCGGCGTATATATAATATATATATAATATATATATATGTATACGCGCACCTTGCGATTAAATAGGAATTTGTCTTCGAACTGCGCGTGCGCGCGCGAGATGCGTACAATATAATATAAACGCTCGCGGAAACGTTATAATTCGCCTTGTATGCGCATCGTTATTATTATTATCATCATTACGATATAATTATAAGAGAAGTGCTCGAGAGATGTGCGCGCGTGTGCGGCTCTTTCTCGCGTGTGGTATAAGAGCTCGATCGATATATCAGTCGACTGCCAGTTTAATGTGTTTTAAAGCTTTAAAAAATTTCCACCATAATTAAAAGGCCGAATCGCCCTCGAACTGTTATTTACACTGGTAATAATGCTTGCATTATATTATATAGCCCCGGCCGCGTCGTCCGCGTGAGCGTATGTATAAATATAAAGTGTATAATGTATTATTGTGTGTATACGTATGTGTGTAACGTTCAAAGGCTCGGGCGACTTTCACGAGCGAGAGAAAAAAAAAATATCGCGTATGTGTACACGTACGTACGTGCACAGGAGAGAAACATACGCATTATACGCGCGCGGGGTAAGTCACTTCCTCGTCTGTGCTTTTGCGTGCGGTAGGCGCATTGATTGCATCGATTCCACTGAGAGATGCAGGTCAGCCGCGCGACGCGCGAGCCTTTCGTTGTTAATGAAAAGAAAAACAATTTTTTTTTCTCTCTCTCTCTCTCCAAAGCGAGAGACCTACTTATACACACATTACGCGTATGCATATATTTCGCCTGATTTTATAATCTCGCCGATTCGACTCGTCCGGTGTTAAAAGTGTGTAATACACGTATATACGGGAAGGAAAGTAAGTATTATATGAGTACGTCCAGGCAATTTCGGAAATTAACTCGGACGGAAAAATTGCAAAAAATTTTCTTGAAGGCACATCTACCAGACCTGTTCTTTCTCGTTCCTTAGGTCAGTCTGAAAGAGAAAAAACTCGCGTGCGTGGCCGATCGTGGGGTATACTTTTTTCGGGAGCAAAACGACTCGAAAAAATATTAACGAGAAAGAGAATTCATAGATTTTTTTCTCGAAAACTATGGACTTTTATAAAAATTTCATTAGAACAAAAATGTCTTGAAATTCATGAAAGAATTTGCTCTGAAATTTTTTCAGATTGATCCGACACAGTTTTGGATTTTTCGAAAATCCAAAAAATCGAAATTTCGAAAAACGTCCATAAAAAATCTGAAAAAATTTCAGAGCATTCTTTGATGAATTTTAAGACATTTTTGTTCTAATGAAATATTTTTAAGAGTCCATAGTTTTCGAAAAAAAACCTATGAATTCTTGTTTTTTAATTATTTCTCGATTTTCTAGTGGTTTTTGCTCCGCAAAAAAATATACCCTACGGGCGGCCGTGCAAGCGAACTTTTTCTCTCTCAGAATGACCTGAGGAATGAGAAAAAACGGGTCTGGTAGGTGTGCCTTCGAGAAAATTTTTTGTAACTTTTCCGTCCGAGTTGTTTCCGAAATTTCCTGGATATACTCATATGCATTAAAAGCGTTACAGCGTAACGTCCAGTATATGCTTCTGGAGCGGAGTGAAGAGGAGAGGAGCGAAGGGACGAGGCGCAGAGACGCCTCATTCTCGGGGTAGTACGCACCACTGACCCAATTTCTATTTTCGAATCGCCCGCGGATGCGGGATGAGCTTCAAACTTTTCCTATATACGTCACGCCGAATTATCGGGGAGAAAAATTAGGCGTAATATATATACCGTATATAGTCGTTGCGAGAGATCGCAATCGAGCAAATATCTCCTACAATATTTTACGGAGAATCTCTTATAATAGATATACGAGTACCGCAATTTTCGTATATATGGACATATCTCTCGTGCTGCTATACATATACAGGACAAGATTATACGCAGGGATGTCGTGGAAGCGTTTAATCCCTGAATTAATTTCTCGTAAACATAAATCCGCGTATACCCATCAGGCCACGTATATATTCGATCGTAATCGCGTACTACCCCCCCCCCTCTCTCCTCCTCCCAAAAAAAGAAAAAAATTAATTTCCGAATTTTCCTCGCGCGCACCCACCTCTCGATCCGGTATACATATACTATAAACGCCGCGCCACAAGTGTATATAGAGAGCGAAACTATTTCAGTAGACAAGCTCGGCAACAATTCCGCAAGCAAGCGCCCGCGCCGACTTTTCCTACACTACTCTTCGGCTAATTACTCAGTAGCAATCGCCGCGATCTCTCTTCTCCACCTCCTACGCTTGTTTACGCGAATAGTTCTCTCTCTCTCTCTCTTTTCGGAGAGTCGAGCGAGACTCGGCGCAGACTCGAGCGAGAGAGTGAGGTGACGGGCTCTTCGCACGGCTCATGTGAGTAAACGCGTCTCTCTCTCTTTCTCGCTCGCTTCATTTCTCCCCGAGAGCAACTACGGCGATGCTCTTGATTTATGCTGCCGCGGCCGCGCGCGTGTGACGTAGTCTCGCCTTTACTCGCGAGAGAGTAAAAATCGTCCGCTCCGGATTTAGAATAGAGCGCGCGCGCGCGCACGGCAGAGAGAGAGAGAGAGAGAGAGAGAGAAGAAGAAGAGGAGAGAGAGAGAGAGACGTACCTTATTCGCGATATCAAAAGGGCTGACGCAGTCAAGGGCGTCGTCTGCGGTTTAATACGCGCGTAGGAGGTCGCCGCACGAGCTATACGTTATACATATATACGTATAGTGCGCTACACGCTCTAATTGTCCTGTCGTCGCGCCGATCTCCGCTATACAATATTTTCTTCTCCTCGCGCGATGTACACGAGTTTGCGCAGGAGTCCGTGCGGTTACCGTGTGCGCAAGAAGTCGTCGTCGCGTATATGTGCGGTTTTTGCGGGTATACGCGAGAGAGCAATTTTCTAAGCGCGCGGGGGCGAGAGAGAGAGAGATTTATAATTAAATGAGAGGGAAGAAAAGAGCCGAGAAGAAAGGAGAGGTAGAGAAAGAGAACAAAAAAAAAATGTCGAGCGAAAAAGAGGCAACGAAAACGCGTTATGGTTGTGCTACTATTTCTGAAGCAGACGCTGCCTCCCGATCCTCCTCCTCCCCCCCCCCCCTCCATCGCTTTTTTATCCAGCTGTACTTTTGCTATTCTTAGCCGGCGCGGTGGGTTATATATAAATAATTAAGTTGTTTAGACTAGGTAGCTTAACTCGAATTTCAGCGACAGCTATTTTCACGCCGATAATGACTTTGATACTCTCCGCGGCGGCGGCGGCGGCGGCGGCGGCGGCGATGAGAGGCGCGCGCCACCGCCGCCGTCGACCGAAGAGTCATTAGCTCCGCGGCGATGCCGCGCGCCGCACGACACCCGCCGCGGCGGCGGCTCCTCTCTCTCTCTCTCGCAGTCTCGCTCACCCAGACAGATTAATTAATATCGCCCGCGAACCCCGAGAAATCGAAAATAAAATTGAAAATTCTCCTCTCGCGCGCGCACACTCTACTCTCTCTCGATATTTATTATTGTTTACCGAGAGACAACAACGCCGCCGCGGTGTATATTACACTCGCTCTCTCGCGCCTCTCAATTCTTCGAAAAAATAATCGCGGCGTCTATCGCTCATCGCTATACGCGCGCAACTCCGGGGCTCGATGCACATCGTCTTCCGTACGGACGCGTGTGTATACGTATATAGTAATACACACACGCGCGTCAAATCGACTCATACCGACGACACAGAGAGAGAAAGAGAGAGGACAAGAAGCGCCGAGCCGAGAAGAGAAAGAATTTCGGTGTGAGTGTACGCGTGTAGTGCAGTGTGCCCGGCTGCAGCAGCAGCAGCAGCTTCCTCTCTAATTACAATACGCGCGCGCGCGTATATATATATATATATATATACACGATACGAGCCGGAGAGAAAACACCTCTCGGCTGCAATTAGCGGCACGCGAGAAAACAAACGCGCTCGTTTTCGGCCCTCTCTCGCTCCGTGCGGTTGCGTCCGCGAGTATATAATACCTTAGGAGCCGCGCGCGGACTGCGGATGTATATACTTATTAGCCGCGGGAATCGCCGACGATTGACTTGACTTGACCGCCGAGCGAGAAGGCGAGAGAAAAGGGAGGATCCCCGGCGTCGATGTGTCCAGGGGGGGGAGCGCGCGAAAATTCCTCCATAGAGCGAGTGAGAGAGAGAGAGAGTCGTTTGGAAATTTCTATAATCGCCGCTTGTGTGTATATCAAGCTTCTATTTTTAAGCCGATTCCGATCGGCGGAGACGCTCCGCGTACACAGTTGTAACGCTTCGTCTATTATAGGCCTGTACTCTTCTCGGAAGAGTCAACTGCAGCCGACAGCACGGAGCAGTGCACGCGGCATCGGGCACACGACAATAGATCGACGACAAACAAGACTCTCGCGCGTATAGTCAATTGTCTCGTCGTTACACACTTTCCTCCGCGGTATCGGGTGTACTTGTGTAGTATATCGACTGATATACCCGTGATATTGAACGTCAATCGCGAGGCTTCGCTTTTGAATTCTTTCGCGTTCGTCGCTTACACTTATGTAGAGAGAGAGAGAGAGAGAGAGAGAAGCTGAAACGCTTCCCGAGAAAACGCCGATTGCCGCAGGGAGGGAAAATACATTGGGTATAATAATCAGCTGATTTCGATCGATCCCAGATCAATCCAGGCGACATCGTGTACGTTTTTCGTAGACGACTATGAACATGTACTCGAGTTTTTTACACAACGGGAAACCCGCACCAGTCCCCCAAAAATAATCAAAGCCGCACTCACCGTGTAAAGCAGGCAGTCTTCTCCACTTCTCACAATCTCGACGGCATGAATCTTGCGTTGTTCCGTGTATATATACTCCGTGTAATAAATATACAGCGCCGGGAGCAGAGGACTCGATGCACTGCCGACTCGCTTATAGTGCGACGGGGGGAAGAACGAGGAGATGAGGCTGTTTCGAGCAAGAGGTGCAGTATGTGCGATGTGTGTGTGTGTGTGTACGCGAGTGTAATACGACAAGTGCGTGTGACAGAGATAATAAAGAGAGTATCGCGAGGAGTATCAACGGTATCGCTACCAATCTATCGAATTCTTCCCGCGTCTATATCGTTACGCGTATCGGCGCGCGGGATCGTACGCGGAAAAAACAACAATGGACTCGAGGGGGGAGGGACATCAGCACTGGACTACGAAAGTCTCGTCGCTGCACTGCACTGGTGACGATGAGTCGCGCGTAGGCTGTCACTGCACCGGCGCGGCGGAGTCGCCGTCCCGTCTCGCCGGGCTTCTTGATCCCCGATGACGACGAGGCTCACCGCCGATGGGCTTCCAGGGCTGCAGAAGTCGGGACCGCCGCCGGCCCGAGCGGGCCCTCCCAGCATATCAGCCGGGCTCTCGCAGGCTCGATCGCTTCGCTCCCCGAGGTGGTGTAGTGCACAACAGTATTACCCCGCGCTCGAGTTTTTTTCCCTCGAAGCTTCGCTCTCGCGAGATAGGAAAATGCGACAACTGGATTCTCTCTCTCTCTCTCTCTCTATCTGTCCGTATGTGGGGCTGGTCTAGCGCTCTAGTGGCACGTCCTCACCTCCATCTATCAGTGCCCCGCTCCCGCCGCATGTTCGAGCGATTTTTCGTCTGCGACCGGCGCGCAGAGGCGGGCGAGCGAGCGGCACGTGGCAGTCAGCGGCAAGTGTCTCGCCGAGCGATGAGTACCGGTCGTCCCCCGGAGGGAGGCGGAATCCGCGCGGGGAGCGAAAGCTCGCGCATGTAACAACACGCGAGTCAAGCGTACAGCACGTGTACTCCGGAGGAGGCAATATCGCGTTCCCCGTCCTCCTCGCGCTGCTGTGCTTATATATACCCGTGTTATACGCGCAGCGCGCCGAGCGAGAGACAAGTATATATATATAGGCGTGTGCGTGGCCTGGCGGCCGTCCGATGAACCGCGCGCGTACGAATCTCGAGTCGCACTGGCCGCGCGCGCGGCGCTCGCTCTCTGCTTCGCCGACCGCCGTCGGAGTCGGAGAGGAATTTGGCCTGCCTCCTCCTCCTCCTCTCTCTCTCTCTCTCCTTCCCGGCTTATTCGTCGAGCGCTGCTGCTGCTCTGTCTCTCTCTCTCTCTCGCGCGCGCGCGCGTTGGAGAGGCGGCAACGCTATGCAGGCGCGCGCGCTGCCGGTCTTGATTTCGCGCCAGGCGACCACGACGACGACGACGACGACGACGACTGCTTTTTTTCCGCGCGGGCTAGCTATATACTTTCTTTCCGTCTGCTCCTTTTTGTCGTGTGTAGAGGTATGGTATACGGGGGGGAAGGCTCGGCTCTTTTGTTTCGCGAGCGATTGGCTCCTCGCGAGGTGGACAGATTTTGGGGAGAAGCGACGCGCACACCACGTTGCCCCGCGCTGCTGCTGCTGCTGCTGCAGCGGACCACCGCGCGCGTAAGTGTATAGTGTATATGTATATACGCGTGTGTAGGTAGGTAGGTAGGTATTTCAGATATCGAACTCTCGGGCGTCCAGTTGCATTGACGTTGCTTTATACTTACTGGCGTCGTGAGAGCTGATGCCTGATACCTATACAGCTCTTTGGTTATGTCGAGGAATATGAATATCGCGTTGAGTATCGTGTCAAATTCATTTAAATGAGCGTATGCGAGAGCGCGCGCTTGAAATTTGCTTCTGATTTATTGAGGTGAGGAAATCAAAAGGTTAGGTTGGATCGTAAGGTTATGCGCTGCGGTAAAGACAAAATTGGGTATGAAAGAAAAACCAAAAAGGAGCTGATGATCAAAATTTATTGATACTGTGGGCAGTAGTATCGAGAATTTGTATTATTAACTTTATAACGGTTACAAAGCAATTATAAAGTTTCGAAGGAATTATTATTCCTCAGCAACAAGGAACCCTTAATTTTTCTTTTTTGCGCTTCCCTTCGATTTCTTAAATTTAAAAAATCGTTCGACGGTCCAACGGTCTACCAAGCATGCGTTCCTTTTATTCATCATAGAATTTTTTCAGCAACTATTCAGCCTGTATAAATATTGCAGAATTTCAGGGGAAAAAACTCGGAAAAACGATATTTTCACCAAAATCTTCGATACCTACAGCATGTAATTGTAGTAATAGCAGTGTGTGTACTTCCATAGCGTACTTTCTCACTGATTCAAAACCAGTTCCGAAATTCGAATTGTCAGTCAACTTTCGGCTATAACGTTGACATCAAAAATTCAACGTTTCCTTCCCTCCACCCAATTCACCTTCATATATCGATGCACCAACAACCACAGCTGCACAATTACCGAAGCTATACATCGAAAAGTGCTATCGCACCCGAGATCGTGCCCCTCGACCAACATCGAGTCGAAAAAAAAAACAAACGAATAAATCCTGAGAATCTCGTAAATTTCAGGCTTCACCGAATTCTCCAACATCATGAACCCGACGATGAAAAGACGCGGCGAGAGCATCCGTTCCGTGGGCGGCTAACTCTCCCCCATGCACGTTGCCATGTATATACCTATATACACATGGTCAACGGTGTGTGCGTCGTGCGACACCCGCTGCAGCAGTCGCGCGGCGGACTGACTTTCTAGACCTTATAACACACCGCGTGCAGTTCTCGGACTCCGTGAACGCGCGCGATGCCAGTGACGCAGAGACTCGGGCGACGCAGTCGCGCCTATAAGAAAATCGATGTCCGAGCTCGTTAAAGCTATAAAATGCCTGTTAGTAAGTATAACCGTACGCGCAGAGATATCTGCAGCGCTACAGCTCGTTTCTTCGCTTCTCTTCGCTCTTATCTCTCTCTCTCTCTCTCTCTCTCTCTCTCTCTCTCTCTCTCTCTTTCGCTCAACCGTATATATACGCGGCGCAGGCGAGAGAACCCGTTTCTCATTTCTCACCTGGAGGGACAATTTTTCACGTGCACGCGTATACCTATATATACACACGTATAGTATGCAGCGAGGCGCTACTTTACCGGGTAGCCGCGGATTTTTCCATTAATTAACGCCGCCTATAGGCCAATAGGGCTCTCTCTCTCTCTCTCTGCCGTCGCGACGAGAGACATATTAAACGACGAATAATAAACGCCCACCCCTTTATGTACGTGTATAATACGCGTCATCAAGCGCGAAATATCCGCGACAATCGCTATATAGCGCGCGCGCACCGTATGTATAAATAATTTTCAGAGCGCGCGATAACAAATCTAGCCTCCGCTTTGTAATTTATAGATAGAACGAGAGAGAGAGAGAGAGAGAGCGATAATATCAATTTGCGCGCGTAAAATCAATTGCAATTTGCGCCGAGACAAGCGTGCAAAATTCAAATCGATCCCAGGCTCTCTCTCTCTATATATATACTGTACTGTACGTGTGCACCGTTTCTTTTTCTTTTTTTTTTGCTTTTTTTAACGACGCGATCTCGCGCGGATAATGCTTCTCGATCGATGGCGCAAATGCCGCTCTCCCATACATTTTTTTCTTTCCCTCATTCGTTTTATTAATACAAATGATCGCAAGCGCACCGGAGCAGCGACTGGTATATATAGGTATAGTTATACGTATATATATATATACATATATATGTAGCGTAGTCAAGTGTGCGTCCACCGCTGCGCGCGCGGCTTTATAAGCGGAAAACACGTGCGATCGCGGCTGTATACGTATACAGACGGATAGGCGCATGTTTACCGCAATTGTAATTGTCCGACGAGATGCCGAGCGCCGATAAAATCGCGCCGGGTTGCTCTCTCGCGAATCTGCGCTTTGTGAAAGGATCGGATTCTGCGTAGATACGTACGGTATACGAGTATGTCCAGGAAATTTCGGAAACAGCTCGGACGAAAAAGTTGCGAAAAAATTTATTGAAGGCCCACCTACCAGACTTGTTTCTTCTCGTTGGTTAGGTCATTCTGAAAGAGATTAAGCTCGCGTACATGGCCGATCGTGGGGTATACTTTTTTCCGGAGCAAAAACGACTCGAAAAAACGAGAAATAATTATAAGCGAGAAGAGAATTCATAGATTTTTTTCTCGAAAAAACTATGGACTTTTATAAGAATTTCATAAGAATAAATAATATCTTAAAATTCATGAAAGAGTGCTCTGAAATTTTTTCAGATACAATTTTTGATTTTTCGAAAGTCCAAAAAATCGAAATTTCGAAAAATATCATACAAAAATCTGAAAAAATTTCAGAGCATTCTTTGATGAATTCTACGACATTTTTGTTCTAATAAAATTTGTATAAAAGTCCATATAGTTTTCGAGAAAAAAATTTATGAATTCATTTTTTTTAATTATTCCTCGTTTTTCGAGTCCTTTTTGCTCCGGAAAAAAGTATACCCTACGAATGACCTAAGGAACGAGAAAAAACAGGTCTGGTAAGTGTGCGATCGAGAAAATGTTTTGCATCTTTTCCGTCCGATTTGTTTCCGAAATTTCCTGGACATACAATCGAAATTTCGAAAAGCGTACTGAAAAAATCTGAAAAAATTTCTGAGCATTCTTTAATGAATTCTACGATATTTTTGTTCTAATGAAATATCTTTGAAGGTCCATAGTATTCGAGAAAAAAAATCTATGAATTCTTATTTTTTAATCATTCCTCGTTAATTTTTTCGAGTCGTTTTTTTCTCCGCAAAAGAGTATACCCTATAGGATCGGCCATCATACGCGAGCTTTTTCTCTTTCAGTATGACCTAAGGAACGAGAAAAAACAGGTCTGGCAAGTGTGCCTTCGAGAAAATTTTTCGCAACTTTTCCGTCCGAGTTGCTTCCGAAATTTCCTGGACGTGCTCGTATACATATAGGCAAGGAGAGACGGGGAAGCCCCGCAGCGCGCGGATCGGGCTTGTCGACAAGCGCGCAATCCACATTTTCGAGCGGCCCGTGTCCTTCCCATGAAAATCCAAACTCGATTTTCTGTATTATTGCGCAAGACTAGTGTCGCGGGGCGAGAGTGAGCGAGAGAGAAATGTGTATAATAGGCGCGCGGGACGTTTGAAAAATCGCTACACACGGCGCCGCAGCCGCCGCCAAGTCGATATATGCGAAACGTATCCTTTTGATTCATAGGACGAGATGAAAGTGGCGCCGATATCGCGCAATATCTCGCGTCGCTCGCGGCTATCAGTCTCGCTATATATATCTATACTATATATGTATACATATATAGAGTTGCAGTTGAGACGCTGCAGCGGCAGGAGAGGATCGAGCCCCCGAGGCGGCCGCGTCGGAGACATTTAACTATTACAGGCATATTGTCGAGTCGCTATATAGTACGTCGGGCGGCGCGACAGCCGGTCGCGGCGTCCGCGCGTCCCTTCAATTCAAACACCGGATGTTTCGAGCTATCGATGTCGCGCCGCTGCAGTAACTCGACACCCCTCACGGCGCGCGCGCGCGCATTATAAAACCGATACAGGCACTCGCGCATTGCAGCCCGGTATGTGTATATATATATATATATATATGTGTGTGTGTGTGTGTGTGTGTGTGTGTGTGTGTGTGTGTGTACTGTATACGGTGGAGCTGGCCGCTATAATTATATTCGCTTTGATAAACATATTCCGCTCTCTCTTTCGTCGGCGCGATCCCGATTATATTCTCGATTTTTTTCGCTCTTATTATTTTTCGCTCTGCGTATGTGCATCTGTGTGTGTGTATAGCCCGGTGGTAATTATTCTTTGGCGCGTATTGCCCGACGAGAGCCGGACCTTCTACGCTTCGATCGATATTTCACTCCTCGTTTTTTTTTCTTCTCGTATACATATACTTACTCGCTCAATCGTATATGCGATTTTTTGGCTATCGCGTGTTTCTTGGAGTTTCGAGGCTATGCGCCTCGTACACGACTAGTTCTCGTAAAAATTAGCACTTTTCGGGGATCCAGAAATCGAATGTTTTTTTTTAAAGCTATAGAGGTTTCGGACCGGTCAGACTTTCTTCTGTGAATCGAAAGATAGTCAAAAATGCAGAGAAACATGGGAAACATGGGTTTAACATTGGGAGGTATATGGAGAAAAAAAAGAAAATAGGCCATTTGGATTTTTATTTATACATTTTTTTTTTTTAAACGGACTGTTGATGTAGAAATAATTCTACACTAGCAAGTAAAGTGAATATAAAGATTTATTTAAAAGAACTTGGAAATAATACAATATGGAAGTTAAGGCTTAAAATATCGAGAGACGCCGTCTACTCGATAGTACTCAGGTCGGCACTGTTCGCAATTTTTTATCAGAGCACCGAATCTGAGTATAATTTTTTTTTTAATTAAAGCTCTATTGTTCTACTTTATTATAGTGTAATTTGAAATTTGATTTGTGCCTCGCGAACATTCGTAGTTGTTATTATTCCAGTATACTTTGACATATTAATTTTTTGTAAAAAGAAAAAACGTAAAATGGCTCAAAAATATGGTTGCTAGTAACTTTCCCATGTTCCTCTGCATTTTTGACGATCTTTCGGCTCACAGAAGAAAGTCTGACCGGTTCGAAATCTCTAGCTTTAAAAAGAAACTTTCGATTTCTGGACCCCTGAAAAGTGCAAATTTTTGTATACGGCAAATTCGAGCGCGGGAAATTCAAATTTTTCGAGACTTGCGACTGTTTCGATATCCTCAGAGATTTACCTATATATACATCGCCGCGGCAGAAGTATAGCTCGAAGTCGCGCATCGGCGCTTTTGAGAGCGCAGAAATAAAAGAAATCGCGCAGAAATTAATGAATTTTCCGTAATTTTAAAGGCGCATTAATTTTGCTACCAGAAAAGGGAGGGAAGTAAAATGTTTATCGTCCTCTCAGATTACGACTCGTGCTAAATATAATCGTGTCCCTCTCCTCTCTCTCTCTCTCCCAGCTGGCCTTGTCGAATAAAGTAGAAAATGTCGAGCGCGAATAAAGTAGCCGCGGCGGCCAAAGTACTTGAACCTCCTCCCCCCTCCCGCCCCTCCCCCTCACCACAGATGCCCGCAGTATTCATCGACATACATATACATACACATCCATACTCAGAAAGAAGCATCATCGAGCACGAAGCCTCCTACATATATACACACACCTAAACCCTATATACAGTAAAGTTTCATTAGAAGCCGAGATTTCGTCCGGCTCTCCTCGTCGTCGTCGTCGTCGTCGTCGCGCATTACGAAGAATCAACAATACTCTTATAATACGCGGGGATGCGCGCGCGGAGAGCGCATCACCGCGCGCAGCGGCTAAAGAAGTGAAAGATATATACGAGTGGAATGCACATAAATTTCCCATGGCCAGGGCTCTCCCTCTCTCTCTCTCTCTCCAACTCCTCTGCGTCTGGAATTAAAATTTCCGAGTATAGCATCAGGGAGCGCTCGCTTGTCCGGCGATATATGCATATATAAGCACACGCGGACAGGTATATAGAGGTATATACACGGTGCGCACACGTCGCGCGGAGAGCCTCGTCCTTCGACGAAACCTCACACGGAGAGTATATATATGTGTATATTGTATGTGTATAGGTATATACGGACAGGAGGATCTCGAGAGTGAGAGAGAGAAATACCTCGCGGCGGAAATACTAATACACGCGTCTGTCTCTCTCTCTCTCTTTCTCGGTCTTTCTCTCGATATATGCGGCTCGCGCGCACCCGCCGGATAATATATAAGGCCTCTCTTTTTCTCTCTCACACTATATCCCCGACCACTGCGCGGCTACTTGTTTCTGTAACACTTTTTTTTTACACTCTTCTCGCGCCTGACGCGCCGACACTCCCACCGCGGCGGCGGCGGTGGAGGAGCCATTAGGAGACTGACGTCGCCACCGATGCACAGCCAGTGTTGTGTGTGTAGTGTGTAATGAGTGTCCGTGTGACAAGGAATTCATTTTTTTTTTTATACTTTTTTGTTTTACATTTTGGATTTTTTTTATGCGTAGGCGGGAGTGGCGCGCCGAAGGGATACGCGGGTTGTAAAAATTTGGGATGATGTATGGATTGCTTATGGGAGAGTGTGATACCTGTTATATATACGAGCCTATTTTGATATGATTCAAACGAGTGAAAATTTTAGCGAAAAATTCGGTAATCCGATTATGGTCGGCCGGGAATGTGGAAAAAAGTATAGTATACCGTTTTGTAAACAATTTTTTCCCTAAAATTGAGATATGATTGAAATTTCGTATACAGCTAGGTATATAAATCTCACAATATTCATGTAAATTTTCAGATGGTTATGCAGAGCGTATAAGAAGCGGAGATATGAATGTTTTTATTTTGCGAAGATTAGCATGGGCTCTTATGGCGAATTACACTAATTTATTTACTATAAGGTATTAAAAATTGAGATTTTGTCGAAATTTATTGTTAATGAAAATTAATTTCTAACGAACATTAATTTATTGCTCAAAAATATTGTTCATTAGTTCGGACATATAATTAAACCTCATTGAATAAAAAAATCATACATATTTAACCTCAAAATATGAGTCAAATCAGCGAAGAACACGAAACTTTTTGTAAATAATCATTAATCGAGATCAATAGAATTATATTAATGAAATTCATAACCATTATTTGGTTTAAGCTGATTTATGGCACTAAGAGCAATAAGTTTTTCAAATATTCCATAAATAGAAGAATCTTATAAATTTTCACTAGTGCAATAGGGGTAGAAAGTCCATAATCGCAGGTCTGCGAGCGGCTTACTCAACGTTTTTTTTTTTTTTTTTATAAAATTCAGTCATCCACTTAATTTTCCATTCGGATTTTACTCCCACCACTTCAGTAATTAATTATTGCTTACCCTAAGTAAATAAAGCTTAATTACACCGCGCGATAATCAATCGAACGTATATCTCGCTTCAAAATTAATCACAACAAACTACTCAAAGTTTCTCAACTTCACACAGCGTGTGGCATAAGTATATACGCTCACTCGAAAACCTTCACCCAAAGTAAATTTCCGTTCCTCGCTTCACCTCCTCCTCCTCCCGCATCATCAAAGTATCGAAAACGATCTCGAGTGCTCTCGCCTAGAAAATCAAGTACGCAAATGCAGCTCCATAGAAAACAACCTGCTCTCCACGATCACGAGCTTTTCCATCTCTCGCCTTCCTTGCGCTATATGTATAGTATCCTATATATATACACGCAAACTCACTTAAACTTTTTCTCTAGTTTCTCGCCGTACACTACTACTACTACTGGTATGTACAGAGCTGTCTTCACCAATTCCAATCCGACGCGTTATACGTCCGTCGCGCCGGAGATTTATGCCCGTCTTTCTCCTCTCTCGCATATGCCCATCGCGCACATGTATATATATAAGACGCTTCGCCGAGTGACGAAAGGATCGCGCGCGCGGCAAGTACCTATACATATATACAATATACATCGTGCAGTACTTACATCGCCGTACACGTCTACGTAGATACTTATACGTATAGAGAACCGCAGGCGACTCGTCGTTATACATACAATACCTTGGGTAGAAATTCAAATATCTAAAATAGCCTGTAAACTAGAAAATGGCTATGAGAAATGCTTGGTTCCTAAATTGCGATGAAAAGCTTTTCCTCCCGTTATTTGAGCATTTCATGGAATACCCATAACCTCCAGATCATTACACTATTTTTACTGTTTATATCGTATGCTAAATACAGGGAGGTGTACGTATTTCAGTCAGTCTCGATACAATGTATTGGATAAACAAGCGTTTAAAGCTGTAAATTCTTTTTTTAATTATTTCTCGTTTTTCGAGTCATTTTTGCTCTGCAAAAAAGTATACCCCAACATATACGCCGAATTTCAATGAAAAAATGCACTTTTCTTTGGTCTAGAAATCGAAAAAATTTTTTTAAAGCTAGAGGTTTCGGACCAGACTTTCTTCTGTAAGCCAAAAGATGATGAAAAATGCCGAAGAACATGGGAAATATAGAATATGAAAATTTAACATGGGAAGGCTTATGGAGGAAAAAGAAAAAATTGGCTATTCGGATTTTTATTATTCTTTTTCTTTTTAAATGGGCATAACTTTTGGTCAGAGCATCGAAACTTGGCATATTTTATTTTACATTAAAGCTCTTTTATTATACTGTTATTCGGAATTTTACTGGTACCTCGGCAACCTTCGCAGTCGTTATTTATTCCAGTGTTTTGACGCATTAATTTTCTGTAAAAAAAAGCGTAAAATCGGTCAGAAATTTTTACTTACTAGCAATTCTTCCCATGTTCCTCTACACTTTTGACTATTTTGAAAGTCTCGTCACCCCGAAACCTCTATAGCTTCAAAAAAATTTTTTCGATTTCCAGACCAAAGAAAAGTGCATTAATATTATATTCATTGAAACTCGACGTATATACAGA
This sequence comes from Philotrypesis tridentata, assembly GCA_018906965.1. NCBI lineage: Eukaryota > Metazoa > Arthropoda > Insecta > Hymenoptera > Pteromalidae > Philotrypesis > Philotrypesis tridentata. The sequence continues at coordinate 7,645,621 of JACCIB010000006.1, forward strand.
CACTGCGCGCCGCTTCGCGACCGTCGAAAAATCGCCGCTCTACCGACGCGTCGCGTCGAAAATTGTCCGGCACCTTCGCGCGGCGAGAGAAAACCGGTGCTTTGCCCGTCCACACAGGTATACCCGTGTAACGGCTCATCCACGCGCGCTATGCACGATCCGGCGCTTTCGCAGTAGCGAAATCTCCTCCGCAGCGGACGCCGCGCGCATCAGTCGTGAGAAAGGCGAAAGCTCTCGGAGGCGTTCTCGCGGCTCTCATTTTCTCGCGCCGCGCGAGCGCGAGCGGAGAAACCGCGTAATAAAAAGCTGAGCTCTCTCTCTATGTACTGTAGAGTATTATGTGTGTACATTTACGTGTGTATACGTGTGTGTGCGTGTGCGCGCAATTGAAAAAATTCGCGAGACGCAAGCGCGATAATTCATGCGCGCGCGCGCGAGCGCAAGGCCCGCAGCGCATTAACCGCGCGCACTGTACGCGCTACTGCGAGAGATTCTTAGGAAATTTTCTTATAGGCGTCCTTGGGCGCGTTATATGGAGTCGGCTCTCGCGCGCGCGCGCAGCTTTTATCAAAACGATGATTAATGCAGCCGCGCAGAGCGGCTTAACTCGACGCGTCGCGTTATACGCGTGTATATATGACTGATTCTACTATATATAGGGAAATGCACTTTTCGGGGGTCTAGAAATGGAAAAGTTTCTTTTTAAAGCCAGAGGTTTCGGATTGATTGGACTTTTTTCTGTGAGCTGGAAGATAGTCGAGAATGCAGAGGAACATATCGGAACATATCGGAGGAAAATCGGCTATTTGGATTTTTATATTTATTTATTTTGTTTTAAACGGACATAACTTTTGATCGGAGTATCGAATCTGGGCATATTTTTTTTAAGTTAAGGCTCTTTTGTTGTATACTTTATTGTAGTGCATCGGAAACATTCGTAGTTGTTATTATTCCAGTATTTTGACGTCTTAATATTTTTTGGAATAAAAATGTAAAATGGATCAGAAATACGGTTACTAGTAACTTCTCCCATGTTCCTCGGCACTTTTGACTATCTTTTGGGTTACAGTAGAATGTCTGATCGGTCCGAAACCTCTAGCTTAAAAAAAAATTCTCGATTTCAAAAAAGAAGAATTTAGAATTTTAGCATATAAAATTTATTATAAAAATTAATTTTCATCGATTTTTAGCTTGGAAACGAAGCGAAATTATGAAAAATCTCAAGAATACTTTTTGTCTTAGAAGTTTTTTGTACTATTAAAATTTTTTTTCAGATAGGAAATCCAATTTTTTATTTTCGACAAGTGATTTTTTTATTTTTACCTTATCATAGTAGCTCCATCTTGTTCTAGAAGTTTCGCAGGCACTTTTGCACTGAAAAAAGTTATCTTCAGGAATTTTTTGGTAGTCGTAGTCCGGAGCGAACTTTCACTTTTGCTACTATTAAGGCATAAATGTATTATAAAACAGTTGCAACACGTATATATGACTTTTAAAGTTTCTTTTTTTTTTGAAAATTCGACAAAATTCTCTTAAAAAGCTCCTATTCATGGGTACAGTGAAAAATGCTTCCCCGAGAAGCTACGAATTTTTGAAAATCAGCAAAAAATGCAAAAAAAACCCGATTTCATCAACTTTTGACCTCCTGCAACTCAGAGACAATCGATGCGCAAAATCTGAAAAAATTCAGAGAAATGTATTTCATCAAGTTTATACGATTTAATTCTGGTTGGAAAAAAATTTTAATTTTGATCAATCGATTTCACAGAGAATCACCTATATATACATGTACACCGTGTACACGTCCGAAAGCAGGTGCTCCGCTAATTTATCAGGACCACCGCGCGCCCGAGATAAGCGCACATATTATACGGGCAAACAAAAGGGGCTGCAGCAAAAAGAGGCGGAGGAGTAGACGCAGGATTTTGCATCGGCATTCGACATCGGCGGTGAAGAGCGTGATAAGACTCGGCAAACTTCTCCGCGATACTTATGTGCTTGTATTATACATACGTCTAAGTGTATATATAGCGTCTCGCCGCCGCCAGGAGGGCAGACGTCTGCGCTCTTGCAGCGCGCGAAAAATCCCCATGCGGCATTAACATTCGCGACGTGTTGCTCCAGAAAAAGTATTACTGCGCACCGATGCGCGCGGCAGACGAGAGAGAGAGAGAGAGAGAGTGCAGTTTGTGTGGGCTCCTTTCTTGCCTCGCTAATTCACGCCGATATTTCGCGCTTTGTCCTCTGTGTATGGCTTTGTAAGCCTATATACCTAAATACCTATATACCTATATACCTATATGAGTCATTCCACGGGATACTGGAAACTTCTGGGGGCCCCGACTACCGAAAAATTTTGGGTAGGGCACACTTACCAGACCTATTTTTTCTGATTTCTGGGACCCCTCCGAATAAGAAACCGTGCGAGCTGCATCATTATCGGTTGCCACCCGGGTTTCCGGTCGAAAAAACGCAAAAATCTTCATACATTTTCTTTTGCATTTTTACTGTTGAGCGCATTATTTGTGTACTGTGAGGTACTGCGAGTCCTATGGGACTTGGCGCTATACTTTATATATACAGAACGAAAGTGCAGCTCAAGAGCTTTAAATCGAGCCTAAAATTTTTAAAATCGGATGTTCCGGTCACGAGTTACACCCTCTTCAATATTGCTAACTCTTTATAGGGCTCTCGCGAAACTAATCGATTTTCATTTTTTTTTTCAAATCCTCGAAACTTTTGATCCAGTGACTCGATTTTAAAGTTTAATAGCTTAAATTAAAGCTCTTTTCCTCAACTTTACGATTTTTAGGTCCAAAATTGATTTTTCTTATCTGTTGAGCTATATATATGCGTTCAGAATACTAATCCGCTTTAGAAGCATATATATAGATCAACAGATAAAAAAATTTTAATTTAGACCTAAAAACCAAAAAGTAGAGAAAAAGAGCTTTAATTTGAGCTATTAAACGTTAAAATCGAAGCATTGGATCGACAGTTACAGGGATTTGAAGAAAGGGAAAAATGTCTGGTTTTTGGAAAAATCGAGCTATTTCGTGAAAGTCAAACCAAACCACTTTTTTCAAATGGTCATAAATTTTGATGGAGTGATTCGATTTTGACGTTTAATACCTTAAATTAAAGCTGTTTTCCTCAGCTTTTTTGTTGATACAAATATTTTTTTGTAGTGAGCTATATATATGCTTCTAAAACCGATTGGTTCTTTGAAAGCATATATATAGCTCACTATATATCAAATTTAAATTTTGACTTAAAATTCAAAAAGTTGAAGAAAATACCTTTAATTTAAGCTATTAAACGTCAAAATCGAATTACTCGATCAAAATTTATGACCATTTGAAAAAAGTGGTTTGATTTGACTTTCACGAAATAGCTCGATTTTTCCAAAAACCAGACATTTTTCCCTTTCTTCAAATCCCTATTACTGTCGATCCAATGCTTCGATTTTGACGTTTGATAGTTCAATTTAAAGCTCTTTTCCTCTACTTTTTGGTTTTTAGGTCTAAATTTAAATTTTTTTATCTGTTGATCTATATATATGCTTCTAAAGGGGATTGTTTTTCTGAACGCATATATATAGCTCAATAGATAAGAAAAATCAATTTTCGACCTAAAAATCGTAAAGTTGAGGAAAAGAGCTTTAATTTAAGCTATTAAACTTTAAAATCGAGTCACTGGATCAAAAGTTTCGAGGATTTGAAGAAAAAAAGTGAAAATCGATTAGTTTTGCGAGAGCCCTATAAAGAGTTAGCAGTATTGAAGCGTGCGTAACTCGTGACCGGAACATCCGATTTTAAAAATTTTAGGCTCGATTTAAAGCTCTTGAGCTGCACTTTCGTTCTGTATATATAAAGTATAGCGCCAAGTCCCATAGGACTCACAGTACACAAATAATGCGCTCAACAGTAAAAATGCAAAAGAAAATGTATGAAGATTTTTGCGTTTTTTCGACCGAAAACCCGGGTGGCAACCGATAATGATGCAGCTCGCACGGTTTCTTATTCGGAGGGGTCCCAGAAATCAGAAAAAATAGGTCTGGTAAGTGTGCCCTACCCAAAATTTTTCGGTAGTCGGGGCCCCCAGAAGTTTCCAGTATCCCGTGGAATGACTCATATATCGGATATTGTGGGGATTCTGTATTATACACAATACGCACATATATATATATAGCTGTATGCGCATATAGTGTACTGACAGTTGAAGCGTTCAACGACATCGTTTATCTCGTTGTTCTGTGGAGTCTTCTCTGTAAACAGGCCTTGTAGTGTGTAGCTTGCGGAGTTTCGAAACTTTTTACTTCGGTATACGAATTGTTTTTCGGTATGAAGTTTTTCTCGGGAAAATTTATTTTCTCGTACTCGTGTCTATACTTTTAGCGAATATTAAATCGAATATTAAATTGAGTGATTTTGAAAATGCTGTGCGCACAATAATTTTAATATTGATGAATGATATTCAAATTATCTGTTTCGATCGTAATTATGGCGTCAGGGCAGTTATACTACTTTTTTAAATAAATATGATAATCTTTTATAACGTATAAATAATTGTTTTTATTCTCTCTATTTTTTCTTATGTGCAAAAATGTTGCTCTTCAAAATAAGTATAGATTCAACGATAATTTTTGCATTATAACGACCAATTCCCAAGCCACTTATATATTAATAATCGTCTAATATACAACCGCAACGAGAGAATTCGTCACCGGCAGCGACGATTTTCGAGAAATTAATCGAGAACTACGCATACAACAAGCGTTTATCCCCTCAATCTGCCCGATCTTTCAAATATCCATCCAAGTGTAAGTTAGACGAATGCGACTCATTTGTATAAACGCGTCCGTCAACTGCGCCTCACAGAACGTCCAAGTCCGAAAAAGTATATAACTATATATACATATCGGAGAAGAAGAGGCGGAGATCCTCGGGAGAGGAAACAAATTGACCTCGCGGTGCGTAAATATGTAAAGAGCCAATTAACCTTATAGGAATATAAATATAGCTCCGAAGAGAAACTGTCTTTAGATCAAAGGGGCATATATATATATAGAAAATATTTTTTTTTTATTCAAAAGGTTTGTAATAATTTCCCCATTCTCTCTCTCTCTCTTTCTCTCTCGCGATCGTCAATTCAAAAGTGATTGTACACAGGCCATTAAAAGTGATTGTACACGAAATACATACATTGCGAGACGATTAAATTGAGAAATTAGCGCGATTTATTAGATGCACTTTGCGCGCGGCTTGCGCAACGCTCTTCGATTTGTCGTTTAATGCCTCGCCAGTCATTGCTATACGTATATACATGTAAGGCATATATAATGAAAATACGAGGTGTTTCGTATACACGTATATATATAAGAAATCGCGCTTTTGTAATCCAGCGTATTCTCCGCGGCTTATATATTATATTTTAATAAGAAACTCAAAGTTTCCATTCAGCAGGAAAAAACGAAAAAAAAAAATACTATACACATAGCGGACGTATATATATACACTCGCGATCGAAAAGGCCGACTTTGCTCTCGCGTGGGCCGCGGGCGATAAAGAAAGAGCGATATTTGAATGACAAAAAGCAGGATTTTCGCGCGGGAGACACACTTGCCCCTCGAGGCGGAAATTCAGCAAAATGATTTATACTACAATTGCGGTAAAAAGTTATTTCTTCGCGAAAGGGACGTGTCCCTCTTCCTCTCTCTCTCTCTCTCTCTTTCGACGAGAAGGAAAAAAACGATAAAGAGAGAGAGAGAGAAAAAATCTCGTATACGCTCGTTTACATAACATAAGGCCAGATATTGAAATTCAGCGTAAATAATCGCTCTCTCTCTCTCGCGCTACACAGGAAGAACAAAGCCAAAGCTCCCATATTGTCCTGCGGCGCGCGAAGGGGCTGTAAAAGTCTTTTTACGACGTCAAACTTTTATTTGCCGTTCTCCAGGTACTCTCTCTCTCTCTCTCTCTCTCTCTCTTTCTCTCGGCTCGAAGGTATATATATACCCATACGGCATCGCGCGCACGTTTTTACCGCACCGGCGCGCGCGGCTCCGGCGGTCCCGCTTTCCCCCCCTCCCGCCGCCCCCCGCGATCGTTAAACTTTCTTTATATAGAGCCGCGGCGGCGGCTTCCGTGTGTCGTGTGTCACGTGTGTGTCGTCTGCGGTCGTGTAACCGTAGGGACCTCTCAACCCGTACTTTCTTCCACCTCGTGTATATAGACGCTATTGTATACTCCGTTCGGTCGTCTCTCGGGGCACACGTTGCACTGTGTATAGTATGTATATTTATATACCGATTTTTCAAGGTGCGAAAATCGCGGTGTCTATACTCTCTCGCGGGTATGTCGAGTGGCCGTGAAATCGAAGGCTGATCTCTCCCCGTATATGTATTAGAGGCGATAATGCCCCTCGTATAATAACACGTATAAATGCGATGAGTTTTCGAGCATATCCCATTATATAGGTGAGCCTCGGGTCTTACGACACATTAGGGTCGCGCGACGCGCACCGGCTCGGATTAGCTTCTCCGGGTTTTTTTTTTCTTCGGTGTATGTATGAAATCGAGCACGCGCAGCTTCGTCCCGAGGGTTTCGAATTAAACGACTGCTTAGAATTCCCCCGTTCGTGTATTACGGGGGAATTCCGCGAAAAATAATCGGATGATTGGTTGGAAAATTTAAGAAAAAAGAAAGAAAAAAATTTTGTGGCACACGTCTGGGATATAGCGTTTTTCTTATTCTATAGGAGGCAGAGAATAAAAAAGAAACAGAATTGCTCAATTACTTTGATTGTATGTACTTGTGAAATTTAAAAAGCGAAAAATGTTTTTTTTTTATACACATTGCATAGTTTTTGATTACCTAAATATTTGTCAGGTGTAACCGTTGTTTAGTATACTGAAAAATAGAGCTTCAATTTTGAGCTATAGAACATTAATATCGGATTGTTAGGTTGAGAGTTATTGGCACTTAATCATACCAATGGTGCCTCAAATGCAAATTTTTCGTAAAAATACTAAACAATTTTTAATTGAAAAACTATGTGTTTTTTAAAAACTTGGGAACGGCAAAAACTTTTGAAAATTAGCCAAAGAATACATCTGAATTTTTTCAGATCGGTTCCAGCAATTTTTCGATTCTGCAAGGTAACGATTTTTGAAAATATTTTAAAATTAATGAAATTGCACTCAAGTGCCAATAACTCTCAATCTGATAATCTGATTTCAATATTTTATAGCTTAAAATGAAGCCCTCATTCCGTATTAAACAGTGATTATACGTTAGAAATATATTTCGATATACTTTTTAAATTACACACATATGTATTAATAGTAAAACAAAATAGTGTCATACGACCGTTTTCGTGGGAATTAATTACACTATATTTTTTTTGTATATTCTGTATATCGTAGAAGACGAAAAACACACACAGGTATAGCACGGAAATTTTCTTTTTAAGATTTTCCAACCAATTTGAACTTTCGAGGCAATCTATCAGGCGAACGCGTCGAATTGCGCTCTTTTCTTTCCTTCCAAGCTTTCGTCGATAACTTCGCGTTATTGCCAATTCCAAGACGCGCAAACAAATCGATCGGGAACGCGATGCTTACATCCTTTATTTTGAAAAGCATTTCCAGCGCATTCCTCACGTTTATAATGGGCAAGAATGCGACGATTACAGCATTAGCGTGTAGCAGAAAAATTTCAGTTTTTTTTCCGCTGAAAGCCGAGAAATCAAGTGTATAAGTATACCGCCATAAATCAGTTCTTGTCATTTTGTTCAACTGTAATTTATAATACGCTTCGGGCGAAATGGGCTTAAAGCAAATTTTCGCAGAGATCTCGGCCTGCGATTTTCCTCCGCGCGCACAAAAATTCTCGACGAGATAAAAATCTGTCCCGGACTAATAGTCCGCAGCGGAAGAGGACTGCCTTGTGTAGCCGCCGATGAGTATAGATACGGAAGATTTTACAGAAAAATGCATAGCTCACCCCGAGAAAGCAGCTTTAGTTTCTTCCGAAAGAATTTTTACGACGTTAACCGTAGAACGATTAGTCGCGTGTCCCATGAGTTTCGGAAAAATATTTACAGAATAACACACCTACGGCTATATGTGGGTGATTTGCAGAAAAATCGCATATTTCGCCGTCTAAATCGAAGAAAAAAAAAGTTTCGTTTAGAGGACAACTGATAGTGGGTTTTTTATCACTTAAGGTATAACAAAACATAGTTTATTCGGAAACAGCTACAACTATTATTAAAATTTTTTCCATAAGATTAACATAGGGAAATTTCTGGATTAGCTTCGGAAGTGACAGGCTTGAGTTCTGACATTTTCACACTAACAGTTATGGTATGAAGGGCTATTACAAGATAATCAAATATCCTATTAGGTACTTATTTAGTTTTATATTTACAACATTTTGACTATATTTAAGCAACGAATACATGTATACTTATCATTGCAATAACAAGGGCTTCAGGAGTGACATTTTTTTTACCACATCACATCCATGCAAAAAAAAAACAGTTAACATAGTGCTAAATTCAAACTGCATGGAAAAATTCGAATTCGGGCTACAAAGCTTTAAAAATCATTGACTCGAGTAATGTCTATAGCGATCAGACTGACATACTGGCCGAAAATAGGTGGGAAATTCAAAATGCGAAAATTAAATTTTTAATATAATGAGACCCAAGTTATATATATATATATATATATATATATATATATATATAATTTCTAAAGAAAATTGTAAATTATATCCTCCTTTAACAAATTCCTATATTTTGCGAAAGCCTAGTTGCATATCTAAAACCCTGCAGTATTTTGATTAGCAACGTTCTACTTGGCGACATGTTATACGGTAGTGACATTTTGGCTACATTTACTGCAACTATTAATGCACACTTAATAATATGACTTAAATACATAACCACACTTTTACATAAGATTTTTTCTGTTCTATATAGGATGTACAGAATAAGAGAAAAATAGTGTACCCACGAAATCGATCTTGTGACAGTACTGTTTTGACATCTTTTTGCGACTTTATATGCAGAGATTATACTACGCATTTTTTAATAAAATATTCTGGATTTTTTCGAATGCAAGGCTAAATAGGCATATAGATAGGCTTGAGGTACAGTAAAAGAGCTGTCATTTGAATACAAACTTGTCTAGATTAGATGCACTGATCAAAAGCCACGTACTTTTGAAATAAACGAATTTTGCCTCAGACTCCCTTTAGGCTGTTACGAAAATTCTCGATTTTACATTTTTTTTCTTTCAATCCTCATAACTTTTGATACAGTGACTCGATTTTAACGTTTAAAATCGAGTTAAACTATAACTCTTTTCTTCTACTTTTCTGCCAATGAGTCTAAAATTATTTTTTTTTAATATACTGAGCTATATATATGCTTTCAAAAAATGATCTACATCAGAAGCATATACATAGCTAACTATTAAACAAAAATTAAATTTAGTCTAATTGACAGAAAAGTAGAAGAAAAGAGCTTTAATTTGAGCTATTAAAAGTTAAAATCTAGTCACTGAATCAAAAGTTACGAAGATTCAAAGAATAATAATGTAAAATCGAGAATTTTCGTAACAGCCTAAAGGGAGTCTGAGGCAAAACTCGTTAATTTAGCATTGCATTCGAAAAAATCCAGAATATTTTTCAAAAAAATGCGTAATAATCTCTGCATAAAATCGCAAAGATGGCCAAAAAAGACAGTGTCACAAGATCGATTTCGTGGATACACTATTTTTTTCTTGTTCTGTACGTCCTGTAGTACAGAAAAAATCTTGTCCGGTCGACGTAGTCCGAGATTGTTTTTTCGCAACTTTTGGGGTCAAAAAAGTGAATGAAAAATACCGATCTCGTCATATACATACTTATACATCGAGACAAAGCACACCTACACATTCCCTTCGATATTTCACGTCTATATATATAAGACGAAGAATCCGCTGTTTTGACGGCTCTAAGTACGGCTTTCTAACGGCGCCTCATTAGTCTCTTGTTGCGCGCGCTATATTGTGGATCTCCCGCGCGTGCGCCATAGGATAGTGCAGCAGCAGCAGCAGCAGAAGCAGCAGCAAAAGGTGTGCGATAAAGGTTAAATCGCGCGCGAGTCACGCTGACATAACGAATGGCCGCGGCTGCGTAAATCGTAATTAATTATTAATTTATGGAGTACTGGCATACGCGCTCGCGCGAGCGAGTAATTTATGCTAATCGCTCGGAAAAGGCTTTCAGCGTAAATTAAAACAAATCGCGTTTGCACAATTGCCCGGGAGAGGATTAGAAATTTCATTATAATCAGCAATCCCATAACCGATCTATACGCGTATATTGTGTGTGTATGTAATGAGCAGACGTAAAAAGCAAGCCGATCCAAGGTATAATACACACAGACGCAGACGAAAAATTGCGCAATCTTAATTTATGGCGCACCGAATCAATCGAGGTCGAGTGAAAACCTCGTCAGCGCCGATCACCCTCTTCGCCGCCGCCGCCGCCGATTATCTTCCTCGAGTCTCCGCTGCCGCTATATACGTATAGCGGCTGGAGAGCTCCTACATTATAATCTTGATTGAGAGCTACATCTTTTTTCGAGTGGACTCATAAAACACTGTCGACGCGCAGTTTACGGATTCATAATGTCGTACACGAGAGGAGCCGCTGCTGCCGCCGCCGCGGCGACGACGACGACGACGAGGCAGTAGCCGGTGCGGGAATCGCTTTTTGATCTCGAGGAGCAGAGACGGAGAGAGTCGTCGACTGGTTTAGCTCGCGTGTATACACGTGTACTGTTATGTTTTCGCATTTGCACGAATCGATAATTTCTCCCGGCGACGCGGTCGCCCGCGCGAGTCGCTCGAGCGAGGCTCATTTTTTATTCCGCGCGGCTCGATCGCTCGCGAGCGATGTGTATACTTATGCGTGTGTACAAAACTTTCTCTCGCTATGCGCGTCGATCGAGACGTTATGTCGTGCGCCGTCCGCAGCGATTCTGGGAAGGATTCTTGGGGGTCAGGCGTAAGTCGAGTTTTCATCGCGATGGCTATGAGGTGTAGCTCATTTTTCTCGTTATTAGGAGTTACACTTAAATAGGCTGTTGTCAATGTTATACCTTCTGTTTTCTCCTTTCGACGATCGTTTGGAAATACAGAGATGTTTAGCGGCTAAATTAACGGCAAGATTTTGAAGGATGATGCGTATATACGGACAGACTTTTAAGGATAATATTTTTATAAGGATGATAATACTTATTGGGAATTATTTTTCTGTAATATTTTTCTTCGTCATCGAAATAATGGATTGCTCCACGTATTGTACCATTCCATATTGTATAAGTATATCTATAATGTATATATTGTATATTTATAAGTACCTGTATATAGACAGTGGCGCGAGTCCGTGTCGGAGCAACGGAGCGTGAAGGCGATGACAACGATGTGAGTGTATACTGTGTATATATACGTATACAGGAAACTGGAGAGATAAGAGACTGAAGAGTTTAATTACGTATGTGGCTTGCGTATAATAGGCTTGTTCTATAATAGTACAATATACTTTACAGTCTCGTTAGTATTTCATTTATACTTTTAGACACATATGCATTATAGGCAGGATTTTGGTATATACTGCATACTGCACCAGCATTTGCCTGTTTAACAAATTCTCCTTAAATAATTCATTTTTCGGGGAGCCAGAAATCGAAAATTTTTTTTTAAAAGTTTAAGGGAAAAGTTACTAGTAACCAGTTACCATTTCTGAGCCATTTTACGTTTTTTTTTTTAAATTAATGCGTCAAATACTGGAATAATAACTGCGAATGTTCCCGAGGCACAAATAAAATTTCAAATTGCACCGCAATAAAGTACAACAAAAGAGCTTTAATTTAAAAAGAAATATGCCCAAACTCGATGCTCTGATCAAAAGTTATGCCCGTTAAAAAAAAAACAGTAATGTTTGTCTCTACGTACCTTCCCATGTTAAAATCTCATGTTCCATGTTTCCCGTGTTCCTCTGCATTTTCGAAGGTCTTTCGGCTTACAGAAGAAAGTCTGATCGGTTCGAAACCTCTAGCACCAAAAAGTGCATTTTTCAAGGAGAATCGGCCATATACACAACGTGGAATATCTCTTTTTTTTCTCTCGTCTCGATCTAGCTTCATCCGTGGCGTATAGGCCAATATACACGCGTATCTCGTAAACGAGCGCGCGCGCGCGGCAGCGACTACATGTGCCCCGTCGTCGAATTAGTAATGCGGAAAACGTCGCACACGCATTGAAATGTCGCCGCGCCACTGCCACCGGCGGACGCTATAACGGAATCGGCATAGTACAAAGACGAAGCGCCGCCCGATCTATCCGCTTTTATTCGGTATATAGGAACAAACGAAAATCCTCGTTTATAGATACACACACACACGGCTCTGGATTACCGCTAAAGTCGACGGCTACCGCAGCATACATATACATATACATAGCGAGTCGCGCGATAAAAGTGTCAAGCCGGTCTTCTCCGTTTCGATGACTCGTGCAGCTCAGCATTATAATACCCGAGAGTATACGAAAAAGCTCAGCGAAGCGAAAAAAAGCGCTGCGCCACTGCCCGTCCTCGGGAGCCGCGCGTTCGGTTCACGCACGAGCAGACGGCCTAATGGGCCGTGAGCGTCTTTCGACGCGGCTCTACAGTATATACGCGTACATATACATACAGATACAGATACACGTATATAGAGTCGCGTCCGCGCCGGAGGCGACGGTGGCCACTACCGAATTACCGAAAATTCCGCTTAGCGGCTCTACAGCCGGCTACGCGCCTGCGATAAACGAGGCGCGCGGATATCGGGTTACTCGCAAAAAGGGCGTAAAGACACACGCGCGCGCGCGAGACCGTCTCGTATACGCGTAACCTATTCGCCCTCTCGCGACAACTGTATACTCGACGCGTTTTCGAGGCCCGGCTATACGCGTATACATATAGTTATGGGGTACTATAGTGTCTCGCGCGCGCCGCCTGATATACTGAGATTGCAGCCGACAGATCGTCAACTCTCCCGCGGTATATAGCCCTATACCGGGCGTGCTGTGCATCCCTCGCCTCGAGATTTAAAGGCGTTGAAACTGGCGCCACCGGCGAATTCCCAACTTTTGGCTTGCATCCCTGTGTTCTGTTCTTCTGCAGTAATACCTATTCCCTTTGGGTTGTTCGCTTATTTTTCTCTTTCTTTCTTTTCTTCCCTCTTCTCCTTTCTTTCTTTTTTTTTTAACGGACTGGAAAGTAAGGCTCGCGTGTAATGACGAAATTGCGCACCGGAGCGAATACTATTAACTACTACCTCGAGATATTCGCAATGAGAACGAGCATTGACTTTATTTTCGGAGAGGAAAGTGCAGCGCTGTGCCGAGTACAGTCGCATTATATAGCTCGTCGCGTTGCGATGTGCGATTTTGCGCGTCTCTCTCTCTCTGCCGGACGCTAAAAGCCGAAGACTCATCTGTACCGCGCTAAGCGTTTTCTTGTACACCCCTTTAACTCTCTCGCATCGCCTGGATTTCAAAGCTTCTCGCGTTCTCAATTAGTCCCGAAGTGACAGCGACACTGATATACTACATTTTGCGTACTGCACCGCATAAACGTGTGTTATGTGGGTGTAGCTAATTACTTTTCGAGGGGATGCCGCATGGAGTTGATTAAAAATTCAAATTTCGCGCCACGTGACGAGTGTAGCAGAGGAGAAAACAACTAATTTGCCAGTGACGTAGTGACCCTCCAGTATTGCATATAATTATCTGCTATTTTACCGAGTTTGAGGCTCATATGGAAATATCTCGCGTGGAATGGCATTGGAATAATGTCTTAAGGTCATGCGTTATTCAAATGCCATTCGGTAAATGTATTTAAATGTTAACTAGAAACTTGGTGAGATGCTATAGATAATTGTGTATACCGGTGGAAAGCTATACGTTTTGGATTTTTGAAATTTTACAATTTCGCCATAAACAAATTAATCTCGTCCTTTTGAATGTAATAAAATTAAAATGGTAAATCTTATTTTATCGTTACAATCATCGTCGTTACACCAATAAAACGATTTACACCCGAAATGGCTGTATGACGACAGGAACCGCGAGCTTATTATCTGTTCTCTTTTTTGAATTATATATATACTTATATCAGAAGCGCAATATCGACGAAAAAAAATCGGTTAGACGTAGGCACACACGTGGCATTCCAGACTCGCATCTCCATTTTCATCGGTCGACACGCGCTTACCCGCGCATCGGAATAGGTGTATATGTACTATATATACATATATACACCAAAGAACGAAACGCTCTGCAGTTCTCATTGTGTAACCGGTCAACGTTATACTCGAAGATCGTTATGGTGTCCCCCTTTGTCTCTTTTGTCGGGAGTCGCCGATGCCGCATATGTCGCGATTCTTAACTATTCGGTTTGCTTGATTAAAATTTCAAATTTCGTGCTCGTTTCCGGCTCTTATCCCCGAGACACATTTGTACGTATATATAAAACGCGAAGCTCGCGCAGCGCGTATTAAGCTATACTTTACAGCTATACTTTTTCGTCTATCTCGCGGCTCTTCGAATCACGAGATTTTGCCGAGACAGGAAAATAATCGTTTACATGCCGCGACCTTGTTACTTGATTTTGGACTGTCGTGGCGTAAAGTAGCACTTTAAGTAATTCTTTACGGCACGACGTGTGTAAGCGCACGAGCGTAGCGAGTGAGGTTAGAGTCGTGCCATAAAGAATGACTTAGAACGCGAGTATTGTATACTATTTTATAGCATCTGTCTGCCCTAAGTCCGTTGCTACGCTTATCGTGTCATAAGAAGTCCATTTCGGCACCGTGAGATTAGCGCCCGATAGTAGCAAGGGCGATTAGCACGACGCTGTAATCAACTAAATATAGCAGATAAGCGTGGCATAGGTGCAGACTTAGGTCACACAGTGCTATAAATAACACTTACGGTACTAGTGGCCTAAGTTCATCTTTATGGCACGATCTGTATCGTATACACCGATAGTCCTTTCCTCACCCGCTACATTCATCATACACTAACTATTGTCCGTTAATCGAGAAAAAAAGAATGCACCGCGGTAAATGCGAATCGAAATATAGGCGTATAACGAGAAATCTGAACCAGATTCCAGATACACAGTTCCAAGTGCCTTCGACTCCACAGTGTACGCATAGCTACACGGAATAAGTGCGTATATAGGCATCTAATGTACACACCGATTCCCAAAAATAGAGGCCGCAGATATAAACAAGCCGCGCGCGAGCCGCCCGCGTGCCGTACAAATTTTGAAGAAAAGAGAAAAAACAACCGGCGCCGGGTGCGCGCGCGCGCGACCACCCTTGCAGACTCGATTCATAGAAAGTAAAGCCGAAGTTCGAGTGTATGCGCGAGGAAAGTGAGAAAGAACGCCGCATATTATCCACACTCGTATATATATATGTATGTAGAAGGGCGCCGGCTTTCACCGGGGGGGGGGGGGGGAGTGCGTGATCCTGCAAATTTTAGCCGACTCAGGGAAAGGGAGCCACGTCGTAGAAAATAGAAATTTCCCTCTTTCGCTTTCGCCTCCTCACGCGGCTGCTGCTGTGTGTGTGTGTATGGGCTGTTTTCTCTCTGTCTCGAGAGAGAATAGAAGAAAGGGCCGGGCCGTTTCACGGCGATTTTTCCCCCGCCTCCCGAGAAAAGTTACGCACTTGTTTGTATACGCGCGGAATGAGGAGGCGAGGCCTTAAGAGATTATGCGCGCGCGCGCGGCGGTATAGTATATATATAAGTATATATAGCGGCGGAGAACTCGGGCGTAAATTCGCCGCAGTTATAATACGCGTGTTTACGCCCTGCCGGCTGTTTTCTTTACGTGTCGATGCGCGCGCCCTCTTCACCGCCCCATAGCTGCCGTACAGCCTGCCCAGTCTTTCTTATGTGTGTATACATATATCTATATATGTTTTTGAAATATTTCGCGCCGTTTTTTTTTATTTCTCATTCTTCCTAATTGGAGCCTTCTTCTATTTTTCTTAGGCACACTTCTGTATATTCCGGCTATGGTGTAAAAGTATCTTATTCCTTGATAAACAGCGTTTCGGACTGATTGGTCCGCTCGGAGAACTGGCTTAATATAAGTATACCTACATTGGTTTTGCCTAAACGACTCCGCGGCGCCGCGCTCTACACTTGACTATATGTATATGGGTGATTCTTCCAAAAGTGGTGTTTTTCATGTCCGCAGTCTAAAAAGGGAGTTTTTGGAAGCTTCTTGATTCGGGAAGCGGATAAAATACTTGTACTAAATGTACTTAACAAATGAGGATACATGTATAAGCAGTTACTTTATGCGGCTATCGATGGTTCCAGCTTATAAGGCTAAATTGCGTTACGTTAATAAAAATGCTGCTAGATTTTGGAGCAGCAAATAAACACCCGTCAAGCCATCGGATTTTCAAAAGGAACATATTATTAAACAGTTTCTCTAGTTTAGCTCCTTATATATATGATTTTATGCATCCCTGTAGCCGTACAAACTTAGAAACTTAATTTTTCGTTTTTGAATTACGTGCCTATTTTCCATCAGCCTTGTCGTCCTTCATCGCGAAACCAATTTAGGCCAATACATTTCAACTTGAGCCAACTGAAGGTATATTTCGGGTAACTACTTTTTTCACAGTGTTGTACGAACAGTTTTTATGTAGACTTATTTGTTGAGGTAGAAAAAAAAGGTCATTACCGTAACACAGGTTAGCGCGTGGTAATAAAATATATGCATAACGAAAATGAGTGAAAAATGTTAATAACCTTAAAAAAAAAAACAAAATTTATATAAGGAAATTTGATTATTTAAATGTCATTACCGTCACAGGTCATTACCGTAACAACTCCTCCGTTTGCCTATGTTAATCTTATGGACAAAACTTAATCACAGCTCTAGCATTTTCCAAATAAACTATGTTTTCTTATACCTTAAATAACAAAAAGCCACCATCGGTTACTCTAAAATCGGTCTTTTTATGTAATCCATTTTTTAAGATAAAAAAACACCACTTTTGGAAGAATCACCTATATATATATAATGCCTGCGTATACACAACACATAGCATAGTAGTTATGTGTTCTACAGATCGATATTGTTGTAAGGCGCTTTGTTGGAATGGGCAAATAACGGGGATCCCTCCGGTACTTAATTGCTCAAACATCCGCCGAGTGTTTACACTGTCATCGAGGCTCACACCTCCGGCTCGGTCGACCCCACTCGGTGTGTATCTCTCCCTTATACACAATACTCGCATGCGGTTCTCTCGAAATGTGCAGCTGCATGCTGCCCGGGTCCTTCTCCCGCGAGACAGTCGGGCTTGATATTCCCGAGAGGCGCCTCGAGAAACAATGAGGTCCTTGTTATGCCTGGAATGCGACGACTTCGATTTTTCAATCGTGTACGAAGGGAGATTTTTTAAACGTGTATAGGTACTTAACGCATAGCCAAATGTCGTTTCAACGATGGGCTTTGGGAAGCTCGTTCAGTGCCGGCGAGCTTTGTTAGATTATCGGAGAATGTAGTAATTTTTTGATTAATGGGAATGATTTACGTGTGAAAAAACGTATCGTGAATTATTGTGCGAATAACTGTTTAAAAATAAAAAACGAGGTGAAGTGAGATGATGTATTGTAAAAATGTGTAATTCAACTGTGTCGAATGATTTAAACAAGCTTAGTGTTTTAAACAAAAAGATCGTTTGTTTATTGAAAAATTAGTTGATTTCTTACGAAGCCTTATCGTAAGTTTAGCGATATAAATTATAATACGCAATATTTTCAAACAATATGTAACAATGCGTTTGAAAATACTTATAGTAGCTCCACCTACACAACAGATCTCAAACTTCTGTGCGAATGTATTTTTGCTTCCAATTGATAATGTAGCATTCCAACAGTTTCAATTGTTATAAAAAATTCGAAACAAATTCATTGTTAAGTAGAACAATAAAGTTTGAGTTTCCAGATTTACTTATTACTACTTCTGCCAAATGGTAAATATCAAGATATTCGTATAAGCAGCCAATATCAAATTTTAACTGTACAATAATTGAATTCATTTCTACTTACACAAAATGCCGATTAAACTACTTTAAAGAAAATGCTATAATTATTTTATACACAGTTTCTGAATTTAATTAGCTTCTATCACTTCTGCTTCCATCTCCTCGTCGCTGTCGGCCTGTCTGTCCTCTTCTTCCTCTTCTTCCAGGTTCTTTCTTTCCTTCAGTCCAGCAGCAGGTGATCTGATGAGTAGCCAAGTCCCTTTGTACTTCCTTAACGTCTCTCTCCCGCTCAAGCTCACGTCCTTTCCTCAACCTCTGCATAATATGTGTGTTGACTCGTTTCTGCCTGATACCCTCGACCTTCTTCATGGCTTCAATCGTCTTGGACCACAATTCTCTGTTGTACTTAACCGGTACATTTCTCCTCTTCTCAAATTCAAACGTAGGATCGATCGCCAATTCCTTGCCAACTGTCTTTCTGTAGGCTTTCGTCCATTTAACTTTCCTCGGGTTCTTCTTCTTTTTGAAGGCTGCGTGACATTTCGATCTGCAAAATCTGAAAATCTGCAAGTAACGAGAGACACGTAATTTAATTAAACAGATTATTGTTCAAGATAAAAACGACTAAGAAATCTTAGATTCTATGCTCAAAACAATAGATTAAAACAACAGTTGTAAATAGGACAGATTACACTGACATAACCTACAAATTAACGAACGTAAGCGTACTTTAATGGTAATGCGACCAATTTACAAATGAATTATAAATCTTACCTTGCAGTCGTTTCTGACGAACTGAATGCCGTGTCCAGGATACACCCTGGACGAGCAGAAATAGCACGTCTCAATCCTCATGATTCTTCGACGACCGAACACGAGGAACAGAACAATAAAAACCACATGGCGCAGTGGCGCTGTTCGGGTGTGTAATACTCGCACTAGTCTGACAACTGATGGTAAATTTTGTTGTTTGGTTACCGTGTGTTACGAGAGTGTCACGATTGTTAATCGCGATGGAGTTTGTTTGTTACTTTGCATTTAGAACAATACCACCGGTTTTTTCGATACATTGAACGATGCGAGGCGACGGTTCCGATGGAACCTAGTCGATTTTCAGTCTCGCGCATACGTTTACAACAAGAATAAAGAATAATCACGATTTCTTTGAGAAAAGACAGCTTTTGTAAATATCGAACATCAAAATGTTTCAATGTAAACCGTTGATGAAACAATAGATATAATGGAGTAGGTAATTACTTACAACAATTTATTCATATTTGTCTGATTTTCTTGTTGTTTTGAATTGAATACATGGGACAATAATATTTGTATAAATATCAAATGATATTTAAATTCTAAAAGCAAGATATTCCGCTTTACTTTTACTTATTTTTTTATTGAATTTATAAAGATCTGTAAAGTAGTTTGTGCATTATTGATTGACTGATATACGAAGTAGAACGTATAATAACCTTGATATTTGTAATCTATTGAAAAATATAATTTGGCATCGTATAGGTATATGAATTGAAATTTGAATGATTTTATGTTTTTTTCATGCAGTTGTCAATGTATTGTATTTTTTGTTGTAGGTACTCGAATAAAAATCCTTCTAAACAGAAAGTAGTATGATAAAGAGAAAAAAGACTTTAATAAACAAGGGTAAATATTTTTTAATTTATTTTCTAACGAGTATAAATTATTGTTCTAAAGTAAAAAATAATTTGTACATTGTCAGATATTTTCAACGAAAAATGTATCAAGCACGGGATAAGGTATTTTGGTTTGCAATACTTTCGCGTATTGCTGTGGTAATATTGCAAATGATATTTAATGCAATATGTCCAGACCATAATGCAGATGCATTCCGAATACCTGCAGATCTGACTGAGAAGCACTCGTACCTTGATGATGTTGCTACATTTATATTTGGTGGACTTACAAGATGGGATGCACAATATTTTTTACACGTCGCAAAGTATGGATACACGTACGAAAACTCGCTTGCCTTTTTTCCACTATTTCCAATGTTAATGAGATATTTAGCTATGGTACTTCAAGTAGAACCGCCGATACTTAATCATAGTAACACGATTGTGATATCTGGTTTTATAATTAATTTTGTTTGCTTTGTGAAAGCAGCACTGATTCTTTATGATCTTGGTGAGCTAGTCTTTAAGAATACCAAGATAGCCTATAGAGCAGCAATATTATTTTGTATTAATCCAGCCAGTATATTTTTTACTGCCCTTTATTCAGAGTCAATGTTTGCTTACTTGACATTTTATAGCATACTAGAAAGTATAAATAACAATCCGTGTGTCTTCTTTCCACTAGGGCTTTCTAGTCTAGTGAGATCCAATGGATTAATTAATATTGGTTTTCCAGTATACGTTTGGATAAAAAATTTATTGATAACTAATATACCAAATTTTATGTCAGAATTCAAATGTTATCATGCTAACAAGAGGTCTTTGCTCTTTGATATGAGGCACATACTTATTTGTATTTCTCAAGTAATTTTTATGCTTATTTTATCTGTACTACCTTTTATTTATTTACAAGTACACAATTATGCAAAATTTTGTGCATCAGAAAAGAATGACACATCTTTTCCATATCATGTTACAACAATACGCTCTAGATAACAATTTATTATTAGTGGGTAAAAATGAATTTTCTTGGTGCGATTCAAAAATACCAATAGCATACTCCTATATACAAGACAAGTATTGGAATGTAGGATTTTTAAGATATTACGAATTGAAACAGATACCAAACTTTGTTTTGGCCTTTCCAGTTATATACTTAATGTTAAAATGCAGCATTGAATTTTTCAATGAAGCACAGATCAAAATTTAGCACTCTAGAATTTTTCACTAGTATTGCTAAGAAACCAAAGTCTGACAAAGAAAAATATCCATTAGATATTTTTGTTTTTGTGGTGCATGGATTGTTTTTAACGATTTTTTGCATTTTATTTGTTCATATTCAAGTAAGTACACGCCTTCTGTGCTCAGCTAGTCCTTTACTGTATTGGTATTGTGCCTTGATAACTATGCCAAAATCTAAACTTTCTAAAGCAATTAAACAAATAGAGTATGAAAGTCAGGAAAATATATTTTCTAGATGGAAGGTATTTTTCCTTACGCAACAAGAGTATACTTTTGCAGAGAAACTGATTTTTGGGTATTTTGCTGGATATACGATTGTTGGTTGTTTTGCATACTCAAATTTTTTACCTTGGACTTGAGCAACGAAAATAACTTATTTCTGCTGCATAACAAGAGTTGTACTCTATTTGTTCAGAAATTCTGCGATCTAACGACGTTATAAGTGTATTAGATTTGAAAAGTATGCAAATGTAAATATGGATCAGAAATGGTGCCTAGGTATATATTAGACGCATCTTAATTTTTAATTTTCTACCAGAATAGCATATTATTACGCAAAATTGCTAGTTTAGATTGTACATATATACATAATATAAGACATGTGAAAACGCCTAACAACTTTTTTTATTTCAATAATAAAATAACATTATTTAAGTTATTTACATTTATTCTATAAAAATACATTTTATTTGAAAGCAGATCACAACATTGCACAAAATAGCAATTCTATTTATCAGAAAAGTAATGCAGGTCTTAAAATATGTAATCTAGTCACAATTGTAAGCACTCACAATGAGTTACGCTAAATTCTTTTGTACAAGGACGATTAAAATGTTAATTTGAATTTTCAATAAATATATTTACAATTTATAATAAGTTAAAATTTAAGTTTCATGTTGCTTTTTATGCCTTAATATTTCGGTAGGTAACAGATACAATGTTTTTTGGCAATCTGGACACTCGTAAGCCAAAGCATTTTTCTTTTTTACAATAGGAGTAATTTTACTAATGTTGTCCTCGGAATTGTTTTCCTACTTTACAAGTACTCATATGTTGCAGTTTTCCGATACTTGAAAGTGCGCCTGTAAAATTGCAAGTTTGGCATTCCCAATCGATTTCGAACATTTCACATGCTATTTTGTCGCTCCATTCGCTTTCCACTAGGCTGCAATTAAAATATAGTAATAATATCGTGCTTCTTATGTTTACTTGTGAAATGCAAAATCATAGAAAATAATTTACCAGTTGAAAGTTATTTGTTTGGTAACGCGTACGCCTCCTTTTCGTTCATGGGGTTGACATTCGTAATCAGTTGAAAACGGATTTGGGTCTAAAATTGTTGAATTCTCTCCCCTTCCAATGTACATTCTTTTCAAATCAGCTGCTAATAATCGTTTTACTGTGTATGGCACTGATGTATGCATGAAGTCTACTAATCCTTTACTTAATTCTTGTTCTAATTCTGCGATGTTTTCCTTTTTATTTTCCAATGACGAATCTAAAATGTAACGATATTTATTTAAGACTTTAAATTTCAAACTGTATATTAAATAATTGGTTCAAATCAATCAGATCTGTACCTTGTAATTGGATATTCAACAGATGGTCCCATTGTTGGCGCAATTTCGCTGCTTGTGATAAAAGAAGTGCACCACTATCAGGAGTTGGCAAATCTAAGGCAATCCATGAATCACATGCAAGGCTGGATTTTGAAATATTTTAAATTAAAAAGTGATGATTACATTTTATAGTAAATAAAAGAATTTTACAAGTTTATCTTACGTTGTGAATGTTGAATTGGTATCAATTTCTTGAGCAAAAAGAAGTAAAGTTTGGGCTGCTGGTACTCTCAATGTATTAACTAAATAAGGCTTGGTAGTTTCTAACAACGATCTAAATTTGAAAAATTAAATTTAGACATATGACTTCGTTTTACAAGATAATTTTGAACTTTTACTTACAAATAAATTAACATTTGATGCTTTGAGCTGACTGGTGTTTTTGATTTGAATCCGGGAATAGTTACAATGTCTGGTTCCTCCAATTGCAATACTTGCGGATGTGTACCAAAAAAGCTCATTGGATGCAATGCAACAAATGGTTTGACTTTGGTATGAAACAGTTGTTCGCTTACAGTCTGAAAAGAACTTTATTGTTATAGAAGCATTCATAGTATTGATAAATATTTAATAAGAATAAAATACCTTGCAGTAATTAAATTCATCTGAAGACGCAAATTGAGGGTAAAGCCCACTGCATAAAATCAACTTAAGCATAGTTAAGTCTTTGTAGCTACAGGCTGTTGAAGCTGTGACTAGATTACTAACTTGAGAGAAATCATTTTTCATTCTAAATTCAACGTCTTTAATATCGATTTCTTCGTCCTCTTTGTCATCTTCTATTCTTATACTATCATCGTCGAATTTCAGCTGTTTTTTTCTGTTAGCGTCATTTTGTTTAAATGATCTTTTTAAAGATCTGAGTAATTTAAGTTCACCATGTCTCATAATACGTTCAGAACTCGTCATTTCAGAATTAGTATCTGATGTGTGCAGTAATTTACAATCCTAAAAATGATCAAATATGAAAATTAAATAATTACGATTCCAATTAAACTACAATATAAAGTCAAAAAATATATTACTTCAAGCAGATCTTTGAATTGAGTTCTCAATTTGGTCATTTCATAAAATCTTTGCTCTTCTAAGCCTCTTCTCTTACACCATTTTTTACTTGTGCTACTACCAGAGCGCACTTCTCCACCGTTTGTGTGTTTTATTTCTAACCATTCTTTGTATGCGTTTAGCAATGTTATAGGATCTCCGTGATCTGACTCCAAGTTCTTTCTCGATGTCTGTAAATAAAACAATGCAGAGATAAAATTCATAATTGCTCCATATAAACTATAAAACGTCAAGTATACAGTAAAGACGTGATAAACGATTTCATACCTCACAATCTAGATCTCTGTATGCTCTATTTGTGAAGGGACTTTGCACACTTAGAGCAGCGGCCAGAGATAAAACAGGTTCAACTTGATGAAACAATGATCCCATGATTAACATTTTTCCAATTGTTATATCTACAGGCAATCTAGCGAGAGTTTTTCCAATGTTTGTTAATTTTTCATTTTCCGTAAGAGCACCCTAAATTAAAAATGTAGTTGAGGTAAGTTCAAAATGTTGAGTCAATCAAATTTCTTATCACTTACGTGTTCCTTCAGTGATAAAATCGAATTTTCTATGCTCTCTGCTGGTGGAGGTTCTATAAACGGAAATTTTCGCGGATTTGGTAAACCCATTGCAATCATTTGTAGTAGAGAAGAATCGAGAGGGACTCTTTGTAATTCTGGTGTTGAATATTTTTCGAATGCGGAATAATCCTCTCCTGAGTAAAGTCTAATATTCAAAATATTTTATAATATATTAAAATGTTACATCATTATTGTGCAAAAGAGAAAATATAAAAATACCTATAGCATACACCTGGTCCTGTTCTTCCAGCTCGTCCTTTTCGCTGCTCTGCACTGGCTTTACTAATCCAAAATTCTTTTAATTTCTGCATTTTACAGATTGGATCAAAACTCATCTCTTTGACTTTACCGCTGTCAGCTACAAATCTTATTCCATCAATAGTAATTGATGTTTCTGCTATGTTTGTTGATATAATGCACTTTCTAACACCTTCTGGAGCATATCCAAATACCTTTAAGAATATATAGTAATAATAAAAAAATTAATATATAGAACAATGATGTTGATTGATGTTGAATTAATTATTGGTCTTTTGGTCTCAAGGTCTTGGTCTTTTACCTTATCTTGATCAGCAATCGAGAGAGTACTGTGCAAAGGTAAAACTATCCAATTGTTTTCTTTATGACTATATTCCTTGGCAGCTTCTGCTACTGCTGTAATTTCACTCATTCCACTCAAAAATATAAGCAGGTCTCCTCTTTCATTTTCTGAAATATTGTTAAAAATATAGCTAGTAAAAAAAGTATAAATATCATTTATTATATTTACGTAAATATGTATGTTTCTTACTGGGATATTTTTTATCAATTATTTGCATGATTTGGATGTATGGACTAGGATTAAATCTGTCAGATTTCGAATATTTATCTTCTATGAGAACAGGTTTGTAAATTAATTGAATTGGATATAATCTTCCAGGAACCTGAGCAAAAAAAATCATACTTAACAATAATGAAGTTTGTAAGATTGAAACTGCTGTTATGAATTTTATTGCACAATACTCACTGGAATTACTCTTACATCTTCATTAGCAAAATAATTACTAAATAGTTCAATGTTGATTGTCGCAGACATAAGAACTAATTTTAGATCACTTCTTTGGTGTATGAGACACTTCATAATACCAAGTAAAAAGTCACCATGTAAGTGACGTTCATGAACTTCATCTAAAACGATGACATCATATTGATCGAGTTCAGCTTCTCCAGAAACCTAATATTTAGAAAAATTATGAATTTTGAAATACTCATGAATAATAAAAATAATAGTTTTTTGAAAAAGTACTTGTCTTAGAAGAAGTCCCTCGGTTATAAAAGTAATTTTAGTATCTTTATTTTTTTGTTTCTCAAACCTAATTTGGTAACCAACTTCATTTTGGTTTTCTGTTAACGTTTCATAAGCCACTCGCTTTGCCAAAGATATACAAGCTATTCTTCGAGGTTGAGTGCAAGCTATAATATAAAAATTAATGACATTAAGACAAATTTATTGTGGTTGTTGTCAAACCAATAATTAGTCATAAACTAAATATTACCTATTCTACTGAATCCACCAGTATATAAATATTGAGGCACTTGCGTTGATTTTCCACAACCAGTATCACCAGCAATAATGACAACCCTTTCTGTCTTAACAGCTTCTGTTATTTCGTCTCTATATTGTGCAACAGGTAAATTTGCTTGATCTGTACGTAATTTTCTTAGTTTTTGGAATTTTTCCTTTTGCTTGAAATCAATATAAATTGTAACAATATCTTTAAATTTTCTGAGCCTTGAACTGGTTAATTCTGTATTTTCCTCGAATCTTGTGAATAATTCCTTGCTACGATAATTAATTGAGAAATTCAATCGAAGATGTTTATCATAATCAGCTGGAACTCCAAGTTTGTTTAGAGTACTTGAAGTATCTTTACATTTTTTTGATCTTTTCTTCTCCACCAACTCATATTTTTTAACAAATTGCCAAAATTCTTCGAAATCTTTGACTAGATTGAAACTTGAAAGAATTTTATTGAAGTGATATTTATACTTTAAGTATGTAAAATCAGAATCTTCTTCTTCGGAACTCTCTGCGTTTTTCCTTTTCTCACGATTTCTTGAATCTAAATCTCTGTATTCCTTCGATGGTCCAGCTTCTTGTTCATCAGTTCTTTTGTCTCGTTTCATACTTATTCAAATGGTCATCTTTGTCTTTGTACTTTCTCACATCAGTCGATAGAGAGCTATGCTTGGGACTATCAGAATCACTCGGTA
Organism: Philotrypesis tridentata; assembly: GCA_018906965.1. Taxonomy (NCBI): domain Eukaryota; kingdom Metazoa; phylum Arthropoda; class Insecta; order Hymenoptera; family Pteromalidae; genus Philotrypesis; species Philotrypesis tridentata. The sequence goes on from JACCIB010000006.1 coordinate 7,672,138, forward strand.
AACTTTTTTTTCTGGAGTATTCTCTATCACTATCCGATGAACTGTTATCGGAACTACTCTTTCTCTTTCTCTTCTTGTGTTTCTTGTGAGATGATTTACTTTCCGAATCAGATTTGTGCGATCTTTTTCTTTTACTGGAATGATGATCGTCGTTGTGTCGAGAAGACTTTTTGCTTTTGTGTTTCTTCATATTTTATTGTCGACAACAAAATTCAATTGCAATATCTTCATTTAAATCGATTGTTGATGAGAAGAACTTATGGATAATTGTTGTACTTAGAGCCTATTTCAGTAAAGTATCACCATTTTCCACAATTGTTGTCAACATATCGACTGCACAATAAATATTGTAAATAAAGTTTTAACCTAAGTACTAGAACGTGTCAGTTTTTGCCGCTTGTATTTACACGCTGCGCTCAGGGCAGAGAATTTCCAATTCCGTTGTGCATAAAGTATACCTATAGATATAGAAGGTCGAAGCTTCCGCACGGACTGCATATGGGGTAGATGGCGTGCAAATAGAGTTTTTTAAAAAGACCCCGCGCGTTCGAGAAATTCAAATAGATTTGAGAAAAGTTCGTTAATATAGCAGCAGGTCTGAAGAAGGCCGATTTCCGTTGTAGTTCGTAGCATTATGAAAATACTGTAATATACCTCCAAAATTTAATCTGTAATATATAATTATTCTCTTTCAGCTTTAATGATATAAATTCTTTCAGGATTGCTTCTCTACTGATCTATACGTTTACATCTGCAAATTTTTGCACGACATCAATGTTAATCTTCTTGTTTGACTGTTGATTTTTCTTAAAAAAATTTCACTTGCTAATTTTTTTTTTTTTGCATAACTAAAACCATTATGTAACTAACAAGCAGAAGATCTTCATACGCTCTTCGTCTTCTCGATTTTAATAGTCCACTATACTTTGCTATGCAATCCCTGACTGAGTCCCTAATTCGTGAAATTTGCGTAATGGCAAGAATAAGCTCGTTGCAAATAAATTATCGCAAAAACAAGTTGACGCATTGGAGATTCGATGTATATAGTTACATTCTAAACTAATGGGACGCACTTGGAATTTAGTTGTTGCAGCAACTGCTGTAGTTTATCGTTCCTTCATTTTGACGAAATTAAGGTAAGTTATGGGTAGGTGTACACGCTAGTCTTCCATCAGTCACTATTTTAGACGCGGCACTGCCTCAACTTCGCATTGCGAATGTCTAAATGTATAATGACGTCTAAATGTGGAAAACTTTTGTAGTAAATCAATGTCTATATTACTTAGCCTTACACACGAGGACGAGATCGTTGCAGAAGAGATTTGTCACTTTGAGTGACTGGCCGTGAGCTTGTTGCTTTTTATTTCTGTACCATATCGCTATGTATTATCCTATAATGTATATTATTCCTTATATGTATATTGTATATAATGTATGATTGTATGTATACTATCGGTTAAAAAAGATAGTCCTTTGGCTTTCTTGTTGAATATCTTAAACAAAAAAACTCGCTTACTATCGAGACAAACTGCACATTGAAGATTAACTATTCAAGAATAGAATGGTGCAAGTTGCGTTTAATAAAAATTGAAATTGCAGTCATGGCGACAGTTTGAAGGTAAAAAAATAGAGTTTTTTGACCAACTTTTTTCTAGCCCAACTTTAGAAGCTTACCAGCTTGTTAATAATGACAGGACATGATTGAAAAAATTGAGCATGTAAAACAAAGATTTAGCAATATGCTAGCGCAAGAATTTTTTATAAATGTTGAAAAATTAATTAGTTACGGTCAATCTTCGAAAAAAACTATCTCTAAAAATCATAAAAAAAATCAAACTTCTAGTAGTTCTGTCCCCTATGAAAAGGACTCATCGATTTTTATCATACGCTGTAACAATATATTTTTAAGGTAACTGAGTAGTCGTTATTTTCTCGTTTATTGTTACTTACAGGCTTACTTTTCAATTCATCCGTTTGCATTTTTATTGCGAATCATTACTGTAATTATTGTTCATAGTTCACAATCACGAAGGGAAAGAGCCTCATACTTGCATTAACGTAACCATTATACTGTTATACCTGTTTTTTTTTTTTTTCAAAAAAACTCTCACCGCTAAAATAAACAGTTGTATCCACGAATACGTTTTGACAATATTTCATCCATTAATAACACAAATTATTTCGTAACTTAGGTACTCGCGACTAGCGAGAAATGTCGCGTCATTATGTATCTATACAGCATTAGTAGTAACAGCCAGGCTACGATCAGACTGACTACTACATCCATATACATTGTATACAGAGCTTGATATATTGAGTCGAGAGTAGCGTCTGAGCCGAGAGTATATTGGTAATTAAGCGTTAATTTCTATACGAGCGATTGTCGATATATAATATGAAATTCCGCATGGGATAAATGGATGTTGAAGAAAGTTTGAGAATTAATTTTCTCAAAGTCACTCTTCATTTAATATTTTAAACTCAGGGCAGCGATTTTTCATCTTCAATTCAATCGAATACGAAAATTCTGTGCAGTTAGGTCGTATTCTCTTAAAAAAGTACACTTTTCGGGGGTCCAGAAATCGAAAGTTTTCGGTCAGACTTTCTTCTGTAAGCCGAAAGATGGTTAAAAATGCAGAGGAATATGCGGAAAAACTTACTGGCAACCATATTTTTCAGCCATTTTACGTTTTTTTTTTTTACAAAAAATTAATACGTCAAAATTCTGGAATAATATAACAACTATGAACGTTCTCGAGGTACAAATAAAATTTCGAATTGTACTACGATAAAGTACAACAAAAAAACTTTAATTTAAAAAGATATGCCCAGATTCAATGCTATGATCAAAAGTTGTGATCGTTTTAAAAAATAAATAAATAAAAATCCTTTTAAATAAATAAAATTTAATTTAATTTTTAATGAATAAAATTTCTTTTTTTTCTCCATGTGAAATTCTCGTGTTCCATATTTCCTATGTTCCTCTGGATTTTTCACTATCTTATGGCTTGCAGAAGAATGTCTGACCGGTCCCCGAAACCTCTGTAAGCGTTAAAAAAAATTTTTCGATTTCTGGATCCCCGAAACGTAAATTTTTTAGAAGAATTCGACTTATACCGATATACCTACAGTTTTCATTCAGCTCTATCCTCCAATCCTTCCAAACGCACCTCCGAAAAGCTCTCCCCTCACCCTCGCATTAAAATTTCCTCTCCTCCCAAACCCCTCATCCTCACGTCCGGTAAGCATATAGTATACCCACAGACAATAACTTCTTCACAAAACTCCTTATACCTATATACTGAATTTCAATGAAAAAATTCACTTTTCTCTGGTCTAGAAATCGAAAAAAACTTTTTTAATGCTAGAGGTTTCGGACCGATCAGACTTTCTTCTGTGAGCCGAAAGATAGTCAAAAGTGCAGAGGAACATGGGAAAAGTTACTAGTAACCATATTTCTGAGCCATTTTATGCTTTTTTTACAGAAAATTAATGCGTCAAAACACTGGAATAATAACAACTAGAAATGTTCTCGAGGCATCAATAAAATTTCGAATAACACTATAATAAAGTATTACAAAAGAGTTTATCAGTTGACTTTGTCCTTGGCCGGTGCCACATTACCACCGAGTGGCACCGGTCGGCGCTTATCAATTTGTTTTTCGAGCGTCGCACCTTCGGCCCGTCTGCGGTTTTTTACGTCGTCGATGTAGTTCACGACTCATGTTTAAACTTGGTGCCACTGATGAGGGGGTAAAATACCCCGAAACGGTATGGGGCGTAGGTTAGTAACATTTGGCTCGAAGAGACGCATTTTTATTAACCTTTCAAACAAACTATTACAAAAGAAGCTTTAATTTTAAAAAAATTGCCAAGTTCTTCGATGGCTCTGATCAAAAGTTATGCCCATAAAAAAAAAAAAAAATAAAAATCCGAATAACCAATTTTTTCTTTTTCCTCCATATGCCTCCCCATGTTAAATTTTCATATTCTACATTTCCCGTGTTCCTCGGCATTTTTCATCATCTTTTGGCTTTACAGAAGAAAGTCCGATCAGTCCGAAACCTTTAAACAATTCTTTTCAATTTCTAGACCAAAGAAAATTTTCATTGAAATCCGACATATACATATTACACACATTATATACACATTACAGCACACCGCGAGTCCCCGCAATGTATATATATATACACGTTACATACGCGCGCGGAGAAGGAGACTCGTCGCGTCGCTATATATAAGTATACACCTATACACGCTGTCGTGTGTGCTGCAGCAGCAGCAGCAGCATGAGCGGGGCAGCATTATACAGACAGAAACGCGCGCCTGCGCCGGCTCCTCGCCTTTTTTGGGACAGACGCACACGCCACCCAGCAGCGCTATATTATATACACTTACGCTTGCGACTTGTATATACCTGCGCGCGCGCGCGACTTGCCGCCGTCTCTCTCTCTCTCTCTCTCTCTGTGTCGCGCTCTTGCGCACTATACGTATATAGGTAGGTATATACGTGTGCCTACATCCGCGCAGCCCAGGCGCAGTCCTGCAGTCACATAGAGCGAGCCTAAAGCACAGACCGCGCGCGCGCGCGCAGTGAACGTAACGAAATGCGCTGACGCGATATGTATATATATATACAGACAGCGAGCGCAGCGGCACACGAGGACGCGAGAGTGGTGCATCGATGTATATGTGCGTGATACATTGTATGTAGTGCAGGTATACGATCGATTTTCTGGTGCGGTGCGCGATTTTTATTTATTTTATTTTCTTTCTTTCTCGTTGTGTATCTGTGCATATACGAACGCAACCTTGCGTATGCATATATACATATTTGTTACATCTATGTGCAACATTGGGATCGATGCGCTCGGCCAATCGTAATTCTCGCCTATTATACGACGTGCGCAGCGGATAACGGAGAGATCGTCGTGTGTCACGTGCGTGCGGTACATATACATATATATATATACAGTGCAGCGCGCGATCGGAGCTGAAGTGCGCGCGCCTACCCACCTATAAAGTGACTCTCTCGAAAGCGTAAGTTTCGAAAGTGTTGACTCGAGAGGCGAATCCGGTTTTTCGGTGTGTATGTGCGCGCGCGCGCGCGCTCGTATATATACAGTATACAGGTATAATATACCTGTATATACATACGAGCGTCGATCGCGAAAAAAAAGGAAAAATAAATATCGCTACTCCGCGGCACGACCATACCCGTATGTATGTATATAGAGTACACGTTTATACGTACGAGTACGTATTCAATCGAAAATATTAATATGATCGGTATATAGTGTGCGCGCGGCACCGGAAATCGGCCCGCGCGCAAAGTCCCATATATATATCCGAATTCTTTACGCGACGTTTATTGTGTATTACGTACACGCAGTTCTCGCGAGCGTATGTGTGTGCAGGCTCGTAAACGTCAAAATACGCGCTTACAAGTACTCGAAAATGTGCAGACTCTCGCTACTGTGCGTTACACTTACGCTGAGCGCGTGGCTTTCTCGTGGCGCGTCACAATCGCGTATATCGCGATTATACTTATAACTTATTATTCGAAATCGTCGACTCTCTCGGGCTCTATACTTAGTCACTCGAAGATTATCGTATTATACATACGGCCTAGAAGTCGAGAGTGTTTGTGGATCGACGTGTCTTTTTTTTTTTAATCGCCTTGAAATTCATACGCGGGTATATACCTATACAATTGTGCTCGCGTTTCGATGAATAAGAGGCGCGCGCGCTCGAGAATTAGAATATATAGGAATCGCGGCCGGTCAAAGTTTATACGGGAAGGGGAAGGAAAATTAATTTGGGTCGGGCAAGGTCGATTTAATATTGTAATATTTTATAATGTAATGCAATCGGCTGGTTAAATAAATAAATAAATATTATTTAATGTGTAATATTAGATATTGTATGAGTATATCCTGGAAATTTTCGAAACAAACTCTGACGGAAAAGTTGCGAAAAATTTTCTTGAAGGCACACCTACCAGATCAGAAAAATTTCATTAGAACAAAAATGTCTTAAAATTCGTCAAAGAATGCTCTGAAATTTTTCTAGATTGTTCCGATACAATTTTCGATTTTTCGAAAACCCCCAAAAAAATCGAAATTTCGAAAAACGTCCTGAAAAAACCAGAAAAAGATGCAGAGCATTCTTCCATGAATTCTGAGACATTTTTGTACTCATGAAATATTTTTAAAAGTTCATGCTTTTCAAGAAAAAGAATCTATGAATTCTTGTTTTTTAATTATTTATCGTTTTTCGAGTCGTTTTTGCTCTGGAAAAAAAGTATACCCTACGATCAGCCATGTATACGAGCTTTATCTCTTTCAGAATAGCCTAAGGAACGAGAAAAAACAGGTCTAGTAAGCGTGCCTTAAAGAAAATTGTTTGCAACTTTTCCGGGGAGTTGTTTCCGAAATTTCCAGGATATGCTCATATGTCGAATTTCCAAAAATAAATGCACTTTTCTTTGGTTTAGAATTGCAAAAAAATTTTTTAAGCTAGAGCTTTCGGACCAATGGGACTTTTTTCTGTAAGCCAAAAGATGATGAAAAATGCCGAGGATTATGGAAAATATATAGAATATGAAAATTTAACATGGGGAGTCATATGGAAGAAAAGAAAAAATTGGCTATTCGGATTTTTATTATTTTTTTTTTAACGGGCATAACTTTTGATCAGAACATCGAAACTCGGCATATTTTTTTTAAATTAAAGCTCTTTTATAATACTTTATTACAATGTAATTCGAAATTTTATTGGTGCCTCGGAAACATTCGCAGTTGTTATTATTCCAGTGTTTTGACGCATTAATTTTTTGTAAAAAAAGCGTAAAATCGCTCAGAAACATGGTTACTAGTAACTTTTCCCAGTGTTCCTCTACACTTTTGACTACCTTTCGGCTTACCAAAAAAAGTCTAATCGGTCCGAAATCTCAGCTTCAAAAAAATTTTTTCCATTTCTAGACCAAAGAAAATCGCTTTATTTTTTGAAATTCGACATATAATATACGTTACTCTCCTTTTTAACATACCCTGTAAAACATAAAGATAACGCATTTCCTTTCTATATTTAAAAAATCCGTCTATATCCACGCGACCGAAGCACCATCGCGTTCTATAGATCCCGTCGAGCGCAACGTGCGCGACTCCCGATAGAGTATAGAAGAAGAAGAAAAAAAAGCGAAAAACAGGATCGACTCGGCCTTAGCTTCAAGTATATACACACGAGACTCGTCGCTCGCGGCCACCAGTCACCGACACCACGTGCGTTTTTCGGTGCAATGCGCAGACGCGACTCGCGCTTCAAAACGTATACACACACTCTCGGCCGCCGCCGCCGCCGCAGCCGTGGTCTCGTTCTGCGCCTATTTACTCGAAATCGAGGCGCGATCGAAGCAAGACTCGTGGCTCCTCTCTGGTGTCTCTCTCGCGCTACTGCTGCTTTCGATCTCGGTGTCGAGTGATTTTTGTTGTTGTTGTTGTTGTTGTTTTTAAAAGTGCTTTTTAATCATTCAATTTTCGAGAGTCGCGAGCGAAGTGAGCGATTGAGTTGTGTGACGTTTCCGAGTCAGTGCACTTACTCTCCTGTATTACTGCTCCTGGAAGTTCATAAAAACACTTGTGCGCTATGCGTTCATTCACAGACGACGAGAGAATTTTTTTTTCTATACCCAAGCTGTATATAACCAGTATTACGTATAGATAAAAAAAAATTTACAACCAATAAAATATTCTCGCGAGCGCTCGATACAACTCTTTAATTCCAGTTTCTTTTCTCTTCCTTTTTCTCGCGATAAGCAATATTCGGCCTCTTTTCCGAAAGAAAGCTTCGCGGGTCTTCCGAGAAACGCGTCGAGCGCGGACTCGGCTTGCAGAAGCGAGAAATACACGAAAGAGAAAAAAAAAGCGCGCTCGGTGAAATAAAGCGCGCGTATAATACGCCATACGAGTGAAACCATACGTTCCACAGCAGCAGCAGCGGCAGTTGGCGGCATCGGCACGAGGGGAAGCGGAGGAAGACGAAGAGGAGAGAGAGAGAGAGAGAGAGAGAGAAAAAAAGCGCGAGAGGGAATTCAAGGAAATGTCGGCCTAGCTCGTCTTCCTAATCCGCATCAGCAGTCTTTTGCGAAATCCTAACCGGCGGATGCATGCCGGGAGAGAAGATTAGAGCCAAGCCCCCGCGCGTTCGGCCGTGCCACTGAGCGAGCAAGTGCATGAGGCTCGCGCCAGGATGAACGGAATCGGCGGCCGAGTGCAGGCCCTGCCCGTCAAGTCCGAGGGCAATAATAAAGTAAGCATATAAGCAGCCGTATCTATAACTTTAATATCGTACTGTTTATCGCCGTAACTCGAAATTATTTGATTGCGCGGTAGTGTCCGACGAATTTTTTTGGATTGCTGTCCTGGTAGTGAATTTGCTGTAAAATATGGTGGAGATTCCATAATGTTATCGTAATTTATGACGAGTGCTATTATAACATAATATATCATAATGATTGCGATCATAATAATTGCAATCATAACGGATCGTAATGGTTATAATCATAATTGATCATAATAGTTATAATCATAACTGATCATAATTATTATACTCAAGTGATTATAATTATTATAATCGTGAAGAATCATAATTATTAAAATCATCATTGTTCATAATTATTATAATCATAACTGGTCATTATAATTGTAATCATAACTGATCATAATAATTATAATCATAATTGATTATAATTGTTATAATCGTAACTGATAATAATAGTTATTATCATAACTGATCATAATTATTTAAATCATAACTGACCATAACTATTATAATCACAACTGATCGTATTATGTTACCATTACGTAACCGATCATATATTTTCCAATGGAAGCTGGCTTTGTATAATAACATTGTAGGCTATATCGCGATAATTCAGCATAAATTATGGCATATTATCATAACAAACTCGATCTATTTTCTACCGGGATTATTTTTAATTTTGTGTCTGGCCGCACTATACTGCTGCGGAGATTTTTTTTTTCACCGGAGAAAAGAAAATCCGGGAAAATCCAGGGACGCCGTAATTGCAACACGCGCAATACACGACGAGTTGGAAGGAATTCTAGATAGGAAATTTCGGAGAAAATAAATTCGAGCCTCGGCCAATCTCCCGGCGAGAATCGTCCATATATATACAGACGCGTGTGTGCATATATTTATAATGTGTCCTTCTCCAGCCGCCCACGCGCGAATAGTGCGTATATATATACATATATATGTATATATGAATGTAGGTATATAATAGCTGTACATAATTTGTCGCCGTTGCCAGCATTGCTTAATATGGCTAGCGGTATACACGGACCGCACGGCGTTTTCCGTTTCAAATGGGTAGAAGAGCGCGACATTGTTTTTCTTCCTTTCGTTTTTTTTTCTTTTTCGTCGGAAAAATGACAAGTGCTGCGTTTACGACTTTGCGGCTGAGCGACGACGTGTATACCTGTGAGACACACGTACCTCCTGTACCGTATACGACTTTGCGCATCGTACGCGAATGTACATATCACATGGGAGATGTATACTATATATATAGTTATTTTTTGTTAATTAAAATAAAAGTCGAAATTTTACAATCTCGACGTTGCGAAAGGGAGGAGAGAGCATTCTCGAATTCGGCATAAATTCCGGGCTCGATTCGTTGAATTTTTCATTCATTAGCCAATGCCGCGGTCGCGTTAATCGGCCGATGTGTGCGCGTGTGTGTGTACAGTGTAACTTTTTGCCTATCTTAATCGGCGTGCTTGACCTAAATTTTAAATTACGTTTGTCGCCTTATCGAAAGTTACAAGTGCAGTAAAAATATCTTAATAAATCAAGTCTTTGCGCGCTGCGAGAGGTGGGGGGAGGCAGAGATGGGGGGGGGGGACTCTGAAAAACTATGCCGAAGATTTTATTATTATTGTAGAAACTACGGTGACGTTATTCTGTGTATTTTGCTAATGTAAAAATATAATTGTATTCATCTTTTTTTTTACACTGTGTCATTAGTTTTATTTCGCAATCTGATTATTGCTTATTACGATGGAGTAGAATACGTGTGTTTACGAACTTGTAAAATCGGTAATTACGCGATTACCGTCGCGTAAAAACAAAATACAGCCTAAAATTAGTCTCTCTCCAGTCGGCACTACAAGGCTGACTAGCTCGTGGACTTTAATTAATGCCACAGGTGCACCGACGTGTCAAAAATGTCCTTCTCTCCTCGTGACTGTGGATTACATGGGCAAATCCATAAAATTAATTTATTCAATTTTTGGGATCACAAAATTAAAAGAAAAAAAAATTGTTCTACATCTTCTGGGCCACTTTTATGTTCTGTAGAGTCCGTATAGAACGCGAAAAAAAATTTTGTTCCCACGAAAGCGACAGATCGACGTTAAATTTACATATACATATATTTTGTATGTATATGCATTTCAGATGTATTGATTACCCCAAAAAATAAGAAAAATCATGGGAATCGTGAAGCACGACGTTCCTTTGCTCAACATTGTATAACCCTATAGAAACTCAATCAAACTCTCTGAATTTTCGATTCAGCTGCGTTTCAAAAAGTGCTTCTCTCTGTTTTTTCTTTTTTTTTCTAAATTTCTTTTAAAAATCCACCTCCACATTCAAAACAAGATTTCCCCATGTACACACCAACCGTACCCTTATAAGCTCGCCTTGAACGCAAGCCTTCCGCCTCGACTTCCTCCGCACTGCAATATAGCGTATTGTACACGCAGGAGCGAAAGATCATCGATCTCTCGTTGCGAGGAATCGACTGACTCGCTGCTGCTCGCGTGTCTACGGCTGCGAGAACAAATAGATTGTAATACGAATCCCGCGTACGTTTCCGTGTCTATATCTATACGCAGAGTCGTTGATACAGGACATTACGCGGGGATATTCCTATATAGCTGTATATACGGAAACTGTCCGTCCTATCGCATGCACAGCGAAGATGTTTTTCCAAGGGCTGCTTCTGTTTGTCGTTGTAGGGGGTTGAGTCACGGGATTGTACACTGTTGATCGTGTGTGCGTGTGGTGCCATGGGCGTGTGTGCTTTAATAGGTCGACGAGGATGACAAAAGCTTGTGCCAATGTTGCTTTTTTTTCTTCTTTGTCTGGTATATACAGAGTGAAGCGCCGCGGAATAGGGAGTATACTCTCTAAATCTGAAACAGTGAAAATTCTCCGTTTTTTTAGGCCATATTAACAATTTGAAAAATTTATAATGGCGCAACTGTGAACTAGCGGATAATCATAGTTTAAACAGGTAAAAAAATGAAACAATTGGAAAAGCGTAGAAGGACTACTTAAAATTGTAAATATGAACATTGCAAATGGTGAATAAAAATAATATTTGGGTAGCAATATACATTAGCTGAAATAGTGAAAATAAATTATCTATACAATATTGGAAATACATTACTGAAAATAATGTGTGGCCCTAGTAACAGGAGGGACATCAATTTTCGCTTATTCTACTAGTTCATTGTTAGCTAATTAAATAGTAAATTTTTCTCATGTTGCTTAAGTTAAGAACTTAAGTTCATAAAATTTCACTTTTTTTTGGTGGTGGATTCTCCATTTGAATCGTGAATTTCTCGGATGTTAAAAATGTGTAAATACCGAAAATTTCACTTCTCTTATATAAAAGTCATAACTTATTGGAAAAATAGTAAATTTTCACAATTTTTCATTTCGCCTTTTACTAAAGTGATTATGTACTGGATAATCAGTGTTCTAGTGTCAATTTAAAGCAAATACTTTCTACTGTTTGAATCAGTAAATATATTACTAATTCGATAGTGAAAGCAACGAAATGAGCAAAATGACAACTCATTTCGTAAACAGTGACTATTGACTACGTACTATAGCGAATTATAATTTTTACAACAATTTATTAATATAAATTTTTACAACACCGTATTAATTAATGAATATTCACTAATTTATAAAATGATATTTTTTGTACTACGTATACCAATAGTGAAAAATTTCACTGTTTGGAAGGTTAATATTATTTAACTATGAGAAACAGTAAATTTTTCGCTGTCTTAGATTTAGAGAGTAGATTTTTACGCGATATATTGTGCGCACAATGTGTTATTATTTATGCGTGAAAATTGCGCGTTGTAAATTCACGAGGTGGAGTGTGAGAGAGCAAGAGACAGAGAGAAAAAGGCGAGAGTAAACATGGAACAAAAAAAAAAAAAAATTGATGGGAATCGGTAATCGATAAATCGATCGGCACACACACCCCCACGAGTTACCCCTTCGCGTAATCTTTTCGAAGAACTCGAATTTTCGACGCGATTACGCTTGGCGCTCGCGCTCGCTGAAATTCGAGGGAAAGCTTTTTATTCAAAATCGACTCGATCGAACGGGCAATCAAAGCAAAAGTTTACTTCAATCTCTCTCCGGGCGTTGATTATACGCCGCGCGCACAGCGTCGAATCGTTCGATAATCGCGTAGACTCGTTAGACAAACTTCCGTGCGGCGAGCAATTAGTTGCTACTTTTCACCCGGCGGTAATGCGATATTCATCGCGGCCAAGCCTATATAGCGTATAGCTATAAGTGCGGCCTGTTACACTCGGAAAACGGGATAAGCTCACTCGTGTGTACTGGTATACATATTTCGCCCAGTTCGGATATAGTTTTGTTTCCTCGAATGTCTGTCCGCAGTGCTTTGACGGCAGGGGATTACGATCAAAGTGGGTCTAGATGCGAAACGAGAGGAATAAAGCTTTTCCTTGAAGAGGGAAATGTGAAAAATGGACTAAAGTATGTTTTGGGGTGTTGCTCGGATCGTTTAGTTTTAGAAGTTGTTTCTTGTGAATTTTCTCTAGGATCAGAGAAAAGAATGAAATATGTTGGAAGAGATGGCAACGTCGATTAGAATTAAATTCAAATTTCGCGCCGTAATGTAACTGACGAAGGAACAGCTAATTTATCTGTGACAAGTATAGTAAAAACTAAATTTAAACTAATCAAGAAATGTTGGTATCCTCCGTTATAGAATTATTTATCGTTTCACGATGTTGGATGTTTATATAAATATATATCTCTTTATTATATTATAAAGAATGGTATTGAAATAATATCTCAAAACTCTCGAAACCCTATATTATTCGAAATTTAAAATTTTAATAAACCGTTTAACGAAATCGTAAAGTTAGCGTTTGAAATGAAATCTTATTGTACTAATTTCGAATATTTACACTAATCTTCTCAAATTCTTGTTAACAAACTCGATGAAAAATTCTCTTTGGACGTATTCTTTTCCCATCGTTGAAGCTGTTTGTCTATCACTTCAATAAATTTGAAAAAAAGAATCTAGAGTCACAGACGAATCGACGAGTCCGTATTACGTTACCATCTTATTCTCAAAGAGGTCTGCTGTTTTAATTTGGGTCAATGCAATCCGAGCTTTTCGTCGGTTGTCACGCGATAACGTGCAGTTTTCAATGTTTAATCAATACTATGCAAGATGCATCGTGTGCAAAATAAATACATCTGCAAATTTTAAAATTCAATTCGATTAAAATAATCCAAAAATTTTTAAACTCGCAATTATCATTTCATTACAAATCTAGTTATCTTCTCTCAAGTCGAAAAGACGCGCATTCGAAGCTAAGCAAAAACGATGCACAAACAAAACGCTACACAAACCGGTAATAAACACGCTCCGGTATTTCTTCTTCCGGCGAGTCGTGCGCCTATGAAAAAACGCGCAATAATCACGCTATATTTCATTGCGAGTTATTTTCACTTCTCTCTCGGCAGCTGATTGCAGGTCGAACTGCGCAAATTAGTCGCGCGTCAAGGCGGCGATGTGCGAATACGCAGAAAAAAGTGAATGGCCAGTCCGAGCGCGACTCGGCGCACGGAATGTAAAACGCGACTTCCTGCAAGTATTATATATATATACACACGGCGTCGACAGGCCTAGATAAATGCGCGCGTAGAAAGTAATTAAGCGGCTCGTCTCTCGTCGCGAAAGCGAGGGGGGAAAAAAACAGGGGGGAATCGAACTTGACATCCATTTGGGTTTCCAATTGTTGGCTCGCCTGTGGCCGGTTTTGCTTTCCTTGTAATGGAACGTCTCTGGCGACATTGGTCCTGTTGCTCGAGATGGACTGTTTTTCTTTTTTTTCTTTCCAATGGCGAACATCTCGAATGGCGAGTGGTTCGTCTTGAAACGATTAGAATTAGTGCCAATGTTGCGTTGCGCAATAACGCGACGAAGCTGCGAATAGTGCGTTTATTCCCTGGGTTGAAGGTATTTGCTGTGACATTTATAATGGGGCTAACGTAATATCGGCATAATTTATGACGAGCGTTATAGTAACGTAGTAGCGTCGCTCCGTACGAAGACTAGCGGATTTTCATCGAAAATTAACAAGGTTCATTTTATTAGCGAAGACTAGCACGGCTTAGATTGTTCCCGCGAAGAGTATAGCACAGTTTAGAATTTTTTTTTTGAAAACTGAAATTTCATAACAATTTCGTGAGAATAAAAAAACTTTAGAATTATTCAAAAAACGCTCGAACAGTTTGCAGAAAAGTCACTGAAAAAAGTAGAGAGCATTCTTTGCTGAATTCCAAGCCATTTTCAATGCTATGAAATTTTTATAAAGCCCATAATTTTTGAAAAACCAAATTTGTGAATTCCTTTTTTTTTAATTATTTCTCTCAAATCTGTTCTTCTTTTGAAACGTGCTACTCTTCGCGAGAATAATCTGAACCACGTTGGTCTTCGTTAATAAAATCCCTGGTAGAATCTTGTTTATTTTGATTGGAAATCTGAGCAGTGCTAGTCTTCATACGGAACGACGATATAATCATAACTTGATCATATTATGATACTATAACAATTATAATTACATTAATATAGGTTATATTAAATACATTCAACATAAAAATATAGCATATTGTTGTGATATAAGCCTGATTTATTTTCTACCAGGGTTCCTTCGAGTTATAAACTTTGTCGTACAGAAAATTGTATTTATTTTGTAGAAATACAAAACTATTGATTGAGGAAAAAATTTTATAGATAATCTACTCTGTCTTTCTTTTTCTTCTGAGCTGACACTAAAAAATAGGAATGTAATTAAGTGCGAATTGAGGAAGACACCACCATGTGTACCGAGTAGACGAAGCTCAACGTGACTCGAATCAATTTTACAGAAAATGTGTGTACAAAACACACACACACGGATACTCGCTCCTTTCACTCTTTTACCCACACGTAAACAGACTCACGTAGAAAACCATTAAGGTAAAAAGAATTTGTGGTGACACAGTGACTAATCGAAACCGCGACTGACCAAGTTGCGGATTAAGCGAACGCGACAAACGTCAAATCTTTGCTCACCACCGCGCGTAATACAATCCTCTCTGCTCCATACCTTAATTGAGTACCCATTTCCTCGGCAAATCACCGCCGAAACTTTGTTGGTGTAAAATTGATTGCGCGTTTTATTAAAGGCTGTTACCACAATAAACCTATCGATCGGTCGTCTGGTCTCACTTCTGCACATATATACATTATATACAATCGAGGTATTGCCCTCGCGTTTCTGTCGCGACTATATACAACACGATGACCCACTTGTAGTCCCACGTCCAAGCCGTTCCGGATTAACCTTGACGATCGCCGATGAAAAATCCGATGGTCCCACAGTATCTCATATGCAGAAACAAGAGAGTCGACGAGCAATAGCGACGTGTCTGAATATGTATATGTATAGTATATATATGAGGAAATCCGTATTTTTCATTCACTTTTTTGCCCCCCCCCCCCCAAAAGTTGCCAAAAAAAATCTTGGGCTACATCGACCGTATACGATTTTTCCTGTTATACAGGACGTACAGAACGAGAAAAAAATAGTGCACCCACGAAATCGATCTTGTGACACTGTCTTTTTTGGCCATCTTTGTGATTTTATGCAGAGATTATTGTGCATTAATATAGTAAGCTATATGTATGCTTTCAAAAAATGATCATATGAAAAGCATATATATAGCTAACTATTAAAAAAAAAATTAAATTTAGACTGATTGGCAGAAAAGTAGAAGAAAAGAGCTTTAATTTAAGCTATTAAACGTTAAAACGCTATATGCCTATTTAGCCTTGCATTCGAAAAAATCCAGAATATTTTGCTAAGAAACGCGTAATAATCTCTGCATAAAACTACAAAGATGCCCAAAAAAGGCAGTGTCACAAGATCGATTTCTTGGGTACCCTATTTTTTTTCTTGCTCTGTACGTCCCATGGAACAGAAAAAACTTTATCCTATCGACGCAGCCCGAGATTTTTTTTCGCAACTTTTGGGGGCAAAACAGCGAATGAAAAATACGGATTTGCTCATATACATACGGTCAGAGCGATTAACGGCTAATCGATCAATCGAACTCGCACGCAAGGGATTGTAGAGCGCGATCGTTTTTGGAAAAGAAACGAGACGCCCGCGAGAGCCGATGTTACAAAGTATACAGGGATATTACATAAGTTTTATTAAAGTTGCGAGTTCACGTATGGGCCTGTGTCGGAACTGCGCAGCGCGAGGCTCCTTTTCGACTTCTGGGATATGTGGTAGGCGTTTGTGTTTCTATATAGTTAGTGCGGATGTATCGTGGAAATATGGAAGACGTATGAGCTGCGGATCGTATGTGTTGTGTGCGACGTGTAAATAAAGAGATCGACGCGGAGGCAAAAATTATATATTTTGTGGTCGAGACGTATATGAGATGAAATATTGAGGTTTCTTCGATAATGGTACGAGATGCAATGTGCTGTTAAGGTTTTTTTTTTCAATTTTACTAATACATAAATATTTGCGTAGTGAGTAAATTTTTGAGAAATCGTTAAAATGTGCTTTGGGACTGAGTTTTGTGATAGATTTTTTAATATTCACAAAACGCCAGCAGGACTGGAAGTCTTAACATTAAAAAGGATTTTGCGAGTTGGAATTCAGTAGACCCGCATTTTCTTGCGTGTACATATGTTCGTTTGTAAAATCGATAAATTTATTCGATCGGATATAGCTTTAATCCGTGAACTCTAAAATTATAGCTTCCAAATTTCTATTTCCATTTCAACTCACCGCACGAATTTTCAGCAAATTCTGCAATCTCGTTTAAGTATATAGACGTTATATATCAGGGGCACCGCAAAATTAATCGCTGGTAATGTTGCTATACTTATAAGTATCCACAGACACATTACATACGTTGCCGCAATTATGAAATGGTCAGAATAAACGAAACCTCTCTAGGAAGGCTTCGCCTTAATCGTCGGCATCGTTATCCATATAGAATATATAGATATACAAGAATTGCGATTTACATAACTATATACATTGCAATTACCGTTTAGCTATATTCGCCCCGAATCTCAGCCGTATATTAGTCTTCGTATTACATGTATAGACGAAGTAACGTTACGTACACGCACATAATGTATACAGATACTCAAAGATCAATCGAGACGCACGAATAGCAAAAATAAAACCTGTACTGTCGTCCGCGCGACAATTGAGTTCGAGCTTTATTTTTATTATCGTGTAATTATGTGATCTATGCCGATACCACCGCGACATTACGAAACGCATTCATTATAAAGTGAACGTTACATGTGCTCGCATGAATATATATATGTATAGTCGCGCCGCGCAACCATTCCTATACATATAGGCATACTGGATTGATCGCGTGTCTCGTTTTCGCGCTAATAATAATGAAGTCATCAATCATCCGCGGGAAAATTATTGTATATTTATTTGAAGAAGCTCGCGTGGGCAGTGCGGCAAAACATTTTATTGCGGCAATTCCAAGCCCATAAGCAGCCGATCGCGCGGAATGCTTTAGTGCTTCATGTATACACGTGGTTAAGAGTTTGTCTGCATATACTTATATATAGTATATTACACACGTATATATATAAGTATACGTCAAGTTCGCCAAGCGTAACGCAACTATACTTAGACGCACTGCACCTATATATATATATATAATCGCCGTAGAAAACGGAAGGTATATAGTACTCATTACGAGGAGACAACCTGATCAAAAAAAGAAAAAAAGATTAAAAAACTGTCGCTTCGGAAAAATAATTTCGTAAACGTGCGGTCGCACCCGAAAAAAGTCCAGCCAAGCGCGAAAATTATAAATAGCCCTTTTCGCTCGATCGGATCGTGTGTACATATATATCGTCGTGAAATATGGTCCTCTCCCCCCCCCCCTCTCTCACAAAAGAACCGACGTTTTTTCGTCTCGTTGATCGGCAACGAGTTAATCGATCCGATCGTATAACGATTATTTCACGCTCGAGCGCACGAGCCGGTAGCCGTGTAGAGCTACTTATCATATATACAATATATATACGTATATACACGTGTAATACCGAGCGTACTCTCCGTTGCAGCGGCGGCACGTGCAGTATGCGCTTACATGTAGAAAATCGAACGCGGAAGCCGAAATTGATACTAATCGGGAGGAGAAAGAGACGGTGCAGTAATACGTTGCCGATTTCTGTTAATTTTTTTTTTCGGCAAACTGCAGCGCACACAAGCCGCGCAATGATACGCGGCGAGAGCGCGATTGAAAATTTTATTACAAACGCGCGCTATATCTCGGCGAATTCGCCGGCATCTCGCAGTCGGGCATACGTACACTTACGTCATCGTTTTACGGCCGGCTATTTATTTTTGCCAGTCAAGCGGTAATCCATACGCTCGATTTGATCGCCGTGTCCGCGCGCGCGCGCCGATCTTTTGGATTTTCCATTGGGTTTTCTCTCGATGCAAGCGTACGGTAATGACCATATTTTTGAGCCGTTTGAGGTTTCTTTTTTACAAAAAATTAAAGCGTCGAAATACTGGAATGATAACGACTGCGAATGTTCCCGAGGCACAAATAAAATTTCAAATTACACTGTAATAAAGTACAACGAAAGAGCTTCAATTATATAGAAATCTGATAGAAATTTTCACTGATTATCCAGTACAGAAGCACTTTAGCAAAGGGTGAACTTGAATAAATTTATGAAAATTTACTATTTTTTCAGTGAGTCATAATGACTTTTAAGAGAAGTGAAATTTTCGGTATTTATACATTTTTTACATCAGAGAAATTCACTACTCAAGTGGACAATCCATCACTCAGAAAAAGTGAAATTTTATGGACTTCATCGTTTTGCAACATGAGAAAATTTTACTTTTTAATTAACTAAAAATGAACTTGTAGAATAAGCGAAAATTTATGTCCCCTTTAGCCTCCTGTTACTAGGGCCACATACTATGTTGAGTAATGTATTTGCAACATTGTAGGTAGTGTATTTCCACCATTTCAGCTAATGTATATTGCTACCAAATATTATTTTTATTCACTATTTGCAATATTCATATTTACTATTTTAGGTAGTCCCTACACTTTTTCAATCGGTTCATTTTTTTAACCTGTTTAAACTGTGATTATTTATTAGTTCACAGTTGCACCATTATAACTTTTTCAAATTGTTAATATGTACTAAAAAACAGTGAATTTTCTGAACAGCAGTTTTCTGGATCACCAAAAAGTTCAAATATTTAAAATAACAAGTCATATCGATAATGAGGATAAATTTCGAAAAATTTTTTTTTATCACCTATGGATAGGTGTACTCAAGGCGATGAGGCCAGTTTCTCACGTAGATTTTGAGAATAAGCCTACTTGAGCAAGCCTCAATATACTTCTGAAAGCTTTTTCTTACGTACACATACAAACAGGTGTATACATATATAGATAGAGCTTGATTACGCGCCACAATCAACCACACCCTGAACGCGAGACTCGAAGCTTTTTATCTCTCGACGAGCGGCACCCTTCAATCTCGCCCTTTACTCTCTGCGTTTACTCGTTCGCGTTGTTGGAAACAGAGAAAGAAGGAAAGATCTTTACAGAATCGTAAAATTCTTTTTAACCTGTTGTATTCAATAGTTTTTGTGGGGATCTAAAGATAATAAAAAACGTAAACAAATATATTAAAAGAGTTATATGCCCTACTTTATTTTATCAGTAATTTTCTTTTTATTGCAGTAATTCGATGCGAAAATAAAATTACATTATCTCATTGATCGCAGTAATGACGTACGATAAAATATTTGAAATTTAAACTCAACTTTAACACGTAAATGGAGCATAATACTTTCAACTTATGACCAATTTATTGTCAAGGTTACGCACCAGCCAATTTTAATAAAACTTTATAGTCACATCAACTAATTTTAATAAAACTCTCAGTTTCATTCGGCTCTACCCAAAGAAAAATCTACCATTTTCGTTATCGCCCTCCAACACACGCGTAGCATAGGCAGGTATACGGCTCCTCGTCGTGGCAGACTTTTAGCGCCGGTATATTTTATTTTTACCGGGACTGGGCTATCGCGGCCGAGGCGGAAGACTTCGCTCGGTAACAGTCTCAGCGAGTGATAAAAAAAAAACGAAGAGGAACCTCTCGGCTCGACTGTAATACAAAAAATTTATCAGGAGAGTCGGGTGTGTGAGTGTACGTGAGCCAACGTCGTGTCTACTTCCACGTCATCATTTCTGCACCATTACTTTCTTTGCGCGGGTTGCGAGTGTATTTTTGTACACAGTTTAAAATAAAAAAGGATCCCGAGAGGGTAATCGTAGAAAACAATTGTTCCGACCTTCTGGGCGACGTACGAGTTTTATCGAAGGTCGTCGACGTTACATTCGATGCAGTAATATATGGGGTTGAAATGAAAATAAAATCTGGGTATTAATTAAATTGTATAATTGTTCAAAAACCAGTCTGCTAGTGTTCTGAAATATGCGTTGAAAAAACGATGGAAGACTATTTCTCGCTGCAAACAATCTGCGTAACCTTGAATTTTAAGTTGTAATTTACAGTATTTAAGGATTTCGTATTTGTATTGTTAATGAATATTGATTTAATGGATAAGGCAAGTCCTTGTCTTGAAGAAGGTGCGGGCCAAGATATTTTATGCGAGTCAGTGAAAAATACTAGTCTTCTTTAAAGTCATGAAACACAAGAATTTACCAGTTAGTTTTAAAAAACTTTTCCACTGACTTGAATGAAACATCTTCGCCCTTCTATATAAGAAAAAAGGCTCACTTTTTTCATTACGATCAATATTCATTAACAATACAAATACAAAAATGTGTAAATACTGTAAATTGCAATTTAAAATCCAAGGTTATACGTGTATACATTTTATAGTCGGAAACATCGTCTACGATCGTTATTTCGAAACTTTTAAAAATACTTGCAAAGTCTCGAGATAACAGCGAAATGCACACTAGAAATTCCGATATAGAACTGCAAGTGTACAATACTTTACTACGACAAAATGAGCTGGAAATCTATAGGATGTATTAAAAATTAATTCTACTAATTTTCTTTGAAATGAAGCGAATTGCGACGAAGATCTCTAAATATAGCAACAAAACAGAAATACTCAAATCTGGTATATTTCCCGCTCTTTTCGTTTGCTTTAGAATGACAATTATATAAAACTGTTCACATTCTTACACGCACTGCGCGAAAAAATATTTGTGCTTCGTTTCTCATTGATGATGACATCGTACGTGAAACTCACACTATTCTAATCAGTATCAGTAAAGTGCAAACAACGAGGTCGCCGTTGTCTAAAAATACTGGAAATGTCCGCACGTCTGCAGAAAAATACGTTCCGTCAGCGATTTATGGTGGAAAATTTATTGCAGGAAATTTTCGCCGTTCGATCGCATCGACTTTGTACTTCAGAAAAGAAAAATGCGATAAGAAACATATTTATGTATGCGCAGATTCAATTGTAAAATGCTGATTGACAAAGTCTTGGTACTTCCGCGATTAGGATACTTTGAAGAAATTCAGTATTACGTACACGAGATGTTCATTAATACAATGTTTTTTTAGCAATTTACTATCCCTATAATGTAGAATTATTATGATTGAAAAAATATGCGAATAAATTTGACTATTCGTCTGTGATTTCATTACTTTTCTAAGCTGTAATTAAATTTTTAGGGATTATATTTATTTAATAAGGGTAATCGTAGAAATAATTGAAGTTTGCAACATATTCTTTACTAAAAATTTTAGAATTTCGCATTAATTAATGCGTTAATATATAATACCCAAAGCGAGAACTTTCGTGTATAAATCGGTATATATACGTATACACATGCGTATTATATATATATATATATATAGCTGATGCAATTGGTTATGCATTTTATGTGTGTTCAGGAGAAAAATATTACGGCAATAAATCATCGAATATTTACAAACACTGAAAGCGTTTATATTCGCCGATCACTAATGAAAATCGCTTTTACATCGGATCCAGACGATTTCGCATTCGATACTTAATTGATCGTCATGTGAAGACACTTCAATAATTCTTCAACTGCTCACGAATTACCGCATTAACATCAATCGTCTATATCATCTTACATTATACACATAGGCTTATACTTTTTTCTACATAATAAAGCCGCTACGTATAAATATGCTTACGGAGAGAACTGCCGGTCGTTTCCTGATTATTATTGCTTGCAAAACGCGAGAAACAGTGGAATCCAGCGATTACGCGTTTTCCTCAACCGTATGTATATAATCAAT
Organism: Philotrypesis tridentata; assembly: GCA_018906965.1. Classification (NCBI taxonomy): domain Eukaryota; kingdom Metazoa; phylum Arthropoda; class Insecta; order Hymenoptera; family Pteromalidae; genus Philotrypesis; species Philotrypesis tridentata. Next base: position 7,694,849 of record JACCIB010000006.1, read on the forward strand.
AATTTTTGCGCGTCTATCCCCGCGTAATCGAACTACTTTCCGTTAAACGACTCGCTGTATGCATACATCGATTCTAAAAATACGCATTATCAGCTTGTCGCGCGGAAACGATGTTAATCGATTCACAAAACAGAGGCGTATGTGACGATGAGAAACGGGCGTTTGGCTGTATACATTATATACCTATAGCCGAAAACTCCTGACCGGTGCGCGTATAAAGACACGCGTGACGCAATCACTCGAGAATGTGGTGTATATATCGGGCCTTAAGTCCCAGACGACAGTCCCCCGCGCGCAGCTATTCTCTATACGAGAAAATTTATCGATACACGCGCGCGATTTCTTTCGACGATTTAATAAATTTCGCTTTTACTTTCTAATGAGGCTTTGTAACGCAGTCGGCGATTGGGAACGGATTGGGCGAAACATGGAGCTCGAGGTGTTACTTGGTCGAACAATAGCTTCGGATTTTATGTACACCTGTGCGTCTTAGTTTTGCATGATTTTAATCTACCGAAATTAGTTATTGTTGTTGTACTTTATTTTTCGCCTTTTCGTCAAGCAGATTGGAAAGAAACCTAATTTTTCATTTTATCAATCCGTATGTATACTCTGTAAATCTAAAAGTGTGACAATTCACAGTTTTTAGTCCATATTAACAATTTGAAAAAGTTATAATGGTGCAACTATGAACTGGCGATCAATAACAGTTTAAACAGGTTAAAAAAATGAATCAATTGAAAAAGTGTGGAAGGACTACGTAAAATAGTAAATATGAACATTGCAAATAGTGAATCAAAATAATATTTAAGTAGCAATATACATTCGCTGAAATAATGAAAATAAATTATCTATATACAATATTGGAGGGGACATCAATTTTCGCTTATTCTACTAGTTCATTGTTAGCTAATTAAATAATAAATTTTTCTCATGTTGCAAAACGATCAAGTTCACAAAATGTCACTTTTTCTAGGTGGTGGATTCTCCACTTGAATAATGAATTTCTCGGATGTTAAAAATGTATAAGTACCAAAAATTTCACTTCTCTTAAAAGTCATTATGACTCACTGAAAAAATAGTAAATTTTCATAATTTTTCATGTTCACCTTTTGCTAAAGTGATTATGTACTGGATAATCAGTGGTCCAATGACAATTTAAAGTAAATACTTTCTACTGTTTGAATCATTAAATATTTACGAATTCGATAGTAAACGCAATGAAAAGAACAAAATTACGTATTATAGCGAATTATAATTTTTACAACAATGCACCGTATTAATTAGTGAATATTCACTAATTTGTAAAATGATATTTTTTGTACTACGTGTAAATAGTGAAAAATTTAACTATGAGAAATAGTAAATTTTTCGCTATTTTACATTTAGAGAGTATGTTTATTTTACATGTATTCTGTTTTTGAAATTAATTTATCATGAAACCTCTTAAAATCTATTTTTCTCTAGAATAAAATTCATGATTTTAACACATCATAACTCTATAACTAACATAAGTCATGGTGATAAAGCGTTTTTAAAAATTGTTAACGATGCTGATTTTAAGTTACTGCATCGAAAGCCGACAGAGGAACGGAAAATCGATGTTGTGCAACTGGGGGACAAAAATTTGCTTATCCCAGCCAGGATGATATTTGAGCCCAGGTGGTCATAAGGTTTCAAGTGCATCGTGTGAGTGAAAAAAGCTACTTCTCACTTTCTTGCACTTCATTAGGATTCTACACGAATTATTTTTAATTTTCAAAAATTCATTGACTAACACGCCGTAAAATTATTCATGTACGCCGGAAAAATTTCTCCTTCCTCCCAATCAATGCGAGGGGAATACATTTTCTATTATACGAAGTTCTTCATCCGACTTGTTGGCAGCGGCTATTCCACACTTTTTCAGAATTTATACACTGCAGTTGATTATTGTTTTTTTTTTCTATTTTGGTCGCTGTTTAATTGAATGACTACAGGTAATTAAGTTAAAACGTGTCTATTCGCGTCTGGCCTTGTGCGGTAACATTCGAAAATGGATTACTCTCATCTAAAGAGACAGTTATGGAGCTATTCCACGCAAATAAATGCGCCTCAACTCTTTAAGGACGTTGAAACACGAAAACGCCTGCACCTCTGTGTAGCAAGCGAAGCTACTTCCGCACACGGCTGACATCATTCTTTTGACGATTGTCTTTTTAAATGACAGCGCAGTGAAAAAAAGTCGCAAAAGAAGCGTAATGCAATACTTGTCTTGTTGGACTCCGATATGCAAAGAGTCGCTGCGACGAAGCTGCACGAAAAAGTTGGTTTCGCATACGTTGTGTGGAAAATTGAAAAATAGTTTACATCAATTTTTTTGGTTAAACAATTATGCAGTTATTGCTGACTGTAATATATCTATGTATCGGAGGAAATTATTGTGACTATATAGTGCTGATAACAATAAAACAACATGTAAAAGTATTCATTATTTTATATATGTGAAAACCTATACGGTAGAAATGAGAAGTTGATTTTATGATTATCAAAAGCAGTTGGTTATAAAAGAAAAAAGAATATTATATAGACGATTTTATTTCAAGTTTATCCCATGTTACCCAAAGTCGTAACACATGGCATGTATACGTAGCCGTTTTAATACTTTTAATAATAAATGGCTCAATACATTTGGATTTCCACAAATTTTAATTATTCAGTGAATTAATTGAAAAAGAAATAAATTGCTTGTGTAAGAAGCATGAGAAAATGTGCTTTTACGTCAATTAAGCAACTTTAACTAATTGAGTATTACAAAAAGAGTGAATTATTGATGGAACCATTTCAAGGCGGATAAAGAATAATGAAAATAATAACTCGATTTCACGTAAGCGAAAATAGCTGAATTATTACATACGCTACGAATTAATTAAATTAAAAAGGCTGTTTATTTCTTTCGTTTCTGTGAAGCAGTGTTCTACGTAACCGACGTTCGGTACGGTATCAGGCATCAAAGTTTTGCAACTTAACTCTCCTCGATGCCACTCGGTGTCGCAAGAGTTTTCTCGAAAATTTCATTGCGATAAAAAATTTGACAATCTGCTCTAATATATTCTTGAAAACCCCAGACTATATCATATATTTAGACAAAATTGTCTTTTGCACAAAATTTCGTTCATTCATTTCAATCACGAATCTTTATTACTTTCACAACGAGTTTTGCTATTTAAAAACTCGTCATTTTTCATATTTAAAAATCATTTAAAAACTCGTCTCAATCAGAACAATCTATCACAATGCGAGAAAGCATCGATTTCGCGAACCCCGAAAATTTTAAATATCCACAAATCATCGTCGGGCACGTCTCATCCATCCAAAATTATTTCGTCGATCACCCGCTACGCTATAGCAATCGAGAAGCAATAAATACCCACGAACGATTCACGGCATTAATAAAGTTAACCACAAAATAGACGGAAATCGCGGCTCACTTAGCGCCTCGTATCGTCGTCCCCTAAAAAAAACACACACACACAGACCCACGACAGTATATATAGAATATACGAGTCTAAAAAGACCTACCCCCAAGCGCCCCGTTACGTAATCACGAAATGAGCGCACGGGAGGGAAGATTGCGTGCCGCGCGGACTGCCGCTGTAAAAATGCTTATGGAAAATGACTGTCGGGCCGAGGGGCCGTTCGCGAGCTCATTATCGGAGTAATAAACCGAATGGAAGAGGCGCTCGGCGCTCTGACACGGGATTCTGTATATATATATATATATATATATATATATACGTATGTATTGGATAAGGATAAGCCTATATATATACGGTCGAGGAAGCGCATCGATGCCCCCCCCCCCCTCGCCACAGGGGAATTAGTTTTCATAATCAATTTTCCACGGATGCTCGATCGGGATGACGATGGCTGCGCTAATTTTACGGCTCCTCGACTGGCTTTCGGATTTTTATTGCCTGCCTTTCGAACGCCAATAAAAATTGTATTTACTCTTGCGTGGAATGTAATGCCCCCCTTCCCCGTCCGTCTCTCCGTTGTAGTGCACACTCGTCGTCGTTTCGCAAAAGCCAACAAAGACTTTTGAGCGTTTAACAAGCCGCGGGAGGAGAGAGAGAGAGAGAGACTCAAAGCTGCGCGCCGAAAGCCTTCCCGCTGACGTTGGCTCGAGGTCGTCGCGGCGCTTGGCAATATTTCACTCGACTTTTACTCGGTTGGACACGGAACGGTAGCAAGTGCAAGTTGACGGTCGAAATAATAAGAGCGTCGTCGTTGGGATGATAAAAGTCGTTTTGGGGGGTTTTTTTTTGGAGGGAATGTTGTTGGATAATTGATTGAGAGGCGGGGAAGCTTCGATTACGTGGGGTTTCACGGGGGGACCGAAGGAGACGAGTCGATTGTTTAAACTGTTTGTTGAAAGGAAAGAGAAGTAATAAGAAGAATATTATAGTAATATATAAAAAAATGACCTTTCATCATTATACTTGTAATGTAATTTCAAATTGTCAAAGTTCAAGCTACATTTATTCGTATGAAAATAACGAAAGATATCGGCGCTTTGATTTTCAAAATTATAATAAATGTGAAAATGTTGGCTTATGAAAATTCTTGATCGCAATAGAACCTTATTTATTTTATAAATATTAAGAAATAATCCAGCAAGATGTATTTGTATTGAGGGGATTGGTGGTCAAATAAAAATTCAAATTTCGCGCCATGAAATAGCAGACAAAAAAAGCTCGCAGCTATCTTATTTGGTTATGATATTTGATAGTAACGAAATCATGTTGAATTCATGCTAGACACAATAGTTTCACATACTTGTAGTATGTGAATATTTGGGTCTTTTCTAATTAATTTGTCATATAAAAAGTTTCGAGAATACATACATTATAATATCACAATATGGCTATCAGTAAGTTACAAAATTGCTCGACGTTAACAACGCTAAGAGAGTAAAACAAAAATTTGCAAACATTACATTTGAAAATGTTATTTATTTCTATAAAATTAAACATAATTCTTACAAATAATTCGTACCATCACATCTCGATATCAGCTTATCTTAAAAACGAAACATTGACATCGCGATATTTCGCTAAAACTCGACGATTTTCCTCTTAAACAACGAAAGCACAGCTTCATCACGCACATTAACATTTTCCTTATTTCCTTCGAAAACTCGCTTCTTGCGTTTGTCGCTGAAACTCCCCCATTATCACAATCATCATTATCCTCACCGTCGCCATCGTCATCATCATCATCATCATCATTATCACGGTGTACAGCCTAAGTTTCCACGTTTTCGTCATCCTCTCGAAAAAGCGTCTTCTCTCCTGATTGACGACTCCGTAACCCCGGAGTTAAATGCCCCGTCGTGACGCGCTCGATCCTCACAATTGCGTTGCGATAGCATTATTCTAATTAGGGCCCGCCGCGGCAAACTTTGCGCTGCGCAGCGACAATTCCGGCCCGCAAACACCAATGCCGGACAATATCGCGTCACGGACCGCTAAACCCTCAACGGTTCCAGGGCAAATCCAATTAGAATCGCGCTTATCTTCCCCACCCACTTACCGTACCGGCTACTGCTATATGTATACGGATTGTACATGTATACCGACCTCTTGTTGCGTCTGACTCTCTTGTGTACTCTCTCGAATGCGACGGACACCGAGTCACGGCTGCCGTTGCTGCGGCAGTGGTGTTTACATGTATATGGGAAAATCCGCCGAAATAATTCAGATAATTGCAGTGGAAATCGACCGAAAAAAAACCTCGCGAGAATCGACTGGGGCAGCGTTTTTCTTGTTCTACAGGACCCCCAGAACATGAAAAAAATAGTGTTCTCGCGAAATCGAAAAAGTGTTTTTAGGTATTTAGATGTTTACACAAAAATTTACAAAAAAAATTCGTTTTTTAAAGTGTTTTTTTGTCAATCCGAATTTAGAGGGAGAAGGAATTTTATTTTTACTGTCGCAAATTTGCACAAAAGTTCACAAATTTTCTGAGCTTTTCAAATTAATCAAGCTTTTTTGTCTATGATTTTTTTTTAACAAAATGACGGCGGTTTTTGTGAAACAGCGTGATGTTAAACTTTGTTGTGAAAGTGATGTTAAACATGATTTTTTTTCTCAAGAAATATCACCTTAACAAAAAAAAACGTTGTAGAATAAAAAATGCTTAAAATTTTTTCAAAGAAATTTGAACCATTTTTTATTTTTTCAAAAATTGTGCAAATTGGAAAAATTCAAAATTTGCTCAAAATTTTTTTTCGGTCGATTTCCGCTGCAATTATCTGAATTATTTTGGCGGATTTTCCCATATACACTTAATTGCACGACAATAGGGTCGGAGAACCCGGTGCTGGCGTGACGAATTCGCGCAGAGGACTCGAGCTGGCCTACGGTTGTGCTGTTGTACATTTCTGCGGGACGTTCGCAATCTACATCGAAATGGAGTTTTCAGATGCGAGATTTACATGTTGCACAGCTCGGAGGCTGGAGGCAACGACTCGTCGCTCTGTGGGATGAATGTTACTCGGAAATCGATCGCTTCCTCGCCGCAATGCCACGAATCTGTTGAGATGATCATCCTGTGAATCTATAAAGCGCAACTATACTGTATTTGTTTGTACAGCGTTTATTCGCAATGGTTTACGGAAAATTGTTGCCGTTGAAGACTTGGTCAACGTTATACGTGTACGTTAGCTTTGAGACGAAATGTACGACGGGTGTGGCATGAAAAGGATAGCGTGGGAGGATTCGAAGAAAAGTTCGTTGTCATCTCTCTCTTTCAGCCGCTTTTGGATTAAGTATATCTTTTGTTCAACTTTTTTGCATCGCGTCCTTCCTTTTTTTGTTTCACCGTAAATCAAACGAGCTTTGTGTGTATAATCATCGAAAAAAATAATTTATTTCTAAACGGAAGAATTATTAAGAGGATTTCTGGAAAGTTTGAGAATAATTACGAGTATGAATATTAAGAAGCGATAGCCTGGTAGAAAATAGATCGGGTTTATGATGATGATATGCTAGATTTTATGTCGAATGATAATACAGTCTATAGGTATGTGATGTCATTACAAACCCTACTGACATTAGTATAAAATTTGATCAGTTACGTTACAATAACACTTGTCATAAATTATGATGATATTATGGTAACCCCAGCATATTTCGTAGCCAACTTTCTACGAGAGTATATTGTCCAGTCTGTCTTTTAATCATCTCAAGCCGAGAATAAAATGTTCGCCGATTTACGTTCTCTTTCCAACAAGTCATACTTTCTTACATAATGAACTATGGCCTAAAACTATCAATCTCAACACGTAACCTCATCATTCATACAAAGACACGTCGCCTCAACACAATGCGCACATTATCGAAGATTCGACGATTTAAACGTCCAGCTGTTATCTCACCGGCGGCAAGTTCAGGATATTACCTATATCTGCCTATTACAATTACAATAAAAAGCGAGCGCGCCAGGCGAGGTCGTAGGCAGTTTCGAAATACACGAGCCCCCGAAAAAATTCGCGCAAGTCATCAGCGCGCAATTACAGCACGAGTTCAGCCGTGTCGTCCAGTCATCGATGAGCGGCGTGTTCTTTTTTTTTTTTTGTTTCAATTTTCGTCAAACAAAAGAAAGTTATAAATATCGCGTTGAAAAAACGGATGTTGATGCGGCGCGACGCGATTTATCGTTCCTTTGCTGAAATTTCTCTTTCACTGCAGAAGCGCGCGGGGTAATCCTGTTGGTGTGTAAAAGGAATGATTTTTCAGGGTATAAAAATTGTTTAGTGTCGAAGTCGATTGTCTCGATGTATATCGGCTCGAAAGACCCGTTAAATTTTTTACGGGTTTTCGCGTTGTAGACGCCTCGAAAGGAGTGAAAAAATTAAGTCCCATTCATTCTTACTTACGTGATTTTTCCTGAATAGGCTGACCAATAGGATAAATCCTTATATACAGTACGTCTGATATCTGTGATACAGATAAATCGACGAATTGATTTTTATTACACATAATATTATACAAACTTACTATAAACATACAATCGCTTCGTCAAACTAATAAAAGTATGTACAGGACTAAAAATAACGCAACTATATTCTTAGATCCCGTGACAATCAACCGTTTAACAATTAGCTAATTGGAAGTCGACGATCAGTACAGCTGTCCTGTACCGGGCAAAAGGCGAATACTCCTTTTTCGACACGTTCCTCGACAAACCTTTCTCCATCGATCCTCGGAATCGTATTCCCCAAAGAGAAAGAGAGAGAGAGAGAGAGAGAGAGAGAGAGAAAAAAGAGATGGATTAGCCTCTAATGAATTAAATCCAGCGCGCGGGCGCGCAACATATACGAGTTTTCGGCGCGCTATTTTGGACAGGAGTCGCGGGGGCGTCTTGGGTCTTGTCGCTCGAGTCGCGACGGCTCGTTGTTTATCCGCTGGGAATTGTACGGGTACAGATATATGACATCCATATACAGGTATACTATATATATATGCTGGTAAGGGAGGAGGATTCGCCGGGTATATATATATACGGCGGGTCAGTGTGTTACGTTGTGGGACTGCTGGACTGGTTTGTTTGCTATGTACGATATTCGCCGTAGGTGGGGTCGAGGGACCGCGCTAGATTAATTGCCATATGTATATCTCGTGGCAGCTATGTGTTCGACTTTATTATAGGCTTTTCGGGCCATACATCACGCGCGAGAGGAGGAGAGAGAGTCTCTCCTTTTCCTCTCTGTTTCTTTTTTTATATTTGGACTCTCGGAAGGAATTTCAAGTGCATACGGGCATGAGGCGACGCGATATTTTTAGCGATTTGATCGAAGATTTTCGAACTGACACATCGGTATTTATCGTTGTGTATCGAAATTATGAAAATTTATCGGTGGAGTGTACATCCTGGTGGGAATTTCGTTGTAAAATATATGGTTTACTCGACGAACTATACGTTATTGTAACGTACTTATCGTATTTTGTGGTGATGGGATTGAGATAAAATTGGATTAACTATCTGAAAAAAATATTTAAACAGTAAAAGAAAATCGAAGACGAACGGTATTCTTGAGAGTTTTCTCAATTGAGCTTCGATTCCAAGCTAAAAATCGATGAAAATATCGAATTTTCATAGATTTTTTAGCTTGGACTCGAAGCGAAATTGAGAAAAATCTTAAGAATATTTTTCGTATTAGAATTTTTTTATGTTGAAATATATTTTTTTCAAATAGGAAATCAAATTTTTTGGTTTTACTATTTTGTACACGTATTGGGAAGTATCCAAATACTATCTACATTTTTTTTAATCTCAATCCGTAGGATCAAAAAAATTTTGAATTTAAATGTCTAAATTGCATATGAAGCTTCTGAAACATATATATCACGTTGTAAGTATTTTTCGTAAAATCTAGAGAAAATTTTCTTGCAAAAGCATTCCATGCATTTTCGACGTAAAGCGCTTTCCTCAGGAGCTATGAGTTTTTGAAAATTTGCAAAAAATGAAAAAAATGCTTGAACCCCAGCTTTGACCATCTGTGACGAGGACGAAAATTAATGGAGGGAAAAATCTGAAAAAATTCAGGAAGGTGTCTTGGCAAGGTGTATGACACTGAGCAGAAGGAATTTATCATATTTTGGAGGTAAAAAAAATTTCCGGCCAGGCGATCTTACATAGAATCACCCATATATATGTGATACAAGTTTCAAATTTGTTGAATTGGTAGATAAACATCCACCGGAGAACAGCTATAATATCCCAATTTTTCTAAATCTTGTTTTCCCTACTCCTTTGCAAGCAAATCAACTGCTACACATATTTCTCATCTCTCACATTTTCCGGCGCGAAATTCAAATTTTCAATCTCCACTCTGCAATCATCCCCTTTAACCAATTTTCCAAAATTACCACCCCAACCCCCTCCCCTAATCGCTCGCCAACCCTTCCATCCATCAACTCAATCCCCTCCCAAAAATTCATACAACTTCACCAATACACGAAACAAAACCCCTCTATATATATATGTCGAATTTCAATGAAAAAATGCACTTTTCTTTGGTCTAGAATTCGCAAAAAAAATTTTTAAGCCAGAGCTTTCGGACCAATGAGATTTTCTTCTGTAAGCCGAAAGATGATATAAAATGCCGAGGAACATGCGAAATATAGAATATGAAAATTTAACATGGGAAGGCATATGAAGGAAAAAGAAAAAATGGACTATTCGGATTTTTATTATTTTTTTTTCTAAATGGGCATAACTTTTGATCAGAGCATCGAAACTTGGCAAATTTTTTTTAAATTAAAGCTCGTTTGTAATACTTTATTATAGTGTTATTCGAAATTTTATTGGTGCCTCGGGAACATTCGTAGTCGTTATTATTCCAGTGTTTTGACGCATTAATTTTCTGTAAAAAAAAGCGTAAAATCGCTCAGAAATATGGTTACTAGTAATTTTCCCCATGTTCCTCTGCACTTTTGACTATCTTTCGGCTTACACATGAAAGTCCGATCGGTCCGAAAGCTCTAGCTTTAAAAAAATTTTTTCGATTTCTAGACCAAAGAAAAGTGCAATTTTCCAGTGAAATTCGACATATACACATCCCACAAGTCGCAGAGAGAGAGAGAGAGAGAGAGAGAGAGAGAGAGAGAGAGAGAGAGACCCGCACTGCACTCGCCTGGAAACTCCGGCACACGTTATTGCCGAAGCAAACTAGTCTCCTTAGAATCTAGATCGTCGACTCTTCTCTCTCTCTCTCTCTCTCTCAGTCTCTCCTCTGCGGCTGTACGGCTTCACCCGCGTGCGTATTATATACATACGCATCCACGCGCGCAAACAACACAACACGCGTAGCTCTTCTCTCGCTCTCTTCCTCTCCCTCTCTCTCTTTCTCTCCTCTCCTCGCATTATTATACGCTCGTCGAGTGCAGTGTACTGCGCGAAAGAGAGTAGCAGCAAGTGCGCGCGCGCCGTATAACGCGTGTAATAAACGGCGTCCTTGATATCTCGTTTATGCATACAGAGCTGCTGCTGCTGCTGCTGCTGCTCTGCCGCCGCTGCTGCCGCTGCTCTGCTGCACGTACACGTGAAATCGATCGCTCTGTATAGATACATGTATACGTGTACGTGTACACGTATATACCTCCACGCATAAGCACGCAGGTGTATACATATATATATATATATATGTATGTATGTATATATATGGGTGTGTATGTGTGTGTGTGTGTGTGTGTGTGTGTGTGTGTGTACGCACGCAGACGAGTGCGCTCGAACTTCTTAGCCTACATGAGCTGCGCTCGCTAGCAGCTCTCTTTCTCTCTCTCTCCTTCGCTTTTGTCTCGTCGACCGCCTCCAGAGCGATTTTTGCAGAGGCTACTCCTCCTCCTCCTCTTCTTCTGCTTCGGCTTCTTACTCGGCTTTTGCTTTGTTTTGGCGAAGGTGCGGTACGGGCTGCCGTTGGGGCGCGAGTCGCCTTTTGTACAAAAGGACTCTTCTCGTCCGCGCCGATTCAAAAGTGGCGAGAGAGAGAGAGAGAACCGATTGTGCGTTTGTTTATAGGCTCTCTGCGGACGCGGATAAGTTCTCCGCACGGCCTTTCTCGCGGAGATTCAATTTTAAGGGAAAAAAAAAAAATGGATCGCGCGCGAATACGATTCGTTCGATTCGGCGCGAACGAAATATACGAGCGATCGTTAATTTTTCCAAGAATTTTCTCAATTTTTCCGGGAAAAATATACGGCGAGCGAAAGAAGTTGACTAATCGGCCGAGACCAGAAGATCGTCCATCGCGGACGATCCTCTCTAGATAGTCTCTTGGACACAAGCACCGGTCGCACGCACCGCAAAGCGGAACTTTAATTGTGCGAACCTGCGGTGAAGTACTTTTGCTCTGTGTGTGTGTGTGTGTGTGCGCGCGCGTGTGTGTATATATATATATATGTAGGCGATCCGTTAAGCAGTCGAGACACGTGTTTAAATACCCATAGATATCGCTCTTCTCACAGTAACTCTTTTCTTCAACTCCTCCCACCGGGTAGTATAATTCAACTGCACGCTAATATATATATATATATATATATATATATATATATATATATATATATACATACGTATATATATACATCGTCCGTTAAACTCAAAATTTAATCAGGTTACCGCACCGCAAAGTCCACAGAAGTATACATACATGTATAACGATATACCACAGCGTACAAATGACCCGCAAGTCCTCCGCGAAATAATAAAGGGAACCAGTTTTCCTTTGGACGGGACGAGCGCGCTAAACCCTCGGCGCTCGGCACTCAATGCACCATATTTTACTCGACGTGTATATATAGTCTACTGCATGTGTATGTACACCGTCGTCGCCGCCGCCGCTGCAAAAACTCGGGAAAATGTCGGCGCAGAAGCAGCAGCAGCAGCAGCAGTAGCATCTCTCGTGTCTAAAGAGTCCAACGGGAACTGTACGCGCGCGCTTGAGCTTCGCCACCTGTGCAGCGGCGCGAATGTCGCTATGTATCTCGCTCTTCCCGCGCGCGCGAGTCGCTCTCTCGCAGTTCGCGCCGAGTCGTCGGCGGGCTTGTGTATATACGTGTACATCCCGCATTACTGCGTTTGCGCTTTAGGTACGCACGTATTTCCACAGGTTCGCGGTGGTAACAGTAAGAAATTTCGGAATTCCACAAAAGACAATCCGCGAGTACTATGCGGCGAATAGACGTATATATAATGAGCAATTTTCGTAGAAAAATGCACTTTTCGGGGGGGTCGAGAAATCGAAAATTTTTTTTTACGCTACAGATTTCGGAGCGAGCAGACTTTCTTCCGTTAGCTGATAGATGGTTGCAGAGGAACATGAGATACCGAGGAATATTAGGATTTAACATGGGGAGGTATATGGAAAAAAAAAGGAAATCGGCTATTCGGATTTTTATTTACTTTCTTTTTGTCAAACGGACATAACTTTTGCTCAGAGCATCGAATCCGGGCATATTTTGCTTTTAAATTAAAGCTCTTTCGTTGTACTCTTTATTGTGGGGTGTAATTTAAAATTTTATTTGTGCCCCGGAATCATTCGTAGTCGTCATTATTCCAGTATTTCGACACATTAATTTTTTATAAAAATAAAAGTTACCAGTAACTTTTCCCGTGTTCCTCCGCACTTTTCACTACCTTCGTCTCGTCGGTCCGAAACCTCTAGCTTTAAAAATAAAATTTCGATTTCTGGAACCCCGAAAAGTGCATTTTTCTACGAGAATCACTCATATATATCTCGATTTCACTGAAAAAATGCACTTTTCTTTGGTCTAAAAAACGAAAAATTTTTTTTGAAGCTAGAGGTTTCGGACCGACTAGACTTTCTTCTGTGAGCCGAAAGATAGTCAAAAGTGCAGAGGAACATGGGAAAAATTACTAGTAACCATATTTTTGAGCCATTTTACGCTTTTTTTACAGAAAATTAATGCGTCAAAACACTGGAATAATAATGACTACGAATGTTCCCGAGGCACCAATAAAATTTGAAATAACATTATAATAAAGTATTACAAAAGCGCTTTAATTTAAAGAAAAGTATGCCAAGTTTCGATGCTCTGACCAAAAGTTATGCCCGTTTAAAAAGAAAAAAATAATAATAAAAATCCGAATAGTCAATTTTTTCTTTTTCGTCCATATGCCTTCCCATGTTAAATTTTCATATTCTATATTTCTCATGTTCCTCGGCATTTTCTATCATCTTTTGGCTTACGGAAGAAAGTCCCATTGGTCCCAAACTCTAGCTTTAAAAAATTTTTTTCGATTTCTAGACCAAAGAAAAGTGCAATTTTTCAGTGAAATTCGACATATAAGCATAAGTGCGTCGCTCTTTTCGCAAGAATCGCCCGCGTCCTTGGCGCAGTGTAGGCTTGCCGCAGGCGCGCGCGCGCAAGGATGGAAAATCGGAGGTGTTGCTCGCGATCGGTCGCTCGTGATGCGGTTACGAATTTTTTCGTAGTCTCCTTTCGAAAATTTTGCGCAAAGCACTACAAGTCGTCCCGCTTCCCCGCAAGCTCCTCTCCCTCGTCCTCGTGAATTATATGTATACACAAGTATACGTATACGTATACGTGTGTGTGTGTGTGTATAATATATGTATAGATATACATACGGCACATCGCGAAAAGTCGAAGAATTCAGAGGTGCCTCAAAGGATACCCACACACACACACACGCGCGCGCGCGCACAGATAATAAAAGCGACGCACGCGTACGTGCGGCGCCGATGCTCGTGAAAGTGCGACGAGGCATCAGCTGGCGACTCTCAGGGTTGTTTGCCCCCTACTCCTCTCCCCGATCGTCCGTCCATTTCTCCTTCTCTCTCTCTCTCGGCTCGGTTTCGTCTTTTTCTGTATCCATCTCTCTCTCTCTCTCTCTCTCTTCCACCTCCAGCCGCGTGTATTATATACCGATCTTTTTTTCGCCGTTTCCCGCATCCTCTTTGTCTCTCTCTCTCTATCTCTGCAGCGCCTCCCAGGAATGCTTCGACTCTCTCCTCTCTCTCGTCTCGCACCGGAAGCCGGATCGATCTCGCGAATACATCGATTGTACCATCCGCTTCCTCCCTTCTTCGTCTCCTCGACTACTACTGCTACCACTGTACTATCTATACTACTATACGCACGTCGCTACCGTTGGTACCCGCACATACAGTGCGCTATATACCGCCGTGTACCACCGCGGCTGCTGGTACTCTATACAGCACCACCAGCACCGCGGCATAACGACGACTATATACTCCAGATATACGAGTTCCCTCTCTTTCCAAGCGATATTCCCACCTCTTCTCGCGATTCGGTACTGCTCTCTCTCTCTCTCTCTGCCCACGTAGGATTGACTTTCGGTCTTTCTCTCCTGCTGCGCGCGCGAGAGAGCGTATACACACACACAGACACACAGTTTCCTTCTCTCTCTCTCTCTTTCTCGTCCGGTGCAACTTGCACGTGGAGAGCGAGAGGAAGGAGAGGACAGTCGCTCCGTCGAGAGGAGCCGCGTATCGACTCGGTCCCGCAGTGACGGCGCGTCCGCGAAATTCGAAGGATCTCCCGTCGTCGCTCGCTCGGGAGAGATACAAGAGTGCGTGTTGGTGCGCGCGCGCGGGTGCGGGCCGGAAGAAGAGAGCGCCGGCGCGATGCGCCGCTGATTTTTCGGCTGTGACGCATTGGTGTCTCGCGTATACGCAATACCGATTTTCCCCCTTCGCGAGTGAAGTATTATATACGCGGAGCGAAGCGATGAAGAGGATCTGAAGTGAGTCCAAGGTGAGAAAAAGCTCTCCTCCTCGGCGATGTCGGCACGATTCTGCGGCTACGACGAGGACTATCCGGCGAGGCTGGAGCAGAGGCTCTACCGGGAGAGGATCGTCGACTACGAGGACGAGGAGCGGGTGGGGGACAGGTATCTCGGGACGAGGAAGACTCGGGGGAACGGCGTGGACTGCAGCCTGTATCGCGGGAGCGGCATCAGGGACGAGTTCGCCGCCTGGGACGTCGGGCCGGGCAAGAAGACCGGTTGTCCCAGGAGGAGCCGTCCGGGGGACAGGCAGCTCGACGATTGCGAGCAGCTCGTGCTGGAGGAGGAGGAGACGGTCGTTAACGGTCTGTCGTCGGCGCCGACGAGCCGATTGTCGCGCAACGGTACATCAGCCGAGCAGCAGGGACGACGTTCCAGTTCAGTGGGTCGTCGCCGCGAGACGATCGATCGGCAGAACGGCAAGTTTCGTGGCAGACGGACCAGCGAGCTCTGGAGCGAGGAGGAGGAGGAGGAGGAGGAGGAGGAGGATGAGGAGGAGGACGAAGAGGAGGAGGAGGACGAGAGGGATGACGATCGGCAGATGAAAAACGCCAGGAATGGAAACAACAGGGACGAGAGTTACCGATCGCTCAGGAAGAAGAACGAGAGGAACGCCGGGCTGAACGTCGGCTTCAAGGCGATCGTCGACAAGTTCCGGAGGAACGCCGACGGCCACGTCGACGTCAGGGAACCCGCCAAGAGGGGGACCAAGAGCGACTCCAGGAAGCAGCAGGATTGCTCGGGGGACGACGCGGACTGGCGGTGTATCGGTAACGGCCAGAGAGACGAGAAGCCGGAGAAGAGCCACCGGATCAGGGTCGACGACCCGGAGCCCAGGCCCCGGAGGAGAGCTCCGGAAGAGGAGGACGACCGATCGAAGCGACGGAGCTGCGCCTCGCCGGACGACCTGGACGTCAGGTTCCAGAAGTACGAGCGCGCTCGCCGGGCCGACGATACCGATCTCCACCGGCGAAACTCCTTCAACGATCGGGCGACCGACTCCCCGGCCCACCACCGTCACAGGCACTCGTCCCGCGAGCGAAACGGCGCCGAGGTCACCAGGAAGAGCAGCCTGCGGAGCAACGGCAAGCATCGGGACTGCCCGCGAGCGAAACCCCCCAGGGCCCGAGTCTCCGAGAGACACTCCCGACCGCTCAGCCCGCCGAGGGAGCAGCAGCCGGTCGAGCTGATCCGCAACCACCAGGACAGCCCCTCGAAGAAGACGTTCTCCATGAAGGAGTGGTACGAGAGCAATCGGCACTTCGCAGCCAAGTACCTCAAGGAGCACAGCAAGATCAAGGAGCTCTCCACCTCCGACGCCAAGGACGAGTTCGTCTTCGACTCGCCCAAGGAGTCCCGGGGACACCTCCTCGACGTCTACGATCGCCGGGAAATACGCAGGACGTCGTACGAGACCACCAACGACGACGACGACGACGACGACGTCGACGGCGACGACTACGACGAGGACGACGGGAAGGCCCTGTCCCAGCGCGGGCGCAACGATCGCCGGAGACGAAGGGAAACCGGTAACGGCAGCGGCCGACGCCGGAGGCACAATCGCCGCGAGTCCCTCGAGGACGAGGACGAGCAGGACGACGAGGAGCACGAGGAGAGCAGATCGTCCGCGAGTTACGCCCGCAGTTTCGTCATGCCCTCGAGGAAGATCTGGAATTATCGCGATGGGGTATGACAGCCGATATTACCGTAAATACCGATCGATTATCGCGGCCGCTATATATGACTGCGTGTGTGTGTGTGTGTGTGCAGTGTACATAAACATGTGTGTGTGTGTGTGTGTAGGGTCAGGTGAAGCGGGATTTACCGTAGAAGGGGATACGATCGGCGCGCGCGTGTGTTAACGGTCCTCTTTCCTCTCCGATTTATTGGTCTTTCTCGCGTGAGGTGTATCCGAGAGATTACCGATCATATATACCACACCGATTTTATTGGCTTTTCGCGAAGCCGGTGATTTCGCTTTTCTGATGATTCAATACGCCATTCTATTCTATTCTATTCCATTCTCTCACGGGGGGGCCTCTCAGTCCTCGTCGTCAGGGGGGAGACGATAAAACCTTTATAGAAAAATCGGCGAAGCTCGTAACTAACGATCTCTTGCGACACCGGTACGCGCGTTCGGATAATAGATTCTCGCGCTGCTGTCAATAGGAAGACAGTTCGTTCAGTCGCTGTCGCGATAACGCGACGTTTTGCGTAAAGCAAGTGGCGAAATCGATCGCCGGCGCAGCGGAGGAAGGAGAAAAGTCGAGAGGCGCGATACACCCGGTTTCTCGCTTCGAAGAGCGTCTCGGGCTAATGGTGTACTTAGCGGCTGCTCGAGTACGTATGCGTAGCGCGTACACAGCTCGAGAGAGAGAAAAAATGTGGAGAGATCGATACCCGATTTTTTACGATCGCGCGCGGCGTAAATAAAGGGAGCTGCGCGCCTTGCCGGTGATTTAAGCGATGAGAGGCTGTACTCGGGAGTATTCATAAAGTGACGGTTTATTGCCACGTAGTGCACGGCTGGCTCGATTGAATGCTGCCCGATGGGAGTGTGTACACGCGCTGGAGGGACTGTTGGCAAGCTTTTTGCGAGGAGTCTGCGCTTATATATAGTGTCGGGACAAAGAGCCTTTTCAATGAGAGAGTCTCGTGGCGCGGCTGCGCCGATTTTTCTGTTTTTGTTTCTTTTTGGGAGGGGGGAGCTTCCGTCGAGCGCACGCGATTCCGGATAATTTATTAATTGCACGCATTTGAACGTATCTGCTAAATTAATGCGGTTAACGAGTCGTTCTCCGATGTTATACGCACCGCCACAATTTGAACTCGAAACAAAGACTCTGTCGAACTGACCTGCGTGCGTATTATAAGCTCCCTCGACAATTCGACGATACTCGAAGGAAGAAAGAAAGTTCATCGGCTCGACCGAGGCGCACAGTCAGAGCCTGACTCAGAGAGCTCCGAAGAGCCGAATCGGCGTACGGGCCGCTCTCTTCAAATCCGAGAGATCGCTATTCAAGATTACTATATATAGCCGGCTGGATGCAGAGAGGCGCGATAGTTTTTAAAGTGTGGACTGAACTCGGACTACAACTACAACAACAACCACCACCACCACCACCACTACTCGATATTTGGTGATGCCGCCTCGGGCAAATGTATCGCGTGGGCGGACTGGCCCCCAGCTCCCAACTCTTTGTATACGTGCGCGTGTGTATATATCGCCTCTCGCTGCTGGCCGTTTCTGCGAACGAGTCGTGAGCGTGCTACATTCGACATTTTCTTTTTTTTCAACATTTCGACTGTGGATATACGCATGTGGACGTGTATAAGTTGAGTTCCACGAAAATACGGCTTGCTTGGGCGAGTTCGATTTTTCTGACACTTCGGAATTGACGGTTTTCATTGGTTTGCGCGGAGTAGGTGTTGCTGGTAGAAAGTAGATTGGGTTTATGGTGATAATACGATATATTTTGTTGAATGGTCGTAAAATAGCCGATAATTATGAACCCTACTCCTATTAGTATAAAATATGGTCTGTTACGTTATGGTAACATTGTATGATCAGTTATGATTGTAATATGATTATAGTAACATAATATGAGCAGTTATGACTATAATGTGATCATAATAACATACAATGATCAGTTATGATTACAATATGATAATGGCAGCATAATATGATCAGTTATGGTTATATCACGTTACAATAACACTCATCATAAATTATGGTGATATTACGATAATCCCACCATATTTTCTAGAAAATTTTCTACCTCGAATTGAAAATCACATCAAATCAATTACCTGCAAAGTGCATTGCCAAGCCCATCGAAAATATTTGCATTTTTCCTAAAAAAATCGTTTTCGCGGGTCAAAGAAGGTTTAAATTCAAATTCACCCATCAAGCTCCAACCACTCCGTACAACGACAATGATAAAATCGTTAAACCAACCACGGATCGAACGCGACGTCGTTCGAGCCAGCAGCAATGCATTTTCCCCGCAACGAAAATCCAGATTACAGCAGGCCAGACGACCGCAGCATCCCGCTCTCTCTCTCTCTCCGCACTGAAACTCATTTCCTGCAGCGGGTCGATTAAACCGGTACACACATTACACAGGTGTGTGTGTGTGTATACACAGCGGCAGACGCTCCCGATTACTCGTGCGCTGGGCTTGGAACGCTGTCAAGAATTCGTTCTCTCTCCATCTCGTGGGGCCTATATATATATACGGCGCTGCCGCACCGGCTGCTATTATACACCGCGGCGACTCTCGCTCTGACTCTGACCCATTGACACCGCGTGTCTCCGAATAATTTACTTCTCGATGCGACGCCCGATATAGGCCAGTGGGTGATTAACGTCGGCTCAACGTGTGCCCCGACAGAACGTAATCGGTATAACGCGCGCGAAAATCGCGATAAATCCCGCGCACTTGTCGCCCGGCGATCAGCTGATTAGGCGAAATATATTAGCGTTGTGTACTTATCGCACGATTTAGTTTGTGCGTAGAGCTGTTTGTAAATGTAGACGTAAGGCTGGCGGTCGTCGGGGAGCTCGTTAAAACCGAAGAAAACGGAAAAATTCGCAGAGCCGAACCGATATGTACGGGTGGGGGGGTTAACAAGCGTGTCAGCTACTGAGAAATATTCTTAATCGAAAATACAAATGCTAAATGGAATACGAGCTGCCGCTGGTGCTGCTACTGCTGCAGCGGCAGCAGCAGCAGCAGCAGCAGCGATATTTCTCTTTCTCGTCAGGCTCTGTCGATCATGCGTGCGCACAACCGTACACTCGGCAGCTCTCTCGATCAGCCGACTTCTTCTGATGACGAAACTGCGGCGACGCTGCGCGATGCCGACTTATAAGTAAATTAAAAACTTTTTCCCAATTACCCGCGCACAGGCCGCGTCGGGTGCACGATTGTGTGTATCTGATATAGAAGTGTATATATATATACACACACACGTTACAGCGTGTGCCTTCGTTTCCCCCCGCGATGGCTTGCCACTAACACGTGGCCTTGTCCTGTTTTTCATCCGATAATTCCAGCGTATGTACGCGTATACACGTCGATCCTGTTCATATCGTGTGTACGCATCTTTTGTCTTCTCCTTTTATTTTATTGCTCAGCGCGGACGATTCCAAGTTTCTCGAAATGCGCGAGAAGTTGGAACGCGTTATGGGCACTTTGATCGAGTGACATCGAATCAAAATCTAAATAAAACTTGGGATTTGCCGTTTTTTGAGATGCAACTATTAAAATGTCAAATGCGAATAAATTAACATCGACAATTTTTTATTACGATGGTAATTTTTGTAATGATAGAAGAAGCATTATTCCATTTCAATTGGACCTGTTAATTTCGGTGTCATGTCTAACGAGCTCATCGTTCGTCGATGGTTTTTTTTAGTGCTTTTAGGATTTGAAAGAGGCAATTGTGAGAAGAGACCGGATCTTCTGTACTTACTTAAAAAAATTTTTTTTTACTCAAGTTTACTTGAAAATGTTTCAAAGATCGTTCTTTAGTGCATGAATTGTTAGAAAATTATTCAAGAGTTATTTTCCTTACATTTTATTAGTACAAAAGAATTGTTTAATCATTTATATAAAAAGTCTCAATGTTTTCATACACTATAAAAGTAGTATTCAAAACAAGTCTCAGCTCTTTAAATCCGTTCGTCGATCTTGAATTCCACAGTGAAAAATCGATTAACGGTACTTTTATACACTAGACATGGTAGCGTAGATATAAGCTTAGCAGGTTCGAATGAAAACACTATCTCTTTTAATAATAATAAATACTGCCGTATCGCACAAAAAAAAAACTATTTACATTCATAATTTATTCACATTTTAGATTGTCAAGTGTAAAAAGTGCGTTAACTTTAGTTCAAGGTATGCATCAGCCTATGGCACTTCATTTGCATATTTCGTACGAGTATTATCTACTAAATAATGCGTGTGTGTGTCTATGTGTGACCGAAAATGTAGGCGAGCATAATGCGTTCGGTAGAGCAAGAAAAAAGAAGCTTGTGATTGCATTGTCTAATGAATCTTTCTGACTTTCTTCTTGCAGGGCGTTCACATCACCGACGTCGAGGAGGGCCAGCCTTGCCTGCAGTGCGGCGAGACCTGCTCCGGATTCCTGCCTCACATTTGGAGGTAAGTGTTCATCGACCATAACGATATTTTTTTTTTGTTTTCTATCTAGCGCTGCTTTTCTCTATAACTGTCTGGTACTGGTATAAAGCTAGTAGTCTGTGACTTCTGTCAAGGATCGAGAAAGTTCTGTCGTTTTATCTTTACAGAAATGCCCTGGTGGAAATAGATCGGGTTTATGATGATAATATGCTATGTTTATGTCGAATGATCATAATATAGCCTATAATGTCATTATCAATCCTGCTTCCAATTGCACAAAATATGATCAATTATGCTTATATTACGATCATGGTAACATAATATGATCAGTTATGGTTATATTATGATCATGGTAACATAATATGATCAGTTATGGTTATATTATGGTCATGGTAACATAATATGATCAGTTATGATTAGAATATGATCATGGTACTATAATACGATCGGTTATGATTATATTATCTTATAATAGTGCTCGACATAAATTATGACGGTATTATGGTAGCCCCACCATATTTTATAGCGAAATTTCTACCGGGGATGCGGCCACAATATTTTCGCAGGGAAAACCGCAGTTTCTCACTTTTGCGCTTGGGAAAAAGCGCGGACACCTCGTACTCTGTATCCGCCGAGGAAAAAAAAAACGAGAGGAAAACGGTGACGTGCGTCGAATTACACGCGCGCGTGCTCCACGAGAAAAAGCCGTACTCTTCCTTATGGACTTCCTCTTTTCTTCATTTTTCCTCTCTCGGGCCTTATTAGCTCCGCGCAAGCGGAAAGTCCGACAGCAAAATTTTTCGCCAATTGCCGTCGGTCAAATGGAATATCTTATGATTTACGACGACGAGCACACGTACACGTATAAATCAAATGTTTTTCTCGACATTCTTATTATCTTATTTTATTACAGAAAAAAAAGAGAGGGAAGAAGCTTAATAAGCCCGACGTTGTCGTTAGGTAAACACGTATACGTATATACACACGTACGCACGACGACGGCCACTTAATGCAAGAGCTCGAATCCCGTACACTCGGCACATACTCATTACACTCGCGCGATGCTCTCGTAATCTTCGCTTCTGCGCTCGGCCGTCTCGCTACGGTTTTCATTTTAAAACGTGAAAGTGAGAAAGCCGCGTGACTCTACAACATTTAACACACACACACACACACACTCGGATTATACATATACACTTTTCCAGACGCGTACACACTTTTAAATTGTCTTTATAACAAAGCCCGCCAAGCGATGAGGTCGATGAAAAAGTGCGCGTGTCCGCTTATAATGCACAGGTGCCTATACATACGTAGAATACCTAGCTTTTAATAATAATGCCGCTCTCGGCGAGCGTCGCTAACGCAATGGGCGCGGCGGATTTCTAAAGAGCAGCCTTTTAGAGAGAGAGAGAGATGTATATTAAATGCGTTTTGAAAGTTTTTTTTTTTAAAAAGGAAGAAAGCATGTACAAGTGTACGGGGTGTATTATACGCAAGAATCGTCCAAGTGCTCGTCCTCAAGAGTACAGTGGCCGCGGTTGGGATGAATTGCTCGGATGTATAATGAATAATAGGCCATTAACCGAGCGATTGCTCGATCTCTCGATGACTTAATACCGAAGCCTATATAGATACGTAGAGGCGGTAATGATGATGAATCAATTGTCGCTCGGCATACACTTCGATCTAAAGTCGTGTGTATGCGATCATTTACTGGCTTGGAATTGATACTGCACTTTTGTGCGTTGCCTTAATAGCAGAGACGATATATGGAGTGCATTGTGCGCTTCCTTGCACTTCCTCTCCTGTAAGTAAAAATCGTAGGCCTGGAACAGTTGGATTTTGACGAGGGACAGTGTATGAGACAATGTGAAACTGTCGAGGAGCACCTCCTCTCATTGTCAGTGCGCTGCGACCGTTTCATTTGCACATCGTACCTATGGATATTCATTTCTCGAGGAAGCCTGGCGTACACCGTCTTTGTCGAAACGAGCCCTTCCCTTTCTTCCAGAACAACTGACCTAAGACGGACTTGTAGTCCAGAACAAATTATGCTCTAATTGCAATACATGTTTTTCATGCAACAGTATAACTCATTAGTGTACAGGTAATCGAAATTTCTGAAAACTGAAATTTGCACACAATTTATGAAGCACTTGTCTTTCCCCGTATCGGATCAGCTCGTCGAAAATAAAAATTTGTTCTCTTTCGAGCAATCGACAATGCAATCGATCGAATGGAAAAGCAGGTAGTACCCCATACTAATTAGCCTAACGAATCTCTCCGTACAAAGTTTCGATTAATTCATTCATCGATCTGTACAAGAGCCGCAACTAACTCAATCGCGAGTCGAAACAGCTCTAGAAAGTAGTACCAATTGTATTCAGCCGAAAAAGCCAATGTTTCCTCCCAGTGGGTCTCTCGTTTTGGCGCGGGACATCAAACGCGCTACCGTCGCAATTCCAACTACGAAAACGAGAGAGAGAGAGAGAGAGAGAGAGAGAAGCATTGAATGGGAACAAGAACAAAGACATCAAAGCCTAGATCTCCTGCTTGCGTAGAAAAGGCTCCTGTAAGCCAAGCGTTCGACATCTAGGTCGTAAACTAGTCTCTCGTTAATTGGATCGAAGTTTGCCAGATGTGCCAGTCTATAGGTATATTCATACGCCTTACAGTACGTATTTTGACGGATTTCCTATTGCTCGTTGTACATCCACCACCGACTCTTCTCTACATACATTCATTTTTCGTATCGAGATCACCTCTCATTTCGTGCACTTGGATTTCTGGATTCGTTTCTGCGGTCTCGGAAGAGACGTTTCTTCCGTGTTCCTCCGTATCCCGTTGTCCCGTCGGCAGCAGCAGCCGTAGCAGCAACAGCAACACGTGCACCCATTTATTTATAGTTTTCAGAGCGAGACGCACGCAGCGGCATGTATTAGCGCTGCAACGTCCAAACGCGTAGATCAAAAGCTGTTGTTGTACCTGCAATCGGCTCTGCGCCGCTCCGGGTATATCGGATTTAAAGAGCTCCCGATGCGGATCCGAAAATAAATTGCCAAATAAAATTTTGTTCAAGTTGAGGCGTTTTTCACGTACTTCTGCAGATTGATGTAAAGCCTGCTTCTATAAGAGTACAAAATTATGATAAGTTATGTTATTTATTTATTATTTATTAAGAATTTCCACGGACCAAAGGCTCTTTAGACAAGAATAATAATATAGAAACGCAAAGGTGGCGAAAATGAAAATGAATTCGGGTGTATCAGTAAGGTCACCACTAAATCAAAAAACAAAAATAATCTAATTGTCATTGAAAACTAAAATAATATAAAATTATGATAAATTTAGTTTGACGTGAATAATGTCTCGCTTTTTACTGTTTGTAATGAATCTAAATAAATTCTTTGGCTATTCATAGTTTTTTATTTTTTATTTATGAATCACTTGCGAATCCTGTTGAAATTATTCAGTTTTTTTTTCTTAAACTATTGTATAATCATGGGTTTGATCCGTTGGATAATTCAAATAAATAAATAAACCAATATAATATAAAATACAATACAAAATTATAATAAAATAATACAAAGTTATGGCAGCGCAATGCAATCAGTTATGATTGTAAAACGTTAAAATAACATTCGACATAAATTATGATGAATTACGATAGCCCCACCACATTTTACAGCAAAATCCTGTCCCCTGTTTTTTTTTCATGAATTTCGTCGCACACAATGCAATTGCACGTGGCGTTATTGTTGGCAGAACTTTTCTCGCGTAAGTTCCACTTACGTAGCGCGTATACGAGGGTGTATCGATTGGCAACGCGCTGATGGACGTCTGATTGAAGATCGATTACTTCCGCTCGATCGTTAGCTGCTCGTATCGTTGCTTCAGATCTCATTACAGTTGATCTTTTATCTTTTCGAGAAAAAAAAATACACAATGGGTCGATTATCGCTGCTCTAAAAAAAAAAAATAAAGAAAAAAAGAAAAGGAAAAAACACTTTTACTTTTACCCGCGAGTTCACCTTCGCGCCTCAGAAAATACATCTCCTCGTATGCGCGCGTGTTATTGCTCTTTCGTTAAGCATCTCGGCTCTTGCAGTCTTGTTTGTTTGTTATAATAAGTCTCTCGCGCGGCCACGCGAGAATATTAACGAGTCCGCTCTTAATTATGCTATAAAAGATTATGCTATATATAAAAGTTTAGTGCGGTTTATTCTGCGATTTCGCGTGTGGACGCGAAGTATATCCGTAGATTAGCGCGCTTTGTTTGCTTACTTTCACTAATTAGAAAATTTTTCGTGTTGAATTTTGCGGATTTGTTCGTTAAAAATTATACTTTTACGGCCAGTTGCGCCAGAATTACACTTGTGATGCATTAGTAAGACGAGAAAGAAATTGATTTGCTCTTAACGAATATTGTTAAAATGAACTTCCGACGCCGAATCATCAAGAGTTCCAACAAGTTTCAAGCTGATATTTAAATATCTCTTCAAATCTGAATTAAAAACAAAAAAAAAACTGATTTTGAGATACGCAAACTTTAGACTTCATGAAATAGTAGACAATCGCATACTAAAGAAGAAAGAACCGCTATGCATCCGTTTTGAGTATTTGCTACGAGAAAAGCAGCTGATTTTTCGTCTGCTGCATTGTGGCGCGAAATTGAAATTGAACTGACTTTGGCACTGCATTATAGCAATTCCGCACATTAAAAAGTAAGATAACAACGCATAAGCTAACAAATATGTCAAAATAGAAAAGTGGAAGGCAACCCTTATTGCTGGAACAAAACAATTATTCAAAAAAAAAAATCCAACAACTCCAACATAAATTTAAAATTAGGCAATGTTTCGTCCTCATGGCCAGACTTAAAAAATATCACATATTAAAATACATATTTGTAAAGGCAAAAAGCCTCGTGTCGATCACATGTTTCTTTCGAGTATATCATGTACTCGACGTATATCATAAATTCAAAAGAAACATGTGATCGACACGAGGCTTTTTGCCTTTGTAAATATGTATTTTAATAGATGATATTTTTTAAGTGTGGCTTGAGAAGATCTCGCACCACGAGGACCAAACGTTGCCTAATTTTATGTTTCACGGAATAATTGTTTTGTTCCAACCATAAGGATTGCCTCCCACTTTTGTATTTTGACATATTTGGACAATGGCGAGGAATAATAACACAAATTTGTATAAGCTAACATACAGTACGATTAGCTTTGCTGACTAAACAGTATACATCCATGTGTCCGCGTCTGCAACGCCTTCCCTCTCTCTCTCTCTCTCTCTCTCTCTCTCTCTCTCTCTCTCTCTCTCTTTCGCTCTCTCTCTCTCTATTTCTGTGATACATTCGCGAAAAGGGGCGCGCAAACTCGATGATTCGCCGGCTCACGACTGGCTGCAGTCGCTAGACTGCCGGCAGCGGGCTATTTCGAACGGACGAGACGCTCCGCGCGCGCGAGACATGAATGGCGAGTACGGCGTCGCGTCGTCGTATTAAAGAGTTGCGTTTTACTCTAAGTTTCGCTTGTATACGAATGCGCTCTTCGGAACAGTCGTTGGCTGCAACGCGATTTATACTTGACGTACTTCTTTTAAGCTTAGACTTTTCATGGCAGTTCGACAAGTGCGACTCGTCGATGCGAGTCTTGCGATAATGTAATTGTATTTTTTCGGTGTGTACTTGTGTGGAGTGTCTAGTGCTAGAATAACACTGTAGTCGTGCACTGTATATATTTTTTTCATTTATGTTAGACACAGGCCCTGGCAGAAATTTCGATGTAAAATATGATGGGGATATTATAATATCGTCATCATTTGTGCCGAGTGTTAGTGCAACGTAATATAATCATAACTGTATCAAACATCTACGAGTGATAGAGTCATTTCCATTTATTAAAATTGACACTGGGTTTTGAAAGTGTCTAATAGGTGGCGACGTGTTTTTCTCTCCCATGAGAGAGAAATCCACGTCGAATAGTACTTATAGAACCGCTAATCATCCGAGCGGTGGGCGTCTATAGGGTAAATTTTCGGAGTTCCACTGAGGAGTCCGCTCCGACAGCTAGGACGAAATGCCTGTATATATTTTTTCAAATAGACAGTCATACTTTCTAGGTCTCGCATTGCGAGAAGTAGTATGTTTCGGGTCTTGTGAATTTTGAAAGAATTGAAGACTTTTATGAATTTTCTATTCAGTAACCATGCATTTTTGGAAAAAATTGTCAAAAGTAATAAGTTCTTAGAATCAGCTAAGGCATACATTAGAATTTTATCAGAGCAATCCCAGTCATTTTTTTTGTTTTTGCAAATTGACAATTTTTAAAAAGTTTTTAAAAATTAATAAAATTTTTTTGTTAAATTGACGAATATATCGGTATAGGTAATTTGATATATATTATACAGCTTTAATGTACTCCATTCAGTATATTGCCCACAAAAAAACGAGTGCACTTAAATGGTTCTGCGGTAACATTTTTTCAAGAAGAACAATCAAGTGATTATACAATTGGCTAACATTTAAAATATATATGTATATCGAAAATTTTATTATTGTATAATGAAAAAGGGTACTAGAGCACCTCGAATTCGATATAAAAGAAAAATCTTCCCAAATAGTGAGTTAACTGGTTCTTCCTGTAAGCCACAGATATATTATATGCACAAACAAAAAAAATCGCAAGCTGCGCAGAGTCGCAGTGACAAACTCGAAACATACACAAAATCATCGGAGAAATGAGCGCACGTGCTCGAGACGCGGTATAAATTCGGAGCCAAGAGCACGACAGCAGTTTTCGTACTGTGTATAATACGTGTATATCGGTAGCACGTGTGCTCTCGTGACTCTACTTTAAAAATAATTTATTTTCTAATAATAAATAATATTTATTGATGTATCAATAGAGACACTTATTTTCTTCAAACTATGGCAGGCATCCAGCCGATTTACCTATATATTTCGTATACAACATTAGGCGCAGGTCGCACGCATATATATTGGCGGATTATCGAGCGATATTGCCCGAAGCGTCGCCTATTTTAATTCCCACAACGTTTACTGCACCAATAATTCCAGCCATCTGTGGAATCGTGCTCTTGTAATTCCTATATATGTTTATAGCACAGTCGAGGTCGTGGGCGCGTTCTCGGAGCTCGCTTTCATTGTCAACAATTTTCCGCCCTGGCTTTCGCCTTATCGCCGCGATCCGTCCTTCCTTCCACTTTCATTCAATCTTTCTCTCTATTTCTGCCCCCCACTATACGCGTATATCGCTCTTTTATCTTTTCCACCTCATCTAATGACTTTCATTATGTGCTTCCATTCTGGATCTTGATTCTTCCTGGTGGTAGCGATGAGGTTCTTTTTTCTATTTCGATCGGTTTTCTACATTATCGTGGGTAGAATGTTGGATTATACCTGTCGCATTGTTTAAATATTGTTTTATATAATGGTATTAGCTTATAAATAATGTTATTAACATAAAACAATTTTTAAACATGCCATATTCCAGGTACAACATGTCTTGGAAGGCTTTAGGGTCATTTTCAGTAGGTTAATAATAACATATTTCAATCATAAAGTTAGAAGAAACTCCCTGACGCCCGGACTATTTCTCGAAAACACGAAAAAGTCACTTAAGTGGTTCTTCCTGTAAGTCATAGATATATATACTGTATACGACTTCCATTTTTGCGCGCAACAATTTTTTCTCTAAAACTCGTAATTACAAACTCGAGCGACACGACTGTATGTATACACACACACACACACACACACACACACACACACACACACACACACACACAGAGCCGAGGTTAGGCTCTGGCCATTTTCAATTCCTCGTAAACGAGGGACGAGAAAGTTCAGGCGAATAATAATTATTATTCTTAAAAATAGAAGAGCACTGGACTTCCGAAATTTTAATTCAAAATATATCGGAGCTGTAGTGATAACAGATCATAATGCGTACTAGTTGAGAAGATTTTATATCGTACAGCATATAAAACAGCATACTATCAGGAGAAGAAATGATATTAC
Organism: Philotrypesis tridentata; assembly: GCA_018906965.1. Lineage (NCBI taxonomy): Eukaryota > Metazoa > Arthropoda > Insecta > Hymenoptera > Pteromalidae > Philotrypesis > Philotrypesis tridentata. Next base: position 7,724,390 of record JACCIB010000006.1, read on the forward strand.
AACCCTTACTCAAATCTGGCTTTGCAAAATGCCTCAGAATTATTTTGTCGGTTTACCCGCACTAAATTTGCCGATGGGAACAACAACGTGCAATAAACACGCTCTCAAAGGAATACAATAAATATTGCGAGGACACTGCCATTCTCAATTCCTCGTAAACGAGGGACGAGAAAGTTCAGGCGAATAATTATTAGGTTAGGCTCTTCTGATCGCGAGATTCTTTTTTTTCGAATTATACGAGAGCACAAATGATAATTTATCCGAGCCTCCCACGATTCGCTGGCAAAGTGTGTCAGCGCGATTTTGCTACGCGCATCGTCGAATTCACGGCTTTTTTTAAACACGAGCGAGATTTTTCAATCTAAAATGTGTCTAATGCTATTGATTTTCTAGTCGAGTATGCGATTCTCGAAATCGAGACGCGAGACACTTGTCCTTAGGTCCGTCGCATACAGTTTTCAAGTTCATTGTCGCAATAAATTTCGAAGAGGCATAAATTCTCGGAGGACGTAATGAGGCGAGAGCACAAGGAATATCAGCTGAAACCATTTCATTGACCGCATATATCATCTGATGTGTCCACGGCGTATCGCATGCATATACTTTTTCACGTGTTTAACTCTTTCTCTCTGTCTCTCCCGCATCGTGTTGATTGTTGCACGAAATTGACGTGCAACAATCCACTTATATGACGAGTCGTGTATGTTTGCAAAACATTTACGATGATGGATCGATACAAATTAATTCGTTGCCACGATTAAAAAGACTCGAGACTTATGGCTATTAGTAATTCAAACGCTCGAGCCTTGAGTTTCCTGTACTACAAGATCTTGTAAACTTTGAATTTCGAGTCAGTACATTCCTTGGGAAAAAGATGTTTTTTTGTCTGAAAAACAAGCTAGAACGTTGACCAACGATAGCCAGAAATTCGATTTAAACGATAAGTCACATTTATTTTGACAGTGCGAAGTGTAAGAAACGAGGAAAAATTTTTTACGCGCTAAAAGTTAGCGACTGTTCACTGCTATCGCGTATCGCAACCTTTTGAAACTCTTAAGAAAAAAAATTAAATCTTTTAAGCTACGCGCAATATTGTACACACGTGAGCCGCGTAAATCTGGCATTCGCCACAGCTTCCGATTCTTTTTCAAACGAAAATCCGGCACAGCCGCCGTTTACCGCGGATCTCACACAATGTGCCATTGTCCAAACCCTGGTAAAAAAATTTTTTTTCCACTCCAAGCGTATCGCATCCCATAAATCTTCGTCTACATTTATGGAAATGTAAATTATAGCACCGAGACGTCCAACTGCGTCTCGTACATACACACACATACCTTCGAGACAACGTTCAGTTATACATCTCCAACTCTCGGTATAAGTGCGAAAACTTAACCACTTGGCCCTAGAACTTCTTCTTCGTTACTGTCAGCGCCCGACGTAATGACTTGGCGCTAAACTTTCCGCGTGTCGGGATCGACTTCTAATAGATTAAACTAGGCAAACGACTCGTGTATAGGATAATTTCATCTTAATCGCGAGTCCATCCATCAAACTCGTATTTTTTGCCCTCGAGATATCTGCCACTTTGTGTGATACTCTTGCTCTGTGTACAGTTCCGCAATGGGAAGTCACACACAGCGAGCGAGGGAGAAGACAAATGATGGATGGAATTTTTTTTCTAGAGGAAGTCCAGTCGATTCGCCGAGTTAAGTAAAATCGATATTATACGCAGCCACTGGTATAGAAAATAAATTAGTAAATGGATATGACTCTATCACTCGTAGATGTTTGATACTGAAAAGAGGCTATCGGTCTACACGAGTACCAAAATTCTTTCAAAACTCACAAGACCCGAAACATACTACTTCTCGCAATGCAAGACCTAGAAAGTATGACTGTCTATTTGAACAAATATATATAGGCGTTTCGTCCTAGCTGTCGGAGCGGACTCCTCAATGGGACTCCGACAGTTTACCCTATAGACGCCCACCGCTCGGATGATCAGCGATTCTATAAGTACTATTCGACGTGGATTTCTCTCTCGTGTGAGAGAAAAACACGCCGCTACCTATTAGACACTTTCAAGACCCAGTGTCAATTTTAATAAATGGAAATGACTCTATCACTCGTAGATGTTTGATACAGTTATGATTATATTATTTTACCTAACACTCGGCATAAATGATGACAATATTATAATATCCCCATCATATTTTACATAGAAAATTTTCAATTATAATATGCGCCAGTTTTACCACACCGAGGTTCAAAATCAACCCCCAGATCATGTATCTTTTAGATTTGAACATTTATTCCATTGGTATACATATATTGGTATATTTTATAGCATTGCACTGCCATCATCATAAAAATATGTAAATTTATCATAAAAAGGTTTGACAGCGGAATATGTGCGTATAACGGTTATGTACATAGCCAAAAAAGATTTTATTTCAGAAAAATTGGTGATTTTCGGTGTTTCCGTTGTAACTATGATATATTAATTAGCATGACATTAAAGCTGAGATAAAAATACGTTAAATGAAAAGAAAATTTATTACAATACAGCTTTAGTTACCGAGATAATCAAATTACAACTAAGGTGTATTTAAGAAAATTCCTTTATGTTAATTATTAAGTACGTCCTAATCTGTTGATTAAATGTGAATGGACTCAATTAACATACCTGGATCGGATTCGATAGCAATTTAATCTTTTCGGGTAAATAATTTTGCAAGAAAACGACATTTTAAAATATCGAGATCGGGCTTCAATTTTAACGTTGTCTGTACTAAAAGTCATCTTTGAATGCTAATCCGATGAACAAAAATGAATTTCTGTAAAAACCATTGGAATATGAAATGTAAAAAAAAATATATTTTTGTTTAACAATTTAGCAATGGAGAACATGAATTTAGCATTTAGAAATACATGTATTTTAAAGAAAATTCAATTAAATTCAACTTTTGTCTCAACTTTATTGGCATAATCAGTTTGTGGCCTGTAACTTTTTATTGGCATGTTCATTTTTTAGCCCGTAACTTTTTATTGGCATGATCAGTTTGTGGCCCGTAACTTTTCATTGGCATGACCAGTTTGTGACCCGTAACTTTTCATTGGCATGATCAGTTTGTGGCTCGTAACTTTTTATTGGCATGTTCAGTTTTTGGCCCGTAACCTTTTATTGGCATGTTCATTTTTTAGCCCGTAACTTTTCATTGGCATGATCAGTTTGTGGCCCGTAACTTTTCATTGGCATGATCAGTTTGTGACCCGTAACTTCTTATTGGAATGTTCAGTTTTTGGCCCGTAATTTTTTATGGTGTCGATGTTCTACACCCATACATCTTTTTTCGTATGTCCTAACGAGTGTAAAAAGCCTAGTAAGGTCAGTGTGCCCTTAAAATTACTCATTTTCCACTTTTGAGCAAAAAAGAATTCGACTCTCCGTAGATTTCTTCATATATTATGATGATTTAATTTAATGTACTCCACACGGTATATCGCGCACAAAATTAAAAAAAACGAGCGCGGTTACGTGGTTTTGCGGTAAATTTTTACAAGAGGAGCAGTTAAGTGATTATACAATTGGCTAACATGCAAAATATATGTGAATATCGAAAAATCGATTGGAAGCAGAGCGCACGGCTCAGAGCAAAGCAGAGCAGAGCAGAGCCAACAGCGCGCGCGTGGGTGTGCGCGCACGTGTGCCACAAGAGCAGTGGCAGCAGCAGCAACAGTAGCAAACAGCAGCTGACTTCCTCAAACGAGTCTCGTGAAGCGGACAGGCCAGACGCGCTTGTTTTCGAGAGAGACAAAAAACAATTTGGAAGAGGAGGTGCAGATGCAATGAAGAGCTTGCGGGTTATATACTGCAGTTTTCAGCGGTTTAGTTAATTTGTTTGTTTAAGTGTAGCAAGAGTTTCGAGAAAATTTCCGAAGGAATTGTCTGAGGCGACGGATCAGTGCAGCGGGTTTTTACGGAGGGAGGCTTGAGTCAAAAGCTTCGACCTTGAAGACCCATGAGTGACAAAATGCCCGTGGGAATTTGCGCGAGGATCGCAGCGGAAACGTCTGTTGAACCGAGCGATGCTTCGCTCTGAGAGCGACGATTCACGGTAAATCAAATCAACGATATTCTCGTTCACTAATACAGTTTTTTTTTGTTAACCGTTTGAGCTTTTCCCTTCTCCAAAATCTATACTAAAACAATCACACGTATTAGTAATAGGCTTCCGTAGAGTTATACCTCGATATCATGGCTTTCTTTACGATTCGCTCGTTGTACGTAGCTTGGAATACGTAGCTTTAACCAAAGCGACAAGAAGAAAAAAATTTATTCAATCACGGGTACACTCAGCAAAACTATTATATCTCCTTTGAATTTTCCACTCGACAAAGCAGTTGAATCTCAAAGGGGCATAAAGGGGGGGGGGTGGACAACGAGCGAGAGATAATCTTGAAAATAAAGAGGTCTTACACGCATCACTGGAAAGGCCGCAACGCTATCTAGAGAAGCCGCGCCGGTACAAATCGCTCTCTCGCTCTCTCGCGAGAGGCGAATAAAGGAAAACAAGCGACATGACGACTGTATAAGTAATCATGCGTAAGCTACTCCCAACTCATACAAGATTACCCCGTCGAATGATTCATTACAGCCGCGCGCTCGAAACCGTGTTCGAATTCCCCTCCGACACGATTCCTCTCTCTCTCTCGGCGACGCTGCCTGCACTTGCTCCAACAACGAGATGGCAAATTGCGCGAAAATTAACCTCCTTTTCCAAGAGCGCGTGCGCGCACGGCGCATTTGTCAATGCGTTATACGGGCGACAAGTGCGGCAATTTCTCATGCGCACCTCTCTCATACTCGAGAGAGCGATAAAGCGCCGAAGCTTTTGCAACTTGAGATATGTATTCCGCTTCTTTTTTTTTATTTTTACTCGTTTCGCTTTTATCGCCGAATGAATTTCCAAGGAGAGAGAGAGAGAGAGTGAGGGGGAGGGGGGAGCCGTGCGCGCGCGGTAATTGAGCGAGAAACCTTTTATCTTAATGAATTACTTTAAGACGATGGAGAATGAAAAAGATGCATTGAGTGCAACAGACAGGACTTGTTCGCGCATACAAAAGAGAGAAATATCAATTGATATACGCACGAGGGAAAAAAACGTCTGGTAAAAAAACTTTTTATCGCGTGCGAATGTATGTAGCGTCAATGTTGCTTGTGGATCGTTGATCTTCAACTGTCCTCCTTATTTATAAACATTATTTAACGATTATAGAGAAAGAAGAAAGAAATCGGCGAGATTTAGTAAAATTTGGATGAAGCGAGCCATTCGCTCGTTTCTTTTCCCAACATACATTTCAGGCGAATAATAATTATTATTCTTAAAAATAGAAGAACACTAGACTGTAGAAATTTTACTACAAAATATAGTTGAGTTATAATGACAACTAATTATAATGCGTACCAATGTAGTAAGTGTAGAATTTGAAATTTTGAGATAAATAATTTTGCAATGAGACGCCATTTTGAGATATCCAGATCGGACTAAGATTTTTACATTATTCGTACTATAACTCATCTTTGAGTACTTATTCAACGAAAAATATAATTTTTTGTAAAATCTGTGACAATATCAAATTTAAAAAAAAAATTTTTTTCGTTTAACAATTTAACGACTAAACAAATTAATTTTGCGGTCGGCAATACATGTATGATATATGAAATACAATTCTGAACAACTTTCATCTCTATCTTTTTTACGTGAAATGAGTTACAAAAAAGTTATTCGCGAAAAACTAAAATAAATTGCATTTTCCCGCGTAAAAATATAAAGCATTGGCAAGATATTTCCAATGCATTGGACATTGCGACCGCCAATAAATTGCAAGTACATTGGAGTATCAATATCCAATGTTTTGGCAAGATTTCGGCAAAGCTCGACTGGCCAATGCATTACCAATACATTGCCAATATTTATTAAAAACGAAAAATTGAGAGCATTGGCAAAATATTGGCAATACATTGGATCCTTCAATCGGTAATACATTGCTAATATATTACCAAAATCATCCAATGTATTGCTGAACTTAAACTAAACTCTCAAATGAAAACACTATTTTTTGTAAAAGGTTAAAATTGGTTTATTAATAATCTCAATTAATGCATAATCACAATTAAATTATTATCTTTTTCCTATAAATTTTCTGTCTTCGTCCGCAACGAGCTTGGCTTCTTACCCCCCAGAGCAGGCGCAACAGCTTGTCCGGTTCCCTGAAAATAACAAATAATTACAAAGTATTTCATCATTTTTTAATTTTATTGCAATGTAGATTAATAATGTGTGTGTGTGTGTGTGTGTGTGTGTGTGAGAGAGAGAGAGAGAGAGAGAGAGAGAGAGAGGAGAGCGAAAGGGAGAGAGATAGAGAGGTTCAGTAAATCGACAAACATAAAAGATGATTCACGTGTACGGAAAAAACTCTAATTCAAGTTTTACTAATAACTGATAATTTAGGTACTTATCTGATTTTCATGCGCTAGATCAAGAGTATTGAGAGGAGGATCATTGAAATTAGATAAGTACCTAAATTATCAGTTATTAGGAAAACTTGAATTAAAGTTTTTTCTTTACACGTGAATCATCTTTTATGTTTGTCGATTTACTTAACCTCTCTATCTCTATCTCCCTTTCGCTCTCCTCTCTCTCCCGCTCTCTCTCTCTCTCTCTCACACACACACAGTATTAATCTACGTTGCAATAAAATTAAAAAATGATGAAATACTTTGTAATTATTTGTTATTTTCAGGGAACCCGACAAGCTATTGCGCCTGCTCTGGGGGTAAGAAGCCAAGCTCGTTGCCGACGAAGACAGAAGAATTATAGGAAAAAGATAATAATTTAATTGTGATTATGCATTAATTGAGATTATTAATAAACCAATTTTAACCTTTGACAAAAAATAGTGTTTTCATTTGGGAGTTTAGTTTAAGTTCAGCAATACATTGGATGAATTTTGATAATATATTAGTAATGTATTACCGATTGAAGGATCCAATGTATTGCCAATATTTTGCCAATGCTCTCAATTTTTCATTTTTAATAAATATTGGCAATGCATTGGCCAGTCGAGCTTTGCCGAAATCTTGCCAAAACATTGGATAATGTTGCTCCAATGTATTTGCAATATATTGGCGGTCGCAATGTCCAATGCATTGGAAATATCTTGCCAATGCTTTATATTTTTACGCGGGTTCGGAATTCTTTTTGCAATAATAATAATGTTCCCGACCTGGCCCGAAGTCGAGACTTTAGGGTCATTTTGAGTAAGTTACTAATAGCATATAAGATGATTCACGTGTAAAAAAAACTCTAATTCAAGTTTTACAAATAACTGATAATTTAGGTACTTATCTGATTTTCATGCGCCAGATCAAGAGTATTGAGAGGAGGATCATTGAAATCAGATAAGTACCTAAATTATCAGTTATTAGTAAAACAAAAAAGAACATTATGAAAAAGACTCTAAATATATTTATATCCACAAGTATCTATGCAGAGTAAGGAAATGGGTTACCCATTCTCATACTTACTCCCGACACTGACTTGGTGGAAAAAACAAATTATAAAAGGTCTTTTAGTGACATAAGTCCGTGTGACTTAAAAGATAATGAATTTATAACTCGACTATAATTCTACGAATAATAATTTATCTGTCACTTCGAGTCAAAGAAATTAAAAGTACAAATGTTAAATTTACTGATTTTGAAAAAAACTTAATATTAGTGCGTTTGGCCCCAGACTACTCGTTGGGCTCATCAGTAAGATGACGAGTAGTCCTATCTTAGACGCAACATGATATACCAGAATGGGTGTTACTTATGGAAAAAAGTAATAGGCTGAAAAAAATTATTTATTAATAGTATAAAAAAAATCTTTCTCCTACTTAAAATGTAGGTATTAAACATAATTTAACTATAGAATGAGGAGTCCACTCTGACAGCTGGACGAAATGCCAACAGAGAGAAATTTATATTTCTCTCTTTTCTATTTTTTTGAGGCCTGCCTGCATACAGATCTCCAGTGTGAGAATATGCAGTGCAGAGCCTGTATTCTAAAATCAATTTTACTCGAGTAGAGCGATAGAGTCATTTTATTCTATGTGCTATACTTTCGAGTGATAGAGTCGCATACCATCTAAACTTTGACACTGGCTCTTATAAGTGTCCGCTAGGTGGCGACCTGCCTTTTTCTCTATGCTAGAGTTCTCTCTTGCAAGAGAAAAACGCAGGCCGAGACCACATAAATGCCGCTTCTCTTCGAAGTGGCGGGCGTCTAAGGAAGCTGTCAGAGCCTTACTGAGGAGTCCACTCTGACAGCTGGACGAAACGCCAACAGAGAGAAATTTATATTACTCTCTTTTCTATTTTTTTGAGGCCTGCCTGCATACAGATATCCAGTGTGAGAATATGCAGTGAAGAGACTGTATTCTAAAATCAATTTTACTCGAGTAGAGCGATAGAGTCATTTTATTCTATGTACTATACTTTCGAGTGATAGAGTCGCATACCATCTAAATAATTTAACTATTTTAAAAAAAATATATATCTATACTTACATTGTAAACAATTACATGTATGAACCACTAATTTTCAGCACTTTTTTCCCTTTGCCGCAGGATATCTCAGCATCCAGATGATGAATTGACACCAGACAGGATGTAAAATCTTCTGAATATGTTTTTTCACTGCTTGAGCGGAAGACTTTTCTACAAAAAATAAATTTTAAATATTTAGTAACTCATAAGATGATTATATCAGTAATTATAGTGAATATTACATATATTCATATACGCAACATTGACTTTTACCTTGTATTAGTCAATTCTGCTCCATTCAAGCAGTGAAAAAACGTATTCAGAAGATTTTCCATCCTGTCTGGTGTCAATTCATCATCTGGATGCTGAGATATCCTACGGTAAAGGACCTAAAATCATAAAAATGTCAAGACTGAGAAAAATGCATTTAAAGTTTATCGAAACACTTATGTATATTTAACTGGTAGTACTTACACGAACTACTTGCCATATTTTTCTTATATTTTGGCATAAGATACGTACATATTAAGCCATGTATGAAAACCCGGTTGCTGTACATGTAGATATACTAGTATCGAAAGCTGAAATTGAAATGTAAGTTTTTAATATGCATTCAGTCAGCATGTTTTAGATGAATATAAATTTTGTCATTGCTTACCCATTAATTTATAGGACATACAAATTTGTTTGAACATATTAAAACAATAAATGCAATCAACTTTATCTAATAACATATACTTTTGATTTTCATATTGACACTTTATGGCTTTAGCGTCTACATTTTCAGCTATGTATCAATATGAAAATCAAAACTAACTTGTATGTCAAATTTCTGCCCTGTAACTATGATAGATTTTAAATGAGTACGAAACATATAATATTCCAAAAATGCAATTTTGTAACCAATGGATGGTTATTTATTCCTACTATATTCTTTGCACTCATTTAAAATCTATTATAGCCAGATAAAAAAATTGTACCTATAGTTAATGAGAAGTCTCGTGGTTATAATTTGTTTACTCGGATCAAATTAGTCAAATCACCTGTAACACAGAAATAATAATTTATTTTAACACAATGAATTGTGTTCCTTAATTTAAAAAAAATGTAGTTAATGATGATGAAAATATTCGTATCTGATAAACTGAGTGTCATTGATATTATTGCTATGCGTGTATTACTTTTATACAAGTAGATTGTTGCACTTCAAACTTTTTCCAGATGTTAGTTCTAACAAATTATACATACCGGAGTAGAGGTTTCATTGAGGTTTAGTCCATTTCAAACAATAACGTTATAAAGTTTTTAACATTGAGTTCCGACGTGGATGCGATTATCTTTTTATCAGCAGTATATACGACTACAATTTCAGGATTCAGGTTAGGCATTATACTACAAAGAAAATGAGTTGGAAGCAGTTATAAGGATGTTATATAATAATTTAAAATTAAATTTCAATTATAACGTGAATTAAAGCGTGAAAATTTACAGAAAAAAAAAATTACAGAAATGAAATCGTATGCAATGATGACAAAGTCTCAAAATAATAAAGCAACAAGTGAAAAATACAAGAATAAAATTAATGAATTATCTAAATCGCAGCAACATGCGAATCAAGAATACAATCTTAAAGGTAATGAAAGTATTTTGAAAAAAGTTAAACACATTTGGTCTTATGATACTGTTAAGGAAGACATTACAGAAATGAAATCGTATTCAATAGTGACAAAACCTCAGAATAATAATAAAAAAATTGAAAAAACCAACACTAAAAAAAAATGAATCATCTAAATCAGAACAACCTGCAAATAAAAAAAAAATCTAAAAGATAACGAAAGTACTTTGAAAAAAGTTCAACAAATTTGCTGTTATGATGCCGTTAAAAAAGACAAAAATAATAAGATTTTGCAAAAATCTAAACAAAATAATGAAAGCTCATTAAAAAATTCTAAACACCCACAGCAGTCAGCTGAGAAAGTTGTTCGAATATGTGTACAAAAAAGAAATGCACAATATTATCAGAAAAATAAAAACAAAATTTTAGACAAATCTAAGCAGTCTTACATACATCATTTTGTAAAGAAAAATGATGACTTGATTCAACGTGAAAAAAATAAAAATTATTATAACAAAAATAAGAAAAAAATCTTAGAGAACAGTAAAAAATCTTATACACATAAGCTCATTAAGAAAGACGATAAATTAATAATGCAAGAAAAAAATAAAAATTATTATGAAAAACAAAAATTAACATCTGTTAATAATGACAACATTAAAGATAAATCAAGCTATAATATGAGATTATTACAAGAAGAAAATGATATTGTATGCAATGACATTGCGAAACAATTCTAAAATCTTCAACTTAAAGACGTGTATATTAAATGCACAAAATTAACAATGGAACAACTTCTACATTACAATATAACAAATTTGAAACATCAATCTAATAGAAAACGAAAAAATAACCGGTCAAATAAAGAAATTATTGAAACTAAAAGAAGAAAAATTTACTCTTGTGAAAATAGCAAACAAAAATGTAAGATAAAAACTATAAGTAATAAATGTGCATTTATACCCATCACTGATATTCATGAAGCTTTAATACCAGAAAATAACGTTGGTAATTTAACTTTAAAATGTAAAAATTGTGATGCAAAACATTTTAGTTTTGAAAATGAAAACAATAATAAATTCTCTAACTGTTGTCATCAAGGCAAGGTAACTTTACCTGAAAAATATGAATATCCTGAAGAAATAAAATATTTAATTGCAACAAATAAATAATTTAGAAATGATATAAGAATATATAATAACATGTTGGCATTCGCAAGTTTTGGCGTTAAATTTGACAAAATTTTCACTCCTGGTCCACAAGTTATCCGTATATGTGGACAAATATATCATGACGTTTACGCATTACATCCACCAAAAAATACAACAAGAAAATATGGTCAAATGTATATTATCGACAATGAAGAAGCAAACACAAGTAGAATTGAAAATAATACCTTTCAATGTTCTAAAAAGATTTTAAGGAAATTAGACAATTATTTAAGAAAAAATAATCCATATGCTGAAGCTTACAAAATGATGTATGAAGTGGAATTACAGGCAAATAATAAAGTTAATGTCAATAATACAAATATTCCAGAAGTAAAAATGCTGATAATAAGAAATAATAATTTTGATGAAAATCGTTACAATATTGCAGCATGTAATGAAGTTGCTGTAGTATTTGAAGCGAATGATGGTGAACCACCAATAGACAGAGATGTCTGTATATATCCCAAATCGGAGACACCAATTAGAATGCCAATTATAAGTAAACATGTAGACCCAATGACATATCCCTTAATTTTTCCATAAGGTGGTTTTGGGTGGAACCCATACATGAAATTAAACAATAGCAACAAGAATATGTCCATGCTGCAATTCTACAACTACAAATTAAGTATAAGAAATGATTTTAGTCCATAAATAAATTCTGGTGAACTATCCCAGCAATACATTGTTGACGCATGGGTTAAGGTGGAGAGTTCAAGATTATATTACATTAAAAAAAATCAGAAAAACCTGAGGACTTATTACCTATTGCAAATAAATATTGTAATAATATTGAGAATTTCGATATTGGAAAAATGTTTATTTTACCATCAAGTTTTCCAGGTAGTCCTCGAGCTTTGCATCAAAAATTCATAGATTCAAAGGTTCTTGTCCAAACTTATGGAAAACCAGACTTATTCATAACTATGACCTGTAATCCTAAATGGAAAGAAATTATAGATAATATTTAACATTATGAAGTTCCTATGGATAGACCAGATATAGTAGTAAAAGTTTTTAATGAAAAAGTAAAACAACTTAAAAAAGACATTGTAAAAAACAACATTTTTGAAAATTGTATTGCATTTACATATGTCATAGAATTCCAAAAAAGAGGCTTACCTCATATACATATGTTGATTTTTTTGGATAAAAAGGATAAATTATATAATAATGATTTAATTGATGAAATAATTTCTGCAGAAATTCCTGATGAATCCAGAAATCCACGATTATATGCAATTGTTAAACAATTTATGATTGATGGTCCTTGTGGCGAACAAAATAAAAACTCCATGTATGGATTCAGAAACAAATACATGTACAAAAAAATTCCCAAAAAAATTTACTGAAAATACCGTAACTAACACTGGTTATCCTTTATATAAAAGAAGAAACGATAATAGAAACATTTATTATTCTTCGAAAAAATGTGCAGATAACAGATTCGTTGTACCTTACAATCCATATTTACTATTAAAATATAATAGTCACATAAATGTTGAAGTTTGTTCAACTGTTATGTGTATAAAATATTTGTTTAAGTACTGTTATAAAGGACATGACTGCGCTTTTATTGAAATGAAGTTAAATAAAGAAGAAATTAGTAATAATGAAAACAACAATGAATTCGACGAACTTGAAATACAGTATGATGAAATCAAACAATACATTAATACAAGATACGTTTGTCCTCTAGAAGCAATGCATTATTTAATACAATATAATATGAGTGAGTTGTCACATACCATTAATAAAATGCCTGTTCATGATAAGGATCAACAACAAATTTATTATGTAAAAAATGAAGAAATGAACGTGCTGAATAGGAATGTTGGAACAGAACTTACTACTTGGTTTGAACTGAATCAAACAGTTGTAGAAGCTCGGAATTATTTATATTCAGAAATTCCGACACATTATGTATTTGATAAAAATGCAAAAAAATGGAATAAACGTAAGCGATATACGAAACCAGTGTTAAGTAGGATGTTTTTAGTAAATCCTAAACAAAAGGAAAAATTCTTTCTCCGATTATTATTATTACATGTTAAAGGAGCTACATCATATGAATATTTAAAATCATATAATGGAATAACATATTCAACTTACTATGAAGTTTGCAAAGCAAGAAATTTAATAGCTACAGATGAAGAATGGGATAAATGTTTAGAAGAAGCATCACAGTATAAATTTCCAAAAAGTATGTGTCAATTATTTCCTTACATTTGTGTATTTCACAATCCAATTAATGCACCAGAACTATTTGAAAAATATAAAACACAATTTTATCCACCAAAAATGTCTGAAGAAGTTGGCCTACAATATGCATTAAAAGTAATAGAAGACATTTTAATTTCTCATGGGTTTTCAACAAAAGATTTTTGCCTACCAGATGTCACTAATATAAATGAATCAGCTTACAATATTACTGATGATGACAACGACAGTCTCAATGTAAATAACACTGATTCATGTGCACATGCAATTTCAACATTAACAGATGCACAAAGAATTATTTTTAATATGATAATAAATTCTATTCATAAAAAATCAAATGATAATTGCACATTTATAGATGGTCCTGGAGGTACCGGTAAAAGTTATTTATTAAATACACTTATAACTTATTTAAAAATAAATAATATTAAATTTTTAACGGTTGCATGGACTGGAATTGCTGCTAATTTATTACAAGATGGAAAAACTGTGCATACAACATTCAAATTACCATTAAACGTTCATAAACAAAGTACGTGCAACATAACTGCAAATAGTATTATTGGCCATGTAATGATGCTGAAATTATTATTTGGGATGAAATATCAATGACTTCCAAGTACGCATTTGAGGCAGTTGATCGAATGTTTAAAGATATTTGTAATAACAACAATATTTTTGGTAATAAAATCATCATTGTATCTGGAGATTTTCGGTAAATATTACCAGTTGTTAGACATGGAAACAGAACACAAATAATTGGAAACTGTATAAAAAAGAGTGATTTATGGGACAGTTTGAAAATTGTAAGTTTAAAAGAAAATAATCGTATTGTGGAATCAAATGCACATTTCAAAAAATGGCTTTTAAACGTAGGAGATGGAATATTCGCAAATGATTTTGAAAAAGAAAATGAATTAATAAGTATACCCGAAGAAATGTTATCAAAAGGAAATATCAGTAAAGAAATATACGGTACAATAATTGAACCAAGTAATGATGAATATTATGAAAATATTATATTGGCACCAAAAAACTCAGACGTTCTAGAAATAAATAATAAAATTTTAACACTTATCAAAGAAAAGGAACAGATGTTTTTAAGCTGCGATTCAGCCGAAGATTCTAATAATGAAGATATAAACTCATTTTTACCAACAGAATTTTTAAACTCCTTAACACCTAATGGCTTACCACCGCATAAACTTATATTAAGGGGTTATGCCTGAGTTAAAATTCAAAAAAATCAAAAAATATTTTATTTGATTTTTTTAAGGCAAATTTACTGTAGAATAAGCTGCTGAAGTCCTTATTACATAATACATAGGTATTTTATGTTAAAATATAAAAGAAATATGCCAAGCAGTTCATGTAAGTACTACTCGATAAGTATACATAAGTGTCTTGCATAAACTTTAAATGCATTTTTCTCATGTTTTGAATTTTTATGATTTTAGATCACTTGCCGCAGGATTTCTCAGGAACCATCAGCCCAATCAAGCTGAATTTTTTTTGGAGAGCTTCAGGGAATCCTTCGTCACTGCTTGAACGGAGGGAAATTGGCTAAGGTAAGTTTAAAGAATGTTACGCATGTGAACATATGCATAATTCACTATAATTATGAATATTATGACCTTATTTTTTTCTCAATATTTAAAATTTTTATTTTTCAGTAATCCCTTCCGTTCAAGCTGAGGAGAAAGACATTTAGAAGATTGTCTATCCAGTTTGGTCTATATTCATCATCTGGATGCTGAGAATTCATACGGCAAAGGGAAAAATCTGATCAAATTTAATACTTCACACATGGAATTGTTTGTATAGTAAGTATAGATATATAATTGTTTAAAAATATGTAAAATTAAAGTTAATATGTATACTTTAAGTAGGAAAAAGAATTTTTTTAATATTACTTATAAATAATTTTTTTTGCCTAATAACTAATAATTTGTTTTTTTCAGGTTTAACTCGGGCATAACCCCTTAAAGAAAGGAGCTGTAGTCATGTTATTACGAAATTTGAATTTAAACGACGGACTTTGCAATGGCACAAGATTAATTATAAAACAAATGAATAAATATACCATTTTAGCGGAAATAATTACTGGAAATAAAACTGGTTCAAACGTTATATTACCAAGAAAATCTTTAACTCCACCTGTAGAAAAAATACCGTTTTCAATGACCAGAAGACAATTTCCAATTAGACTTGCACACGCAATGACAATTAATAAAGCTCAAGGACAGTCATTCAAAAAAGTTGGTATATATCTACCGTCTTCAGTATTTTCTCATGGTCAATTATATGTTGCTTTATCCAGAACAACACATCCAGAACACTTGAGACTTGATATAAATAGAAATCACAATTTCAAAAACGAAACAAAAAATACAAAAGGTAATAAGTTTATACAAAAAACATTGTGTATCAAGAAATTTTATAATTTAATAAAAACTGAATGTTGTTAATAAAATAATGAAAAATTAACAAAGCAGTAGCTAAGATTAAACGATAACAGGAAAGGATTTTCAAAATGTACACAAAACGTAGCTGCTCTGTGTAAGTGTCACGATAAATTTGTCTTGTAAAAATTTTTTATTTTATATCTGACATTTCCTGATGAAGGCGACAATGTTCGCCGAAACGTCGAAAAAAGGAAGGATGATCTAAATTATTTCACCTCACTTACCCACTGCCTTGGAAAGATCGATAAATTCTTCACAAAGATCATTTCACAAACTACCGAGGGATAGAATCAAAAATAGACATAGTCTATTGTCATTGGCAAAACATTGCCAATACGTTGGATCCTTTAATGTAACAACAATGCATTTACAATGCATTGTCAACACTTGTTATGTACTTATACTTAGTTTGTTCAGAGAAAAGACATTTTTTATTTATTTTTTATTTTATTAAAATATACACGGTTAGCAATCACAGTTATTATTGTTAATTTTTATAATTTTTGTATAAAAACTTCGCCCACATCAGGACGAACGACATAACGTGCTTGACCTGAGTGCTAGCTCTAACGTGTCCCCGGGCAGGAACCGGCGCCGGTATCAGCTCCAGGAACATATTGATACTGATACTGATCTTCCGCCACTGCTAGCTTGACTTCTTGATCCCAGAGCAGACGCAGCAGCTGTTGTCTGGTCCCCTGAAAATTATACATACTCACAAAGTATTTCATTCTTTTTTAAAGTTCATCGCAATGAATATTAATTCTAGAACACT